>OY728145.1:1357563204-1358813204 GCA_963277665.1 Viscum album | reverse complement strand
CGTAACTGGTGAAAAGGTTTCATCATAGTCAATTCCCTGACTCTGTCTAAAACCTTTGGCAACCAGTCATTCCTTATAGGTGTTGACTTTCCCCTCCATGTCCAGTTTCTTCTTGAATACCCATTTATTACCAATAGGCTTTACATCAACTAGAGGATCTACCAAAATCCAAACTTGGTTTTGGTACATGGAATCCATTTCAGAATTCATGGCTTCTTGCCACTTGGCAACATCTATGCCTTCAACTGATTCCTTGTAGGTAAGAGGATCATCATTTTCAACCAATAATGAGTCACCATCCTCGGTGACAAGAAAACCATATCGTTCTGGTTCTCTCACCTCTCTCGTTCTCCTACGCAATTCTTGTGTCTTTGGAATAGATTTTTCTTCCACAGGTCTTTGTGGAATATGTTCTTATACCAACTCCTGTTTATATTGAGCCTCAACTTTATCGAATTCTATCTCACTCCCACTATCTCTTTTGGAGATGTGCTCCCTCCCAAGGAATATGGCGTGTCTTTCCACTGTATCCTTTTTGTCTGAGGGGTTGTATAGGTAATATCCCCTTGTTTCCTTGGGATATCCTATAAAGATACACTTTGTGCCTCGGGGTGAAAGTTTGTTACCTAAAGAGGCCTTAACAAATGCTTCACTACCCCACACATGTAAAACTGATAACATGGCTTTGCATCCACTCCATAACTCGTATGGAATACCATTTATCGATTTAGTTAGTACTTGGTTTAGTATGTGTGTTGCTTTTTTGTAATGCATATCCCAAAAAGGATAATGGAAGACTCGCATGACTAATCATTGATCTCACCATGTCCAACAGGGTGCAGTTCCTCCTTTCACTTACACCATTCCACTAAGGAGTGTAAGGAGTAGTGAGTTGAGATAGAATCCCAAACTCCCGTAAGAAATCAATGAAGTCCTGATTAAGATATTCTCCTCCTCTGTCTAAGTGGAGTTTATTAATATTCTTACCAAGCTGGTTCTCAACTTCATTCTGTTATTATTTAAAATGATCAAAAGAATCTAACTTATACCTCATTAAGTAAATATATCCATATCTACTAAAATCATCATTAAAAGTTATGAATTACAAGAACCCACCCCTTGCTTCAACTAGAAATGGTCTACACACATTTTTGTGAACTAATTATAGAATCTCTTTATCCCTTTCATATTTCCCACTAAATGGGGATTTAGTCATTTTTCCTTGTAGACACGCATGACATACACCAAGTGGTTTTAGTTCAAAAGAATCTAAATACCCATCTTGATGTAATTTTTTCAAAAGTTTCTCATTGACATGACCTAGCCGGTGATGCCAAATTTGGGTGTGGTATGAGTCATGTGAATTAACTTTGTCATCGATTTCCATTACTTGTTTTGTGTAGTCTAACACATAAAGGCCATTATATAAATTTTCCCTACCAAAACAAATGCTATCTTTATAAAAGTAGCAACATCCACTTCCAAACTTGAAGATGAATCCATCAGTATCTAATCTGGATAATGAAATAATGTTTTTGGTTACAGAGGGTACATAATAACATCATTTCAAAACCAAGACTATCCTAGTAGGTAATGTTAGATGGTAGTCTCTGACAGCTACAGCAGCAAGTCTGGCTCCGTTGGCTACTCATAGATCGACCTCACCTCGGTCAATCTTTCTGAATCTACTTGGTTCCTTTATTTGGATACAGATGTAAGCACCACAAGCAGTATCTAATACCCAATTAGCAGAAACAGATAGATTGAATTCGATAAAAAACTCACCTGAATCTTCCCCTTACTTCCTTGGATGGGTGTAGTTTTTCTTCCAGTGGCCTTTCTTGCCACATGCAAAACAAACAGCATCTTGTTCCCTTGCCTCCCCTTTGATCTTCCTTTTCTTGGAAGGCCTTGAAGAAGATTTGGGCTTAAAGATCTTCACCTTCCCTTTACTTTTATTCACCATAAGGACATAAGGTTTTTCACACTTCATGTCATTATCCACTTGGCGAATGAGGATAAGAAGATCAGATAGAGACTTCTCAATGTTGTTCATGTTGAAGTTCACAACAAAGTTTAAGAAGCTCTGGGGAAGTGATGCAAGAATGAGATCGGTACCCAATTCTTCAGGGAGTTTAAACCCTAGAACCTCCAAGCACTCAATGTATCCAATGATCTTGACTACATGAGGCCCAGCTAGGGCACCCTATCCAAGCTTTCTCTGAAATAGAGCCTTGGGAATCTGAAACATTTCCTGTCTTACTCTCTCCTAGTATAGACCATGGAGGTTCTCAAGCATGTTGTAAGAATCCATGTCTTCCTGAGACTTCATGAGCTCACTAGACATTAATGACAGCATCAAACATTGAATGTCGAGTGCATCGCTCAAATGTTGATCATAGACCAGGAAATATTCATCACTTTCCCCTTGGGCAGGTGGATTAGTAAGTGAGGACTCCAGCACGTAAAACTTTCATTCATGGCATAGGATAAACCGAAGGCGCCTAACCCATTCTTGAAAGTTACTTCTAGTAAGGATATTTTCTTTATCTAGAATTGATCACAGAGAAAATGTGGTTGACAAGTTTTTCATTTCTATTCTAAAAATTAAAAGAGCAGATTTATCAGTACTTTCTTGATTACATTTTTTATGATAAATAATAAATTTTATTAAGTCTCCCAATATTTTATCAAGTTCCAATGGCCCTCACCATTGAACTCGGAATGTCCATTTTCTTTGACATTCTAGTGGAAATGATCCATATTCCCCTTCACATAACCCCAACAAGGGTTGGTCAAGATATTTGAAGGTATTTAGGTAGGCAAATCTTTTCCAACTGTGAGCTTACAGTTCCTTGATCTGTTGAGTGGACTCCCCAATCCTGAAATCCTAACTTTGATTTCCTCAACTCTTGCATCCATTATTACATCAAGTCTATAAAGGGATAATCCTCTTGTTTTAATATGGTTAAGTCAACCTAAAACCTTTCATAAGGGCTTCCTTTATAAAAGTAAGTGTCCCAACAAGGGTTGGTCAAACACATAGTTTTATTGAGTCTTTACCATAATCAAGTAATGGAAGGCTTGGTCCGACTTAATATTGTATTAAGGGATTTTAATCTTTTATGCGTAGTTTCACATTATCACATGCTTGTTAATATTAAGTGATGCTTTCTTAAGTGATTAACCATGTTTTGATAATGTTTACGCATAGTCCGGTTTTTATGTTATTCTATCTTTGCATGCTTGTTTATTTCATTAATTATGTGATCGCGAAAACACATACATAATAAATAAAACATGAAATCAGACTTAAATAAAATTAGATGTCCTGATCATTAGCTTCTATTGGTTAACTTATCTATAGATTTGATAAGCTAACCATGACCTAGGGGAAAACACCTTGAACATGATGGTTCGTGTTCTGCAGATCCCACTTGTCCACCTTTGTATCTTCTTGTTTTGGTTTCACCTCAGCTTCGTATTTTGAGCCGTCTCCTCTGGGTTGGGAGATCCTCCATTACATGGGTTTACATTAAAGATACCATGGGCACACAGGCCCTACATTTTATTGGAAGAAGGCTCGCAGGACAAAAAATTTAAATTAAATAAATTTAAATGAAACCATACACATAAAAAGGGTCTTTGGTCTATCTCATGATCACCCATAGCATGCAAAGACATTTACGCATATTTAGAATTCAAATTCTTTTAATCATTCTATTATTTAAGATAATTCATTCTTGAAATTAATTAATTATGATCATATAATTAATCAATTCTTTATCTTAAATTCCTTTCTGAATTTCCTTGAGATTCTTCTCATCCATATCCCTTGAATAGGTCTTTGTACTTTTGGAGGAAACCTGGTGAAATTTCTAGAAATACATGGAGTGTAGTTTATATTTACATGGCTTGTATTTCTTTTCACCCTTTATCCAAATTACACGTCGGGGGCTTTGGTGTGTTTTCTCTACTTTGTAAATTTTAGAGTACACTACGTTTAGATAAATCATACACGGCGTGTACTTCCTTGTTACGTGGTAACCGTCCTGGTAATCCCATGTACATGGTACGTGGCTTCTCCTTTGTACATAGTTTCACTTGGGTCGGATCAGACTACACGGCATTTTCTCCAACATACACACTGTGTATTCTAGTTCCCACATGTCATTTAATTCTAGTCAACACGGTGTAATAAAACTCAGGTATACTCAATTCACACAGTGTGGTTTGGCAGACCAGTACCAGTTCATTGAACCTAAGTACATGGCGTGTAGTTTTCATTACACACCGTGTATTCCTATGTTGTACAGACAGAAAGATCTTCTCCTCCGAATGAGTTCCTCGTTTTTATTTTAATCAAAAATTAAAATTAAAAGGTCATTTCTGTGATATGAATCGAGAAACTAAGGAGGAAGAACAGATCTCATTTATTTAGATTTATAGAATGATTTATTTTGAATTGAATAAAATATAAATGAAAAAATTATCAATGAAAATTAAATAACTATAATCAACGTTGTAACCTCACTTTGATACCAATTGAAGGTTTCGGTCACAGTGGAAGCACATGGGTGGATGTGCCCACTTGGATTTTTTTCATTAACAATGATCAATCCGGGATCAATACGATGATAAATGCCAGTCTCCATGGATCGAATCATAGAAATAGACAAAGAAAAGGAATGTCCCAGAACCACAAAGTAGGATCATTACAGGTTGATTATAATTAATTTAATCGATTGAAAAGAAGTACCTTTTGGTGTTCTTTATTCATTGATATTCTTGATCACGTTCCGATGTGATTTGTCGTTGCGTCGTAGAATCCAAGTGTAGACTTCCTCTAGATATGATCCACACGTGCACCTCGTATCTCTGGATGTCGCCAAAGGAGTCTCCGGGTGCTAGCGTGGAGAAATATTTGCTTGTGTTGTCCGCCTTAGATCATCTTGATCTGATGGAAGAGGATCTCTCTAGGTCTTGAGATCATTCTTGGAGGAAGAGGTTCTTTCAGCCTTAAAATAATTCTCCATAATTGTTGTTCACAATGATTCTCTTGTCTTAGGAAAAGATTTGGGGTTGTGAGGATATTTATAATCGGGTTTGAGGTTGTAGAGTTATGAAAATAAATAAACGTGTTACATGTTTTATTTATTTCATTAACTCCCTTTTGAAAACCCCATGTCGAGTCATTAATTCCTTGACATGCACCCACATTGATTATAATAAATATCATTTAATAAAACGATATTTCCTCAAAATACTGACTGGAAAAACTACACGGCGTGTATTAATAAATACACGGCGTGTACTTGTTTTTCATTGAAAACTACACGGCGTGTACATTAAATGTACACGGTGTGTATATCTTGTTTTCATTTATTAATTTCCTTTACAAAATAAAAACTACATTGTGTGTACATTTAATAATACATGGAGTGTACTTGTTTTCAAAATAAAACTACACAGCGTGTAATCATTGATACATGACGTGTACTTGTTTTCTTTTATTCTTCCTCCAACATTAAAATGATTTATGCTTCCTTGAATAATTATTAAACCAAATATGGTAATATTCTTTATTCTACTTGAGATACTTGAATACACTTAGTGTGTGACCCTCTAGGCCTTTTTCTCATTGGCATTAGGCGGGCTTGCCTAAAGTCCAATATTACTATCTAGCAATGGGTCAAGGCATCCAAGAGAAAGAAGTTGACACCGCATTGACGTATCACCTCATATGAACACTTAATGTGTAATTTAATCCCTTTGTCTCAATATTTCATCAAGAAGGTTTCATGGTAGTGTCATAAACCTATATGCTTGATTTGTCATTCTTTGACTTCCAGAAATAAACTCGTTGTTACACCATGGACATGGAATTTGTTTGACAGTTCTATTTCAATAAAAGGGCCCAATATATCTACTTCCATAAATATGGAAGGGAGAAATCCTTCCTCTACTTATCCATTAACAACATGTCATTCGTGATGCACCCACCGTACCCTAATTCCCGCCAATTGTCTTCATGACGGTTTTCATCAGCAAATCTAAGTGTGAAAGTCATGACATGAGTTAATGATAATCTTCCAGTATAAGGACCATTACACACGCTCGAAGATAGTAATGTCTGATGACACCAAGACATGCAGAATTACTACTGGCGGGTCTGTTCTCATAATCTCCCATCTTGGAGATTACCAAGTGCGAACTCCATGAGAGAGATTCTCGTCTTCTTATGAGTTCTTGTACATGACGGTCTGTATACTATGTGTCCTATCATAGTATTTCATCCAACCGCAAAACTTTATTTAAGAATATTGTTATAGCATTTCAAGGTTCTCATCATAGTGGGGATCTTCCATGACCTTATTAATGCAAAAAATATTCCAGGACATTATTATATTATAGTCATGCAGAACAATGAAAAATATATAATAAGTGAACATTCAGGTAATCAAAGTACAAAATAGTTGGTTCTCAGGACACCAACCCTTACACTTCCAACTCATATGGACTAATTAGTCTTTAATAAAAAAAGTGTAAACATGGAAAATAATTTGAGAAGGGTCATATGCATGATATTTTAAAAACTTGATGAATTATTTCACCCCATATTCATAATCTTTTTTCATATGATTTGAATTCTTACATTTTCAATTCACATATATTCTATTTTATTTGGTAATATCAATTTTTAACAAAATAAATAAATACATAAAATGGGCCTTTAAAATTAGGGAACCCGACATTTGAATGTTTCAAATAATTTTAGTATGATTTGAAGGAAATGGGTAATTGAATTGAAGAAACAAATTACTCCATCGGTGGTATGTGTTATCCTATTAATTCATCCACAATGATCATTGGTACCTGGTATGGGATGACTACTACTCAGGGTATTTCAAGAAACATAGGTGCATGCCTAGAAGAGATGGGGGATGAGTATCAAGAAAAAAAAATGAATAATAACTATTTATAAGATGAAGCTGATGAGGATGAAAGTTATCTCATTAAATCTAAATATTCCCAAGCTAGGGAGTTGGTGAAGCACCAGACAGCATTTCTTAGTTTCCAGTCTAAAGTTGAAAAAAGTAACAGTAGCAGCCTGATCCCAACAAGGGGCTCCTTGAATGGTGAAACCATGAGAAGGCTTAGTTGGATGGTCTTACACATACTCATGTTAAGATAGCCATTTTAGTTTCAACATTAAAATAAACCCTTCAATTAATCCATGAAAAGAAAAAGTCTTTTAGTATAAGGATTGAATTTTAGTAGTGCTTAGCTTCCTTTGAGGACAAGGTTGTGGGACTAGGGTGATGATGGATATCCTATGGGTTGGATGGAGTTATGATATTCCATTTCCATGGTGTTATTATCAATATTTATTATATAGGAGGTGAGATTCTATGTATCTAGGAGGTCTCTAAAAGTTAATATGATCATATAAATATAGATACTACTATTTTTCCTTACACATGTTTTCATTTATAAATAAAGATGCCACTCATCCCATTATATTTATAATTATTGATACCAATAAAATTTTTGAAACATATTTTAAGGAGTGTTTTAAAAGGAAAAGAAAATTATTAAGTGATTGGAGCAATACTTTAATCAATAATAGAGGTTAATTTTTAAAGAGTAATTGTAAAAGAAAATTTGTATCACTTATTTATCACCCCTTTTTAGTGATAAATCAACTCTGCCCTAGAATATTCAATGTACTTTTGTTTTAGCTATAGTGGATCCTTTTCTTGGATGATACTAAGGTAATACATTGTTTCCATTTTCTAGTTTCAAACTTCATATAAAAAACAAAACAATCCCTAATTTTATGGATATATTTTGATAAGAGGTCAGTGACCAAAGTAAAAAATATAATTCAAGTGGGTGATATGGGAAATTCATTCAAATTACATATTAACATAGGAATCCAATTTTGGAATAGTCATCTTGATCATCTTAGCCCAAAAAATAATGAGTAGGATCACTTAAGGGGAAAATAGTTGTGACCTACAAATATTAAAAAGAGAAAGGAATATGATGTTCTTAACATGCCTAAAGAGAAAAAATGTTAACTATTCATAGAATAATTTATAGATGTAATCTACACATTAATAGAATATCATTTATTTATATAATTATGGGACTATGAAGAAGTGTTCAAAAAATTGATAGAAGTATATTATTTCCATGATTGATAAATTTACCTAAATTAAATCTATTTTATTTATAAGACATAAATCATAGGATCTAAATATGTTTAAATGTATTAGAATAAAAGTAGAGAAGGGTTGTAATTTCTCTTTATAGATGATTTGAACAGATAATGGTATGGAATTTATAAGGGGAACAATTTATGATTATTTTGAGATGAATTTTATTCACCATGAACTTAGTGTATCATATACCACATAATAAAATGTTATTTTTGAATAGAAGAATAAAATTTTAGATGATATGGCTCAGAAATTACTGATAGAGCATACTACATTATAAAAAAAATATGGATCTATTCACTCTAATTTCAAATCACAAAACTCCATTTTAAAGTCAAAATATATTACTCATTATAAAACATCATAGAAATCCAATAATTTACCCTTAAAATCACATTTACATTATAAAAAATTGATGAATCTTGTCCTAATAAATCATTGGGAAAATTTTTATTATTTTTTTAAAAATGATTTTTACTATTAAAAAACAGTATACCCTTTATTTAAAATAACTTTTTAACAAAAAAAAATACCCATTAAAAAAATTGTAAAATAAAGCACTGAATTCATTTTCAAACTACCTTATAAAACTCACTCTCTATTATAAAAACCAATGTCTTTCCATTTTGAACCAAGGTTTCAAAATTTTAATAGAATCCTACCCCCTTTGAGAAGTTTGGATCACCTATTATATAGTATAATATGTAAAAAAAATTACATATATATATTTTCATGGAAATATAAAAAAATAAAAGCTATATTACTTGAAAACAATTTTCCTAATAGAAATACAACTATTGAATATAATAATTATTTCACAAATAAAAAAAAGAAAATATTACATTTTTTAAAATATTTTCAACACTGAAAAAAATATAATGAATAAATTTTGATTAATGGTTCCAATAAATATGAACAACAAAATGATCATCATGAATGAATAGAAAAAAAGTGGTAATGTCACAAAGAAAAATGATTGTAAATTACTCAAAACTAGAAAACATAATGAAAATTATTCTTCTAAAAATTTGAAATATAAATTAATATCTAATCAATTTTCATTTTTAATTTGATAGAATCATTCAAACTAAATATGTCAAGTATCAAAATAGGAATCTTTAGGGAGTTCAATTCATCCACATAAAAGGTTGGATGGTGAAGATGGTTGAAACAACATCGAAAACACTCATCAAATTTGAAATCCATAGCCATCAAAAAAAGGAATTCATCTTCTGTTATCAATATTTATAATGTTCTCCCTAGATGGGTGCATAGTTAGAATATAAGGATAATAATTAAGAAGCACATGATAGATAGAGGACCCTAGGTAATTTTTATTCCACCTTAAGAGGCATTCAATCAATCCATCGAAGTTGAATTTAATAGTGGTATTATCACTTTGAAAACACCAAATAAAATTAGTAATAAGAGAATCATTGAACATTCTATGGTTTTGTAAAAAAAATATTTCCTTTAATAAAAATACACATCCACGCATTATATACAGGTATATTTGATAAAGAAATAAACTTGAAATCCACATTTTTTTTTAATTAAAATCACACACATATAAATAGTTTTAGTAATAATTAATCACTTTTAAAATAAATTTAAACACCCATTAAATAATATTAAAAGTATTATAATAATAAAATAAAATACCAAAGGAGTTTTGTAATTAAAATTAAAAAATTAAACTTTACCCATTATTTTTACCAATAAAATATTTTATCAAAATTATTATTAAAAAATGAGTGTTACACTATGGGTAGTGGATTCATCTATTTTCTACTGATTCATATAGTATTTTGTCTTACATATGAAGTGAGTCCCTCCTTCCTATCCATGATTTGGCTTGGGATTCAAGGATTACCTCTACCATTCCAAAACCCAACAATCATCAATATTATTAAAAATTATAACAACCCAATATTTCATAGTACGTTATTTCTTCAAAGTAATTCAATAACTTGCATTACACGCATCACCGAGTTATAGCGCACCATGACTTACCAAACAAGCTGTTCAAAAGAGGTTATGAATAGTATTAACTGAATTTTTAACTTTATATAATCCTTATAATTTTAGAATCCATATTATAGGTTTCTTAGACATAATTTAAGAAAAAATACATTTTTTCAGATAAAAGAAGTATTTTTCAAAAAATGCAATTTTACCGCCATTTAATGGCGAAGCCTTTTTAAATCCAATATTTGAAACTTTTATATATTCAATTTGACAAAATAAACTTATTATTTAGAATCGGTATATAATAATTTAGTTTCAATAAAGTTTTGGTTTTTTTCTAATAACTTTCATATTTAGGTGAATAGTGAAAAATACTATATTTTAACTGAAAACAACTTTTTAAATCAAAATAATTTATATTGTTAAATTATACATTTTAATGGTTTGTAAGTATAAATAGATTATATTTTTACCATTTAATCCAATGATGGTCATTGTGAGTAATTTCACTTTGAAATTGGACATAAACAAGTGTCAAACTTTTGGTTGTTATTATTTCTTAAAAATACGCCTTTTGGTTTTGACAGCGGGAATTAATTTTAAATTAATAAATGAAACTTCTATGTTTTGAATTTGGTAAAATAGACTTCATTATTGAATTCGGAATATCAAAATTAGATTAGGGTAAATTTTTGGTATTTTTCTGAAAACTTTTAATTTTTTATGAATAGTGAAAAACACTGAGTTATAGTTTAAACCCGAATTATTATTTAAATAATTATTTATTTTATTTTAAAATAGATACATAATACCTATATAAGTTCAATTTAATTCATTGGAGTAAATTTATAATAATTTTAGATATATAAAAATTTTATTGAACTTTTCACTTTCTTTTACCCACCTCCTAGGAGAATTTGGAAATTCACATAAAACATAATTTTACAGCTTCTGTGAGTGGAATTTTGAAAATCCAAGACCCATGGTTAATATCAAGGAGTAAAATGTGGTTAAATAAGATAAAAACAATTTTTTTTTTGAATAGAAGCTTTTTACTTTTATTTACCACGGTAAAAAGTAAATAGGGTAATTAAGGATAAAAATGATATTATTATTACCATAACGAATGTCCTAATTCTATTGGCTAAGTATAATTCGACTATAAACAAAATTAGGAATAAAATATGAACCACTTTGGTCCACTTGGATTAGATTAGGACATTTATTATTATTTAATTCAAAGAAGAGTTAAAAGAGTTAAAATCAATGTTTAATAACTAAAACATTTTTAATATAGGGTTAAACATAAGATAAATTCGATTATAAATATTAATTAGAAATATAAAAATATTTCCTACATAATGGTATTTTATTTATAATTTTTTGACATTAAATAATGTAATTTATTTATGACACAATGATGATGCAGTAATTACCTTATTAGTGAAATATTAAAATAATTGATATTATAAATACCCAAATAAATATAATTTGAGACTTTTGATGAATTTCACAAATTTTATTTTTTAATATGACATGTTAGGATTCATTAAATTAATTTTGTTTTAATTAATAAAGTTATTAAGACTTTAACAAAAAATCAATTATTAAATAGTGTCAAAATTGACATAAAGGATTTTTTAAAACAAATATTATATTATTAATTGATATAATATTCCTAAAAATCTAATGTTCGGACAAAGTACTTATATGATGATAGGTATGTCATTAATGAACCACTTGGGGTTTTCTTGGCATTTTATAGTAAGTTTATTAACCATATAATATAAAAATACAAAGAGACATGGTAAATGTCAAACTATTTAACTAAGAGTTAAATCTAAAAGATAAGGGTAAAATAGTGACCCAAACTTATCTAAAACTTATTGTTTGAGTTTTTTGAGACCTATACCCACCTTATAATTTTAATAATCCACTTTGGAGCCATTAGAAATTGAATATGATTTTATTATAAAATAATACTTTAAGTTTTTCCTAAAGAGTCTCTCCTCCCCCTTATAAAAGGACGGCACTTCTAACCAATTCATCACACCTCTCAATATTTTTGGCTCGTCCAACCTATGCCCAATTAAGCTACCTACATCCCTCTCCTCCTCCTAGAAGCCTTACCTTAGTCATAAGTCACTTCAAGAGTCCTTTTGGTTCAAACCAAAGGGAGTTACCCAAATTAAAGGTAATGATTTCTCTTATCTTCTTTTCTTTTATTTTGCTTCTCCAACCCCTAAACTCTTATTATTATTTCATTTTGTAACAACAACTATATACTAAATATACTAGGATATTTTTATGAGAATTATTAAAACTACACTTACACACACCTCCATCTAATGGGTGAAGAACATAATGTTTCTGTGGATGGCAACCGAACGCCTCACGAAACGATGATTGTTCAATTATCTCCTACCACCTCTCATGGTGGACATTATGATGGCATTGTAATTAAATATGATATTAATGATATTTATTTTATATATAAACTTATTTAATTCCATTTTATATCATACCATTATTCTTTTCATGTTGTATATATATACGATAATTTTATTTGAGGAAGTGCGGACTACCGCCCCCTCAAAGTGATATGACTCATTCATACCATACATGGAACGTATAAAGGATTGTGTTAATGAACTTAAGTAAAAAATATAAGATATTATATTATAATGGAATAATAATATACCTATGTATCATTTGGTTTTGATTCCTTTTAAAATGAAAAATGAAATGGAAGTAGTGTTTGTGCGTACGTACGGACTACCGTCTCCACGAACGCAATGAGATTTATTCCTCATCGTATCCATTAAAGTATAATTATCATTTTATGATTAAAAATAATGTTTAAGGACTTTATATCATTATTAATATGAATAATATACAACCTATCCATAACAAACATATCTTATGTAAAAAAACATATAAAATAAAATGAGTAAGTTAACACCCGAAACGATGATAATACTAAGATATTATTAACAAAGCAATGTTAAAATATCATATATGATATCATATTAATTTATATGATTTTTTTATAATTTAATAAAAATTATTTCACCATTATACAGGAGGTTAACCTACCCTCAACCAAGGAAAAGTACAAGGTAAGGCTTTATTTCACAATCTCCTAATTATCCGAGGTTGTTTATACGTAATTATCTACTGGAACCTCTTTATCATCCACATCCATGTTTCTTAAAAACCTATTTCAAATCATTCTTAATATTTTACATACTATGGGTTAAAGACATTTATACCCTTGTTTTAATTTTTATAAGATGTCTATAAAGGAATCTTTCTGTCGTTTTCCAAACAAGGTCCTTTTAACCTTTGCGATAAAATCAAGGTAAGAATGTCTTTTTTTAACTTATATGGCGGGTGCGGATATTTTACACCATTATAAAATCTTTAAAACTTCCCTTACAAGCTTATAAAGATATTTTAAAATTAAATGTTTTATTTTTATAATTATGTGACTTTTAAATGATTCCAAAATGAATATTTTAAGAATTTGTGAAAGGTACTCTATCAAGATCTGAATTTTAAATATTTTAAAGATATATATTTCTAAATATTTTTAATTAATGACCATGTTTTCAAAAAAAAATTAAGGATTTATTTATATGGACATGAATTTTTTGAAATAATATTTCTTTTCAAAAGTTTCAAAGTGGTATGGGATACTTTGATTCAAAAATCTCTTTTAAATTACTTCCTTTATAAATGTATGACTTTTCAATGATTTCAAAAAAAAGATATTTCTCTCAAATAGTTTTGATTTCATCTATATGTCAACATCCTTTGATGGATTTTAAGCTTATTTTAAGTTGATTTATTATGATACAAAACTTCCATATTATATTTAAGGTTTTGTGATATGTTTGACTATGGATGTGTTACTTTTATACCATTCATGGTTTATGGAGAAAGTATTGACATTTCGTATGCTAGTTTTAATATGAATGTTTATGTTATGTTTAAACCTGTTCATATGAGGAATGCATTGGACTTAGTAAGTGACAGGTGGAGCCCGCTATAGCTCCTCGATGCATTGGTAGGTCTCATGATACAAAATAGTGTCTTGGCACGAGGCCTTGACAAAATATTATTTGTAGTCTTGGCATGAGGCCTTGGCTACGTGGTTATGATAGTCTAGCATTATGCATTTCATCATTATAAAAGTGGTTAGTGATATTTCATGTGATTATTCGACTAGTAGAATATCCATGTGAATAAGTAAATGGCATTAATTCATTTTATTTTTTCCATATTATGCTGAAGTTCAAGTTTAAAAGGCTTTTGTTTTAATTATACATTACCTTAAATGTTTATTCTTATTTATTAAAATTTCTGATGTATTGTTATCCTTATTAAGCATCTGATCTCACCCCTTTCTATGTTTTATTTTTCATATGATTCCAAGAAGTGTATTCTAATTGATATATAGGGATATTATGAGGGGATATGAGTGTGGACTATGGAGACTATGTTGTTGTAGTTTTCATTTTATGATGTAATGTAAGACTGATGAATGTATCTAGTGATTCCAAGGCTACTAAACTAATCGGTCCTTCGGGACTTGATATTTTGTGATCATGCCAATGTTATGTAATAATGCACTGACTCTAGGTAACTTGGGTCAGGGCATTACAGTTGTTATCAAAGTAAGTTTTGTACAAACCTTGGAAGCTATATTTAGATAAACTCTGATTAGAGCACATAGACCTAAGATGGAATTTGAGGATTAGTATAGAAGAACTTCCTAGAATTTTGGTATTGTAGAGATTTTGTGAGTTTTATGAGAAATATGTCCCTTTCTGGAAACGAACAGGTAGAGGTGGCTCTGGCATAGATGTACCTAGGGGTAAAACCCGAAAACACCGCTTTGAGCTAGACTCGAACGGGAACTGGTGCACGACAACAGGAATTTCTACACTCTTGGTTACGACACTCCTGGGGGATATGCTTAGGATAATTCTTATTTTCTTTACAAATCATAAGAAGGGTTTATAAATATATAATTCCTCAAGGAAAACATCTTTATGATTATGGATTATATCCATAAACAATTCAATTTATGTTAGTTATTTTACAAGTTTGGAATTATTCATTTCAATTCATAAACTGACCAAGTTTATGATATTGTATAGAAATGGTGCCCAGTAGAAGGAATGTGAACTCCAGTAATAAGTATGATCCAAAGAGTAATAAGGATCATATCTTTCACATTATTAAGCCAACAGTTATAAGGTAAATAGTCTCCCATGTATTCTCAACATATGAAGAAATAGTATCATGTGTTAATAAGATAAGTAAATAATTATCTGAGTCTTATGGCTTTGAAGGTAAGTAAGAGAAGAAAAGGATGGAAGAGAGAAAAGATGGATAAAGGGAAGAGGGAAAAAGAAGAATTTTCCCATATGTGATAATTGTGGGAAGAAACACCCTGGAACTTGCCTGAAGAGAATGGGATTTTGTTATAAGTGTGGATAAAAAGGACACCATGTATGTGACTGCAAGGGTAAGAAAAAGGTTTCAAATATAAAATGCTTCATCTGCAAAGAGTTGGGACACTACGCGAATCGATGTCTCATTAATAAGAGTATACCACAAATGATGTTATTGGATAATAATCAAGTTATGATACTACCACAGATGAAGAGGAATGATTAGAGTTCTTATGTTGTTATTAGGGAATTATGTCATTTGAGTGTTTTATCAATAATGTACTGGTTATAATAATTATGGATTATATAAGGATTGTATTGTAGTACTATTTCATTAAGGACTTGAGATTGTGTGGAACCAAGAAAAGTGACTCAATAGCAGGTTAAATTTTTGGAAAATATATGGTTAAGAGAAAGAAAAACCATAATATAGTTCTAATACCGAGGTAGTAATTTTGGAATAATACATGATTGATTTGGATAAATTATATTGGATATTCTTGATTACCTTGAAAATGATTAATGATTTTTATATTCCATCATTGTTGGAGTTTAAAACATTTTTGGATAGAAGGATTATATCCAGTATTCTATAAAGAATAAGGGATCATGAATGTAATCAATAAGGTTTTATGGTAATTCAGGATGTTACAGTGTTTTAAAATAATACATGATAAAGGTGTTCACATTTTATTACACAGCAAAAAGGATCTTCATTGTGTTTACCTTCCTTATAAATTTTGGATTGTGAGTTTGGACAGAATTATTTTGGATAATTCTAGTTTGAGATTATTTTTGGATTGCCATAAAAGGACAACCCAGAGGTCGGGCAGCAACCCGTCGCGTCCAGCAAGGCCGAGCGACTTAAACCCACAATCGAAGGGCGACAAGGGTGTATCACTTACCACTGGCCCACGTGATGTCCTGGATTGAATAATGTAGTCTTTTTTAAAAAAATCTGGTAGATGAATTATAAATTCATTTTTTTTAACCCTATACGAATAGGATAAATAGAATATTATTTTTATATTCTATTATCTTTTAGAGTGAAAGATGAGTTTGTGGTAGAAATTAGTTAAAGGATGGGACTCTACTTGTCAATTATATATTTTTCTTCTTCTCTTATTATATAAATAACTTAATAATTATACTTTAGTGAAGGGATCTTAAAACAAAAAAATTTTTTATCCTAATACCGTATGTTTTGTGGAACCGATGGTATTTTAAATCATCATAGATTGATGAATTTAAGGCCCTCAATTTTATACTTATTTGTGATCGATGACCTCAATCACTACTTATAAATATTTACATTTTTTGCTCCAATTATATGTCTCTAATTTCCACCAATGTTCTCCTAATCTAGATCATAATTTGGTGGTGACCCTTTCATTTCCCTTTTCCTCTTATTAAGACTAAATTTTATTAACCCAATTTCTGATGTGGGTTTTCCCAAAGGTATTTTCTATTTGCAACCTTTTATTTTTGAAAAATAATTTCAAATTAAGAGGTAGCAATTTATTGAAGGAGGGAAGAATGTAACACCCCACTATTTCATAGTACGTTATTTCTTCAAAGTAATTCAATAACTTGCACTACACGCAACACCGAGTTCTAGCGCACCATGACTTACCAAACAAGTCGTTCAAAAGTGGTTATGAATAGTATTAACTGAATTTTTAACTTTATATAATCCTTATAATTTTAGAATCCATATTATGAGTTTCTTAGACATAATGTAAGAACAAATACATTTTTTCAGATAAAAGAAGTATTTTTCAAAAAATACAATTTTACCGCCTTTTAATGGAGAGGCCTTTTTAAATCCAATATTTGAAACTTTTATATATTAAATTTGACAAAATAAACTTCTTCTTTAGAATTGGGAAAAAATAATTTAGTCTCAATAAAGTTTTGGTGTTTTTCTCATAACTTTCATATTTGGGTGAATAGTGAAAAATACTATATTTTAACTGAAAACAACTTTTTAAATCAAAATAATTTATATTGTTAAATTATACTTTTTAATGGTTTAGAAGTATAAATAGATTATATTTTTACCATTTAATACAATTATGGTCATTGTAAGTAATTTCACTTTGAAATTGGACATAAACAAGTGTCAAACTTTTGGTAGTTATTATTTCTTAAAAATACGCCTTTTGGTTTTGATAGCAGGAATTAATTTTAAATTAATAAATGCAACTTATATGTTTTGAATTTGGTAAAATATACTTAATTATTGAATTATGAATATCAAAATTATATTAGGGTAAATTTTTGATATTTTTCTGAAAACTTTTAATTTTTGATAAATAGTGAAAAACACTGAGTTATAGTTTAAAACCGAATTTTTATTTAAATAAATATTTATTTTATTTAAATTTATTTTATGTAAAAATATATAAATAATACCTATATAAGTTCAATGTAATTCATTGGAGTAAATTTATAATAATTTTAGATATATAAAAATTTTATTGAACTTTTCATCGTCTTTTACCCACCTCCTAAGAGAATTTGCAAATTCACATAAAACATAATTTTACCACTTCTGTGAGTGGAATTTTGAAAATCTGAGAGACATGGTTAATATCAAGGATTAAAATGTTGTTCAATAAGATAAAAATAATTTTTGTTGAATAGTAACATTTTTCTTTTATTTACCACAGTAAAAAGTAAATAGGGTAATTAAGGGTAAAAATGATATTATTATTACCCTAACACATGTCCTAATTCTATTGGATAAGTATAATTCGACCAAAAACAACCTTAGTAATAAAATATGAACCTATTTTATCCACTTGGATTAGATTAGGACATTTATTATTATTTAATTCAAAGAAGAGTTAAGAGTTAAAATCAAAGTTTAATAACTAAAACATTTTTAATATATGGTTATACATAAGATAAATTAGATTATAAATATTAATTGGAAATATAAAAATATTTCCTACATAATGGTATTTTATTTATAATTTTTAGATATTAAATAATTTAATTTATTTATGACACAATGATGATTTAGTAATTACCTTATTAGTGAAATATTAAAATAATTGATATTATAAATACCCAAATAAATATAATTTGAGACTTTTGATGAATTACAGGAATTTTATTGGTTAATATGACATGTTAGGATTGACTAAATTAAATTTTTTTGAATTAATGAAGTTATTAAGACTTTAACAAAAATCAATTATTAAATAGTTTTAAAATTGACATAAAGGAGTTTTTAAAACAAATATTATATTATTAATTGATATAATATTCCTAAAAATCTAAGGTTCGGCCAAAGGAATTATATGATGATATGTATGTCATTAATGAACCACTTGGGCTTTTCTTTGAAGTTTATAGTAAGTTTATTAACCATATAATATAAAAATACAAAGAGACATGGTAAATGTCAAACTATTTAACTAAGAGTTAAATCTAAAAGATAAGGGTAAAATAGTGACCCAAACTTGTCTAAAACTTATTAGTTGAGTTTTTGTGACCTATCCCCACCTTATAATTTGAATAATACACTTTGGTTCCATTATAAACTGAATATGATTTTATTATAAAATAATACTTTAAGTTTTTTCTAAAGAGCCCCTCCTCCCCCTTATAAAAGGACACCACTTATAACCAATTCCTCACACCTCTCAAGCATTTTTTATTGTCCAAACTCTACCCAATTAATCTCCCTAAATCCCTCTCCTCCTCATAGAAGCCTTACCTTAGGCAGAAGGAACTTCAAGAGTCCTTTTGGTTCAAACCAAAGGGAGTTACCCAAATTAAAGATAACGATTTCTCTTAGCTTCTTTTCTTTTATTTTTCTTCTCCAAACCTTAAACTCTTCTTATTATTTTATTTTTTAACAACACCAGTATACTCAATATACTAGGATATTTTTATGATAATTATTCAAACTACACTTACACACACCTTCATCTAATGGGTGAAGAACATAATGTTTCTGTGGATGGCAACCAAACGCCTCACGAAACAATGATTGTTCAATTATATCCTACCACCTCTCATGGTGGGAATTATGATGGAACTATAATTAAATATGATATTAATGATATTTATTTTATATATAATCTTCTGTAATTATATTTTATAGAATACCATTATTCGTTTCATGTTGTATATATATATGATAATTTCATTTGAGGAAGTGTGAACTACCGCCCCCTCAAAGTGATATGACTCATTCATACCATACATGGAACGTATAAAGGATGGTGTTAATGAACTTAAGTAACACATATAAGATATTATATTATACTTTAATAGTAATATACCTATTTGTAATTTGTTTTTTATTCCTTTTAAAATGAAAAATGAAATGGAAGTAGTGTTCGTGCGTACGTACGGACTACCGTCTCCACGAACGCGATGAGATTCATTCCCCGTCGTATCCATTCAAGTATAATTCTCATTTTATGATTAAAAATAATTTTTAAGGACTTTATATCATTCTGAATATGAATAAGATACAACCTATCATTAACAAACATGGCTTATGTAACAAAACATACAAAACAAAATGAGTAAGTTAACACCCAAAACGACGATAATACTAAGATATTATTAACAAAGCAATGTTAAAAGATCATATATGATATCATATTAATATATATTATTCTTGTATAATTTAATAACAATTATTTCACCATTATACATTAGGTTAACCTACCCTCAACCAAGGAAAATTACAAGTTAAGGGTTTATTTCACAATCTCTTCATTATCTGAGGTTGTTTATACATAATTATCTACCGGGACCTCTTTATCATCCACATCCATATTTCGTAAAAATGTATTTCAAATAATTATTAATATTTTAAATACTATGGTTTAAATTAATTTATACCACTGTTTGACTTTTTATAATATGTCTATAAATAAATCTTTCTGTCATTTTCCAAACAAGGTCCTTTTAACCTTTGCGATAAAATCAAGGTAAGAATGTATTTTTTTTAACTTATACAGAGGGTGTGGCTATTTTCCACCATTATAAAATCTTCAAAGATTACCTTACAAGCTTATAAGGATATTTTCAAAGTGAATGTTTTATTTTTATAATTATGTGACTTTTAAATTATTCCAAAATGAATATTTTAAGAATTTGTGAAGGTACTCTTTATCAAGATCAGAATTTTAAATGTTTTAGAGATTTATCTTTATAAATATTTTTAATTAATATCTATGTTTTCAAAATGATTTTAAGGATTTATTTATATGGACATGAATGTTTTGAAATGATATTTATTTTCAAAAGTTTCAAAGTGGTATGGAACACTTTGATTCAAAAATCTATTTTAAATTACTTCCTTTATAAATGTGTGACATTTAAATGATTTCAAAAAAAAAGTTATTTCTCTAAAATAGTTTTGATTTCATCTATTTCAATATCCTTTGATGGATTTTAAGCTTATTTGAAGTTGATTTATTATGATACAAAACCTCCATATTGTATTGAAGGTTTTGTGATATGTTTGACTGTGGATGTGTTATTTTTATACCATAATGGTTTATGGAGAAAGTATTGACATTTCATATGCTAGTTTTAATATGAATGTTTATGTTATGTTTAAACCTGTTCATATGAGGAATTAATTGGACTTAGAAAGTGATGGGTGGAGCCCTCTATATATCCTCAATGCATTGGTAGGTCTCATGAGACAAACTAGTGTCTTGGCACGAGGCCTTGACAAAATCTCATTTGTAGTCTTGGCACGAGGCCTTGGCTATGTGGTTTTGATAGTATGGAATTATGAATTCCATCATTATGAAAGTGGTTAGTGATATTTCATGTGATTATTAGACTAGTAGAATATCCATGTGAATAAGTAAATAGAATTACTTCATTTTATTTTTTCCATATTATGATGAAGTTCAAGTTTAAAAGGATTTTGTTTTAGTTATACATTGACTTAAATGTTTATGCTTATTTATGAAAGTTTCTGTTGTATTGTTATCCTTACTAAGCATCTGAGCTCACCCCTTTCTATGTTTTATTTTTCCCAGGATTCTCAGAAGTGTATTTTGATTGATATATAGGGATAGTATGAGGGGATATGAGTGTGGACTATGGAGACTATGTTGTTGTAGTTTTCATTTTATGATGTAATGTAAGACTGATGAATGTATCTATTGATTCCAAGGCTACTAAACTAATCGGTCCTTCAGAACTTGATCTTTTGTGATCATTACAATGTTATGTAATAATGAAATGACTCTGGGTAACTGGGGTCAGGGCGTTACAAAAATTATACTAGTTTCTACCTTTGCCCCAACTAAAGAACTAACATAGTTTCTCAACCCATCTGTCCTTGTATTTTCTTTGATATCAACCCCTATAAGCTAACACCAAAGGTTTGGTGAATCAAAATAGAAGGTAATTAAAGATTTAAACAGTCAAATGAGTTTAAATTATTGGTGTATTTATAGTATTTCTTATTTATTTAAAGAAAATTATCTTTATAATATAGGTAAAATTATATTTTTGTGGAAGAAAATCACATAGGAAGTGAAGTTTGGAATCCTTGTAACACGAGGAGAGGATAATTAGAGGCTTCTTTCACACACAAAAATCCTTATATAATTATAAACCCCCAATAACATGATAAGTAAATAAGTGGAAAAAGGGTCACATTGGTAGCACCCCCTAGAGGGTTACACATAACCTCTGACTACACCATTAAAAATGAAAGGGGTGAATCTGGTCTGAACAATATGGACCTAACCCAATCAAAATGTAAAGAGAAAGATTGAGAAAGAAATATGATTCAGAAAAGAGCAAATAGAAAACAAAAGAGTGGTGACAAAAACATAAACAAGAATCATAAACAAATATAGGAAAGTAAATGGACAAGAGTATTTATGTGCTTTGGACCTAATCAGTACTACATGTATGGAGGTCAAAGGGGGTAAAGACTGAGATGGAAGAATCCATTAAAGATGAGAATAAATAATCACATACCTTAGATCTTTATAGGTCTGATTCGTTGATGAAGAGTAGTGATTCTTTGATGAGGAGTGATGAGGGTTCGATTCCATGAGAGCTTGAAGGTGTTGAGAGGAGACGACTTTGTCAGGGTTCTTTTTATAATAACTCATATGGATTTTATTAGTGCTTTAAAAAATGTGCTGATAAAGAGTAGTTTTATAAGCGCTAAAATTGAAAGAACTGATAAAACTACTCATTATCAGTATTTTTTTAGCACTGATAAAGATCTCCATTTATCAACACTAAAATTCTAGTGCTCATAAAGAATAGTTTTATCAGCATTTTTTTAGCACTGATAAAGATATATTATTATCAGTGCTAAAAAAGCACTAATAAAGATCTAATATTAATAATATTTATTTATAATTATAATTATAAATAAATATATTTAAAAATATTTCTATATATTTATAAATATTTGTATATAGTTATAAATATATTTATAAATAAGTTTATAAATATATTTATAAATATATTTATAAATATTTGTATATATTTAAAAATATATTTATATATTTATATTTATATATTTATATAACTATATATATATATATATATTAATATATAAAAATATATATTTATAAGATTATAATAAATATATTTATTGTAATTTTATAATTATTTAAATATATATTTATTTCTTTCTAATTATAATTATAAATATATATATTTAAAAATATTTTTATATAAATATAACTATATTTATATAATTATATATATATATATATAATTATATCTCATGGCCCGCACTACTTTGGTATATCTATATAATTATATATATTTATTTAAATATATATAATTATTAATATAATAACTTTATTTATTATTTAAATACATTTTTTATAATTTTATATTTTTTTAAATATATATATATATATATAATTATAAATAAATGTATTTAAAAATTATTTATATGTAATTATAAATATATAATTATAAATAATCTGATGATTATAGGGGCAGTGACGCCCAGCTGGTACAGCGGATGCTGGCCGTGAGCGGCGTACGAGGCGGCTCGGTCAGGCGATGGAATCGTGGTTGAGGCATGTGAGGTGGCTTGTTCAGGCAGCGAGAATCATGGTAGGGGCGTGATGCGGGGTGGTTCAGGCAACGACCTTCGTGGAGACTGCTCAAGCAGACTGTTGTGATGCAAAAAATAGTTACAGGTGTTGGGCACCTGGACTACAGGCTTTGTAATGGACTCCATGTCCACAGGGCCTTCGGACCATAAAAATGGGTGGGTTATCTCTTGGGGGGATATGACCCGCCTATCTGGTTGTGTGTGTTACATTTCTATATTTTGTTGTAATTGTACCACAATGTACCTATAATATATAATTATAAATATAATAAATATATTTTATTTTTAAAATATATTTATTAAAATTTTATAATTATTTAAATATTTATTTATTTATTTATTTATAATTATAAATAAATATATTTAAAATTTATTTATATCAGGAATGTTCAGGATCCCAAATCACCAGCGCGTCGTCGTCCCAACCTACGAGCGGGGCCGCCTCCATCGGCCACACCCGCCCCGCCACACATCACGGCTGACTCTCCACCCAGATGCCCCTCCGACCCTTCATCACCAATATTCCACTGCCAATATATATATATATATATATTTATTTATTTATTTATTTATTTATTTATTTGGACATAATTATAAATATACTGAATATACTGAATATATATGTATGTATATATATATATATATTTATTTATTTATTTATTTATTTATACCAAAACACCTAAGTCATGGATTTGGAACCAAACTCATGACTTCATAGTTTATTAAAAATGTATAATGGGAGAAAGAAGCGAGTCAAACAAGGCATAAATCCCATGTCAAAATAAAAGAGGTCTCGTGATTCAAATCCTTCTTGATACCAAATTTCTAGGAAATCTTCCTCTACCCATTGGGTGTCATCCTCTTCGCAAAGTCTTTACCATTTGTGGAGCCTTGCATTTTTCATTCAAAGACGATTCAAATGAAACTCCTGGACTGGAAGAGATCCTGAATTTCAAAGAAAGATCCCAAAAATCCAATTCTGGATTAGATCAGAGACCATCTTCAAGGTTTATAGATAGAAACTTCTTCACTTCTGCATAGTCATTGAACCCAATAACATTCAGCTCCATACTAGAGAAAATAACTTCATGTTGCAAAAAATACCATTCTATTTCATTCTCACTGAGCCCTATGATGGGCCTTTCCCCTTCCTGATTTTCTGAAATTATGATATTAGAATTTTCTTTCTATGAAATAACACATTCCTCATGTGAGGCCTTGCCAAAAGAAATATATGCATTCCTCATAAGATCGTTAAAGTGAGGTGGATAGAACCACTCTACACTCCCATGATCATCATCACCCCTGATTTTTTCAACCTGTATTTGAGTTGATGCAGATTCTGTAGCCCGTAATTGAGGCAAATGTATTTTGGACTTCCAAGGTATAATCATTTGGAAACCATCATCATCAACCACTATTTTCTTACCTTTAGACAGGGTCCCTTGTGTGTCCACCCATGTTTGATCAATAAATTCTTGTGGTATTTTCCCTTTAACAACATCAGGAGTCTGAACATGTGCACCACCCTCTGAGCAAGCTTGAGCATCCCTTGGCTGCCAGTGATTGAGCACAACCTTTATTAATAGCCCGCTCTAAGGGTTCAGACACCAGAGTGGGAGAAGTATTAGCAACAATACAAACATATTGAAAATATTACATGTATAGTAAATAAATATATTTATAAATAAATATTACAAAATGGTTACTATATATTTAACATTATTAATGAATATATAATAATAAATGAATAAATTAAATTAAATAAATTACAAAAATATTAAAAAAAATTATTCATAACATTTACCTAAATAACATACATATGTACACATGCACATCTACACACACATATACATACACATATGTATATATATACATAGACATACACATATGTATATATATACATAGACATACATATATGTAATTATACATGTACATATATTTTAAATTATTTAATATCAATATATATATATATCTAAATAAATATATTCATTGAAATATTAAATAACTATTTAAATAAAATATTAATTTATTATATTTATTTTAATTATATACACATTTTATAATCAATTTATGTAAATAAACTGTTGAAATTTTTGACTAATATAAATTTGATAATTTTTTATATAAAAAATTACAAAAATAAGATTCATTTTTTTATTAAAAGTTATAAAATTCATATTTATATATTATTTTAATATATATATATATATACTTATTTTAATATAAATCTTATTTAAATATATATAATTATAATTATAATTATAAATAAATATATTTATAATAAAAATTATAAATAAATATTTTTATATAATTATAAATATTTATTAATATATAAGTATATATATTTATAAATATAATAAATATATATTATTTAAATATATTTATTAAATTTTTATAATTATTTAAATAAATATATTTATAAATTTTTGTATATGAAAATAAATATATGTATATAATTATATATAATTATATAACCATATATGATTAAAAAATTATATATTTTTGTATAATTATATATATTTATTAATATATAAATATATATAATTATAAATATAATAAAAATATTTATTATTTAAATATATTTATTATAATTTTATAATTATTTAAATATTTATTTATTTAAATATATTTAATTTTTAAATATATTTATTATAATTTTATAATTATTTAAATATATATTTATTTATTTATAGTTTTATAAATACTTTTTTTAAAACATTATACATATATTTTAATTATTAAAAAAAATATTAATATATCATATTTACCTGAATGGCCTGAAGGCCTTCATTTTTATTGATTTTTGATAACCCCCCTTTCAAGGGATGAGGGGGAACCCTTACAAGCCTCATAGGCTCAAATATTACATGGCCTGTAGGCTTAGAAAATTACATGACCCGAAGTTCTTAAGGAATTCAACCAGACTATCTACAAGGAATTGCCCCTCTCTAGCATCTACATCCTGATAGTAGCTCTCCACCTTTGCATGACCGTCTGGATAGGCTTCCTTTGCAAGAACAGGTTGGTACTGATGGCAGAGTCATACCCACTCATTCTGGAAATCCATTTGGCTCTGCTATGGTGAGTGTACCTTCTCTGAATCCTCTTTTGGGGTTTCTCCTTTTTTGTAGTGTGTCTGGGGTCTGCATTCATGTGGCCCGAAGGCCTTGAGAATCAACTGGCCCGAAGGCCTTGGGTGGTCCGAGAGCCTTGCAGGACTCGAGGACCAAACCGGTGGCCCGAAGGCCCAAATGGATGAATAGTTCCAGCTGCTACAGTGTCTGCTACAGTGTAAAATCCCAGGTAAATAAATAATATTTCATTTTCATATTTATTAATATTTGTGAATAAAATATTAATATTACTTTAAAGGGGATGCTATGTTCGATGGCGTACCCTATACGCAACAACGTGTTTCTTTGAAATATTACGATGCACACTAATAATATAATAATATTATTGTAAATGGTAGTAAACTCCTAGCCGATGTAATGGCGGGAATGAACATAACTAACTAAAAAGTGATTATATACATGGTAGGTCTAGGGGAGGGAAACAAAGGAAATAAAATCTGTAGACGTGGAGGCTCGAAACCAGGACCTCCTCAACTCCCCACCACAGGTACACCAGGGGTGGAACCACTGAACTGCACCCTATGGGGAAACTAAAAAGTGATTATATATGTTTTTTAAATATTTTTACATTTATCCAATAAATTTTATATGCTTAAAATGCAAATGAATCCAATTTTAAGAATAAATATTCCAATATTCTTTAAAAGGCCGATTAACTGCCTTTTGATGGAGAACCCTTTTTAAATATAATTTTTGTCACTTTTATATGTTATATTTGAAAAAATAAAATATTTCTTTAGAATCAAGACATCAAAATCTACTTTGTGTAAATTTTTGGTATTTTTCTGATAAAGTTCATTTTTTAAAAAATGTTGTATTTTAATTCAAAACCTCCTTTTAATATAATTTATTTATATAGTTATATTATATTTTTAATTGGTTTTAAAGTTTAATTAGAATATATTTTTACCATTTAATCCAATGGTGGTCATTATAATTAATTTCACATTGAAAACGGACATAAACAAGTGTCAATCTTTTGATAAATTTGTTTCTTAAAAACATGCTATTTGTTTTGACCGCGGGAATTAACTATATAATTTGTTAATGAAACTTCTATGTTTTAAATTTTTTAATATGGAAATAATTTTTTAATTTGTAATATAAAATTTATCTTAGAGATAATTTTTATTATTTTTCTGATAATGTTCATTTTTTTAATGAATAGTGAAAAATACAGCATTTTAATTCAAAACTACCTTTTCATCCAATTTATTTATATAGTTATATTGTCATTTTAATTGGTTTTAAGGTTAAATTTAATTATTATTATTTTCATTTAATATAATTTTGGTCATTGGATGTAATTTCACTTTTAAATTGGATGTAAAAAACAAATCAATCTTTTGATAGATTTTACTTCTTAAAAACTCGTCTTTGGTTCTGACAACGGGAATTATTTTTAAATTAATTACTGAAATTTCTGTGTTTGGAATTTGGTAGAATGGATTACATATTTGGAATCATAAGGTCCAAATTATGTAATTAAGACTCTTGTTTTTGGACATTATGAATAGTAATGACGGTAATTATCTTTAATTATCGTGATTAATTAGTAATCGGGTAGTTAAGGGTAATAAAATAATATCATAATAATATAAAATGACCCCAACATGTGTTATAATGCTATTGGTTGTGTCACGACTATCCATGGGATTCCTTGTTCCAACTTAGGGACCCCATGGAATCACTTTTGGGTGATAGTGACATTTTATCATTTTATTTTTAAAGAAAGGAAAATATAACAAAAGTATGTAACACCTAAGTAAAACAATTTTAATTTTGTCTACATAAATTATCTCTTAGACTATAAATAGTAATTCAAAATCTAAAAATATTTCCAACATCATGGTATTTTTTATAATTTTTAGACATTAAATAAATAAATTTATTTATGACACTATGATGATGCAGTAATTACCTCATTAATGAACGATTTAAATAAAATGAAAAGATAAGGTAAATTATAAGACCTACACTTGTCTAAAACCAATTTTATGTGTGTATTTTGAACCCTTATCACCTTATCCTCAAAATATATCATTGTGGGACCTTTAAAATCCAAAACTCATTTTATAATAAAGTAACTTTCCAAGACTTTCCAAAAGTAACCCTCCTCCCTCTTATAAAAGCCCCCCACCTCTACCCCCTTACCCACACCTCTCAAGCCCTTGGCTCATCCAACCTCTGCTCATATTGTCTCTCCACATCCCTCTCTTACTCCTAGAAGCCTCACTTTGGGCAGAAGTCTTTCCAAGGAAGCCTTTGGGCTCAAATCAAAAAGAGTTATCTGATTTGAAAATAATGTCTTCTCTTATGTTCTTTTGTTTTATTTTGCTTCTCCAACCCCCTAAACTCTTTTTATTAATTTATTTTGTAACAAAAATAGTGTCCTAAATATACTAGTATGTTTTTATGAGAAGGATTCTAGCTACACTCATACACACCTTTATCTAATGGTTAAAGAACATACTATTTCTATGGGTGGCGAATTACTACCTCATGAAACGATGATTGTTTAATCTTCATTTAACACCTCTCATGGTGGCCATTAAGATGTCACTGTATTTATATATGATATATATATTATGTTTATGTTTTCATTATTCTTATGTATTTTTCATTTATTCCATACCTTTATGGTTTCCAAAATGGGTAAATGCGATAATTTCATTTTAGGAAGTGCGGACTATCGCCCCCTCAAAGTGATTTGAATCATTAATGCCATATGTGTGATGTATAAAGGATGGATTTAATGATATTATATATGATATTATACTGTAATTATATTATACCTATATATAATTATGTTTTCATTCCATTTAAGTATGAAATAGAAATGAAAGTAGCGTTCATGCGTACGTACGGCTTATCATCTCCATGAACGGTACATTTCATTTCTTATCTCCAAATGTTATGTACTATTATAAGTACATATATATAATGAATATATATGATATATATTACATATAAATGATGAATATAATTCTGGAATTATAATATATATATATATATATATCACATTCAGTTTTAATTCCATTAATATGATAAAGAAATGAAAGTAGCGTTCATGCGTACGTACGGCCTACCGTCTCCATGAACGGTGCATTTCATTTTTATCTCCAAATGTTATGAAATAGTATAAAATGAATATATACTGGATATATATGATATTTAAATCATTAATAATATTCTGAATATGGTGTACTTATAACTATATGGATGGATCTAGCAGGCACCAAAGTGACAATGGGTTTGAAGGAAACTGTGGTGGTTCTCTGATTAAGAGACTGGATGAAATGGGGGATTCAATGAGGAATCTCGTGGTTATTATAAAATAACTATCAAGGAGTCATTATTAACCACTTTAATCTTGGTGAGTTCTCTAATGCATCATGTACGAGAGAACCAACTCGATGTGGAAGTTTAGGTAATAATTATAATGGTAACCATTAGGGTTTATATGATCCTTACTTTTGAGGTAATTATGGGTTACTATATGATGGAAAATGAAAGGAATGAGATAAATTGAAGTTAAATTATGTTATCGTTATTTTTTAAGATTTTATATCTTTTTGGGGAACTTTTTAATAATTATATAGTTTTGGAAAAAGGGACAACACGCACACTGTGTGAAAACTCGTCGCGTCAGACCAAGTTGTGGGAATTGAACCCACAACCAAAGTGCCACTGGTATTTATCACCTACCACTGGACTACGTGAAGTCCCTAGTTAGTATGACAAATTATTTTTAGTTATATGAATTTATGAATCAAGAATAAGTTGATTTTGGGTTATCTATGGAAATGATTGACCTATCATGGAGGATATGTGATTAGGCTGATTACTTTTTAGTATGAGACTTTAAGAGTAACTGATGTTATTTGGAGATAAATGTTAAGATTTACCTTGGAAGACTATGTGATTAAATCCTTCAGTGATTTGGGTTTCAATCTTAGGTTGGTTTATTTTTGATGAATTTTAAGGGAAATTTTGTATTGAATGGTCTTTGTTGAACTTTGGGTTGTTTGACAAATTTTGGAGATTAAGAGTAGTTTTTATTTAAATAAAAGATTATCTTTTTTTTTGGGATTATCTGATCTTATACAAAAAAATTTGGTTTTGGTTAAGGTCTAAAGACATGGGAAATATATAGTTCATATATTGTGAGTTATTTTATTCTCTCAAAGTTGATTATAGAACTCTTAATGTGAACAAGTCATCCTGAATACTCATCGTTTGGAGAAAATATGAGTTAGTGTTAGAAATCTAGTAAAAGTTGAAAGTCTACATGAAAAGTAAGTATGTTTCCTTATGTTTTATTTAATCTCATAAATGAATTACTCAATGAAATGTAACTTAAAACAAAAATGTTTTTTGTTAATGTTTCCTACTAGGGAATCAAATACTGTTTAACCCATCACAAGTTTGTGATTTTCTAGTGGTTAACTTTCTCCTAGACATGTTTTCAATCACTCTCCATCAGACCTTGATGGTTTGTTTTTTCCTACATATCCATGTTTTCATGGAATCCTAGTATCTATTGTCTCGGGTGACCTTTGTACTTCTCTTTATTTCTTTTAAATTGATAGTTTTATTGAATCCTTTTCTGATGTGGGGCTTTCAATGAAGTGTATGATCCCAATTTTTTTTAAAATTGCGAGGATGCAATTCCCAAAAGGGGGGAAGGATGTAACATCCCAAGTAAATAAATAATATTTAATTTTCATATTTATTAATATTTGTGACTAAAATATTAATATTACTTTAAAGGGGATGCTATGTTCTATGTCGTACCCTATACGCAATAAAGAGTTTCTTTGAAATCTTACGATGCACACTAATAATATAATAATATTATTGTAAATTGTAGTAAACTCCTAGACGTTGTAATGGCAGGAATGAACATAATTAACTAAAAAGTTATTATATATTTTTTTTAATATTTTTACATTTATCCAATAAATGTTAGAGTCTTAAAATGCAAATGAATCCAATTTTAAGAATAAATATTCTAATATTCTTTAAAAGGTCGATTAACCGCCTTTTGATAGAGAAACCTTTTTAAATATACTTTTTGTCACTTTTATATGTTATATTTGAAAAAATAAAATCCTTCTTTATAATCAAGACATCAAAATATACTTTGTGTAAATTTTTGGTATTTTTCTAATAAAGTTCATTTTTTTAAAAATGATGTATTTTAATTCAAAATCTAATTTTAATATAATTTATTTCTATGGTTAGATTATCTTTTCAATTGTTTTTAAATTTTAATTAGAATATATTTTTACCATTTAATCCAATGGTGTTAATTATGATTAATTTCACTTTGAAAACGGACATAAACAAGTGTCAATCTTTTGATAGATGTTGTTTCTTAAAAACACGCTATTTGTTTTGACCGCAGGAATTAACTATATAATTTATTAATGAAACTTCTATGTTATTAATTTTGTAATATGGACATCATTTTTTAATTTGGAATATAAAATTTATCTTAGAGTGAATTTTTGGTATTTTTCTAATAATGTTCATTTTTTTTAATGAATAGTGAAAAATACCGCATTTTAATTCAAAACTCCCTTTTCATCCAATGTTTTTATATAGTTATATTGTAATTTTAATTGGTTTTAAGGTTTAATTTAATTATGTTTTTATCATTTAATACAATTTTGTTCATTGAATGTAATTTCACTTTTAAATTTGATGTAAAAAACAAATCAATCTTTTGATAGATTTTACTTCTTAAAAACTCGTCTTTGGTTCTGACAATGGGAATTATATTTAAATTAATTACTACAATTTTTTTGTTTGGAATTTGGTATAATTTATTCCATATTTGGAATCATAAGGTTCAAATTATGTAATTAATACTATTTTTTTTTGACATTATGAATAGTAACGACGGTAATTATCTTTAATTATCGTGATTAATTAGTAATCGGGTAGTTAAGGGTAATAAAATAATATCATAATAATATAAAATGACCCCAACATGATTTTTAATGCTATTATTTGTGTCATGGACGACCATGGGATGACTTTTTCCAACTTAGGGACCCCTTGGAATCACTTTTGGGTGATAGTGACATTTTATCATTTTATTTTTAAAGAAATGAAAATATATCAAAAGTATGTAACACCTAAGTAAAACAATTTTAATTTTGTATACATAAATGATATCTTAGAATATAAATAGTCATTATAAATATAAAAACATTTCCTACATCATGGTATTTTTTTATAATTTTTAGTCATTAAATAAATTTATTTATTTATGACACCATGATGATGCAGTGATTACCTCATTAATGAACGATTTAAATAAAATTAAAAGATGAGGTAAAATATAAAACTTACACTTGTATAAAACCTATTTTATGGGTCGATTTAGAACCCTTATCACCTTATCCTAGAAATATATCATTTTGGGACCTTTAAAATCTGAAACTCATTTTATAATAAAGTAACTTTCCAAGACTTTCTAAAAGTGACCCTCCTCCCTCTTATAAAAGGCCACCACCTCTACCCCCTTATCCACACCTCTCAAGCCCTTGGATCATCCAACCTCTGATAATATTGTCTATACACATCCCTCTATTACTCCTAGAATCATCACTTTGTCCAGAAGTCTTTCCAAGGAAGCCTTTGGGCTCAAATCAAAAAGAGTTATCCGATTTGAAGGTAATATCTTCTCTTATGTTCTTTTGTTTATTTTTCTTCTCCAACACCCTAAACTCTTTTTATTCCTTTCTTTTGTAACAACACTAGTATCTTCAATATACTAGGATTTTTTTATTATAATTATTCGAGCTACACTCATACACATCTCCATCTAATGGTTAAAGAACATACTATTTCTGTGGGTGGCGAATTACTGCCACATGAAACGATGATTGTTCAATATTCATTTAACAACTCTCATGGTGGACATTAAGATGTAACTGTATTTATATATGATATATATATTATTTTTATGTTTTCATTATGCTTCTGTATTTTTCATTTATTCTATACCTTTATGGTTTCCAAAATGGTTAAACGCGATAATTTCATTTCAGGAAGTACGGACTACCGCCCCCTCAAAGTGATTTAAATCTTTAATGCCATATGTGGGATGTATAAAGTATGTAGTTAATGATATTATATATGATATTATACTGTAATTATAATATACCTATTTATAATTATGTTTTAATTCCATTAAAGTATGAAATAGAAATGAAAGTAGCGTTCATGCATACGTACGGCTTACCATCTCCATGAACGGTACATTTCATTTCTTATCTCCAAATATTATTTACTATTATAAGTAAATATATATAATGAATATATATGATATATATTACATCTAAATGATGAATATCATTCTGGAATTATAATATATATATATATATATCTCATTTATTTTTAATTCCATTAATATGACAAAGAAATGAAAGTAGTGTTCATGTGTACGTACGACCTACCGTCTCCATGAACGATGCATTTCATTTTTATCTCCAAATGTTATGGAATAGTATAAAATGAATATATATTGGATATATATGATATTTAAATCATTAATACTATTCTGAAGATGGTTTACTTATAACTACATGGACAATTCTTTTCAAACAAGTTCATTTTTTGACTCATGTACCAAACATTGACAAAAATGTCTAATATGAACTCACATAATTAACTAATTATTATAAAATTATAATATGTGATATGAAATGAATAATAAAATTTAAAGGAGGTCCTTAAGAAATTATAAATTGACCAAAGTTTATTATTCAGGAATATAAAGAAAGGAACAAGACAAGTCGAACTTGAGGTAAGGGATCCTACCTCTCTCTTTATTTTTAAGTGCTCTCTTTTATGTCATTTCCTTTAAGCTCCTTTTTATTATATTGGGGGATGTTATTTTATATTCCTATTACTGTACATTTTATGTTCATATGATAAGAGACCCTATTTGATCTCGTCAATCCAATTTTTTTATGTTTTAAGTGGCGTCATTAGGCTGTCGAGTTTTCGTAAAGGATTTTTTTCATCTCACTTTCATTCTCGTGAGATTCATGCTACATTTGCTACTATTTAATTTTTGTGTAGTTTGTTTACTACCCATGATTGTATTATTTTTATAATATAATTTAATTTATGGGTATTTACATCTTCATTGTATGATCCTTCTTTCATAGGGTGTACGTTTCAAAAGTTACCCAAATCGATAAGGGAACCTTTCACCCTCCTCTTTTTAAAAGACTTATTTTGTTATGTATTTTAATTTAAATATTATTATGTTTGGATATGTTCTTATATATCCTTATTGATGTAAATTTTATGTTCAAGTGATGATATACCATTTTCTCTCTCATCAACTCATTTTCTGAATTTTAAAGTGATGTCGTTAGGCTGTCGAATTTTTGCAATGGAACTTCTTAACTCAATTTCAATTATTTGGGTTAAACTTTCACTCCTTGAATATATCATTCTATGAATATGTGAGAATTAATCTATTTTTTTTAAATTAATATCCACTTATATTGGGTGCATTTTTATTTTTCACACATAAATATGTAATTGATTTATCCTTAATCTAAGGATACCGTCTTTGTACGGGACTTCGTCTCAATATCCTTTCATTGAGGTATATTTTTTTTATACACAACTTTCTTTTATACGGTGTACAAACCCCTTTAACATTTACTTTTATTCAAAAGGAATCTTTTTATACGAAGCGTTTTAATAAATGACAAAAGGGAATGTTTTTGTCTTACGTATGTGGCGACAACGACTTCTTCGTCATCGTGACCTTTATTTGAGTTTCGGCTTCCTCTACAAACCATAACTTTTTTTAAATGAAAAATAAACACCATGTTTTACTTTTCTTTTATTTTGGTATTGAAAATGGTTTTGATAATGTTTTTATTATATCAATGTGTTGTATTGATATCTTTTGATTGTAATGTGGAAATGTTATGTTTCCTTTATGAATGTTTTATGTGATATGATTATGTTATGGTTCTTGGAAATTGTTTATGAATATGGGTGGTTCCGTGATAAACTAAGGACAGGTGAGCCCGAGATAGCTCTTTAATACATTGGGTAACGTGAAGGAGTTAAACTCTAAGGTTTCCCTGAAGAGATTTAGGGAATATACTATGATGGGTATTCCAAACGTAACCATGAGGGTTACTCCCTACGTAAGAATGTTATGAATTACTCAAGTTACCTTTATTTATTATGATTTTTATGAGTTATACATAAATATTATGATTTCATAAGTTATGTTATGATTGAAATTTATGGTTTCATTGATTTGTATTTATCAGCGGGTTAATGTTTCCTTTCATTATGTTATAACCCTTACTGAACTTTTTATGCTCATCCCAAGTTTTTGGAATGTTTTTCACAGGTTAACTATAAGGAAGGGAAAGAGAAAGGAAGTATTCAAGAATATTTATATCAAGAAAATAACTCTTGTTCTATTTAAGGATTTTTTTTATTATTGTGAAAAATTGGTTATAGTAGTAGTGTCTACTTTGTGATCTTTTGAGATATAATAGTTATGTCCTAATTCTCTAAAACTCTAAACTTGAAAAGATCCTCAATGTGAATTATCCATTTAATTAAAGATTAATTAATGTTTTAAGGTCGGGTCCTTATATACAGTACCCCGGAAATATGCCTCCACCTAGATTTGATCTCGGGTCTCTTGGATGCACCTGGTGAGTCCTCACCAACTGGGCTGAGGCTCTTGTGCATATTAATTATAAACATCTGTTTTTAAATTATTGTATATACATAAACATTATTTTTTAATATAAATATGATAATTATATACATATATATATTATTAATATTTTTTATTACAAGTTTTTATCATCACTAATAATATCACTAATAAAGGTTACATCTTTATGAACAATTTTTTTCACTGATAAAAGTTACTTTTATCACCGTTTTTAGCTAGCGCTGATATAGGTAGTCTATTTATCAGTGTTTTCTGTTTAGTGCTAATAAAAGTAGGCGTTGAATATGTCACAATCTGTGGTAGTTTTATAATAGTGTGGAACTGTGTATCCATATTTTAGCGAGATTCTTCAATTTTTCTGTGATTTAATACTTATTATGTTTTTTAGAGTTCTTATTTTCAAGTTACACCTAGTGTTATTTATTTCAACTATTTCTCACTTTATTTTTGTCTCTTATTTACTAGTGCACTTTGGGCCAATTCATTTTTGTTCCCAACAATATATAGATTGTTTTCAAGATGACAATTAGTACCTTAAAATGGTAGATTCTCTGGAGGCTAAGAAAAAGTGGTCAAGAAGGGGTCGACATTATGCCACCTCAAGTCAAGGAGTGTCAACCCTTATGGATGGGGATTAATTTCACCTAGTTACATCTAGGAAATGTTGGACTCTTTCGCCCCTACCTAGGAATTATTTAATTGGGTTGCCTTTTGAACCACATGATTAGCAAGTTGTTCTTGTGGATGTTGAGGCTGATTCGGCACTCTCGAAGGGAAGGTGACTGAGGAGAGTATCCCACCAGTCTCTGGTCCCACTATGAATAAATTCTCATTACTAGAGATCTCAAATAGATCTAATAGTAAAGAAGTATTCTGTGAGAAGTTTGACATGGTAAATGAAAATGGTACTCAACCACATAATGAGGAAGATGAATCATTGGAACCAAACTCATGCCTCCATAGTTTATTATTAAAATAAAAATGTGTAATGGGAGAAAGAAGTGAGTCAAACAAGGCATAAATCCCTCATAAAAATAAAAGAGGTATCGTGATTCAAAACCTTCTAAATACCAAAATTCTCAAAAATCTTCCTCTACCCTTTGGGTGTCGTCCTCTTCGTGAAGTCTTTACCATTTTTGGAGCCTCTCATTCTTCATTGGAAGACAATTAAAATGAAACTCTTGGACAGAAAGAGATCCTGAATTTCCAAGAAAGATCCCAAAAATCCAATTTTGGATTGGATTGGAGACCATCTTCAAGGTTTATAGATAGCAACTTCTTCACTGCTGCATAGTCATTGAAACCAATGACATTCAGCTTCATCATAGAGAAAATAACTTCATGTTGCAAAAAATACCATTCTATTGCATTCTCGCTGAGGCCTATGAGGGGCGTTTCACCTTCCCGATTTTCTAAAATTATGATATTAGAATTGTTTTTCTGTGCAATAACACATTCCTCATGTGAGGCCTTTCCAAAATCAATATATGCATTCTTTATAAAATCATTAAAGTGAGGTGGATAGGACCACTCTACACTCCCACGATCATCATCACCCCTGGTTTTTTTAACCTGCATTTGAGTTGATGCAGATTGTGCATCCCGTAATTGAGGCATATGTATTTTGGACTATCAAGGTATAATCATTTGGAAACCATCATCATCAACCACTATTTTTTTACCTTTAGACAGGGTCCCTTGTGTGTCCACCCATGTTTGATCATTAAAGTCTTCTGGTATTTTACCGTTAACAGCATCAGGATTTTGGACATGTGCATCACCCTCTGATCAAGCTTGAGCATCCCTGGCTACCAGTGATTGAGCACAACCTTTATCAACAGCCTACTATAAGGGTTCAAACACCAGAGTGGGATAAGTATTAGCAACAATACAAACATATTGAAAATATTACATGTATAGTAAATAAATATATGTATAAATAAATATTACAAAATGGATACTATATTTTTAACATTATTAATGAATGTATAATAATAAATGAAACAATTAAATTAAATAAATTAAAAAAATATTAAAAATTGTATATTTAATATTTACCTGAATTACATACATATGTACACATGCACATCTACACACACATATACACACACACATGTATATACATAAATACATAAACATGCATGCAATTGTACATGTACATATATTTTAAATTATCGAATATCCATATAAATATATATCTAAATAAATATATTCATTGAAATATTAAATAACTGTCTAAATAAAATATTTTTATATTATATTTATTTTAATTATATACACATTTTCTAATCAATATAGGTAAATAAACTATTAAACATTTTGACTAATATAAATTTGTTAATTTTTTATATATAAAATTCGGAAAATAAGATTCACTTTTTTATTAAAAGTTATAAAATTCATATTTATATATTATTTTAATATATATATATATACTTATTATAATATAAATTTAATTTAAATATATATAATTATAATTATAATTATAAATAAATATATTTATAAATATTTGTATATAATTATAAATATTTATTAATATATAAGTATATATAATTATAAATATAATAAATATATATTATTTAAATATATTTATTCAAATTTTATAATTATTTAAATAAATATATTTATGAACTTTTTTATATGAATATAAATATATTTATATAATTATATATATTTATATAACAATATATTATTATATTATTATATATTTTTATATAATTATATATATTTATTGATATATAATTATATATAATTATAGATATAATAAAAATATTTATTATTTAAATATATTTATTATAATTTTATAATTATTTAAATATTTATTTATTTATTTATTTATTTAGATATATTTACTTTTTAAATATATTTATTATAATTTTATAATTATTTTAATATTTATTTATTTAATTATAATTTTATAAATACTTTTTTTAAACATTATATATATATTTGAATTATTAAAAAAATATTAATATATCATATTTATATTAATTATAAACATGTGTTATTAAATTAATGTATATACATAAACATTATTTTTTGAATAAAAATATGATAATATTATATATATTATTAATATTTTTTATTACAAGGTATTATCAACACTAATAATAGCACTGATAAAGGGTACAACTTTATCAACGTTTTTTTGCATTGATAAAAGTTACTTTTATCACCGCTTTTAGCTAGCGGTGATAAACGTAGTCCATTTATCAGTGTTTTCTCTTTAGTGCTAATAAAAGCAGGAAGTGCATATGTCGCAATTTGTGGTAGTGTTATAATAGTGCAAAAGTGTGTATCTAGATTTTAGTGAGATTCTTCAATTTGTCTGTGATTTTTTACTTATTATGTTTTTTAGTGTTCTTATTTTCATGTTACATCTAGTGTTATTTATTTCAACTATTTTTCACTTTATTTGTGTCTCGTATTTACTAGCGCATTGTGGGCCAATTCATTTTCGGTCCCAACAATAGATATATTGTTTTTAAGATGACAATGAATACCTTAAAATGGTTGATTCTATGGAGGCTGGGAAAAAGTGGTCAAGAAGGGGTCGACATTATGCCTCCTCAAGTCAAGGAGGGTCCAACATTATGAATGGAGATGAATTTCACCTAGTTACTTATAGGAAATTTAGGACTCTTTCACCCATTCCAAGGAATTATTTGATTGGGCTATCTTTTGAACCACGTGATTATGAGGTTGTTATTTTGGATGTTGTGGAGGATTCGGAACTCTCGAAGGGAACGTGATTGAGGAGAGTATCCCACCGGTCTCTAGTCCCACTATGAATAAATTCTCATTACTAGTGATCTCAAATAGATCTAATAGTAAGGAAGTATTCTGTGAGAAGTTTGACATGGTAAATGAAAATGGAACTCAACCACATAATGAGGAAGATGAATCATTGGAACCAAACTCATGAATCCATAGTTTATTATTAAAATTAAAACATAAAATGGGAGAAATAAGTGAGTCAAACAAGGAATAAAACCCACGTCAAAATAAAATAGGTATGGTGATTCAAACCCTTCTAGATCCCAAATTTCAAGTAAATCTTCCTTTACCCTTTGGGTGTCATACTCTTTGCGAAGTCTTTACCATTTGTGGAGCCTCACATTCTTCATTCGAAGATTATTCAAATGAAACTCATGGATTTGAAGATATCCTAAATTTCCAAGAAAGATTCCAAAAATCCAATTCTTGATTGTATTAGAGTCCATCTTGAAGGTTTATATATAGAAACTTCTGCATTGATACATAGTCATTGAAACCAAAGACATATGGCACCATCGTAGAGAAAATAACTTCAGGTTGCAAAAAATACCATTCTATCACATTTCTGGTGAGGCCTGCGATGGGCCTTTCCCCTTCCCGATTTTTTGAAATTATAATATTAGAATTATTTGTCTGTAAAATAACACATTCCTTGTGTGAGGCCTTGCAAAAAGAAATATATGCATTCTTCATAATATCATTAAAGTGAGGTGGATTGGAGCACTCAACACTCCCATGATCATCATCACCCTAGATTTTTTCAACCTGTATTTGAGGTAATGCAGATTGTGTGGCCTATAATTGAGGCATATGTATTTTGGACTTCCAAGGTATAATCATTTGGAAACCATCATCATCAACCACTATTTTCTTAACTTTAGATAGGGTCCCTTGTGTGTACACCCGTGTTTGATCATTAAAGTCTCGTGGTATTCTCCCTTTAACAGCATCAGGAGTCTGGATAAGTGCATCTCCCTCGGAGCAAGCTTGAGAATCCCCTAGCTACCAGTGATTGAGTACAGCCTTTATCAGCCTGCTATAAGGGTCCAGACACCATGGTGGGAGAAGTATTAACAACAATACAAACATATTGAAAATATTACATGCAGAGTAAATAAATATATGTACAAATAAATATTACAAAATGGTTACTATATTTTTAACATTATTAATGAATCTATAATAATAAATGAATAAATTAAATTAAATTAATTACAAAAATATTAAAAAGTGTCTTCGTAACATTCACCTAAATTACATACATATGTACACATACACATATACACACAGATATACATACACACATGTATATACATACATACATATACATACATGCAATTATACAAGTATATATATTTTAAATTATTTAATATCAATATAAATATATATCTAAATAAATATATTCATTGAAATATTAAATAACTATTTAAATAAAATATTAATATATTATATTTATTTTAATTATATACACATTTTATAATCAATGTATGTGAATAAACTATTAAACATTTTGACTAATATAAATTTGATAATTTTTTATATATAAAATTATGAAAATAAGAATCCTTTTTTAAAAAAAGTTATAAAATTCATATTTATATATTATTTTAATATATATATGTGTGTATATATATATATACTTATTGTAATATAAATCTTATTTAAATATATATAATTATAATTATAATTATAAATAAATATATTTATAATTATAATTATAAATAAATACATTTATAAATACTTGTATATAATTATAAATATTTATTAATATATAAGTATATATAATTATAAATATAATAAATATATATTATTTAAATATATTTATAAAAATTTTAAAATTATTTAAATGAATATATTAATAAATTTTTGTATATGAATATAAATATATTTTTATAATTATATATATAATTATATATTTTTTGTATAATTATATATATTTATTAATATATAATTATATATAATTATATATATAATAAAAATATTTTTTATTTAAATATATTTATTATAATTTTATAATTATTTAAATATTTATTTATTTATTTAAATATATTTATTTTTTAAATATATTTTTTATAATTTTATAAGTATTTAAATATCTATTTATTTATTTATAATTTTATATATACTTTTTTTAAAACATTATATATATATTTGAATTATTAAAAAAATATTAATATATCATATTTATTTAAATTACAAACACGTGTTTTTAAATTAATGTATATACATCAACATTATTTTTTGAATATAAATATAGTAATTATATATATATATATATATATATATTATTAATATTTTTTATTACAAGTTTTTATCAACATTAAAAATAGCACTCATAAAGGATACATCTTTATCAACATTTTTTTTGCACTGATAAAAGTTACTTTTATCGTCGCTTTTAACTAATGCTGATAAAGGTAGTCCATTTATCAGCATTTTCTATTTAGAGATAATAAAATTAGGTTTTGTATATGTCATGATCTGTGGTTGTGTTATAATAGTGAGGAAGTGTGTATCCAGATTTTAGTGAGATTCTTCAATTTGTCTATGATTTTTTACCTATTATGTTTTTATAGTTTTTATTTTCTAGTTACATCTAATGTTATTTATTTCAACTATTTTTTAGTTTATTTTTGTCTCGTATTTACTAGTACACTATGGGCCAATTCATTTTTGATCCCAACAATAGATAGATTATTTTCAAGATGACAATGAATACCTTAAAAATGGATGATTCTGTGGAGGCTGGGAAAAAGTGGCCAAGTAGGAGTCGACATTCTGCCACCTCAAGTCAAGGAGTGTCCACCCTTATGGATGGAGATGAATTTCACCTGGTTAATTATAGGAAATGTATGACTCTTTCACCCATGCCTAGGAATTATTTGATTGAGCTGTCTTTTGAACCACATGATCAGTAAGTTGGTCTTGTGGATGTTGTGGATCATTCCGCACTCTTGAAGAGAAGGTGACTGAGGAGAGTATCCCACCTGTCTGTGGTCCCGCTATGAATAAATTCTCATTACTAGAGATCTCAAATAGATCTAATAGTAAGGAAATATTCCGTGAGAAGTTTGACATGGTACATAAAATGGTACTCAACCACATAATGAGGAAGATGAATCATTGTAACAAAACTCATAACTCCATAGTTTATTATTAAAATAAAAACTTACAATGGGAGAAAGAAGTGAGTCAAACAAGGCCTAAAGACCACGTTAAAATAAAAGAGGTCTGGTGATTCAAACCCTTCTATATCCCAAATTTCTTGGAAATATTCCTTTACCCTTTGGGTGTCTTTCTCTTCGTGAAGTCTTTACTATTTGTGGAGCCTCCCATTATTCATTTGAAGATGATTCAAATTAAACTTCTGGATAGGAAAAGATCGTAAATTTCCAATAAAGTTCCCAAAAATCCAATTCTAGATTGGATGAGAGTCTATCTTCAAGGTTTATAAATGGAAACTTATGCACTGCTTCATAGTCATTGAAACCAAATGCATTCGGCTCCATCATAGAGAAAATAACTTTAGGTTGTAAAAAATACCATTCTATCACATTCTCACTGAGGCCTGTGGTGGGCCATTCCTCTTCCTGATTTTTCGAAATTATGATATTAGAATTGTTTGTCTGTGCAATAACACATTCCTCATGGGAGGCCTTTCCAAAAGAAATATATTCATTATTTATAATATCATTAAAGTGAGGTGTATATGACCACTCTATACTCCCATGACCATCATCACCCCTAATTTTCTCAACCTGCATTTGAGTTGATACAGATTGTGCAGCCCGTAATTGAGGCATATGTATTTTAGACTTCTAAGGTATAATCATTTGGAAACCATCATCATAAACCAATATTTTATTACATTTAGACAGGTTCCCTTGTGTGTCCAACCATGTTAAATCATTAAAGTTTTCTAGTATTTTCCCTTTAACAGCATCAGGAGTCTGGACATGTGCATCACCCTCTAAGAAAGCTTGAGCACCCCTTGGCTGGCAGTGATTGAGCACAACCTTTATTAGCAGCCTCTTGTAAGGGTTCAAACACCGGAGAGGGAGAATCATTAGCAACAATACAAACATATTGAAAATATTACATGTATAGTAAATAAATATATGTATAAATAAATATTACAAAATGGTTACTATATTTTTAACATTATTAATGAATATATAATAATAAATGAATAAATTAAATTAAATAAATTACAAAAATATTAAAAGTTGTATTTGTAAAATTTACCTAAATCTCATACATATGTACACATGTACATATACACACACATATACATACACACATGTATATACATACATACACATACATACATGCAATTATACATGTACATATATTTTAAATTATTTAATATCAATATAAATATATATCTAAATAAATATATTCATTGAAATATTAAATAACTGTTTTAAAAAATATTAATAAATTATATTTATTTTAATTACATGTAACGTCCCGGTTCCGGAAGCCACCCAAAGGCACCCCGTACCCAGTTGGTCACATTGCCTCAAGTGCATTTCCCCGAACGCCAGAGGCTGTCGACTAGCAGCAAAGGCCTTGGGTGTAATAGTGAGGAAACTATTCCCTCATTGGTAGAGTACACAGCGGAAGTAAACAACACATACAATAGCAGAAGCAGTAAATATCCAAAAACAGTAAATAGCGGAAGACTGGAATAATAAACAACTGGAGAACATATATATTTGAAATGATGCATGATACATATTTCTAGGAAATCATCCAAACAAGTCACAATGCTGGAAATACAAACAGTGCTAAACCAAGTACAAAAAGAAAGATAAAAAACTCCCCATCATCGCAAGACATAGCTTGGTCCCTTTCTCTCCATCTCCACAATAATCAAGTACCTGAAGTAGAAGGGTGCTTTCCCTTATCTATACCTACAACAATATAATCTGTTTGGGACCAAAAGCATGACCCAAATAGGGTGTGAGACTAAATACTAGTAGGCAACCACCCGGAGATCTGTGCCTAACAATCAGTGAGTATATGGCAGGTAAAAGTACAGAAAGCAGTAAATAGGAAAGTTATAAGCAGTAAAAAATCCACAGTTCCAAAGCAAGAAACAGTGAAACAAACAGCCAAACCTCAAACAAGTAACCATCTAGGAAGTACTCACAGTCATCCCCTCTGGTGCTACCTAAAAATTACAAGCAACCCTCTGAGTAGCACACTCGGTCTAACCCCTCTGGTTTTGCATGTGAATATAATAAGACTCTTTGAGGAAGAACTCACAGTCAATCTCCTTATAGTCTAAGGTTAATCAAGACTCTCTAAGGAAGCTCGCACAGTCCATTCCCCGTATAGTCTAGGGTAGTCAAGGACTCTCTGAGGAAGCTCACACGTAAATTCCTCTTATAGCCCCAAGGTCTAGGACTCTCTGAGGAATCTCACTTAGTAAATTCCCCTTATAGCCTAGGTTGTTCATATACTCTCTGAGGAAGCACTCACCGTCAATTCCTCTTATATTCTAAACAGCTCAGAATTAAAATCAAAGACTCTCTGAGGATGCTCACTCCGTCAATCCCCTTATAGTCTAAAGCAATCAAGGACTCTATGAGGAATCTCACTCGGTCAATTACCCTTATAGCCCTAAGTGGTTCTAGGATCTCTAAGGATGCTCACTCAGTCAATCCCCCTTATAGCCAAAAGTGCTCAAAGACTCTTTGAGGAAGCTCACTCGGTCAATTCCCCCTATAGTCTACTACATCAGGTTCTCACGGCCCTGTATAAGTCAACAATCATAACAGTGTAATATAGCCAAAGTAAACCTACAAAACTACTTGGATAAATAGTATACAGCATAACAAGCATGTCAGAATACAAACTCTTCATCCTACAGCAACAGGTATGGAAAACAGGCAAGGCATCCAAAGGCTAAACAGGACCAAACGATCGTAAACAGAACAATGCATGGTAAAAACACATACAAAGCATAGCGATCAACCCTATTCATATCCAAATATACTCTACACAGGCATACAATCATGGTAGGAAAACAAAAGGGGTAAAACAGTAAACACGCAATACCCTGTTCAAGGGTATTGGTGGAATTTTCACATAATACTCAAAGACTTCGAACGGAAAGGCACAAACCACCTACCTCAAGGTTAGGAGATCAATATACTTGAACCTCAAAGATTAAATCTCCTTGGAACGTCGTAGATCTAAGAAAACGTACAAAACGTTCAACCCACAATAACTTGGAAAAGAAGAGAAATCATAAGATGATGCTCTTGGAAAAGAGAGAACTCATCGATGCGATTCCAACGCAAAAAATGGTGTTTGAATCGAAGGATGGATGGAGGCTCGGGGGTTCGTCGAAGATCCACGGCCGTACGGGTTCTCTCGGTCGAACGATACCTAAAAGAAATAAGTTCTGGTGATTAGACGCGACCCTGGTGCATTTAATGAAAAAAAGGAAAGTACACAGCGTGTACTCGCCTTTTCCATACTCCGCTTTAAGCGACCTCCAAGTCACTCCCACACGGTCGTGTGTGTGGTGACTACACAGCCAACACACGGCCACCTTCAGCAAGGATGTACACGGCGTGTACTTAGAAAATTTCTAGAATGAGGGTGTGTGGCTACTACACGGTTGTGTGTTTGGCTACAACATGGCCAGCACATGGCCTCCTGCGGCAAGGCAGAACACGGCATGTACTCATAAAGTACACGACGTGTACTTAGAAAATTTCCAGAATTTTCTCTTTTCTCCAAAAACGACCAGAAAAGGAAAAACATACCTGAAAAGAAGGTCTAGGTTCTTAAATTACATACACATTTTATAATCAATGTATGTAAATAAACTATTAAACATTTTGACTAATATAAATTTGATAGTTTTTTATATATAAAATTATGAAAATAAGATGTTATTTTTTTATTAAAAGTTATAAAATTTATATTTATATATTATTTTAATATATATATATACTTATTGTAATATAAATCTTATTTAAATATATATAATTATAATTATAATTATAAATATATTTATTTATAATTATAATTATAAATAAATATATTTACAATTATAATTATAAATAAATATATTTATAAATATTTGTATATAATTATAAATATTTATTAATATATAAGTATATATAATTATAAATATAATAAATATATATTATTAAAATATATTTATTAAAATTTTATAATTATTTAAATGAATATATTTATAAATTTTTGTATATGAATATAAATATATTTATATAATTATATATATTTATATAACTATATATAATTATATAATTATATATTTTTTGCATAATTATATATATTTATTAATATATAAATATATATAATTATAGATATAATAAAAATATTTATTAATTAAATATATTTATTATAGTTTTATAATGATTTATTTATTTAAATATATTTCCTTTTTAAATATATTTATTATAATTTTATAATTATTTAAATATATATTTATTTATTTATAATTTTATAAATACTTTTTTAAAACATTATATATATATTTGAATTATTAAAAAAATATTAATATATCATATCTATATTAATTATAAACATGTGTTTTTAAATTAATGTATATGCATAAATATTATTTTTTGAATATAGATATGATAATTTATATATATTATTAATATTTTTTATTACAATTTTTTATCAGTACTAATAATAGCACTGATAAAGGGTACATCTTAATCAACGTTTTTTTTTTGCACTGATAAAAGTTACTTTTATCACCGCTTTTAGCTAGCGCTAATAAAGGTAGTCCAGTTATCAGCTTTTTCTATTTAGCTCCAATAAAAGAAGGCGTTGCATATGTCGCGATCTATGGTAGTGTTATAATAGTTCAGATGTGTGTATCCAAATTTTAGTGAGATTCTTTAATTTGTATGTGATTTTTTACTTTTTGTGTTTTTAGAGTTCTTATTTTCAAGTTACATCTAGTGTTATTTATTTCAACTATTTTTCACTTTATTTTTGTCTCATATTTACTAGTGCACAGTGGGCCAATTCATTTTCGGTCCCAATAATAGATAAATTGTTTTCAAGATGACAATGAATACCTTAAAAAATGGTTGATTCTCTGGAGGTTGGGAAAAAGTAGTCAAGAAGGGGTCGACATTCTGCCACCTCAAGTAAAGAAGTGTCCATCCTTATGGATGGAGGTGAATTTCACCTAGTTACTTCTAAGAAATGTAGGACTCTTTCACTTATGCCTAGGAATTATTTGATTGGGCTATCTTTTGAACCACATGATTAGAAGGTTGGTCTTGTGGATGTTTTGGCTGATTCATCACTCTCGAAGGGAAGGTGACTGAGGAGAGTATCCCACCAGTCTCTGGTCCCGCTATGAATAAATTATCATTACTAGAGATCTCAAATAGATCTAATAGTAAAGAAGTATTTTGTGAGAAGTTTGACATGGTACATGAAAATGGTAATCAACCACGTAATGAGGAAGATGAATCATTGGAACAAAACTCATGACTCCATAGTTTATTATTAAAATAAAAACGTACAATGGGAGAAAGAAGCGAGTCAAACAAGGCATAAATCCCACGTCAAAATAAAAGAGGTCTAATGATTCAAACCCTTCTAGATCCCAAATTTCTCATAAATATTCCTTTACCCTTTGGGTGTCGTCCTCTTCACGATGTCTTTACCATTTATGGAGCCTCGCATTCTTCATTCGAAGACGATTCAAATGAAAATCCTAGGCTGGAAGAGATCTTGAATTTCCAAGAAAGATCCCAAAAATCCAATTCTGGATTGGATCAGAGTCCATATTCAAGGTTTATAGATGGAAACTTATGCACTGCTGCATAGTCATGGAAACTAAAGACATTCGCCTCCATCATAGAGAAAATAACTTTACGTTGCAAAAAGTACCATTATATTGCATTCTCACTGAGGCCTGTGATGGGCCTTTCTCCTTCCCAATTTTCTGAAATTATGATATTAGAATTGTTTTTTTTTTTTGCAATAACACATTCCTCATGTGAGGTCTTTCCAAAATCAATATATGCATTCTTCATAAAATCATTAAAGTGAGGTGGAAAGGACCACTCTACACTCCCACGATCATCATCACCCCTAATTTTTTTAAACTATATTTGATTTGATGCAGATTGTGCAGCCCGTAATTGAGGCACATGTATTTTGGACTTTCAAGGTATAATCATTTAGAAACCATCATAATCAACCATTGTTTTCTTACCTTTAGATAGGGTCCCTTGTGTGTCCACCCATGTTTGATCATTAAAGTCTTGTGGTATTTTCCCTTTAACAGCATCAGGATTCTGAACATGTGCATCACCCTCTGAGCAAGCTTGAGCATCCCCAAGCTTCCAGTGATTGAGAACAACCTTTATCGGTAGCCTGTTGTAAGGGTTCAGACACCAGATTCGGAGAAGTATTAGCAACAATACAAACATATTGAAAATATTACACGTATAGTAAATAAATATATGTATAAATTAATATGACAAAATGGTTACTATATTTTTAACATTATTAATGAATATATAATAATAAATGAATAAATTAAATTAAATAATTTAAAAAAATATTAAAAACTGTATACGTAACATTGACCTGAATTACATAGATATGTACACATGCAGATCTACACACACATATACATACACACATGTATATACATACATACACATACATACATGCAATTATACATGTACATATATTTTAAATTATTTAATAAAAATATATAAATATATATCTAAATAAATGTATTCATTGAAATATTAAATAACAGTTTAAATAAAATATTAATATATTATATTTATTTTAATTATATACACATTTTATAATCAATGTATGTGAATAAACTATTAAACATTTTGACTAATATGTAATGTACTGAAAATTCTGTATATTTTTTTTAATTAAATAAAATTATTTTGAGATCGAGAAATCTGACGGCACGTGATTCTGAGGCCCGAACTTCCTGGAATGATCCGTTAAAGTTTTGTTAAGGTTTAATTAGCACGTGTAAGCAGTTTTCCTAAAAAAGTGTAATAACTCTTAAATAGTTAATCAGATCAAAAATTTGATGGCACCTTTGCGCTCAGGATGGCGGGTTTACCCTAGGCGTGACTTAAGTTTAGTCGGTGCGGGCCTCCTGTGAGAAAACCCAAAAATGACATAACCGTAAATAAAATTATTAAATAAAATTATTTTATTTTTCAAATGCTTCTAACTCACGAATGGTAATTCAGATTAAAAATCTAAGACCACTGTTGAACTCATGAGGGTATTCTTTCTTTCAGAAGAACTAACATTGACTGGTTCAAGCCACTAGTGAAAGTTAGTTTTTGGCCGTAAATAAAATAATTAAGTGACAATTATTTTATTGTAAAATTCATAACTTTTAAACGGTAACTCGGATTAGAAATCCGAGATTTTCGTTGGGTTCGTTGGGGTGTTTTTCACTTAGGTGGAGCCTAATCATGACCACCGCGGGTTGAGGGTGACTGTTATTAATTTTCTGAACTTTTTTCGGGTACGTTCAGTAAACGTGCGAACAAGTTTTTGTAACTTTGAAACTGTTGCTCAGAATTGAAATTTTTGGGCACCGTTGAACTCACAGCGCCGATATTCGCTTAAGGCGACCTTCACCACGACCGCAGTAGGTCGAGGGTAGAAGTTGGTTTTTCAGATTTTTGTGGGAGAATAAAAATAAAATAAAATAAAACAACTTTTATTTTATTTTATTTTTGAAACATCCTTTTTGAATTCTAGTAGTGGGGACCACCTGAACCCTTCTTTAATGTGGGTAAAACCCTTGGAATCCTTCCAATTTATTGTACCAATTTATTGTGCCAACATTAATCCGTAACTCATTAAATTGGCACCACACCTCTCGTGGGAGAATCGTTGGCAAAAGAGGAGAGCTTTGGAGAGTTGGAAAGAACATTCTCCAATGAAGAACCACCCCCAATGAAGAATGAGGAACTGATGCCAAGACCGGATCGGAAGCATCTTACGAAAGCGACAAATGCCGACGTCACCATCTCATCGCCTTTGTCTTCTTCCTCATGACATCTCTTATGGGCCAATGAGGTAGGGGTTTTATTTATGTTTGAATTTACTTTATTGATTCTTCATATCATAAATTCATGACGATAATGGACAAACAAACATGGCCATCATCCCACACATAAACCTTTTCCCTCTTTCTTTTTTTTCTTCGCGCATTCTTCATGCGTTCTTCAACCCCCTATTTTTTTATTGGTGCTGGAAATATAGAGTTTTGCAGAGCGCGATATATGGACGCGAAGCCCTCGACACAAGGATCGCGAATATGCAATCGCATAATTTTTCGGGCTTGGAACGAAGCTGCAGTGGCTCGTGGAAGAAGGCGACGATCGGCACCCAGCCAGACGTGAGGAAGGAAGGGCAGCGTGCATCCACGTTGCCGGTTGAAGAGAAGGTTGTGTCCTGTCGGCCGCGGTGGGGTAGGATAGCGGCCGACAACCGGCCAGCCGCACAGCGGATCGGCGGCGCACGTCCGTGCCACTGATGGAGTAGGAGGTCGCGGCCGCTCGGCCGCAATGGAGGCGGACGGCGGTTGCCACCCAATCGGCCGCAGGTGGACAGCAGCACCGTTGTGCTGCTGGAAGGAATACCGGTCGGCAGAGGCGCACTGTGCGGGACCGCCGAGCGGTCCCGCATGCCATCCAGGCCGCACCACGAGCTATACCTCGGTCCGCGCTAATGGGTCATGCCCTTCGTGGTCTGGGCCGGGCTTCCTCCTACAAGGTCTGGGCCCGTCGAGGCCCAAGCCATCTAGGCCGGACCCGAACCGGGTCGGACCGGACCCGGGCCCAGTATTACCTTTTTGGTCATAACTTGAGAATCGGGCGTCCGTTTGATGAACCATCTGCGGCATCAGAATCCTTGGATTGAAAATATCCTTTTGATATAATACACTTGAGTTTTGGATAATTTTGGAGTATGAGTGGGTTGGATCGGACCCCGAATCCAACTAGGCCCTCGAAGTGGATATGCTAATAACATACAGACCGGGAGTTCGATTGACATGTCGTCTTTTACGTTGGGTCCCTTTTGACATAAAGGAACTTTGGGTTACTTTTTGTGGAAGTTATGGGTGGTTTAGGTATGACCTATGGCTTGGGGTGTGGTTCTCCCAAGCGTGATACGTACGGAACCCTGCGACTGGGTGAGACTTGATGAATGCTGACCGTTTTCAACTCAGAGTGACTTAACTAGCCCAGTGGGGAGCACCTTTGTATGACGCGGAAGACCCATGGTGGGGAGCGCCTTTGTGTGACACGGTAGACCCATGGTACTCAACGGGAGTACCTCAACAAGCCACGAGGGGGAGCGTCTCTGTGTGACGCGGCAGACCCACAGTGGGGAGCACCTCTGTGTGACGCGGCAGACCCATGGTACTCAACAGGAGGAGTACCTCAGCAGTATAAGGTTAGTGGGAAGCGTCTTTGTGTGACGCGGTAGGACCACTGTACTCGATAGAGGAGGATTTCTCTAGAAGCTGAGGTGTTCGGAATGTTACTTGTTACTACCCCTAGAATAAATCCTGGCGTGAGTTGTCTTTACTTTGTGCTTATAATTAAGGTTATGCTATGTGATACTTCACCCTCATGTGTTACCTTCTTGGTATACTTCCCACATGTATTAGATGAGTATAGCTTGATAACTTAGGTATATGTATGGGCATATACCTAAGTAGAGTTGGGCTCTTTCTTTTTGGTCTTTCCTTTATAGAACTCTAGGAGACCTATGGGGTCTCGGGGTCCCTACTGAATATCATTATAATTACCCCTACATGGGTTATGCCCACACCTTATTGTGTTTTGTGCAGATTATGGACAACACTGACTGAGCACAAGGGTACCAGGATTGGAGTTATCTTGGAGGTGGACTTTATACGAGGCGTACCGCAGAGAAGACCTTTCGAGAGTTGTACCCACCCTTCAAGTAGGATCCTTGGCTAGTGTTCACAGGAGCTGTTTTCAGTTTTACTTGTACTTTTCAATTTACTTGTACTTTACTGTTGGACTTGTATTCTGGCCCCATTTACTTTCTGTACACACCCCGTTTACTATATAGTTTCACTTTGAGCTTGTATCCTGCTTTGTGCTTAGTTGTGTGATTTTACAGGTTATAAAGGCAATGCCTTCCCATTTTTAGGGAATGCGCCTTTTGGTTCTAGTCACCAGCCCCTGTCCTATAGAAGGTGGGATTGGGGTAGTCACGGCATGGACCCCGATGGATGGGTCATGACAAATTGGTATCAGAGGAGTTTGGTTCTACCGAAGAACTAGGACTCTGATATTTTATGTGAATCAATAATGTTAAGTGTTATGAGTGTGGTTTTCAGTTTAGGGAGTCCAATGTTGGTGTGGTGGCCGACGTATCCATACACCAGGACCCTGAATTCTGATTTTTGACTCAGTGCATGAAAACACTGATTGCGTATGTGTTTTTGAAACGTTTTTCTTGTGATTTCTTGGAGTCATCTCACCAAGTATAACTTAATGACCACGGCACACCTATTACTTATCAGGATGTCTCTACATAGACATCCATCTAGGATTCCCAATATAGTACACGATGACGGCCCACCGAGCAACGATGCCTCAGTGCAGGGCCCTCTTACGGCGTTAGCACCTTCGGGTGGTGTACCAGCGGCACCACTACCCGTTGGATGAGCATTGTCACCATCCCCACAAGTATAGGATGCACGCCAATTTAGCATGTTGCACGAGTTCCAGTGACAGAGGCCTTCGAGGTTTTGAGGTGAGTCAGATTCCCAGGTAGCTGAGGGTTGGCTGGAGGTAATGTCTAGAGTTTTCTGCCTAATTGAGACACTAGTAGAGCATATAGTGATCCTAGTTACTGGTCATTTTTAGTATGTGACCATGAGGATGGTCTACAGGATAATAAGGCTTTGATACATAGATCGTTGCCCGAGATGGTACCTTCGGGTAGTGTGCCAGCTATGTCACTGCCCGTTGGTCAACAGTTACAACTTGCGGTACTGGTAGAGGACACATTTAGGCTTAGTGCCTTACATTAGTTTCAGCATCAGATAACCCTCAAGTTCCAAGGTGAGCTCAACTCACAAGTGGCTGAGGAATGGCTTGAGGATGTGACTGAGAGTTCTCTAGAGCTTCTATAGCTTCGGTAGGACGACATGTCGGTAGTTGAGTATTCATCGAGGCATACCAATCATTACTGGTACTCGATGAATATGATACGATAAGTTCTTCAGGGCTTGGACTTCTGAGAAAGGTGTATTTAGGGACATCTGAGACATCACTATTCCTCTATGCATTCCTACCTATGTTAGGGTGCTAGAGAGAACCTTTTTGTTTGAATGTCCTTTGGCTGAGCGGATACAAACAGTGAATGTTAGAAGTGGGAAAGCAGGAAAATGGAACCAGTCTCAGAGACTTGGGCATGTAAAAATTTTTTGGGAAGAAGAAGTGTTAGGGATAGATGAATCTGCAGGGCTGTAGATATGGAATCAGAGCTAGGGGAGCTGCATGAGGTGGTGTACTTTTTGATATGTTACAACCACTACACCAATGTGGTCCCCACCAGGCTCAGGGAGCTGTAGGACAGGGAAGGGAGTAGCTACATGCGGTCAAGGAGTGTTACCCAAGGGCTCCAGGATTGGTTAGAGGTATGGTCTATGTCTACTACTAGCTGTCGTATTAATAGACATAGAAACTAATCATTCCTTCTTATCACGGATCTTGTTCAAGACCTAGAGTTTCCAGTTAATCCGTTGACTTGACCCTCACGTCTAGAGATACCTTTGGGAGGATACTTGATAGTCACACTTATGTCGATGGTGTGATCTGGCCCTTGAGGTGAGAGTTTTGGTTGTAACCTCTTGGTGGCAGCGTCGAGGCATTACAATTTTAGTTTGGGTATGGACTGGACATCCACAGTTGATACTCAGATTGACTATATTAGGAAAAAGGGTTGTGGTTTACCTACAATTTTGGAATGAGATTTTCCTTGGTTGGAAAAAAATGAAACCCAGACAGCACAGGATAAACTCATGCATAGGAGGGTGTAGTTGATCACTCTTGAGTCGGCCAGACTTACCCTCGTGGCAGTAGGAGTTTTTAGTTTTTAGTTCCAAACAGGAGTGGCAGAGCATGGGGACATCTTTTCAAAAGATGTTTATAGTATTACATCCCTAAAGGGAGATGGACGTCTGCTTTGGCTAGGTACGACCGGAGATTTGTACCCGACTTCTCCAGGGTAGCATCGCCCTTGTCAATTTTGATGAAAAAGGGGGAACCTTTCCCGTGGATGGAGAAGTTTCATCAGAGCTTTTAGGAGATGAGATAGAGACTGACAAGTAGAACTATGCTACCCAAGACCTGGAGTTGTCAGTAGTGGTCTTTGCGATAAAGATATGGTGGCACTACTTGATGGGCGAACGTTTTACAGTTTACTTTGATGACAAGAGTGTCAGGTATATATTCTCTCAGAAGGACCTGAACCTAAGACAACGACGATGGCTAGAGTTACTCCAGGACTATGAATTTGAGATAGTCTATACTCCTGAGAATAGTAACGTGGTAGCAGATGCACTCAGTAGGAGTTCTGGTCTACATTTTCTGAGTGAGTCGATGTACCAGCTAGCTGATTTGCAGATATCCTATGTGGATCGAGATGAAGCAGCTTATCTTCAGTCTCTGACAGTCAAACCCCCACTCCTTCAACGAGTCAGGGAGGTGCAGCTTGGGGACACTGACTGTGAGGCTCGACGTGATCAGATATCCTCAGGGTAGGCACCTGATAGATTTTCTGAAAGTGGGGAGCACGTCATCCTCTTCAGAGGACGTACCATGGTACCAGTAGAACTATAGGAGGATGTGTTGAGGGAGTTCCATACGCCCCCTCTAGCGGTACATCCTAGAGTGGTGAAGATGTACTAGGACCTCCGACGTCAGTACTAATGGCCTGAGATGAAGGAATCGGTGACAGAGTTTGTATCATGATGTCTCACTTGTTAGCAAGTGAAGACTGCTCAGAGTTGGCAGATGTCCTATGCTGACAGGAGAGGGAGACCTCTGGAGTTCGAGGATGGAGACCATGTCTTTCAATGGGTCTCACCTCAATGAGATTTGTGGAGATTTAGCCGAGGTGGCAAGTTATCTCCGAGGTTCATCAGACCCTTTCGAGTCCTCAGCAGAGTTTGTGAGGTGGCTTATTGCTTAGCTCTTCCACCTCAGTTGCATCGGGTGTACGACGTCTTCTACGTATCCCAGCTAAGGAGATACATGCACGACCCATCTCACATCATTCACTGGAGTGAGCTGGACATCGACGATGGGGCGACGTTTCTGGAGGTTCTAGTGGAGATTGAGAATCAATAGGAGTGGGTCATTCGTGGGTGGTCGATACCTCTGGTACACGTTTGTTGGTAGCACGAGAACATCCAGGAGAGCACATGGGAGCGGGAGGCTCATATCCATGCTCAGTACCCCTATTTGTTTCCTTAGTCTATGTTGTGGATTTCGGGGACGTAAAGACCTAAGGTGGGGAGAATTTAATGTCCCAAAAATTCTGTATATTTTTTTTTAATTATATGGACTTATTTCGAGACCGCGAAATCTAACTGTGCGCAATTCCGAGGCCCGGAGTGCCTGGAATGATCCGTCAAAGTTTTGTTAAGGTTTAATTAGCACGCATAAGCATTTTTCCTGAAAAAGTGTAATAACTCTTAAATAGTTACTCATATCAGAAATTCGAGGGCCTCATTGCGCTCGGGATGGTGGGTTTACCCTAGGCGCAACTTATTTTTAGTCGGCATGGGACTCCTGTGAGAAAAACTGAAAATGGAATAATCATAAATAAAATTATTAAATAAAATTATTTTATTTTTAAAATGCTTATAACTCACGAACGGTAACTTGGATTAAAAATCTGAGACCACTGCTTAACTCATGATGGTATGCTTTCTTTGGGAAGATACTAACATTGGCTGGCGCAAGACACCAGTGAAAGTTAGTTTTTTGGCCGTAAATAAAATAATTAAGTGACAATTATTTTATTGTAAAATTCATAACTTTTAAACGATAACTCAGATTTGAAATTCTAGAGTACTGTTTTGTTCGTTGGGGCGTTTTTCACTTAGGTAGATCCTAACCTCGACCGGAGTGGGTTGAGGGTAAATTTTATTAATTTTCTAAACTTTTTTTTGAGTACGTTCAGTAAACATGCGAGCGGGTTTTTGTAACTTTGAAACCGTTACTCGGAATTCAAATCTGAGGGCACCGTTGAACTCGCAGCGCCGATATTCTCTTAAGGAGACCTTCACCTCGACTGGATTAGGTCGAGGGTAGAAGTTGGTTTTTCGGCTTTTTGTGGGAGAATAAAAATAAAATAAAATAAAACTTTTACTTTGTTTTGTTTGAAACATCCTTTTTAAATTCTGGTGGTGGGGACTACCCAAACCCTTCATTAATGTGAGGAAAACCCTTGGGATCCTTCCACTATATTGTGCTAATTTATTGTGCCAATTTATTGTGCCAATTTAATGTGCCAACTTTAATGTGCCAACATTGATCCTTAACTCATTAAATTGGCACCACACCTCTCCTGAGAGAATCGTTGGAAAAAGATGGGAGCTTTGGAGAGTTGTAAAGAACATTCTCTAATGAATAACCACCCCCAACGAAGAACGAGGAACCGACGTCGAGCCCTAATCGGAAGCGTCTTGCGAAAGCGACGAACGCCGACGTCACCATCTCATCGACTTCGTCTTCTTCCTCGCGACTTCTCTTATGGGAGAATGAGGTAGGGGTTTTATTTATGTTTGAATTTACTTTATTGATTATTCATATCCTAAATTCATGATGACGATGGCCAAACAAACATGGTCATCGTCCCGCACATAAACCTTTCTCCTCTTTCTTTTTTTTCTTCGCGCGTTCTTCGCGCGTTCTTCAACCCCCTATTTTTTATTGGCACTGGAAATATGGTGTTTTGCTGAGCGAGATATATGGATGCGAAGCACTCGACACAAGGATCGAGAATATGCAATCTCATAATTTTTCAGGCTTAGAATGAAGTCGTGGTGGCTCGTAGAAGAAGGCGACATCCGACACCCAGCCGACCGCGAGGAAAGAAGGGAGGCGCGCGTCTGCGCCGCCGGTTGAAGAGGAGGTCACAGACCATCGGCCGCAGCGGGGTAGGATGGCGGCTGGAAACTGACCGGCTGCATGGCAGAGCGGTGACGCGCGTCCGCGCTGCCGGTGGAGCAGGAGGTCGTAGCCGAAATGGCCGCGGCGGAGGCGGACGACGGCCGACACCCGGTCGACCGCAGGTGCACAGCGGCGTCGTCGCGCCACTGGAAGGAAGATCGGCCGGCCATTCTGTCCAGCTGAGGTGCATCGTGTGGGACCATTGAACGGTCTTGCGTGCCATCTGGGCCGCAGTGTGGCCTGCACCGTGAGGCTGCACCACAAGGACGCATCGTGGGCCGCGCTAACGGGTTGCACCCTTCGCGGACCAGGTCGGACCGCCCCCTACATGGGTCAGCTGAACCACGGCCCAGTGGTCCGGGCCCGCTAAGGCCCAGGCCATCCGGGCCAGACTCGAACCAAACCTGGGCCCATCTAGGCCCAGAATTACTGTAACACCCCATAATTTCATAGTGTGTTATTTCTTCAAAATAATTCAATAACTTGCACTACACGCAACACCGAGTTCAATCACACCATGACTTACCAAAAAAAATCCATTAAAAGACATCATGAATCGTATTAACTAAATTTTAAACTTTATATAATCCTTATAATTTTAGAATCCATATTATGAGTTTCTTAGTCATAATGCAAGAACAGATTCATTTTCAGTATTGCACTTTTATCAACTTTTAATAGTGAAACCTTTTTAAATACAATATTTTAAACTTTTTGACTAAATGGGGACATCAAAAAAAATTAAAATGAAACATCCCAAGCTTTCACGGTACGCTTTCCTTTGAATAATACAGTAGCGTGTGTTGTACGCAACTTCGAGTTCTAACACACACCACAACCAATCAAACTAGCCGTTATGAATAGTAATACCTAATTTTTGAAATTATATATATTTTATATTTAAAAATGGACTTCATTTTTGGATTTGGAATATTGAATTTAGCCTAAGGTGAAATTTTGGTACTTTTCGGATAACTTTAATATTTTGATGAATAGTGAAAATTACTAAATTTTAATTAAAAACAACTTTTTTAATCAAAATAATTAATAGTGATAAATTATTAATTTGAGTGGTTTTAAAGTATATTTATAATATATTTTTACCATTTAATATAATGTTGGTCATTGGACATAATTTTACAATTAAACCGAACATAAACAAGTGTCAATCTTTTGATAGTTATTAACTCTTAAAAACACGCTTTTTGTTTTAACAGCGGGAATTAGTTTTAAATTAATTTCTGCCACTTCTGTGTTTTGAATTTAGAAAAATGGATTCCATATTTGGAATCAGGATTTCCAAATTGTGTAAATAGGTAACTTTTATTTTTAGACATTTTGAATAATTACTGCGGTAAATATTTTATTTACCATGGTTAAGGGTAAATCCGGTAAATAAGGGTTAAAAATAATATTATAATAATACTAAATTACCCTAAAACGTGTCCTAGCCTTATTGGTTGATACATGTTCTACAATAGGCATCTTTGGGTTGATTTTGGGACCCCATGGTGCCACTTGTAGGTGATAGGGACACTTTATTTTAATTAAGTTAAAATGAATACAAAAATGACACAAGCATATATCTTTCAGAAAAACAATTTTTACATAGGGTTATATATGTTGGATTTTAGATTATAAATATTCATTAGAAATATAAAAATATTTCATACATATTGATATTTTATTTATAATTTTTAGACATTACATAATTTAATTTATTTATGAAACAATGATGATGAATTAATTACTATAATAGTGAAAAATTAAAATAATTGATATTATAAATACACAAATAAATATAATATGAAACTTTTAATGAATTAAACTAATTTTATAGGATAATATGATATATTATGATTTATTTAATTGACTTTTTTTGAAGTAATCAATCTGTTATGAGTTTCACAAAAATCAACTATTGAATAGTGTCAAAATTGACATAAAAGAGTTCTTAAAATAAATATTATATTATTAATTGATATTAAATTCCTAAAAATCTAAGGTTAGGCCAAGAGACTTATATCATGATAGGTTCATCATTAATGGACCACTTGGGTGTCGCTTGGATGTATATAGTAAGTTTATTAACCATATTATATAAAAATACAAAGAGACATTGTAAAAGTGAAACTAATTAACTTAGAGTTAATACTTAAAGATAAGGTTAATATAAGCACCCAAACCTGTCTAAATTCTATTGGTTGAGTTTTTTTATACCCATCCCCACCTTAACCTTTTAATAATCAACTTTGGAGCCATTAGAATCCGAATATGAATTTATTATAAACTAATATCTCTAGCTTTTCCAAAAGTGCCCCTCACCCCTCTTATAAAAGGGCACACCTCCTTCTCATTTCTTCACACCATCAAAGCCTTTTGGTTCGGCCAAACTCTGCAAAAATACTCTCCCAACATCCCTCAATACAACCTAGTGGCCTTAGTTTGATCAGAAAGCCAGCCTAAGGAGCCCTTTTGATCAAATCAAAAGGAAGAACCCGAAGAAGAGGTAATGATTTCACCACCCTTTTTCCAAGTTCCTTTCTTCTTCCACTTCTTCTTCCTTTGTTGTTACCATTATAAAATAATAACTCCAGTATCATATATATACTGTGATGTTATTATAAATATGGTACAACCATATTCAGTATTCTATCCACCCTTTGAATAACATGTCACCATACGTGCGTACGTACGGCTTACCATCTCCACGTCGTTGTGTAATTGTTATTCAATATAATATTATTTGGATGGGTATAATAATGATGTGTAACTCATGTAAATAATAAATATAACATGTTAATGATTCTGTATATATGATATACCGTCCATTTATATATTATTTTAATATCAAAAGAATGATATTGTCGCTCGTGCGTACGTACGGACTACCGTCTCCATGAACGCGATGAGATTCATTCTCCATCGTAACCATTAAAGTATAATTATCATTTGATGATTTCAAAATGATTTTTAAGGACTTGATATCATTCTGGATATGAATAATATACAACCTATCCTATTACAAACATGTCTTACGTAACAAAACATATAAAAGAAAACAAGTAAGTTAACACCTGAAACAACGATAATACTAAGATATTATTATCAAATCAATATTAAAAGATCATATATGATATCATATTAATGTATATGATTCTTGTATAATTTAATAACAATTATTTCACCATTATACAGGAGGTTATCCTACCCCAACCAAGGAAAAGTATGAGGTAAGGGGTTTCTTATCTCACTTTTAATTCCGTGAGAATTCCATTGTTCACCACTTATTTATTACCTCTGGTGTGTGTACTGCCCATGTTTGTATTCATTGTGTAATATATTTTAATTCATTTATATTTACATCATCATTTTATGATCCTTATTTCATGGGTGTATGTTTTGTATGTTACCAAATCAATAAGTGAATTTGAAATTTCAATTTCCATTTATTCAGCTTTACGCAAACTTCATTGATTATTTTACTCTGAGATTATGTGTGGAATAACTATTCATTTTCTTATTTCATAATTTCCACTCCCCTTTTCTGTGGATATACTTTTGATATGCATAATCACTCAATTGATAATTTCTCAAGTCATTGATATGAATTTGATAAGAGTAATTTTAACTCACTCTCCATTTGTTGAGTTAAACATCCAATTCATTGGTGTTGTTTTTATAAGATTATGTGTGAATATCCTTTGATTTATTTACACTGAATATCCAATCATATTTAGTGTATTTATATTTGTCACACATAACTATGTCATTGATTTATCCTTAACCTAAGGATACGGCCTTTATGAGAGATTTCATCTCAATTTACATTCCATTGAGACTTCTTTGTTGATATACACCAAATCACTTTTATGTGGTGTATATAATATACTTTGACATAGTATATCATGAATCTCTTTATTCTAATGATATTACAAAGTTTTGATTACCTCAATTATTTGTATTCAAGTGTCTCTCTTTTGGTTAGAATCTCTAACTAAAATACCATTTTTAAATGTTTTAAAGACTTGTTCATCTAAATCTTGCTCATTAATGTCTGTGTTTTAAAAATGGTTTTAAGGATTTATTTATATGGAAATTAAAGTTTTAAAATTAAAAATCCTTTTAAAAAGTTTCAAAGTGGTATGGGACACTTTTATTCAAAAATCTATTTTTAAATGGCTTCTTGACAAATAGTGTGACTTAAATGATTTCAAGAAAAATGGGGATATTTCTCTCAAATAGTTTTGATAATTATTTTCATCTATGTCAACATCCTTCATTATTCTTGATTGAGGTTAATGTGATACAATACAATCTTCCATATTGTATCAAATGAGTTATGTTTGACTGTGGATGTGCTATTTTTATACCATTCATGGTTTGTAGTTAAAGTATTGACATTTCGTATGCTAGTTTTAATACGAATGTTTATGTTATGTTTAAACCTATTCATATGAGGAATGCATTGGACTTAATAAGTGACGGGTGGAGCCCGCTATAGCTCCTCGATGCATCGGTAGGTCTCATGAGACAAACTAGTGTCTTGGCATAAGGCCTTGGCAAAATCTTATTTGTAGTCTTGGCACGAGGCCTTGGCTATGTGGTTATGATAGTCTGGCATTATGCATTCCAACATTATGAAAGTGGTTATTGATATTGCATGTGATTATTTGATTAGTAGAATATCCATGTGAACAAGTAAATGGCATTATTTCATTTTACTTTTGCCATACTATGTTGAAGTTCAAGTTTAAAAGGCTTTTGTTTTAGTAATGAATTGCCTTAAATGTTTATGCTTATTTTGAATGTTCCGCTATATTGTTATCCTTACTGGGCATTTGAGCTCACCCCTTTTCTATGTTTTATTTTTCCCAGGATGTGAAGAAGTAAGTTATGAATGACCTGTAGGGATATTATGAGGGGATAATAGTGTGGACTGTGGAGACATTATGTTGTTGTAGTAGTTTTTCATTTTATGATGTAATGTAAAACTTTATTAATATATCTAGTGTTTTCAAGGCTACTAAACCAATCGGTCTTTCAAGATTTGATCTTTCTTGTGATCATGCAAATGTTATGTAATAATGCACCGAATCTGGGTGACTAGGTTCGGGGCGTTATAGTTGGTATCAGAGGAAGTTTAGTACAAACCTTGGAAGCTAGATTTAGATAAACTCTGATTAGAGCACGTAGACCTAAGATGAACTTTGAGGATTAGTATAGAAGAACTTCCTAGAATTTTGGTATTGTAGAGATTTTGTGCGTTTTCCGATCAATACATCCCTGTCTGGATACGAGTAGGTAGAGGTGGCTCTGGCACAGATGTACCTAGGGGTAAAACCCGAAAACACCGCTTTGAGCTAGACTCAAACGGGAACTGGTTCACGACAACGGGCCTTGCTGCACTCTTGGTTACGACACTCCCGGGGGATATGCTTCGGATAACTCTCATTTTCTTTACAAATCATTATGAAGGGTTTATGAGTATATACTTCCTCAAATGAGACATTTTTATGATTATGGATTATATCCATAAACTATTTAATTTATGTTATGTGTTTTACAAGTTTGGGATTAGGTATTGTCATTCATAAACGAATCTAATTTATGCCATTGTTTAGAAATGACGCCCATTAGAAGGAATGAGAACTCTAGCAATGCACATGATACAAAGAGAAAGAAGGATCATATATTTTATGGTCTTAAGCCAGAATTTACAAGAGAAATAGTCTCGCATGTATTATCATCATATGAAGAAATAATATCATGTGTTGATAAGATAAGTAAAGAGTTTACTGAGTCCTATGGCTTTGAAGGGAAGCAAGAGAAGAAAAGGATGGAAGAGAGAAAGATGGATAAAGGGAAGAGGGAAAAGAAAAATTTTCCCATATGTGATAACTGTGGAAAGAAACACCCTGGAACTTGCCTGAAAGGAATGGGAGTTTGTTATAAGTGTGGAGGAAAAGGGCACAAAGTATGTGACTACAAGGGTAAGAAAATGGTTTCAAATGTACAATGCTTCATTTGCAAGGAGTTTGGACACTACGCGAACCTATGTCCCAGTCATCAGACTATGCCGCAAATGATGCTATTGGATAATAATCAAGTTATGATACTACCACAGATGAAGAGGAATGATTAGAGTTCTTATGTTGATTATGTCAATTGAGTGTACTTGTTATAATAATTATGGAGTATATAAGGATTGTACTGCAGTACTATTTCATTAAGGACTTGAGATTGTGTAGAACAAAGAAAAGTGACTCAATAGCTGGATAAATTTTTGGAAAATATATGGTTTAGAGAATGATAAACCATAATATAGTTTTGATACCGAGGTAGTGATTTTGGAATAATACATGATTATTTTGGATAAATTATATTGGATATTCTTGACTACCTTGGAACTGATTAATGATTTGTATATTCCATCATTATTGGGGTTTAAAACATTTTTGGACTGATGAAGTATATCCAGCATTCTATATGGAATAAGGGAGCATGAATGTAATCAATAAGGAATATGGTAACTCAGGATGTTTCAGTGTATTAAAAGAATACATGATGAAGGTATTCATATGCTATTACGGGGTAAAAAGGATCTACATTATGTTTACCTTCCTTATAAATGTTGGACTGTGAGTTTGAATAGAAGTATTTTGGATAGTTCTAGTTTGGATTATTTTGGATTGCCATAAAAGGACAACCCGGAGGTCGGGCGACAACCCGTCGCGTCCGGCAAGGCTGTGAGACTTGAACCCACAACCGAAGGGCGACAAGGGTGTATCACCTACCACTGGCCCACGAGATGTCTTGGATTAAATAATGTAGTTTTTATTAAAAGATCTTGTAGATGAATTATAAATTCGTTTATTTTGGAACCCTATACGAATAGTGTAAATAGAATTTTTTATGTTCTATTATCTTTTAGAGTGAAAGATGAGTTTGTGGTAGAAATTTATTAATGGATAAAACTCTAATTATAAAGTAAGTATATCTCCTTATGATCTTATCCAATCTCATAAATAAATTCCTCAACATTATGAAAAGTAACATAGAACAAAAATGTTGTCCTAGATGGTACCTTAAATCATCACTAATTTATGGCTTTGGGATTGTTGGCCTTTTCATAGCCATGTTCTCTACCACTCTCCATCAGATAATTGACGGTTAGATTTTTCTTCCATATCCATATTTTCCTACATGGAACCCTAGTATGTTTTATTTTCGGTAATCTTCATACTTTCCACTCTTTATTTTAAATAGAGGCCCCATTAATTCATTTTTCGATGTGGTATTTCAACTAAGATATTTTGAAACGTCAAAAATGTGTTATCCCAATACCCTATGTTTTGTTGAACCGATGGTATTTCAAATAATCATAGATTGATGAGTTTAAGGACCTCAATTTTATACTTGTTTTTGATTGATGACCTCAATCACCACCTATAAATATTTACGTTTTTCCTCCAATTATATGTATCTAATTGCCACCAATGTTCTCTTAATCGAGATCATAATTTGGTGGTGACCCTTTCATTTCTCTTTTCCTCATATTAAGACTAAATTTTAGTAACCCAATTTCCGATGTGGGTTTTCCCACAAATATATTTTCTATTTTCAACCTTTTATTTTCGAAGAACAATTTCGAATTGCGAGGATGCAATTTATTGAAGTAGGGGAGAATGTAACACCCCATGATTTCATAGTGTGTTATTTCTTCAAAATAATTCAATAACTTGCACTACACGCAACACCGAGTTCAATCACACCATGACTTACCAAAAAAAGCCATTAAAAAAGGTCATGAATAGTATTAACTAAATTTTAAACTTTATATAATCCTTATAATTTTAGAATCCATATTATGAGTTTCTTAGTCATAATGCAAGAACAGATTCATTTTCAGTATTGCACTTTTATCAAATTTTAATAGTGAAACCTTTTTAAGTACAATATTTTAAAATTTTTGACTAAATGGGGACATCAAAAAAATTTAAAATGAAACATCCCAAGCTTCCACAGTACGCTTTCCTTTGAATAATACAGTAGCGTGTGTTGTATGCAACTTCGAGTTCTAACACACACCACAACCAATCAAACTAGCCGTTATGAATAGTAATACCTACTTTTTGAAATTATATATATTTTATATTTCAAAATGGACTTCATTTTTGGATTCGGAATATCAAATTTAGCCTAAGGTGAAATTTTGGTACTTTTCGGATAACTTTAATATTTTGATGAATAGTGAAAATTACTAAATTTTAATTAAAAACAACTTTTTTAATAAAAATAATTAATAGTGATAAATTATGAATTTTAGTGGTTTTAAAGTATATTTAGAATATATTTTTACCATTTAATATAATGTTGGTCATTGGACATAATTTTACAATTAAACCGAACATAAACAAGTGTCAATCTTTTGATAGTTATTAACTCTTCAAAACACGCTTTTTGTTTTAACTGCGGGAATTAATTTTAAATTAATTTCTGCCACTTCTGTGTTTTGAATTTAGAAAAATGGATTCCATATTTGGAATCAGGATTTCCAAATTGTGTAAATAGGTAACTTTTATTTTTAGGCATTTTGAATAATTACTGCGGTAAATATTTTATTTACCATGGTTAAGGGTAAATCCGGAAAATAAGGGTTAACAAATAATATTATAATAATACAAAATTACCCTAAAACGTGTCCTAGACTTATTGGTTGATACATGTTCGACCATAGGCATCTTTGGGTCGATTTTGGGACCCCATGGTGCCACTTGTAGGTGATAGGGACACTTTATTTTAATTAAGTTAAAATGAATACAAAAATGACACAAGCATATATCTTTTAGAAAAACAATTTTTACATAGGGTTATATATGTTGGATTTTAGATTATAAATATTAATTAGAAATATAAAAAGATTTCCTACATATTGATATTTTATTTATAATTTTTAGACATTACATAATTTAATTTATTTATGACACAATGATGATGAATTAATTACTATAATAGTGAAAAATTAAAATAATTGATATTATAAATACCCAAATAAATATAATATGAAACTTTTAATGAATTAAACTAATTTTATAGGATAATATGATATATTATGATTGATTTAATTGACTTTGTTTGAAGTAATCAATCTGTTATGAGTTTCACAAAAATCAACTATTGAATAGTGTCAAAATTGACATAAAAGACTTCTTAAAACAAATATTATATTATTAATTGATATTAAATTCCTAAAAATCTAAGGTTCAGCCAAGAGACTTATATCATGATAGGTTCATCATTAATGGACCACTTGGGTGTCGCTTGGATGTATATAGTAAGTTTATTAACCATATTATATAAAAATACAAAGAGACATTGTAAAAGTGAAACTAATTAACTTAGAGTTAATACTTAAAGATAAGGTTAATATAAGTACCCAAACCTGTCTAAATTATATTGGTTGAGTTGTTTTCAACCCATCCCCACCTTAACCTTTTAATAATAAACTATGGAGCCATTGGAAACCGAATATGAATTTATTATATTGGTTGAGTTCTTCCTTTTGATCAAATTAGAAGGAAGAACCCGAAGAAGAGGTAATGATTTCACCACCCTTTTTCCAAGTTCCTTTCTTCTTCCACTTCTTCTTCCTTTGTTGTTACCATTATAAAATAATAACTCCAGTATCATATATATATTGTGATGTTATTATAAATATGGTACAACCATATTCAGTATTCTATCCACCCTTTGAATAACATGTCACCATACGTGCGTACGTACGGCTTACCGTCTCCACGTCGTGGTGTAATTGTTATTCAATATAATATTATTTGGATGGGTATAATAATGATGTGTAACTCATGTAAATAATAAATATAAAATGTTAATTATTCTTTATATATTATATACCATCCATTTATATATTATTTTAATATCAAAAGAATGATATTGTCGCTCGTGTGTACGTACGGACTACCGTCTCCACGAACGCGATGAGATTCATTCTCCATCGTAACCATTAAAGTATAATTATCATTTGATGATTTAAAAATTATGTTTAAGGACTTGATATCATTCTGGATATGAATAATATACAACCTATCCTATTACAAACATGTCTTACGTAACAAAACATATAAAAGAAAACAAATAAGTTAACACCCGAAACAACGATAATACTAAGATATTATTATCAAATCAATATTAAAAGATCATATATGATATCATATTAATGTATATGATTCTTGTATAATTTAATAACAATTATTTCACCATTATACAGGAGGTTAGCCTACCCCAACCAAGGAAAAGTACGAGGTAAGGGGTTTCTTATCTCACTTTTAATTCCGTGAGAATTCCATTGTTCACCACTTATTTATTACATGTGGTGTGTGTACTGCCCATGTTTGTATTCATTTTGTAATATATTTTAATTCATGTATATTTACATCATCATTGTATGATCCTTATTTCATGGTTGTATGTTTTGTATGTTACCAAATCAATAAGTGAATTTGAAATTTCCATTTCCATTTATTCAGCTTTACGCAAACTTCATTGATTATTTTACTCTGAGATTATGTGTGGAATAACTATTCATTTGCTTATTTCATAATTTCCACTCCCCTTTTCTGTGGATATACTTTTTATACGCATAATCACTCAATTTATAATTTCTCAAGTCATCGATATGAATTTGATAAGAGTAATTTTAACTCACTCTCCATTTGTTGAGTTAAACATCCAATTCATTGGTGTTGTTTTTATAAGATTATGTGTGAATATCCTTTGATTTATTTACACTGAATATCCAATCATATTTAGTGTATTTATATTTATCACACATAACTATGTCGTTGATTTATCCTTAACCTAAGGATATGGCCTTTATGAGATATTTCATCTCAATTTACATTCCATTGAGACTTCTTTGTTAATATACACCAAATAACTTTTATGTGGTGTATATAATATACTTTGACATAGTATATCATGAATCTCTTTATTATCATGATATTACAATGTTTTGATTACCTCAATTATTTGTATTCAAGTGTCTCTCTTTTGGTTAGAATCTCTAACTAAAATACCATTTTTAAATGTTTTAAAGACTTATTCATCTAAATCTTTCTCATTAATGTCCATGTTTTAAAAATGGTTTTAAGGATTTATTTATATGGAAATTAAAGTTTTAAAATTAAAACTCCTTTTAAAAAGTTTCAAAGTGGTATGGGACACTTTGATTCAAAAATCTATTTTTAAATGGCTTCTTGACAAATAGTGTGACTTAAATGATTTCAAGAAAAAGGGGGATATTTCTCTCAAATAGTTTTTATAATTATTTTCATCTATGTCAACATCCTTCATTATTCTTGATTGAGGTTAATGTGATACAATACAATCTTCCATATTGTATCAAATGAGTTATGTTTGACTGTGGATGTGCTATTTTTATACCATTCATGGTTTGTAGTTAAAGTATTGACATTTCGTATGCTAGTTTTAATACGAATGTTTATGTTATGTTTAAACCTGTTCATATGAGGAATGCATTGGACTTAATAAGTGACGGGTGGAGCCCGTTATAGCTCCGCGATGAATCGGTAGGTCTCATGAGACAAACTAGTGTCTTGGCACAAGGCCTTGGCAAAATCTTATTTGTAGTCTTGGCACGAGGCCTTGGCTATGTGGTTATGATAATCTGGCATTATGCATTCCAACATTATGAAAGTGGTTATTGATATTGCACGTGATTATTCGATTAGTAGAATATCCATGTGAACAAGTAAATGGAATTATTTCATTTTACTTTTGTCATACTCTATTGAAGTTCAAGTTTAAAAGGCTTTTGTTTTAGTAATGCATTTCCTTAAATGTTTATGCTTATTTTGAATGTTCCCCTATATTGTTATCCTTACTGGGAATTTGAGATCACCCCTTTTCTATGTTTTATTTTTCCCAGGATGTGAAGAAGTAAGTTATGAATGACCTGTAGGGATATTATGAGGGGATAATAGTGTGGACTGTGGAGACATTATGTTGTTGTAGTAGTTTTTCATTTTATGATGTAATGTAAAACTTTATTAATATATCTAGTGTTTCCAAGGCTACTAAACCAATCGGTCTTTCGACATTTGATCTTTCTTTTGATCATGCCAATGTTATGTAATAATGCACCGACTCTGGGTAACTAGGGTCGGGGCATTACAATTACCTTTTTGGCCATAACTTGAGAACCGGGCGTCAGTTTGACGAACCGTCTGCGGCACCAAAATCCTTAGATCTATATGGTATTTTTGATATAATCCACTTGAGTTTTGGATAATATTGGAGTAAGTCCGAGTTGGATCGGACCCCAAATCCAATCGGGCCCTCGGAGCGGATAAGCTGATAACTTACAGACCGGGCGTCCGATTGATGCGTCTTCTGTTGCGTTGGGTCCCTTTTGATGTGACAGACCTTTGGGTTACTTTTTAGTGGAAATTCAGGGTAGTTTAGGTATGACCTATGTCTTGGAGTGTGGTTCTCCCAAGCACGATATGTACAGAACCCTACGAATGGCTGAGACTTGACGACTGCTGACCGTTTCAACTCGGCGTGACTCGACTGGCCCAGTGGGGAGCACCTTTATGTGCCGCAGCAGACCCACGGTGGGGAGTGCCTATGTGTGATGCAGAAGACTCACAAGTACTCGACATGAGGAGTACCTCAGCAGGCCACGAGGGGAAGCGCCTCTGTGTGACACGGTAGACCCACGGCGGGGAGCGCCTTTGTGTGACGCGGCAGACCCACAGTACTCGACAGAAGGAGTACCTCAGCAGTCCAAGGTTAGTGGGAAGAGACTCTGTGTGACATGGCAGGCCCACTGTACTCGATAGAGGAGGAGTTCTCCAGCAGCCAAGGTGTTCATAATGTTACTTGTTACTACCCCTAGAATAAATCCCGGTGTGAGGTGTCTTTACTTTGTGCTTAGGATTGAGGTTATGCTATGTGATACTTCACCTTCATGGTGTTACCTTCATGGTATACTTACCACATGTATGAGATGAGTATAGCTTGATAACTTAGGTATATGTATGGTCATATACCTAAGTAGATTTGGTCTCTTGCTTTGTTGTCTTTCCTTTGTGGAACTCTAGGAGACCTACAGGGTCTCGGGGTCCCTACTGAGTATCGTTATAATCACCTCTGCATGGGTTATGTCTGCACCTTGTTGTGTTTGGAGCAGACGACGGACATCGCTGACTGAGGACGAGGGTACCAGGACTGGAGGTAGCTCGGAGGTGGACTTTAGATGAGGCTTACCGCAGAGACGACCGTTCAAGAGATGTACCTACACTTCAGGTAGGATCTTTGGCAGGTGTTCATGGGAGCTGTTTTCAGTTTTACCTGTACTTTTCAGTTTACTTGTACTTTACGGTTGGGCTTGTATTCTGACCCCTTTTACTTTCTGTACACACCCTGTTTACTATATAGTTTCACTTTGATCTTGTATCCTTCTTTGTGCTTAGTTGCGTGAGTGTACAGGTTATAAAGGCAATGTCGTCCCGTTTTTAGGAAATACGATTTTTGGTGCTAGTCGCCAGCCCCTGGCCTATGGAAGGCGGGCTTGAGGTAGTCACGGCACGGGTCCAGAGGGACGGGTCGTGACATAATATAAATTTGATAATTTTTTATATATAAAATTATGAAAAATGATTCATTTTTTTATTAAAAGTTATAAAATTCATATTTATATATTATTTTAATATATATATATATATACTTATTGTAATATAAATATTATTTAAATATATATAATTATAATTATAATTACAAATAAATATAAATATAATTATAATTATAATTAAATATATTTATAAATGTTTGTATATAAATATAAATATTTATTAATATATAAGTATATGTAATTATAAATATAATAAATATATATTATTTAATTATATTTATTAAAATTGTATAATTATTTAAATAAATATATTTATAAATTTTTGTATATGAATATAAATATATTTATATAATTATATATATTTATATAACATAAATATAATTATATAATTATATAGTTTTGTATAATTATATATATTTATTAATATATAAACATATATATAATAAAAATATTTATTATTTAAATATATTTATTATAATTTTATAATTATTTATTTATTTATTTATTTATTTATATATATATATTTACTTTTTAAATATATTTATTATAATTTTAGAATTATTTAAGTAAATATTTATTTATTTATTATTTTATAAATACTTTTTTAAAACATTTTATATATATTTGAATTATTAAAAAATATAATATATCATATTTATATTAATTATAAACATGTGTTTTTAAATTAATGCATATACATAAACATTATTTTTTGAATATAAATATGATAATTTTATATATATATATATATATATATTATTAATATTTTTTATTACAAACTTTTATAAGCACTAATAATAACACTAATAAAGGATACTTCTTTATCAACGTTTTTTTTTTGCATAGATAAAAGTTACTTTTATCACCGCATTTAGCAAGCACTGCTAAAGGTAGTCCATTTATTAGCGTTTTCTATTTAGAGCTAATAAAAGTAGGTGCTGCATATGTCGTCTTTTGTGGTAGTGTTATAATATTGGGGGAATGTGTATCCATATTTTAGCGAGATTTTTCAATTTGTCTATGAATTTTTACCTATTATGTTTTTAGAGTTTTTATTTTCAAGTTACATCTAGTGTTATTTATTTCAACTATTTTTCAGTTTATTTTTGTCTCGTATTTACTACTGCACTATGGGCCAATTCATTTTTGGTCCCAACAATAGATAGATTATTTTAAATATGAAAATGAATACCTTAAAAAAATGTTTGATTCTATGGAATCTAGGAAAAAATTGGTCAAGAAGGGGTCGACATTCTGCTACCTCAAGTCAAGGAGTGTCCACCTTTATGGATGGAGATAAATTTCACCAATTTACTTCTAGGAAGTGTATAAATCTTTCACTCGTGCCTAGTAATTATTTGATTGGGTTTTATTTTGAACCACATGATCATCAGGTTAGTCTTGTGGATGTTGTGGTTGATTCGGCACTCTCGAAGGGAAGGTGACCGAGGAGAGTATCCCACCGATCCCTGGTCCCGCTATGAAAAAATTCTCATTACTGAAGATCTCAAATAGATCTAATAATAAGGAAGTATTTCGTGAGAAGTTTGACATGGTACATGAAAATGGTACTCAACCACATAATGAGGAAGATGAATCATTGGAACTAAACTCGTGACTCCATAGTTTATTATTAAAATGAAATCATAAAATGGGAGAAATAAGTGAGTCAAACAAGGCATAAATCCCACGTCAAAATAAAAGAGGTCTGGTGATTCAAACCCTTCTAGATCCCAAATTTTTAAGAAATCTTCCTTTACCCTTTGGGTGTCGTCATCTTCGCGAAGCCTTTACCATCTGTGGAGCCTCGATTCTTCATTCAAAGATGATTCAAATGAAACTTTTGGACTGGAAGAGATCCGTAATTTTCAAGAAAGATCCCAAAAATGCAATTCGTGATTGGATCAGAGTCCATCTTCAAGGTTTATAGATAGCAACTTCTGCACTGCTGCATAGTCCTTGAAAGCAAAGACATCCGGCTCCATCATAGAGAAAATAACTTTAGGTTGCAAAAATTACCAATCTATCACATTCGCACTAAGGCCTAAGATGGGCCTTTCCCCTTCCTGATTTTTTGAAATTATGATATTAGAATTGTTTGTTTGTGCAATAAAACATTCCTCATGTGAGGCCTTTCCAAAAGAAATATATGCATTCTTCATAAGATCATTAAAGTGAGTGGGATAGGACCACTCTACACTCTCATGATCATCATCACCCATGATATTTTCAACCTGCATTTGAGTTGATGGAGATTGTGCAGCCCGTAATTGAGGCATATGTATTTTTGACTTCCAAGGTATAATCATTTGGAAACCATCATCGTCAACCATTATTTTCTTACCTTTAGACAAGGTCCCTTGTGTGTCCACCCGTGTTTGATCATTAAAGTCTTGTGGTATTTTCCCTTTAACAGCATCTGGAGTCTCGATATGTGCATCACCCTCTGAGCAGGCTTGAGCATCCTCTGGCAGCCAGTGATTGAGAACAACCTTTATCAGTAGCCTGCTATAAGGGTTCAGACACCAGAGTGGGAGAAGTATTAGCAACAATACAAACATATTGAAAATATTATATGTATAATAAAGAAATATATGTATAAATAAATATTACAAAATGGTTACTCTATTCTTAACATTATTAATGGATATATAATAATAAATGAATAAATTAAATTAAATAAATTACAAAAATATTAAAAAGTGTATTCGTAACATTTACCTGAATTACATACATATGTACACATGTACATCTACACACACATATACACACACATGTATATACATACATACACATACATACATGCAATTATACATGTACATTTATTTTAAATTATTTAATATCAATATAAATATATATATCTAAATAAATATATTCATTGAAATATTAAATAACTTTTTAAATAAAATATTAATATATAATATTTATTTTAATTATATACACATTTTATAATTAATGTATGTAAATAAACTATTAAACTTTTTGAATAATATAAATTTGATACTTTTTTATATATAAAATTATAAAAATAAGATTCATTTTTTTATTAAAAGTTATAAAATTCATATTTATATATTATTTTAATATATATATATATACTTATCGTAATATAAATCTTATTTAAATATATACAATTATAATTATAATTATAAATAAATATATTTATACTTATAATTATTAATAAATATATTTATAAATATTTGTATATAAATATAAATATTTATTAGTATATAAGTATATATAATTATAAATATAATAAATATATAATATTTAAATATATTTATTAAAATTTTATAATTACTTAAATAAATATATTTATAAATTTTTGTATATGAATATAAATATTTTTATATAATTATATATATTTATATAACTATTTATAATTATATAATTATATATTTTTGTATAATTATATATATATATATATTAATATATAAATATATATAATTATAGATATAATAAAAATATTTATTATTTAAATATATTTATTATAATTTTATAATTAGTTAAATATTTATTTATTTATTTATTTAAATATATTTACTTTTTAAATATATTTATTATAATTTTATAATTATTTAAATATTTATTTATTTATTTATAATTTTATAAATACTTTTTTTAAACATTATATATATATATATATATTTGAATTATTAAAAAAATATTAATATATCATATTTATATTAATTATAAACATGTGTTTGTAAATTAATGTATATAGATAAATATTATTTTTTGAATATAAATATGGTAATTATATATATATATATATATATTATTAATATTTTTTATTACAAGTTTTTATCACCACTAATAATAGCACTGATAAAGGGTACATCTTTATCAACTTTTTTTTTTTGCACTAATAAAAGTTACTTTTATCACTACTTTTAGCTAACGCTGATAAAGGTTGTCCATTTTATCAGTGTTTTCTGTTTAGCACTAATAAAAGGAGGCACTTCATATGTCGCAATCTGTGGTAGTGTTATAATAATGCAGAAGTGTGTATCCAGATTTTAGCGAGATTCTTCAATTTGTCTGTGATTTTTACCTGTTATGTTTTTTAGAGTTTTTATTTTCAAGTTACATCTAGTGTTATTTATTTCAACTATTTTTCTCTTTATTTTTGTCTCGTATTTACTACTGCACTGTGGGACAATTCATTTTCAGTCCCAACAATAGATAGATTGTTTTCAATATGATAATGAATACCTTAAAAAATGGTTGATTCTATAAAGGCTGGGAAAAAGTGGTCAAGAAAGGGTCGACATTCTGCCACCTCAAGTCAAGGAGTGTCCACCCTTTATGGATGGAGATGAATTTCGCCTAGTTACTTATAGGAAATGTAGGACTCTTCACCCATGCCTAAGAAATTTTTGATTGGGCTGTCTTTTGAACCACATGATTAGCAGGTTGGTCTTGTGAATGTTGTGGCTGATTCGACACTCTCGAAGGGAAGGTGACTGAGGAGAGTATCCCACCAGACTCTGGTCCCGCTATGAATAAATTCTCATTACTGGAGATCTCAAATAGATCTAATATTAATGAAGTATTTTGTGAGAAGTTTGACATGGTACTTGAAAATGGCACCCAACCGCATAATGAGGAAGATGAATCATTGGAACCAAACTCATGACTCCGTAGTTTATTATTAAAATAAAAACGTACAATGGGAGAAAGAAGCGAGTCAAACAAGGCATAAAGCCCACGTCAAAATAAAAGAGGTATGGTGATTCACACCCTTCTATATCCCAAATTTCTAGGAAATCTTCTTCTACCCTTTGGGTGTCGTTCTCTTCGCGAAGTCTTTACCATTTATGGAGCCTTGCATTCTTCATTCGAAGATGATTCAAATGAAACTCTTGGACTGGAAGAGATCCTGAATTTCCATGAAAGATCCCAAAAATCCAATTCTGGAATGGATCAGAGTCCATCTTCAAGGTTTATAGATAGCAACTTCTGCACTGCTGCATAGTCATTGAAACCAAAGACATTCAACTCCATCATAGAGAATATAACTTCAGGTTGCAAAAAATATTATTCTATCGCATTCTCGCTGAGGCCTGCGATGGGCCATTCCCCTTCCCAATTTTCCAAAATTAGGATATTAGAATTTTTTTCCGTGTAATAACACATTCCTCATGTGAGGCCTTGCCAAAAGAAATATATGCATTCTTCATAAGATCATTAAAGTGCGGTGGATAGGACCACTCTACAATGCCATGATCATCATCACCGCTGATTTTTTCAACCTGCATTTGAGTTGATGCAGATTGTGCATCCTGTAATTGAGGCATATGTATTTTGGACTTCCAAGGTATAATCATTTGGAAACTATCACCATCAACCACTATTTTCTTACCTTTAGAGAGGGTCGCTTGTGTGTCCACCCGTGTTTCAACCTCTGAGAAAGCTTGAGCATCCTCTGGCAGATCTGCCAGTGATTGAGCACAACTTGTATCAGCAACCTGCTGTAAGGGTTCAGACACCAGAGTGGGAGAAGCATTAGCAACAATTCAAACATATTGAAAATATTACATATATAGTAAATAAATATTACAAAATGGTTCTTATATTTTTAACATTATTAATGAATATATAATAATAAATGAATAAATTAAATTAAATAAATTACAAAAATATTAAAAAGTGTATTTGTAACATTTACTTGAATTACATACATATGTACACATGCACATCTCTACGTACATATACATACACATACATACATGCAATTATACATGTACATATATTTTAAATTATTTAATATCAATATAAATATATATCTAAATAAATATATTCATTGAAATATTAAATAATTATTTAAATAAAATATTAATATATTATATTTATTTTAATTATATACACATTTTGTAATCAATGTTTGTAAATAAACTATTAAACATTTTGACTAATATAAATTTGATAATTTTTTATATAAAAATTTATGAAAATAAGATTCATTTTTTTAAGTTATAAAATGCATATTTATATATTACTTTAATAAATAAATATATTTATTTATTTATTTATTGTAATATAAATCTTATTTAAATATATATAATTATAAATATAATTATAAATAAATATATTTATAATTATAATTATAAATATATATATTTATAAATATTTGTATATAATTATAAATATTTATTAATATATAAGTATATATAATTATAAATATAATAAATATATATTATTTAAATATATTTATTATAATTTTATAATTATTTAAATAAATATATTTATACATTTTTGTATATGAATATAAATATATTTATATATTTATATATATTTATATAACTATATATAATTATATAATTAAATATTTTTGTATAATTATATATATTTATTAATATATACATATATATAATTATAAATATAATAAAAATATTTATTTTTTAAATATACTTATTATAATTTTATAATTATTTAAATATTTATTTATTTATTTAAATATATTTATTTTTTAAAAATATCAATTATAATTTTATAATTATTTAAATATTTATTTATTTATTTATAATTTTATAAATACTTTTTTGAAAACATTATACATTTATATATATATATATATATTTGAATTATTAAAAAAATATTAATATATCATATTCATATTTGTTATAAACATGTGTTTTTAAATCAATGTATATACATAAACATTATTTTTTGAATATAGATATGATATATATATATATTGTTATAAGTTTTTATCAGCACTAATAATAGCACTGATGAAGGGTACATCTTTATCAATGTTTTTTTTGCACTGATAAAAGTTACTTTTATCAACACTTTTAACTAGCGTTGATAAAGGTAACCCATTTATCATCTCTTTCTGTTTAGCGCTAATAAGAAAAGGTGTTGCATATGTCGCGATCTGTGGTGTTGTTATAATAGTGTTGAAGCGTGTATCCAGATTTTAGTGAGATTCTTCTATATGTCTGAGATTTTTTGACCTCTTATGTTTTTTAGAGTTTATTTTCAAGTTACATCTAGTGTTATTTATTTCAACTATTTTTCACTTTATTTTTGTCTCGTATTTACCGGTGCACTGTGGGCAAATTCATTTTCAGCCCCAACAATAGATAGATTGTTTTCAAGATGACAATGAATACTATGAAAAATGCTTGATTATGTGGAATCTGGGGAAAAAGTGGCCAAGAGGGTGGTTGCTCAACATCTCGGCGCCACCTTAAGTCAGTAAGTATCCACCCTTATGGATGCAGATGGATTTCACCTAGTTACTTTAAGGAAATGCAGGACTCCTTCACCTGTGCGTAAGCATGATTTGATTCAACTTTCTTTTGAACCACATGATCACCAAGTTGGTCTTGGGGATGTTGTGGGTGATTCAAGTGGCACTCTCGAAGGGAAGGCGACTGAGGAGGGTATGCCACCGGCCTTTGGTCCCGCTATGAATAAATTCTCATTATTGGATATCTTAAATAGATCTAATAGTAAAGAAGTATTCCGTGAGAAGTTTGGCACAACCACATAATGAAGAAGATGAATCATCGGACATGAATGATTAAGAGGGCAATTGACAATTTTCCAAACAATGAAAAAGTGGCCGACACCCGAGGGGTGGGGGCGGCTCCCGTGGAAGGGGCGGTAGGCTTAAAAGGAGGTGAATATGAAATAAATGTTGACGATGTTTCTTAGACATTGTTGACCCCGCTTTCATTGATTGTACTTTCTTTTTTATAATAAATTTTCTGAGGCCATAGATACCATGTGGTCGTTCTGATTAAATCGTCTCAATTATCTGTTTGTTCATGTGTATTGAGTGTTATGATATATATTTTTGATAGAATTGAAAAAAAAAGGTTTCCATCATATATTTAATCAACTCACATAAAAATATTATTATTAATAATTTTTCCATATAAATTGTTTTTATATAATATAACAGTCCCGCTTAAATTAAAATTTAAATTTTAGACGTAATTAATGCAATCTTTAAATGATAGGAGTTTATTTTTCTTTTTTATCTTGATTTATATTTCAATTTGAGGTAAATATTATATATGTACTAATTTAATACTGAAGCAAAAATTGCCCACTCCTTAAATGTTATAATTAAAACCGTAAATGTGCGTTTTATTGCGTTAAATTAATCAAATTTTATGTAACAATAATAATAATAATGATAAGGGACCTGCCTGAAAATCCGCCCCAATAAAATCACCGGGTTTCGGCCGGCAACGCTCCCATGCACCATAAAAACCTAACAAAAGCAGAAATCTCCGCCCTCTCCTCCCTCTCCTCCCTCTCTCCCCTGTTTCTGAGTTCTCCGGCGAACCGTCGAACCAGAAATCCCCGATGGAGCTCTCTCGCTCTTGCCCGATCGCTCTGGAATCCCTTGGCTGCAGATGATCGGAATAAGGTAACTGCTCTGATCGTATTTCTCCTAACGCACCGCCCTGCATCATCCGCAATGCCGATTTCGGATCCCCGGACCGGCAGCCTCTACATCTGCCTCGTCTCCACGATTCTCCTTCTCTCCGTCCTCTCCGGCGGCATTCTCCTCGCCATCTACATGATCCGCCCCGTCTCTCAGCCCTGGGTCCCCGTCGCCGGCGTCTCCCTCGTCTGCTTTCCCTGGTTCTTCTGGTTCCTCACCTTCCTGTACCGCGTCATCTCCCGTCGCTGCTGCGGCCCCAGATCCGCAGTCGCCGATCCGGGGAGCAGCGCCGCCGCATCCAGATCCGGAAAGGCCAGCTGCGAGAAGGGCGCGACCGTGCACGGGTCCGCGGAAGCCGCTGAAGACGGCGGCGCGTCGGAGGGGCCGGAGTCTCCGGTGGACGGGTCTCCCGACGGCGGAGCGAGGAGGGTGCGGTTCGGGGGCGCGGTGGTGGTGGGGAATCCCAATCTGGCGGACAATGGAGTTGGAGGCGGCGGCGGAGGAGGTGGGAGCGGCAGCGACGAGGCATCGAAGAACCATGATCGGAGCCCTGACGCCGAAAATTCCGTCGCCTCGCACGAGAGCGAGATTCCGTTGACATTGTCTATGGCTTCCTGAAAACTGCTTATTCCGATTACACTAATTGCCCATCCATGGCGGCGGCGGCGGATCTCCGCCTGAGATGAGAGGAAATTCCGGCAACAACGAAGATGATGCATGGCTATGGCGATGGAGATCATGATTCCATACGAATGCAGAGAACCTGCTACCCCCCCGAAGATATGGAATCCCTTTGCTCTTGCGATTTAATAGATCTTAATTGAACCAGTTTGAACATTTGATTCCAATTTGCACTTGAAAAAAAAAAAAAGTTGATGTATTCTCTGCTGGTTATTTAATAACCCAAGTCGAATATGATCTCAACATTGGTTATTTTATTACTAATAAGGAATACAGAACCATATGCATTTTTAACGTTAAATGTTTTAATAACCAATGTTAAAAATGCATCTAGTTACATTTTTGATGTCAATTATTGCTATAAATGGTTATGAAAATCAAAACACAAACATTCTCCACATCGGTTAATATAATAACCAATGTGGAAGATTTACAAAAAAATCTGAACCCTTCCACGATCTTTTCATTCTCACATCATCCCTATCTCTCTCCCAATGATTCTCTCTTCAATGCCATTGCTCCTTCCCTTTCCGCAATGTCAGTGCCTCCCGACACTGTTCAAATGATGTTTCCCTACGTCTTTCTTGCCATCCTTTCTGTAACAACCCCAAATCCATCACTCAAAAGCCAGTAACTGTTTCATTACAATGGTACGTAAATCACAATGCAAAGGATCCAACAGTTTAGTAGCTTTAGGAAACCAAATACATAAATGAGTTTTACATTACATTGAAAATAAGAATACATCATCTCGATACATAAAAAATATTTATTATTCTTCGCGCAATCCATTTTTTCACATATAGTGTTCTTCTTGTTTACATGAGGAAAAAGAAAACAATAGAAATGAGTGAGCTCAGACGTTCAGTAAAGGGATAGTGTATAACAAAAGCTATTATAAATAAAACATTATGACATGAATAAATAAACCAAGCTATGACATAACAAATAAAACTGAGAGAATAAATAAATCCATGACCAACACAACAATAAATAGATGTCTGGATAACAACAACTGAACACACAGTGAAGGAATTTCTAAACGATTATGGCATGAATAAATAAAATGAGCTATGTCATAACAAAAGAAAACAATAGAAATGAGTGAGCTCAGACGTTCAGTAAAGGGATAGTGTATAACAAAAGCTATTATAAATAAAACATTATGACATGAATAAATAAACCAAGCTATGACATAACAAATAAAACTGAGAGAATAAATAAATCCATGACCAACATAACAATAAATAGATGTTTGGATAACAACAACTGAACACACAGTGAAGGGATTTCTAAACGATTATGGCATGAATAAATAAAATGAGCTATGTCATAACAAATGGAATAAATAAATCCCTGGACAACATAACAATAAATAGATGCTTGGATAACAATAATTAAACACATAGCAAAGAGATTTCTAAATGATTATGGCCCGAATAAATAAACTGAGTTATGGCATATCAAATGAAACTGAGAGCATAAATAAATCCATTCCCAACATAACAATGAATAAATACCAGGATATCAATAACTGATCATAGAGTGATGAGAATTCACAATGCCGAACATCTTAAACATACCATCAATGCCTTATGCTGAGACATCCTAAATAATGGGCAAGGGCGCTCCCATTACCCTATCTTAGTTGTCTCATGAGGCCTATTAGTGCACTGAGGGGCTATATAATTCTGGGCCCTACCCATCACATAAAAGTCCAATGCATTCCATCATAAACTGAATAATTTAATGGCATAATGTTCATAGAATGAACAACATAAATACTTAACATAATTACTCAATGAGGCATATTATAAGTTTTTCCCATATAAAATAAAGAATTATATGGTACGAAAAATATTTCCCCCAATCAAAGAACTAATAATGATATCTCAATGAAATCATTTAAGGAATAACTAGGTATTCTATAATATACAAATAAACACCCTTAACAAGTGAAGGAAATGAGATAGTCATTGGGTGTTCACAAGGACTAAAGTTTCAAAGTGTGTAGGTATCTAGATACATGAATTTGAAAAGACGGGAGACCAATTCAATGCTAAATAAATCCTTCATAATGGTTTGTAAATAACATACAAATTATATAAGCATATCCCCTGAGAGTGTCAAACTAGGTTCGTAGTAAGAGCCCATTCACCATGCACCATAATGATGGTCGGGATATACCTGACCAACTCTTTTCGGGGTTCTAACCCCTAGATTCATATGATCCAAAACCACATCAACTTGTAGTATCCATACATGGATTTTGTTTCTTAAAAAACCACACACACATTTATTCACCAAAATTATAGCATGGTTTTATAGTTACGGGATAGTTCGATCATTATAAAAGCTTAGATAAAGGCTATAATGAAAGGGAGTAAGTAATCTCTCATTGGAAATACTTGAAATGAATAATAATAATAACATGGAATTAAAATATTTTCTATATATGAAAATGAATATTAAAATAAAATATAAAAAATGAATTGCAATTGAAATTAAAAGGAGCATTGGGGAAAACCCTTACTTCAACATAGTAACTATTTAGGTAAAGGCTATAATGAGAGGGAATAGATAAAATCGCATTTTCAACATATCAAATGGAAGATAATTCCATTAGAAAACAAGCATGAAAATATAAGAAAAATAAATTTAAGAAGGCAATATAACAAAGTTAATGAACATGAAAAGGAAAGAGGAGGATTCAAGACCCTTACCACTCTTGATCTTCTTAGCTTAGATCCAACCCTTCGAACCAACAAAACTCTTCAAGATTTAATGGGGGAGAATGGAAGAGACTCCTTGGGATGTATATGATGAGTGAACTTCTAATTTTGGTGTGGGAGATTGGGAATAGGGGGTGGGTATTTTGATGGGTTTCATATGATCATCATATGATCATATGCAATAGAAGATAACCCGAATGCATAAAAATCTATCTTTAAGAATCAATGTGTAAATAAATATATAAAATAGAGTACCTGGAAAATGAAAACAGTAGCATTATTCTTATTCCTTGGAAAAGGATAATGCTTAATTAAGATCATGAAGTAGTGAACAAAATCACCCTTCCTCTATGGTGGAAACACCGACTAATGGATCTGAGATCGTATCACGAGGATAACTTAATGATGAAGGGGTGCTAGTGCCTTCGTCTCAGATGATGAACAACAGTATGGGAGGACGATAGAATCAAGAGGCTTTCTCATAATCATTTTTCACAATAGGAGGGTTCACATCACTTTATATATCCATTCATGGTGCATTTCATTAAATAAAATGTGTGGACTATCTTTATGTATCCATATACATTTATTCCAATTACTATAAATTCATTGAATCCTATTGAACAAATAGTCAAACCATTTACTCTATTCTTAACAAATTGATAATAAAAACCATTTGGGAGAAATAAATAAATAAATAAATAAATAAATAAATATATATATATATATATATATCATATACATACACTACTACAAAAACGGGCAAGGGAAGCACTACCCTTTTATTAGTGCTTTTTTTAGTAGCGCTGATAAATGAGAGATTTATTAGCACTTTTTCCTACCGGTGATAAATTTTATGCTTAAAAAAAATCATGAAAAATAAATTATTGTTATATAAGTATATTTATATTGATATAAATATAATATATATTTTTTAAATATGTTTTAGATACGTATAAATAGACTATTACATTTAATATATAAGAAATGTAGTGAAAATGGCTTTAAAATATTTTAAAAAATATTATTAATTAATAATTTTCAAATTATTATTGATTAAAAATCATTTAATAACAATTTGAAGACACACAAAATCAAAACAATTAATAAAAGATCTAAAATAAGTTAAAAATGTAACTCAAACTTCAAACGACCATAACTTTTGATCCGGGTGTCCGTTTGAGCTCTACAACATATCAAATAAAAGTATGCAATAATCTCTACGTGTTGGTGACCCAAGAAAAGCTTCTGTCACATTTTCCGAGGCCAAAAAAGGCTCAGAAGGCCTCCAAAACTGAGTTTTTAGTCGGGATACCCCTATTTGTTACCATTCAAACAAGTATAACATCTGATCCGGATGTCCGTTAGGCTTGTACCACATATCATATCGAATATTATCTCATTTTCTTCGATTTGACTAGTTGTGGAGTTGAAATGGGCTTCTGGATTATAAGTTATGGTCATTTTAACATTCTATGGATTTTCAAATACACACACACATACATATGTATTTATTCGTAAATATATATGTGTCTGTGTGTGTGTGTATGTGTATAGCATCCCGCCTTTTTATCACATAAACTTTCATTACATTATACAAAACTGAGGATCTTTAAGGATTAGTGTCTTGGAAACCAGGAACTTATTACATGAGAAAAAAACATTCTTATTAAACACTTGAAAGGCTTCTTCATTTGTTCATCCTAAGTTCATTACAACATCTCATAACCTGGGATCATACATAAAAGGAAATGGTGAGAAAAAGGCCCAGCAAGGGGAACAAGGGAAACATTTTACATGAGAACTTGAGATACATCAAAAGTCATGAAGAATAACTTTAAGGCATGAGAAAGAGACCATGAGGCATATCATAATAAAAATAATGTGTTTCATAACTTGAATATGTGGCTAAAACATTTAATATAGACAATCAATTCCGTTTCACCAAGGTCCATCCCCAAGGTGTCATTAAAAATTACCAAGGTTATTCACCATGGTATCAGTCAAAATGCTCATCTCTAGAGATTAAGTCTTTACCCAATGCATTGGAGCGCTATCAGGGTGCACCCTTAAATTTGTCTTTATTATCATGTGATCCACATATATCATCATCAATAATTTCATAAACAACCCATATAGAATAAAATAAATGGGTTTCATTTCATAATCATAACGTTTTAAAAACTGCTTTAAAGACATGATCTTTATGTCACTTAAAACCCACAGAAAAGGAAAGCGGGTCTTATGTATGTAAATCCCAGAATTTAAAATAGAACATTTTGGTATATATGTGAATACCCATTTAGAAGGAAGATCTTTGATTATTCACTTAATAAAATAAAATAATTTGAGAAAAAGAGAGAGACATTTGAGACGGAAATTCTGCAGCATAACGACTATGCTTCGGGGTTTTAGAAAACATTGAAAAGAGAGGGGACATAGGTCACCCACTCATAAATGATCCAAAGAACAGTAGAGGGACATAATATAATGGATATAAGAACATGGTAATGAGATTTTAAAGACATACCATATGAAATGAAAAACATGGAGGGAAGACAAAAATAAGATTTCTCTTATGAAAATTCGGCAGCCTAACAACGTCACTTAAACTTCAACAAAATGAATTAAAGAGATCAAATAGGGTCTCTCATCATATGAAAATAGAAGATCAGTATGATAGATATAAAGATCATACCACAAAAAAGGAACTTGAAATACTTGACATGAAATTATAACTTCGAAAAATGAGAAAGGCGAAAGAATCCCTTAAAAATTCGACAGCCTAACGGCGCCACTTAAACTTCAAAAAAAATGAATTGATGAGATCAAATAGGGTCTATCATCATATGAAAATAAAAGATAAGTATGATAAATATAGATATCATACCCCAACATAATAAAAAGTAACTTTAAAGACTTGACATGAAAGTAGAACTTTGAAAAATGAGAAAGGTGAAAGAATCCCTTAAAAATTCGGGAGCCTAACGGCGCCACTTAAACTTCAAAAAAAATGAATTGAAGAGATAAAATAGGGTATCTCATCATATGAACATAAAATATCAGTATTATAGATATATATATCATACCCCAACACAATAAAAAGGAACTTGAAAGACTTGACATGAAAGTAGAACTTTGAAAAATGAGAAAGGTGAAAGAATCCCTTAAAAATTTGGCAGCCTAACGGCGCCACTTAAACTTTCTTAAAATGAATTGATGAGAGCAAGAGGGGGTCTCTCATCATATGAACATGAAAAGGGAAGTAAGATGAATATAAAATAATGTCCTCCAACATAAGAACATGGAGCATAAAAGGAATGACATAAAAGAGATTACTTGAAAAGAAAGAGAGAGGTCAGATCCCTTACCTTAAAACGTAACTCTTAAAACTCAAAGGTTGGGACCTTGAGGGCTTGGGGGAACCTTGGGAGGACGCCTTGGGAAGTAATGAGACCATATATTTGTTGGGGGAGAGTTGGGAGTGAAAAATAAAGGAGGAAGGGGTGGGTATTTATAGGGAAAGTGAGGGGACAAGACATTAATGGCCAAGGGACACCTCACAAGTGGTTTTCTCAAAACCATGGGCTCTCCCATGGTATTTTCCATGGAGTTAGGCCACATGGGGCCAATAATTCATCACCTTTGGTCGGTAAACCCTTAAAATATCTCATGAAATCATCATGACACAGTTATGATGTCATTAAACATACCAAAACCCTAAAACTGTATTTTTACTATTCACTGAAAATTCAACTTTCTCAGAAAAATCCCAAAATTTCACCTCAACCAAATATCAATGTTCTGATTTCAAAAATGAACTCTATTTTATAAAAATAAATTTCTAAATATTTTTAATTTAATTTTTAAATAAAAATACTATTCACTGAAAATTCATTTTTTTCAGAAAAATCCCCAAAAATTACCTTAACATAATATTGATGCCCTGAGTTCAAAAATGAAATCCATTTTATAAAAATAATTTTCTAAATATTTTTAATTAAAAAACACTATTCACTTGAAAAAATTAATACTTGACTAATAATTAATGAAGCAGTTATTTATCTATTTTATTGAATCACATTACTTAATCAAGGTGCCTATATTATATTAATACTTTCTTTAAGTGAGATTACTAATCCATTTGGTCACATTACTAATCCTAAGCATAAAATCACGATTCATAATTTACTATTCATCAAAGATTAAGTTGATCTTATTAGACTCTAAATTTTGTACTGAACATAATTGTAGAAGACCATTTTTTGAAAATCATTACACATTTTTAATTATTTAAGGTTGACATAAATTTTTTTAAAATATCCTTTCTCTAAAATTCATCAAAAATATGCATACTATATTTATCCGGACATTTGAAAATTCATAAACTTCATCATAAGAAGAAAACAAAATTTTATTTATAACAAAGGATTACACAACGTAGCTATGTTCTCCTTACATAGCTCCTTATAACCCCAGCATAGGACCTAAGTGTAAGGTGTGCTAAGGTGAGAGAATCCGAGGGAGGCTCAACCAACATCGCACGAGTAGTAATTTCTATCAGTTTGAACTTCTTGCGAAGGCGATTCCGTTCTAGATTCTAACGATGAAGTTCGGCTTGAGTTTGGTCCAGAGCAAAGCCCAATGGTGCTACCTCCTTCCCAAGTTCTATTAGATGGGATTCGATCGGTCCAAGACTATTGAGTGAGACCATCAAATCTTCTTTCTATATTAATTAACCAAGATTACTTGTATTTAGAGACAATAATCGAAACCTTTAGTTTCCAGCGGTCATATTGACCAATGGTCATATAACAGTCAAAACCCAACGGTCTCATTTTAATTATACTCATGTTATCAAATGAAATAGTTTTGTTGAGTATAAAAAATAAAATAACACACAAAATCAGGAAACACGATTTATTCAAAATTTCGGGTCATTACAATGTATGTGTGTGTGTGTGTTGTATATATGTATGTATGTATGTATTTATTTATTTATAAACACACATAAAGAACATATTTCATAAATGTATTTAAAACTAATCTTTTAAGTATATATTAATATACAAATAAATATACGAATAAAAAATTATAACTAAAAATATATATATAAATATATATAAATATATATTAATATATGAATGAATATATATATACTAATATATGAATAAATATAAATATATTAATATGAATATATATCAATATACAAATAAATATAACTATATATATATATAAATAAATAGATATATCATTAAATAGAGAAAAAAACGAAATGGCTTAGTGGTAAAGGTGCAACCGTGAAAGGGGGGAGGTCGCGGGTTCGAGTTTGGGTGGATGCAAAGGGGTGCGCGCGTGTGAGGATGCGCAGGAAGGGCAGTGTGCAGAAGACCGCCTAGCGCTGATAAGGGGGGGGGGGGGGGTCAAGCACTGTTAAAAGCTATTCCCAAATTATATAATTCTTTTTTATTTTTTTTTAATTTTTTTGACTTTTACCAGCGCTAAAAAAAAGCGCTGATAAAGGGGTCGTTTATCAGTACTTTTTTTAGCACTGATAAAGGGGTCGTTTATCAGCGTTTTTTTAGCACCGATAAAAGGGGCCTTTATTAGTGCTTTTCGGAGCGCTGATAAAAGGGACCCCCTATATCCGCACTGAGCTTTACAGCGCTTTTTTAGCGCTGTTAAAGCCCATTTTGAGCGTTGATAAATCCCATTTTTGTAGTAGTGATATATTTATTATCACATGTATTTAATACATACATAATAATATGTACATCGAATGCACACTATTAAGTATACACTTATATATAAAATATCATATATATATTAGTTCATATTTAAAAATCTCCCACTTGCACTAATATCCCATAAGGACTTTATGCATAATTTCAAAACTTTTGTGAATCCATCCAAACTATTTTGGATGCAGTTTTTCATCAAACACACTTCATTTTGAATAAACATTTTATCAAAAAAATTATCCTTATATGACCCTACAAGCCTTAACAGTGTTGTCAAAATCTATGAAATCTATATTTCATAGATGTAAGCAAAGAGTGGACTCTAGAAAAACATTAGTGATACTCAAACTACTAAGGGGTATGGTGTGATATCTATCAAACATACTCATATCTCTATATGAACATTTCCACCACAAGATATATCACATATATTATATGTATCTTATAAAATCTTTTTTTCTATGTTATAAAGTGACCACTATACATGGAACATGTTAATATAGTATATGACTCTCATTATTTTCTTGATTCTCCAAAAAATACTGACCAAGTGGACGAATACATCACATGTCATTCAGCTATCTAATAATCACATCACATTTCACTTATCCAAGTAGTTAAACACATCATATTTGAAATAACTAAGCATGGAAATGCATTTCCTCAGTCTAATAGTAAAGAAGTATTCTGTGAGAAGATTGGCACAACCACATAATGAAGAAGATGAATCATCAGACATGGATGATTAAGAGGGAAATTGGCAATTTTCCAAACAATGGAAAAGTGGCCGACACCCGAGGGGTGGGGGCGGCTCCCGTGGAAGGGGCGGTAGACTTAAAAGGAGGTGAATATGAAATAAATGTTGACGATGTTTCTTAGACATTGTTGACCCCGCTTTCATTGATTGTACTCTCTTTTTTATAATAAATTTTCTGGGGCCATAGATACCATGTGGTCGTTCTGATTAAATCGTCTCAATTATCTGTTTGTTCATGTGTATTGAGTGTTATGATATATATTTTTGATAGAATTGAAAAAAAAGTTTTCCATCATATATTTAATCAACTCACATAAAAATATTATTATTAATAATTTTTCCATATAAATTGTTTTTATATAATGTAACAGTCCCGCTTAAATTAAAATTTAAATTTTAGACGTAATTAATGCAATCTTTAAATGATAGGAGTTTATTTTTCTTTTTTATCTTGATTTATATTTCAATTTGAGGTAAATATTATATATGTACTAATTTAATACTGAAGCAAAAATTTCCCACTCCTTAAATGTTATAATTAAAACCGTAAATGTGCGTTTTATTGCGTTAAATTAATCAAATTTTATGTAACAATAATAATAATAATGATAAGGGACCTGCCTGAAAATACGCCCCAATAAAATCACCGGGTTTCGGCCGGCAACGCTCCCATGCACCATAAAAACCTAACAAAAGCAGAAATCTCCGCCCTCTCCTCCCTCTCCTCCCTCTCTCCCCTGTTTCAGAGCTCTCCGGCGAACCGTCGAACCCGAAATCCCCGATGGTGCTCTCTCGCTCTTGCCCGATCGCTCTGGAATCCCTTGGCTGCAGATGATCGGAAGAAGGTAACTGCTCTGATCGTATTTCTCCTAACGCACCGCTCTGCATCATCCGCAATGCCGATTTCAGATCCCTTACCTTAAAACGTAACTCTTAAAACTCAAAGGTTGGGACCTTGAGGGCTTGGGGGAACCTTGGGAGGACGCCTTGGGAAGTAATGAGACCAGATCTTTGTTGGGGGAGAGTTGGGAGTGAAAAATAAAGGAGGAAGGGGGGGTATTTATAGGGAAAGTGAGGGGACAAGACATTAATGGCCAAGGGACACCTCACAAGTGGTTTTCTCAAAACCATGGGCTCTCCCATGGTATTTTCCATGGAGTTAGGCCACATGGGGCCAATAATTCATCACCTTTGGTCGGCCAACCCTTAAAATATCTCATGAAATCATCATGACAGAGTTATGATGTCATTAAACATACCAAAACCCTAAAACTGTATTTTTACTAATTACTGAAAATTCAACTTTCTCAGAAAAATCCCAAAATTTCACCTCAACCAAATATCAATGCTCTAATTTGAAAAATTAACTCCATTTTATAAAAATAATTTTCTAAATATTTTTAATTTAATTTTTAAATAAAAACACTATTCACTGAAAATTCATTTTTTTCAGAAAAATCCCCAAAAATTCCTTAACATAATATTGATGCTCTGAGTTCAAAAATGATATCCATTTTATAAAAATAATTTTCTAAATATTTTTAATTTAATTTTTAATTAAAAAATACTATTCATCTGAAAAAACTAATACTTGACTAATAATTAATGAAACAGTTATTTACCTATTTTATTGAATCACATTACTTAATCAAGGTGCCTAGATTATATTAATATTTTCTTTAAGTGAGATTACTAATCCATTTGGTCACATTACTAATCCTAAGCATAAAATCACTATTCATAATTTTCTGTTCATCAAAAATTAAGTTGATCTTATTAGAATCTAAATTTCGTACTGAACATAATTGTAGAAGACCATTTTTTGAAAATCATTACACATTTTTAATTATTTACGGTTTACATAAATTTTTTTAAAATATCCTTTCTCTAAAATTCATCAAAAATATGCATACTATATTTATCCGGACATTTGAAAATTCATAAACTTCATCATAAGAAGAAAACACACTTTTATTTATAACAAAGGATTACACAACGTAGATATGGTCTCCTTACATATCCCCTTATAACCCCAGCATAGGACCTAAGTGTAAGGTGTGCTAAGGTGAGAGAATTCGAGGGAGGCTCAACCAACATCGCACGAGTAGTAATTTCTATCAGTTTGAACTTCTTGCGAAGTCGATTTTGTTCTAGCTTCACACGATGAAGTTCAGCTTGGGTTTGGTCCAGAGCAAAGCCCAGTGGTGCTACCTCCTTCCCAAGTTCTATTAGATGGGCTTCGATCGGTCCAAGACTACTGGGTGAGACCATCAAATCTTCTTTCTATATTAATTAACCAAGATTACTTGTATTTAGAGACAATAATTGAAACGTTTAGTTTCCAGCGGTCATATTGACCAATGGTCATATAACAGGAAAAACCCAACGATCTCATTTTAATTATACTCATGTTATCAAATGAAACAGTTTTGTTGAGTATAAAAAATAAAATAACACACAAAATCAGAAAACAAGATTTATTCAAAATTTCAGGTCGTTACAATGTGTGTGTGTGTGTGTGTTGTATATATGTATGTATGTATGTATTTATTTATTTATAAACACACATAAAGAACATATTTCATAAATGTATTTAAAACTAATCTTTTAAGTATATATTAATATAAAAATAAATATACGAATAAAAAATTATAACTAAAAATATATATATAAATAAATATAAATATATATTAATATAAGAATGAATATATATTTACTAATATATGAATAAATATATTTATATTAATATGAATCTATATCAATATACAAATAAATATGACTATATATATAAATAAATAGATATATCATTAAATAGAGAAAAAAACGAAATGGCTTAGTGGTAAAGGTGCAACCGTGAAAGGGGGGAGGTCGCGGGTTCGAGTTCGGGTGGATGCAAAGGGGTGCGCGCGTGTGAGGATGCGTAGGAAGGGCAGTGTGCGGGAGACCTCCTAGCGCTGATAAAGGGGGGGTCAAGCGCTGTTAAAATCTATTCCCGAATTATATAATTCTTTTTTATTTTTTTTAATTTTTTTTGACTTTTACCAGCGCTAAAAAAAAGCGCTGATAAAGGGATCGTTTATCAGCGCTTTTTTTAGCACTGATAAAGGGGTCTTTTATCAGCGATTTTTTTATCACCGATAAAAGGGACCTTTATTAGCGCTTTTCAGAGCGCTGATAAAAGGGATGCCTATATCCGCACTGAGCTTTACAGCGCTTTTTAGCGCTGTTAAAGCCTGTTTTGAGTGTTGATAAAGCCCATTTTTGTAGTAGTGATATATTTATTATCACATGTATTTAATACATACATAATAATACCTACATTGAATGAAAACTATTAAGTATACACTTATATATAAAATATCATATATATATTAGTTCATATTTAAAAATCTCTCACTTGTACTAATATCCCATAAGGACTTTATGCATAATTTCAAAACTTTTGTGAATCCATCCAAACTATTTTGGATGTAGTTTTTCATCAAACACACTTCATTTTGAATAAACATTTTATCAAAAAAATTATCCTTATATGACCCTACAAGCCTTAACAGTGTTGTCAAAAGCTATGAAATCTATATTTCATAGATGTAAGCAAAGAGTGGACTCTAGAAAAACATTAGTGATACTCAAACTACTAAGGGGTCTGGTGTGATCTCTATCAAACATACTCATATCTCTATATGAACATTTCCACCACAAGATATATCACATATATTATATGTATCTTATAAAATCTCTTTTTCTATGATATAAAGTGACCACTATACATGGAACATGTTAATCTAGTATATTCCTCTCATCATTTTCTTGATTCTCCGAAAAATACTGACCAAGTGGACAAATACATCACATGTCATTCATCTATCTAATAATCACATCACATTTCACTTATCCAAGTAGTTAAACACATCATATTTGAAATAACTAAGCATGGACATGCATTTCCTCAGTCTAATTCAATTAAGGGAAAAATGTATTTTCTTGTCATACAAGTGGATAAATCCCATCTTGGTTGAAATCCAACTGACAACATGATAATTAATATACCCAGCCACCCCTGTTTTAGCTATGTTCATATATTGACTTGCATAAGTAGAGTATCAGTGTATGAAATTCATCATGCTAGGTATCTCACCAACCTTAGGTAAGAAGGATTGATAATAAGCATACATCCCTAAGTATATCCATGACCGTATGGAATTCCCTAAGATATAATTTAGAGGATCAATCCAAGTAATAAGTATCTACTTATTACCTCAAAAATCTATTCTCCAATATCTCATATACAACCCTTTGTAATTGATATAGGAATCTATTCAATCTAACCATTACATATCATCACAACCCATTATACTCTACTATAATCATTAGTTAGGGATAACTCAAAGTTTGTACTTTTAAGGGGATATTTATCATTCAACCGTTCATGTAAAATAAATTTCATCACTCATGAGTGAATGATAAATGGAGATTGGATTTATTATAAATGAATGATATGTTTACAACAATTAAAACCAATATATTATAGAGATATAACATGAACCTCATGTGGTTTTTGTAGAAATGGATTCATTTTATGAGCATTATATCCATATGTAATTTCCATCACATCCCTATGCGACCTTCTAATTAAATACTCTCACTAACCCCTTAGTGAGTAACATTTATGAAGCAAGAAATTTTTAATAATGGCGAGACTTAGGAATCATATTCCTTAAGTACAACTCTTTGAACTTATATTCAAACTCCTTAACTTCATAACACCAAATTTTATAATTTTATCTTATGCTATCTACTTAGAACTCTTTCTAAGTATATTATCATCATACTTGGAACCTTTTCCATCAAACTTTTTCCTTGAAATATTTTTAAACAATGTAACTATTTACCTTATCACTTTACCAACACATCCTAATCTCTTTTAGGATAAAGTGATATTAACTTTGTTATGGTAACCAATGTAATTGTTTACATTTTCTTTTACCACCATACCCTAAACTCTTTTATGATAAATTGATAACACTTTGTTAGGGTAACTAATGTAAATATTTACAATTTTCTTTATAGTTATATCCTAAACTCTTTTAGGATATAAGGTGTAACACTTTTGAGTATTAATAGGTACAATACTTTATAAAATATCGATGTTCACTTGTTAAATTTAAATATTTAAATTTTTATTTACCATTATATCCTAAACTCTTTTTAGGATATCAAGTGAATTTTACTTTATCACAACAACTAATGTAAATATTTACATTTTTCATTACTGTTATATTCTAAAACTTCTTTTAGGATATCATGTGTAATTTACTTTCTTATGATAACTAAATATAAGTCTTTATTTTTATTTATTATCATATATCCTAAACATTATAGGACATTCAATAAATGATCACTATAATCTTAGACAAGTATAATACTTTAGTTAACAATAATATTCACTTTCTTATAGTAACTAAATATAACTATTTATATTTTTCTTTACTATCACATACCCTAAATCTTTAGGATATTAAGCGAAAAATCACTCAAACTCAGATTAGCACAATATTTTATTTGTTAACTTTGAACTTCTATAAGTCTATACATTCTCCCACTAGCCACTTAGACATCATTTATCTTCATAATATATTTATAAGATTTGTAACGACCCAAAATTTTATTAATGAAAATTCCTCTTGATCTAATTAAATGTATTATTATGTAAAATGGTTACATAAAATATGCACTTCCTTGGTTTTATGTTTTAAAATACCGTTAATAATTGTTACCGTTGCTAATAAAGATATTGAACAGTGATCACATAATTAGTATAAATATAGGACTTTAACAAATCCAATTTACTCAGAAAAAGGAAATGATGAACTCATCTAGTAGAATTCCTCCATACGAAGCCCATTTGTTGGATCTTGGAAAGGAGGTAACATCACTGGGCTTCGCTCTTGACCAAACCCAAGTCGAGCTTTAACATGTTAAGCTTGAACGGAACCGCCTATGGGAGAAGTGTATGTTAATAGAGATTACCACTTGAGCGATGTTATCCGAGCCACCCCAAGAGTCTGTCACCATCGCACACCTTACCCTTAGGTCTTATGCAGGCGTTATAAGGGGTTATATAACAATACCCAAGCACTATAATTATGTTCTTTATTTTTGTATAGAATAAAGAATATACATTCATTTTATTATTGTTACTTTGTAAATAGTTTTTAAAGCACAAATAGTATTTTTAGATAATATTAAATTAAGAAATTTATTTTTAATGAATTAATGGATTTTTTAATTAAATAATATTTCAATAAAACATTATTAATAAATTACCTTTTTATTAAATATTAATTATCATATAATTTTTATGAATACAATTGTAATTTTTATTAAGGATTGAAAGTTGTTTTTGTCAAAACCCATGAATTTTTAATAAATATCAGTTTTTATTTTAAAAGTGAAAATTCAAATATTTATAAAATTATTTAGATAAAACTAATATTATCTTTGGAATCAAGACGTCGAAATTATCCAATGGTGAATGTTTCATAATTTTTGGAGACAGTCAAATTTTTTGGTAAAAATTAAATACCGTTTAAATATATAATGTGTTTTATGACATCATAATGACCCAATAATGATGTAATAAAATAATATAAATGGAATGTTTGGAAAATATATGTTTTAACATTAAAATAATGTTATTTTGGGTTTTTTATATTTATTTTACAAAGTCTTAGTGGACCCTCCAAGACTTATAAAACATTTTAACTTTTAAAATAATTTTCCTTAAGAGTGTGACTCACCTCCACATAAGTAAACCTAATATTTTAAGAAGTTCGTACATTCTCATTATAAAATAATATTTTCCACCCCCCTTTGAAAAAAACCATGGTAAAAAATCATGGTTTGGTTTGTGGTTTTGATTTGTTTAATGTGTGGTGTCCAAAACCTAAATAATAAATAATTCTCTCTCTTTTCCTATATAAACCCACCCAAGATCCCACTTCTATTCACTAAAAACCTATGGAGATCAACCAAACCCTAACCTACCATCTCTATAATCCTATCAAGACACCCCAAGATCCCAATAATTCTCTCTCAATCCTCTCCCAAGCCTTTGGGATCACACTTCCAAGTAAGGGATTTCTTCCTATCTCATTTTTGTCCAAGTTTCTTTATGTTGATATACCCTTGTATTTTCAATTAAAAATGTTTGGGTATGATTTATAACCTCCACCATACTAACCTAATTATTTTTGAATGATGAGATACCCCTTTTCTCTCTCATCAATGCCTCCCATGTACACCCATTACCATACCGAAATTCCGTAAGGAATTTCTATCTTCTCATTTACATTCAGGCAATTATTTTAAAATATGCATCTAAATTCCATTACATATGTTGGGACATATATCTATATTAACCCCTTAATATAAATTTCATGAAAATATGATGAGATAACCATTTATCTCTCATCAACCATTTTTATTAATTCTTATGTCACGTCGTTATGCTGCCGAAATTGAACCGCGATTTTCCAAGCCAAAGTCATTACGTAGTGAATACCATGCCCATTTCTCAATCAAGGGTATTCAAATTTATTCATATTTACTTATTGATTAAATAGTTTCATGTATAAATTTCACATTCTTTTATCGTGGAATAAATAATGATGTTTAATAAATCCATGTTGTATAATCTTTGTGGCACACTTATGCATGAAATGAAATGATTAAGAAGGGTGCGCCCTGATAGCGCTCCAATGCATTGGGTAAAGAGTAGTATCATGATACGTCAAGTGAAATGAGGGTTTAATCATGCTAATTTAAGTTCAATGAGGGTTTACTCATGCTCCATGTACAATGATACTTGTCTTATGCTAATATCATGTTAAATGTTGTTTCCACATTTCCATGTTATGATAATCATGTTATATCATGACTTTATGTTCATGTTTCTCTTATGCTCCATTGATATGCCTATTGCCTAACATGTACTGTATTATTCATTTTATTCCTTGTTTACTCCCTTACTGGTCTTTATAGCTCACCCTTTTCTTATGCATGTCCTCAGGTTATCCCATGCAATGCTAAGTACAAAGGAATGTGTGTGGTCATGTAAAAGAATTTTTCAATAAAGATTTGTATTTCATGTCTTAAGTTATTATTTAATGTTCCTAAGCCCCAAATAAAATATAAATCTCAATATTCTATGTTGTATCAAGTGAATATTTTATGTAATAAATTATGTTTAAGTGTGAAATAAAGAGCAGAGTTGTTATAGTTAGTATCAGAGGATAGGTTTAGTTATTTTTGGGATTATGATTAGAAAACCCTAGTGAAATCCTTAGGGATAAGACTAAGTATAATAAAAATATCCATAAATTTAAGTGAGTATTGAGTAAGTGGTTTATCAAGAAAATACATCCCTGTCTGGATACGAGCAAGTAAAGGTGGCTCTAGCACATATGTATCTAGGGGTAAAACCCGAAAACACCACTTTGAGCTAGATTCGAACAAGAATTAGTTCACGAAAATGGGACTTGACGCACTATTGGTTACGAAACTCCCATGGGATATGCTTTGGTAAATTCATAAGATTAGTATGAACCATTATTAAGGGAATAAAAAAATTCCCCTAAGAATATATGTTGGGAAGTAGACCATGGATAGCATAGATTGAAGCCTATAAATTCATAAGTTAAAGAAATAAAAGTAATTTATAAGTTATCCCTTTTTGTATTTGGATTACCCTTTTATGTGTTACCCCTAAATTTCTTTTTATTCCATCCAATGGCTGGTAATATGAGGACTCATGCTAACAACTGATGTGAAGATCAATATGATGAGTGTTCTAATGAGATTCCCAATCTGATGGGAGTGGGAATCACAAACTTTGTCACAATACTCTCATAATTAACTCAAGTTTTGAATAGAAACATGGGTCAAGAGGAATGTTCAACCCCCCCCCCCTAAGAAAGAACAAGTCACAATCAAGAGCTGTATAAGACAAAAGCATCATACTTTTAATGGATCATTTGATCCCTCAATTTCTGAACAATGGATCAACTCCATTGAAAATATCTTCTCCATCCTTCAATGTTCCAAAAAAGAGAAGGTTCTTCTGTATGATTATTGTATGAAGGGTGAAGCTAATAAATGGTGGGAATTGATAAAAAATATGAATCCTGAGGAGGATATCGAGGCATTGGAATAGAAGGATTTACGGAAAATGTTTTTCAATAAATATTTTCCTCAGACCCTCCGACTTAAGATGGAAAGAGACTTCCTTGACCTCAATCAAAAAGATGACTAAACCATCAGAAAGTACGAGGAAAAATTCACAAGGCTCACACAATACACCTCCGGCTTTTTTGTTACCCCCGAATGGAAGTTTGACCTATTATTTGGTGGGCTAAAACCTAACCTACGGAAAGCCCTAGTGATCCACGACTTCAAGAGCTATGAGGAAATTGTCTGATGTACCCTCAAGGTTGAAATGGAGATTGAAAAATCTCAGAGCTATCATAGGGATAAGAAGTGTAAGGTGGAATTTAATTTTGGAAGTACAATGGATAAATCCAATGGTGTTAAGAAAATACAACACTCCACTTGCCAAAGGTGCAGAAAGAAGAACCCCATAAATTTCCTAAAGGGGACAGGAAAATGATTTAGGTGTGGAAGAGAAGGTCACATGGATATTAACTGCCAAAAATAAAAACCCGCGGCTAAGACAGAGGAGAGGAATGCTCCATTCGACCCTTAACACGTTGTTCATTGCTTTAACTACAAAGAACCAGGGCACTTTTCAAACCAGTTCCCTAATCCAAGGGTTTTCAGAGGCAACCAAAAACCTCCAAGGCAGCAAGGGTGAGATTTTTCCATCACTACTTTCAAAGTGGACCTCGACAAAAAATTGGTGACAAGTACTCTAGTTATTCATTCAAGAATAGCGAACATACTTTTTGATTCTGGTTCTACACATTATTTTATATCTCGAAAGTTTAGTAGAACAATCCCATCACCACTATAAATCATGGAAGTAAAGATATTGGTGGGAACAAAAAATGGGGGAATCATTGCATCCCATGAATATAACGCCTCCCCAATAATAATTTGTGGATTGAACTTCTCGGAGAACCTCATCATACTTCCTCTAGTGGAATTTGATGCAATTATTGGCATGGATTTACTTTCCTTATATAGAGCCAATATAAAGTTTTGTGAGAGGGAAATCACTCTCCATATGGCGAATCGACCCCCGATTCTGTACAATTATAAGGAGGAGGATGAATCTTATTTAGCACCATCATCTCAAGTGTGGATATTATTTCCCTATGATCATGCGTATCTTTCTCAGATGATTGAATCTAAAGAAGCAACCATCCTTGAATACGTTCCCATTGTGAGATAATTCGCTGAATTGTTTCCTGAGGAATTGCTTGGTATTCCTCATAGAAGAGATGTTGAATTATCAATTGATCTTATACCTGGGGAATTTCCAATATCCAAGACTCCATATAGAATGGATGTTGTGGAGCTTGATGATCTGAAGAAACAACTACAAGATAATTTGGATAAAGGGTTTATACGCCCAAGTGCTTCACCATGGGTTGCACCAGTCATCTTCGTCAAGAAGAAGGATGGGTCAATGCACCTTTGCATTGATTATCGTGAGCTCAACAAAATCACGATAAAGAATAAGTATCCTCTTCCATAGATTGATGACTTGTTAGATTAGCTATGTGGATCACAATACTTATCCAAAGTGGATCTGTGGTCAGGATATTACCAAGTAAGGGTGAAGAAGGAGAATATCCCCAAGATTGCTTTTCATACAAGATATGGGCACTATGAATTCATAGTAATGCCTTTCGAACTCACAAATGCTCCAGAAATCTTCATGGACTTGATGAATAGAGTCTTTAGAGATTAACTCGATAAATTTGTGGTAGTATTTATAGATGATATTCTAATATACTCCAAAACCAAGGAGGATCATGAGGAGCATCTAAGCATTGTATTAGAGACCTTGCGAAAGCAGAATCTCTATGAAAAGTACAACAAGTGTGATTTATGGTTGAAGGAGGTCTCATTCTTGGGTCATATCATCACAGACAATAGGATATCTATGGATCCCTCCAAGATAGCTGCAATTGAGGGATGACTGATGCCAATATTGGTGATGGATATCCATAACTTCCTGGGGTTAGCTGGATATTATCACCGATTTGTGAGAAACTTATCACGATTATCCAACTCACTTACCAAGCTAACTCAGAAGGGATTAAAGTTTTCTTGGAGTGATAAATGCGAAGATAGATTTAAGGAGTTAAAAAGGAGGCTTATCACTACACCCGTGCTCACACTACCCACAAGTGGATAATTTTTTTTGGTATTCAGTGATACAGTGAAGAAGGGTTTGGGATATGTGTTGATGCAAAATGACAAAGTCATTGCCTATGATTCAAGGTAATTGAAAGTTTATGATAAAAACAATCCAACACATGATTTGGAGTTGGCTGCAATGATCTTCACTTTAAAAATTTGGAAACATTACCTATTTGGGGAGAAGTGTGAAATATATACGGATCAAAAAAGCCTCAAGTATGTATTCACACAGAAAGAGTTGAATATGTGTCAATAAAGATGGTTAGAGCTGATCAAAGACTATGATTACTCAATCCATTACCACCCTGGGAAAGCAAACAAGGTGGTGAATTCTCTAAGTAGAAAGGACCCAACGATTCTATCATTGAAGATAATTTAAAAGCATATAATCCTCTTATATTTGAGGAAGATGGACATGAGAATCATAAATAAGGGAACATCATTAATCCTTTCACAAATTATTTCTCAACTGTCTATTTTGGAAAGTTTAAAGGATGCTTAAAAGGATGATGTGGGAATTCAGAAGAAAGTGGAAACTATCAAAAAAGGAAAATCCTTAGAGTTCGATGTTAATAAAGAAGGAATTTTGATATTTGGGACAAGAATATGTGTTCCATCAAATCTGTAGTTAAAGAATGAACTTTTGGATGATGCAAATAGTTCAAATTTCTCCATCCACCCAGGAAACATAAAGATGCATTGAGATCTCTGAGAGAATTATTGGTGGGATAACATGAAGAAGGAGATCCCTGAGTATACATCAACGTTCCTGGTGTGTCAATAAGTGAAGTCTGAGAGGAAGAAGTCTAAGGGGATGATGCAATCATTACCCATACCAACATTGAAATGGGTGAACATCACCATGGACTTTGTCACTGGACTTTTAAAGACATCCAAAGGAAACAATGCTATCTGGGTTGTTGTGGATCATCTTATAAAGGCTTCACACTTCATTGCAATTCAAAAGGATTTCTAATTGGATCAATTAGCACAGATATATATCAAAGAAGTGGTAAGGCTTCATGGAGTACCACTATCTATTGTATCCAATCGAGACCCAAGATTCACCTCTAAGTTCTATAAGAGTCTTCAACATACTATAAATATTGAGCTGAACTTCAGTACGACTTATCATCCACAAAATGATGGCCAATATGAGTAGACTATCCAAATGCTTGATGACATGTTGAGAGCATGCTCAATGGACTTCAAAGGAGGATGAGATCAACATCTTCCTCTGGTTGAGTTCTATTACAATAACAGTTTCCACTCAATAATCCAAATGGCTCCTTATGAAGCCCTGTATGGGAAGAGGTACAGAACACCAACATGCTGGGATGAAGTTGGGGAGAGAAAACTCCTAGGCCCAGAAATGGTCGAAGAAATGGTGGAGAAGGTTAAGACCATCCAACAACACATTAAAGCTTCTCAGAGTTGAAAAAAGATCTATGCTGATAATCGTCAACAAGACCTAGAGTTTGATGTTGGAGACATGGTATTCCTCTGTATATCACCATGGAAGAGAGTTATGAGATTTTGAAAGAATATAAAGCTTAGTCCAAGGTACATCGGCCCTTTTGAGATCCTTGATCGCATTCGAGCAGTGGCCTATCGACTAGCACTCCCACCGAACCTATCTCAAGTAAATGACATATTCCATGTATCACTATCGAGGAAGTACATACCTAACCCATAACATGTACTCAATCCAGAGGTGTTACCATTTGAGAATGACCTCTCCTATGAAGAGAAGTCGGTGAAGATATTAGATCATAAGGAAAAAGTTCTATGAAATAAGACAATGCCCCTTGTCAAGGTGTTGTGGTGAAACCACAAGTTTGAAGAGGCAATGTGGGAATAAGAGGAAGTGATGAAGCAGAGTTACCCGCATCTGTTTTAGGGTGGGAAAAGGAATTTTCGAGGGTAAAATTTCTTAAGGGGGGAAGATTGTAACGACCCAAACTTTTATTAATGAAAATTCCTATCGATCTAATTAAATATCTTATTATGTAAAATAGTTATATAAAATATGTTCTTCCTTGGTTTTATGTTTTAAAATACTATTAATAATTGTTACCGTTACTAATATAGCTGTTAAACAGTGATCACATTATTAGTATAAATATAGGGCTTTAACAAATCCAATTTACTCAGACAAAGGAAGTGATAGTCTAATCCAGTAGAATTCCTCCATACGAAGCCCATTTTTCAGAGCTCAGAAAGGAGGTAGAATCACTAGGATTCTCTCTTGACCAATACAAATATGAGCTTCAACAGGTTAAGCTTAAACAGAACTGCTTACGGGAGAAGTGGAAGTTAATAGAGATTACTACTCGAGCGATGTTATCCGAGCCACCCCAAGAGTCTGTCACCATCGCACACCTTACCCTTTGGTCTTATGTGGGTGTTATAAGGGGTTATGTAACAATACCCTAACACTATAATTATGTTCTTTATTTTTGTATAGAATAAATAATATACATTCATTTTATTATTGTTACTTTGTAAATAGTTTTTAAAGAACAAATAGTATTTTTAGATAATATTCAATTAAGAAATCTATTTTTGATGAATTAATAGATTTTTTAATTAAATAATATTTCAATAAAATATTATTACTAAATTACCTTTTTATTAAATATGAATGATCTTATAATTTTTATGAATACAATTGTAATTTTTATTAAGGCTTGAAAGATGTTTTTGTTAAAACCCATGAATTTTCAATAAATATCGGTTTTTATTTTAAAAGTGAAAATGCAAATATTTAGAAAAATATTTAGATAAAATGAATATTATTTTTAGAATCATGAAATATAAATTATCCAATGGTGAATTTTTCATAATTTTCTGAGCCAGTCGATTTTTTTGGTAAAAATTATATACCGTTTAAATATATAATGTGTTTTATGACATCATAATGAACCAATAATGATGTAATAAAATAATATAAATGGGATTTTCGTCTAATATATTTTTTAACATTAATATAATGTGATTTTTGTTTTGTTTGATTTATTTTACAAAGCCTTAGTGGACCCCTCAAGACTTATAAAACATTTTAACTTTTAAAATGATTTTCTTTGAGAGTGTGACTCACCTCCACATAAGCAAACCTAATATTTTAAGAAGTTCAGATATTGAACTTATAAAATAATGTTTTCCACTCCCCTTTGGAAAAAACCATGGTCCAAAACTATGGGTTGGTTTGTTGTTTTGATTAGTTTAATGTGTGGTGTCCAAAACCTAAATAATAAAGAATTCCCTCTCTTTTCTTATATAAACCCACCCAAGATCCCACTTCTATTCACTAAAAACCTTTTTATATTGAAAAAATCCTGAAATCCTATATCTATAATACTACTAAGTCACCCCAAGCTCCCAATAAGTCTCTCTTAAACCTCTCCCAAGCCTTTGGGATCACACTTCCAAGTAAGAGATTTATTCCTCTCTCATTTTTGTCCAAGTTTCTTTATGTTTCTATACCCTCGTCTTTTCAATTAAAAATGTTGGGGTATAATTTTACACCTCCCCAATACTTCCATTATTATGTTTTAATGATGAGAGACCCATTTTATCTCTCATTAATGCCTCCCATGTACACCCGTTACCATACTAAAATTCCGTAAGGAATTTCTCTCTTCTCATTTACATTCAAGAAATTATTTTAAATTATGCATCTAAATTCCATTACATATGTTGGGACATGTATCTATATGACCCCTTAATTTAAATTTCATGTACATATTATGAGATATCCATTTATCTCTCATCAAACATTTTTATAAATTCTTATGTCACGCCGTTATGCTACCGAAATTACACCACGATTTTCCAAGCCAAAGTCATTGTGTAGTGAATACCATGCCCATTTATCAACCAAGGGTATTCACCTTTATGCACATTTACTTATTGATTAAATAGTTTCATGTAAGAATTCCACATTACTTTATCGTGGAATAAATTATGATGTTTAATGAATCCATGTTGTATGATCTTTTTGGCACACTTATGCATGAAATGAAATGATTAAGAAGGGTGCACTTTGATAGCACTCCAATGCATTGGGTAAAGAGTAGTATCATGATACGTTAAGTGAAATGAGGGTTTAATCATTATAATTCAATTGTAATGAGGTTTTACTCATGCTCCATGTGTAATGAGCCTTGGATCATGCTAATATCATGTTAAATGTTGTTGCCACATTTCCATATTATGATAATCACGCTATATCATGCCTTTATGTTCATGTTTCTATTATGATCCATTGATATGCCTATTACCTAACATGAATATTATTATTCATGTTATGCCTTGTTTACTTTATTACTGGTATTTATAGCTCTCCCCTTTCTTATGCATGTCCTCAGGTTATCCCATGCAATGCTAAGTACGAAGGAAAGTGTGTGGTCTTGTAAAATAAGTTTTCAATAAAGATGTGTATTTCTTGTTTTAAGTTGTAATGTAATGTTATTAATTCCAAAAGACACTAGACCTATCAATATTCTATGTTGTATAAAGTGAATATTTTAGGTAATAAATTATGTTTAAGTGTGAAATAAAGAGCAGGGTTGTTATAATATTCATCCCAAAATACTTTTTGTTTTAGGAAATAATATTTATTTCATTTTAGTATGGATGCTAACCAAATAAACTATTACTTCCATATCATATATGGTATTCTATGTGTTCAGAAAATTCTTACTTGAAAATACGACTTTATTAAACTTTATCCAAATCTTCTTCTAAAAACAAGTTATAGAATCAAATGAATCAAAAAATGTGTATATATATTTAAATATCATAACAACTCTTTGTTATATAACAGCCTCTTATCATATAAGAGAAGTGAGATGAAGATACACTATATTTACTTAGATTCAATAAATTTTGATAAAATCCTTTACATTAAAATTCTATATGTAGTAACTATTAACTTAATTTCATGAATATAAGCTACAAGATCAATTAATTATTCCTTTTATTTTAAACTCATGTATATTTATAAAAATTTGTATAATATACATTCGGTATCACATACCCTTCAAAAATTTAAGAATTATTTTCTATAATTTCCTTACCTGATATGAACATTCCATGGAGTTTCATAAACTCTATCAGGTATATCTTTGATAATCCAATCATACTGAATTATTATTATTCATTTCCTAAGAACAATAGGTTTTAATGACCTTGATTTTTTTCTTGAAGAAACATTGTTGAAATTTTCAACTGAATTTTCTTCTTCTAATTTTAAATTTTACCCACTTATACTATATATATTACTAGAATCCAGACATCATATTCCCTATTGATCCATTGTCAACATCTTGAGAATATCAGGTAATTTGTTTTTCATTGAATTCAATCATATTGTTAGAAAATTTCCATAAACGAAAATAGGATAAATTCCCTAACCAGAACAAGACATTTTATTCTCCCCTTTAAAGAACGTTATAGAATTAAACTAATCATAAACTATGTGTAAAAACAACCATCTCATTTCATTTAAATATCAATTTTTTATAAGATCTTCACAAGAGATAAATGAGATAAAATACACATCTTATGATGAGTTTATTCAAGATTTAATCATCCAAGTTATCAATGTAGAAACTCTTTTTCCTTATTACCTGAATGAAAATTTCAAGATTAAATTTGTTCTTAACTTCCTACCTTCTTTATATTTACAATAATTTATAAAACATACAACTGATATCATATATATTTCAGAATAATAGAATAGATTAATATAATCAATAAATATTTAAGGAAACTTTTAGCCTCACCAATTCATTAATATATTCAATAATATTGAATATAATTTTACTTACCCAATAATATTGAGTATATGAGACAAATAATTGATGTACCCAGTCATACTGAGTACATATGTGGAGACTAATATTCCTTTGGTCATTTAGCATATAATTCATTTGAAACCTTAAATGAATCACTCTATGATTCATAATAACCTATATTCACTTAGTGAACAACTTTAACACTTGGTTACTGAGGAAGGAACTAATCTAATACAAAGAATATTTCTATTGCTCAAGGAAATTTCTTAAGTTACCAATCTTATGATTTTCTTAATTTAAGCTCCTTATTTTATGGATTAATATAAATTCTAGTATGATGACGATGATAGATTTATCTATAGAATTTTTTTAATTAGATGAATATCATGTCATATATATTTTCATTAAAGACTTTTAATGAAATTGATAACACTAAAAATTGATTACCCCATACATCATATCCATTTAGTGATCTAAGATTCATATATCACTAAGAAATGAGTCTTCTAGGGTATTCATCTCACTAATTGGTTATTCAGGTAGGGAATAATCTCAACCACAACAATTGTGACTCTTGGATAATTGAGAAGATAACCATTTATCCAAATCCATCATATGGACTCAATCAACTCAATTCCCATGGAATCCTAACCATTAGGGCTTCCCAACTTGTGTAACCCAAAGAAAATGCCCCAAAAAAGGCAAACAAGGATAATCCAGGGGTACCGAGATATGAAGCAAAACTACTTGACCAGAAAATTCAGAGTAAATTATTATTTTCTTGTTTTACATAAGCTAATTTAGGGGAACCTGACTATGACACATAACTACTGGGTTGGATGATCTAGGTCTTGAAAAGTGTTTCTTTGGAAGGAATCTCAAACTTAGTATTTGTGGGGTTTTCTTTTTATCTCTTATCAATTTAATATGCATCATATGCATATTAAAATAATAACTAGTACATCATATATAATAATTATCTTCTCATGTCTTATTCCCTTTTTGTGTATATATTCTTATAATGATTTAGTTTTGGAATCCCTATTCCAACCACCAAATTAATGCGTTCATACCACATTAATGTGAAACTCTTTATGCAACCCCCAAGTCTATGTTAATCACTCAAAAATAGAAGTTAAGTATATTATTAAATAGCTCAATGCATCATATGCATAATGTCCATGAATGATTCATGTAAAGGCATATAATTGTATGAGTTTTAAAGACTTTTCATGAGTAAGTTTAGAGCGATAGATATCCAACCCCATTCACTCTTCTAGCCAAGACAAGTCTCTAGGAAAGTAATTGGTCTGAACCTAAGTCCCTATACCCGGGGAGACTTTACTCAAGAGAGAATTCAATTCATGAAAACTCTAACACCCAATATGAACAAACTATACCCAACAACTACTCTCACGATCAAACTAAAATTAAAAAATCCGGTCAAGGTAGATGAAAACTAAATTTTATGATATTAAACCAAGAAATATATTTAAGGCTCCGTCCTAGAAGCAATTCATCATATAAATTTTGGCATAAAGTCATTCATAATATAAATAATTTATAACTATGAATAAAACTATGACTAAAATTTAAATAAATAAATAATTAAAATATTTAAACATGAGATAAAAATTTATGAACAATTTCATAAATAAAATCTAATTACAAACACTTTTATAATTATAGATTTAACATTACGATCATTCCATAATTTTGAATATAATCACTTTATATTTTTTTCCAATATAATTCTTTCATATTTGTCATAATATAGATTTTTTTAAAATTTATGATATTTATGAATTATAAAATATTTATAATTTAATTTCTATTATGTAAACATTTTACATAATCTAAATATCATATACTTAATTATTATTTAAACCTTGATCATATAAATTATCAAAACACCTTTTGATTTGCCTTAAATAATATCCAAATAAAGCCCCTTTAATTTGAAAAATTTCATAAAAATTAATTATGAACTAAATAAAAATATTAAGGAAATTTAAAAAATAAAAATTTATTTATTTTCCAAAATACGAGAGATTCATGAACTATTCATAAATAAATGATAATTATAAACATTTTATAAATTAGAAAGAATATAAAAATTTTATATTTTTTTCAATACGAACAACTTTAGATTTTATATTAAATGGAATTTATATGATATTTCATGAATTATAAACATTTTATAATTCAATTTATAATATATAAATTTTTATATAATCTGAATATCATATATGTTTTAGTTCATAAGTACTTTATAAATCACCTTTTATGATTTCTAAATAAACCATTCATTTCCATGTCATAAAGCATTCCATTGATTTTTTTAAATGTATTTGAAAAATATATTTATCAATTAACCATAAAATTTTTATAGTTAATTAATTTATAAAACATTTATATAAATATTTAAAAATACCTTTTCATTATTTATAAAAAATTATAAATAGTATAATTCAATTCAAAATTGAATTATCTTGATTAAAATAAATTCTTTATTTATTTTAATACACAAGAGAAATATATATGAACTTTTCATATTTTTTTCCAGGATTGAAAAATCTCATTTTGAAATTAAAATGCATTTTTCATAAAATAATAAACACATTGATTAATCAAAGAAGCCTTTGCTCTGATACCATATATGGGTTTTGTAAAATCATCATATGATTATATGTAGTAGAAGAGACCCAAAAACATGCAAATATATCTTAAAGAATCAACACATAAATAAATCTATAGAACAGAGTACCTGTAAAATGCCAATAGTAGTAGTCTTCTTCTTCCTCAACAAAGAAAAATGCTCGATGAAGATCATAGAGCAATGGATAAAATAACTCTGACTCTAAGGGGGAAACACTAGCTAATTTATCCACGATCATATCACGAGTATAACCAAATGATGAAGTGGTGCTAGAACATTCATCTCAGACAATGAATAACAGTGTGGGAGGAAGAGAGAATTGAGAGGCTTTCTCACAATTGGTTGTCACAATAGGAGAGATCACATCCATTTATATAGCCACCCATGATGCATTTCATTAAATTAAATTCATCATTCATATTTATGTATCCATATAAATTTATTCCCAATGCATAAATTCATTTAATCCTAGTCAACAAATATTCAATCCATTTAATCCATTCATAATATGTTGATAATAAAAACTATTTGATAGAAATAAATATATATATCACACACATATATTTATTATCGCATGTATTTAATACATGCATAATAATATCTGTATCGAATTAATATTATTAAATATACACTTATATATACAATATCATATATATATATTAGTGCATATTAAACATATTTATACTTGAGGAGGGGTACTTTTAAGGTATTAAATTTTGGTTATTTTATTATATAAGCCAACCAATTGTGGGTGAAATGAATTCCAACTAATTTGATGGCTTATTAGTGAGTGAGTGAGGGTGGGTAGACATTCAAGGAATTCCCAAATCAAAACTCAACTTCCAACTAACCAATTCAAAGCGCAGAATCCAAAAATAATTTTTATCTTAAAATCCAATTTATGATTCCAAAATGTAAAGTATAAATTTATAAATTAAAATTAATATTTTCAAATTCATTTTTATAGTTACTAAATTTAATTTTTATTAAATAAAAAATTTCATAAAATTTTAATCATTCTCATGTAATAATGATGTCATACAATCACAATACTTATAAGACTGTATTTTTTACCTTTTCACCAAAAAATTGACTTTTTCAAAAAATTCCTACAAATTCAACCTAAGAAAATTTGGATGTTCTAAGTACAAAAAAAATATTTTATAAAAATAATTCAATAAATTTGAGAATTTTAACTTTTAAATAAAAATCATTATTTATTGAAAATTTACAATTCTTATAGCATAATAAAAACTTTTTCCGTTATAAAAATTACTTAGGACTTTGTTAAAATATATTATCATTTAAAAAGTGTTTTATAATATTATTTAATGAAAATAAATTTTATTTAAAAATTATACATTTATCATAAAATATATTATTAATGAAATATATTTATAGTCTCTAATAATATGATTTTTTTTATATCATAAAATAATCATGATGGTCACTTAATTTCATCTACATAACCAAAAATAATAAGGACCAAATATATTATTGAGTAATGATCATAATGTACACCATCCATATTGGCTGATAGTCATAATGGAAAAGTACATATTTCCCTATAAATACACCACAATTCTTACTTTATCATTCACTACATTTCTTTTATAGGTTCTTAAATATTCATATATAATTTCTATCATTTTACTAACGCTTCTCTTTCTTTTTACGATATTTATGGTAGGGGTGATATTTATGGGAGAATTAAAACCTATGGAGTTTCTTTTAGTGACTTTAATATTATTCCATGTGTATATCCTTTCATTGTTCCTAGATGTACTAGTCCATATTTAAGCATGATGTGTAATGTTATTATGAAATGTAATTTTATTTTTGTGTGTCTATTTATTGTAATAGTGGGTATTTTATTGGATATGAGAATTAATTAAATGTATTATTATTAATTAATGAATTAATGAATTTTTATTATAAAATGTGTTACTTAACCTTTTAAAATAAAAAATTTAAAGTAAATAATCATATACAAAGAATATGATTAAAAAATTTAATAATTAAATGAACTAAAATGTAAATAAAAAATTCATAATAACATATTATTTAAAATTAACCATTTATTTTATCATTTTTTACATAAAATGTCATATGATAGTACCTCCAAGGGTTATATATTGTAATTTTATGATAATGAAAACGTGAATCTTATTTTTTTAACCATTAAATTACAATGACTTAATTTCCAAAATGATGTGAAAATAAAAATATTAAAAAATGAAATGTTTTTATTAGACAAAACTAAATATTTTAAAAATATAAATGAATATAGTAAAAGATACATAAGTATATATTCATAAAAAGGATGGAAGAAAGAAGTAGGGTAGCACTTAGGCTTGCGGTAGGCATTGCAACCTCATCACCCTTTGGTCATGGGTTCGAGACCTTTGGCCATACCAGATGTGACGGGTTGTCTCTCGCTTGCGAGTTTCCCTTTTATAAATCCATTTTAATAAATAGGTTTCCATTTCCCTTGAAAAATATGAAGACAAATACATTAGGTGATAAATTTTTGTATAAATTTTTGTTTTATTAAAATAAATAAATTTATTTAACCAATTATATTTATATTTTTGAAATAAAATTTATAAAAATGTTTGTTAGAAAACTAAGATATTATATTCTACCCCTTAAAGAAATCACATCCTCATAATTTCACTCATTAATAAACACTTACTAAATCCAAATGCTATCTTATTTTTTATCTATAGAAAGGAAAAATTATAGATACCTTGGAGGGGTCATTCTTGTTATACTTAACCTAGTCCTCTTTAGAAAAAGGATATCTACCTAAGGCTCTATACCAAAATATTTTGAATCCTAATTTCCAAAAATAACCAAACTCTACTTTGATACGAACACCATTCTCATTGACATACTTAGAAGGGAAATACATATGTTGATTTTAGGTGTTTACATGGTTGTTCCTTTCATTAGGTGCCATTTATAGTCAATTATATATACTAAATTAGTGCATAAACAACCCTATGATTTACATTTCTTGTAATATAGAAATATTTCTAGAATACCCTAAGGGTATATTCCAAGGATCATGTTTCTTAACTACATTATTCTAAATCTAGTTACTAAGGTTTCTATTAAACCATCCTCTGTTACCAATCACAACAAACCCGACTCCAACACCTTGGATCCGGTGGCTATTTTATTACAATGGAACATCAATTAAAATAAAGAGGATCCAAAAATTTAGTCTACTTGGGAAACTAGATACATAAATGATTTTTACATTACATTTAAAATAATAATACATCATATAAATACATAAAAAACATTATTATTCTCATTGAAACACATTTTTCATATGTATGAATTTTCTTGATTTCTCAGGGAAAAGGAAAACAATAGAAAGGGGTGAGATCATATGCTCAGTAAAGGGATAACATACAATAGAATCTATTATAAATAAAACATTATAGTATGAATAAATAAACTAATTTGTGAAATAGAAAATTAAACTGAGAGAATAAATAAATCCATGACCAACATAACAATAAATAGATTCATAGATAACAATAACTGAACACATAGTGTAGGGATTTCTAAATGATTATAGCATGAATAAATAAACTAGTCTATGACATAACAAATGAAATTAAGAGAATAAGTAAATCCATATTCAATGTAATAATAAATATATTTCTGGATAATAATAACTAATCATGTAGTAAAGATATTTCTAAAAGATTATGGGATGAATAAATAAACTGATTTATTCCATATCAAATTAAATCAAGAGAATAAATAAATATATGCCCTACATAAAAATGAATTGATTCTAGGATATAAATAACTAATCATATAGTAATGGGAATGCATAATACCATATACATTTAACATACCATCAAGGCCTTGTGCTGAGACATCTTAAATAAAGGGTAATGACACTCCCATTACCCTATCTTAGTTGTCTCATGAGAACAACCCATTCAATGAGGGGATATATCATTTTAGGGCCCACCCATCAAATAAAAGTCTAATACGATCCATTAAAAACTGAATAATTTCATGTTATAATATTCATGGAATGAAAAATATAAATGCATAACATAATTTCTCAATGAGTCATATCTTAAAATATTTTTACATATAAAAGAAAGAATTATATGGTATGAAAAATATTTTTTTCCCAATAAAATAACCAATGATGATATCTCAGTGAAATATATTAATGAATAACCAAGTATTTCATAATTTACAAATAATCTCCCTTAACAAGTGAAGGATATGAGATTGTTTTCAATGGGTGCTCAAAAGGACTAAAGTTTTAAAGTTTCTAGGAATCAAGATACATGCATTTTAAAAGGTAAGAGAAAAATTAAATTCTAAATAATTCTTTTATAATGGTTTTTAAATAGAATGTATATCATCTAAGCACATCCCATGGGAGCATCAAACTAGGTTCATAGGAAGGGTCCATTCACTGTGTAGTAGAATGATGGTTGGCGTATACCCGACCAACTATTTTTAGGGTTCTAAACCCTAGATGAATCTGATCTAAAACCAAGTCCACTTTTAGTATCCAAATATGGATTTCATTACCTAGAAAACAACACACACATTACTTTTCCAGAATTTTAGTATGGTTTTTAGTTATGGGATAGTTTGAGCATTATAATGGCTTAGAAAATGGCTATAATGAGAGGGAGTAATCAATCTCTCATTGAAAATATTTCAAATGGATGATAATAACATTTAATTAAAATATTTTTTGTATATGAAAAGTAAGCTTAAAATATAATATAATAAATGAATTTCAATTGAAAATTAAAGAGGAAGATTGGAGAAAACCCTTACTTTGGAATAATAATGACTTAAATAAAGGATATAATGAGATGGAATAAACAAAATATCATTTACAACATATAAAATGGAATATGATACCATGAATTAACAATCATGTAAGTATAAGAAAAATAAATTTAAGAAGATAATATAATAAAGGTAATGAACATGAAAAGGAAAGAGGAGGATTCAGGACCCTTACCTCTTGTAATATCTTGAATTTTAAAGATAATAAAAATCCTCTTATTGATAATGTATAGGTTTTTTTATGTGAAAATGTAATTTTTCAATAAAAATAATTTAATAAATGTTTTAAAGGCTCTGGATAAGGGTAAAATCCCAGTTAACACATTAGAATATTCTATCGAATATTTTCAAAGTTATATGCTGAGTTAGTGGGAGATTTCTATGCCCAAAGATTCTCGGTGTAGATAGAATAAAATATTAAGTATATTATATTATGCACATGTGATTTATCCAATATAATTGAATAACTCTCAAACAATTCATCGTATGAGAAATCTGAGATCACCGTTAGATCCAAGACGTGATGTTTACCCTATGCGGGGTATAAAATTTGTTAGCGTTAGACGTTTGGTCATGTCACTCATGAATATAAGTTATTTAATATTTTTATTATATTATTTTCAAAAATAATTTAATTTATCACAAAAAACTAACTTTATGAGAAATATGAGACCAATATTAGGTTTATAACGTGGGGTTTACCCTAGATAGGGTATAACTTTTATGTTCATCGGGTGCTTGGAAACATCACACATGATAAAACCATTTTTATATTTATTTATTCCATTTTTTAAATAATAAATAATTAATATATCTCAATCGATGTGTCGTAAGAGAAATATGGGACCACCGTTTGGTATGGAATGTAGGTTTTACCCTAGACGAGACATAACTTTTGTATGCATTAGGCGTTTGGATAGGTCGCTCGTTAGTTTTAGCTATTTAATATTTATATTAAATAATAATAATTATTATATTAATTAAATTAAATTAAATTCATTTTTTTAATGAGGTATTCTTCTTCCTTATGATTTTCCTCCATGGATGATGCAACACCATTCCAAAACAGCTTGTATCACTCTTTTTGACCTAGAAACTTCACTAACTCTTTAATTAGGTGAAGCTATTAACACCACCATCAAAATTCTACTGAAACAGTGGAGTAAATTTGGGTTTCAGATCTTAAACATTTGAGAAATCCGTTTAGGTTTCTAAATACCTGAACAACTTTAGATTAAATGTATGTTGTTTTTATTGTGTTCTAATAACCCCTAATCCGCCTCTAGCACCCCCGTTAAACCGATTTAGATTCCTTCTCCAGATCTAGGAGTTGTGGTGGCTTCTCATCCCTACGTGGTGCACAAGGTATGAATTTCATTTTTATTATTTTAATTTATTTTCATTATCCCACCTTACTTATTTTCTTAAATTCTAGAAAAAAATTTAGGGGTTTTAAAAATCAACAATAATAAATAAATAAATAAATGAAACCTAATTTATCAAAGAATAATTCTTCAACTAATTATAAAATGAAAATTATGAAAATTATCAAAAGATGGGTAAAAAATTATCAATAATTTGTTTCATCATTTTATCAAAGGATAACCATTAAAAAATAATTATCAAAAGATAATTTTGAGATATTATCAAATATAATTGTAAGGTTTTATAAATATTTTTGCTCGAAATTTTCTTGCATAATTGTTTATAATTACAAAATGATAATTATTTTGGATTATCAAGAGATAATTATTAAATAAATTATCAATGGATAATTTTGTGAAATTAGAAAACAATAATTTTTGGAAAATCATCAAAAGATAATTTTTATGAGGTCACATAACATTTAGATCAGACCTGGTGGTTCGGGTCAGGATGTTATAAAATGGTATCAAAGGGATAAGACTCACTAACTTGTTTCTTCTCTTTCCTTGGGATGAGACAAGATAGATAGGAGATTGGATAGTTGAGTCTTGGGAAGGGGAATTATGAAAGTGTCTTGTCACGACCCGCCCTCGGGGCCCGTGCCGTGACTACCCCAAGCCCGCCTTCCATAGGCCAGGGGCTGGCGACTAGCACTAAGGCGTAAATCCCGGTAAAAAGGGGAAGGCATTGCCTTTGTAAAGTAAACAAGCACCACAGAGTAAGCAAGTGGAAAAGTAAACACTAAGTAAGAACAGAGTACAACTGAAAGTGCGGAAAAGTAAATGGGCCAGTATACAAACTCAAACTGAAAGTAAAGTACAAATCGAAAGGGAAAACAACAACTGTAAAGTAAAAGCCGCTACACCGAGCTGTCCACTGGAAATCCTACATGAAGGGTGGGTACAGATAGCTCCACTGCTCCACGGGTTCTGCCGTTCGCTCCGAGCACGTCCCACCAGTGGTCCACCTCCAGGTACCGTCCTGCTCAGCAAGCCTCAACCACGATCAACGCTGTCCGTCGTCTGCAACCAACACAACGTAGTGCGGGCATAGCCCGTGCAGGGGTGAGTATAAGCTACTCAGTAGGGACCCCGAGACCCCTGAAGGTCTCCCAAAATCCACAAAGGATAAACCACAAAGGAAAGATACAATCACGAAGTAACAACCGACACTGCTTAGGTATATGCCCATACATATACCTAAGTCATCAATTCCAATACGCTCCAACCTCCGAGCCCAAGTACAACTCAGTACACACAGGAAAGTATACGTATTCCACATAGGAAAGCAAAACGAAATCCACACAGGATAGTACAACACAATCCACACAGGAAAGCAACATGATTCAACTCACACATGTATACTTCTTCAGAAGACGATAGAGATGATCACCGATCCATCTAAGTCGTCGGACCCACAAAGGATCGATAGGTACTAACCCCCGCAAAGACCCACACAGGATCGGACCCACACAGGATCTGTAGGCGCTGGTTCACACAGGACCGCTGAGCGCAGACCCACACAGGATCAGACCCACACAGGATCGGGCCCACACAGGACCTGTAGCACTGATCCACGTAGGATCACTGAGTGCTGTAGTCGTAGTCATCGAATCCACTAAGGATCTTTGTACTGTCGTCGTCGCAGTCACAGTAGCAGTAGCAGTAGCAGTCACAGCCAGCTCTAGGGTTCCCGCACACAGCAAGCTCGTTCGGGAGGGTCCGCTCCACGAGCCGAGATACTGATACATAAACTATCACAAAGTCCAGAGTTGATGTATCCAAAAGTTCTGTATCGTCAATAGGAACTCAACGCAATAGACGACGCGTCAATCGGACGCCCGGTCTGAGAGTTATTGGCTTTTTCGTCCAAGGGACCCGGTTGGTTTTTAAGGCAAAACCAACCCGACCGTACTCCACCTGCGTCCAAACCTCGGGAAGAGTATTCCAAAAGATCCGTCTCACTAAGAGGAACTCAACAAAGCTGACGGCTTGTCAATCGGACGTCCGTAGCTCAAGATATGAGCGTTTCCGCTCCGAGGGCCCGGTTGGTTTCGTGTACGAACCAACCTGGCCGAACTCAAAGTATTCCTAAACTTTGAGTGCGATATAACAAAACAACCGTCTCGATCCAAGGATCGCATCGCCGCTGACGGCGCGTTGTTTGGAGGTCCGTAGCCCGAGTTATGGGCATTTGAACCTAGCAGTTCGGTATCGGGGTTTTCGGGCCCGGGCCGACCCGTCCCGAGACCCCCGGTTGGCCCGAACCGGGACGACCCGCCCCGGATAGGGTCGACCCGGCCCGGAACGGCGCGGCCCGGCGCGGCCTGGCGGACCGGCCAGGCGCCGGTCCGGCGCAGCGCGCCGCGCGCTGCCAGCTCGGCCGAAGGCCAAGCTGCTGGAAAACGGGGGGCCGCCTGCCCCCCTTTGTGAAACCGGCCCCCCCTCATTATGGGGGGCCAATTAAGCTGCCCGGGGGAATTTAATTCCCCCGGTTTCCACCCTTCCGGCCGGCCCGACTTGGCCGGCCGACTTCTCCTCAACCGGACCGGCAAGAGCCAGTCCTCTTCCGTCTTCCGACACCGGCGGCCCGGCTGGCCGCCAGTCTTCTCGTTCCGCCACGGCCCGGAACCGGCCGCAGCCTTCATTGTCCAGCGTGGTGTGACGGCACCACACCCCTCCGCCGCGGCCCTTCTTCGGCCGTGGCGCCTTCAACTTTCTTTGACGCGGCGCGACAGCGTCGTGTCCTTGCATTATTTTACGACGTGGCGCGATGGTGCCGTGCGTTTCTTGCCGTATGATCCTGCGCGGTGCGATGGCACCGCGCCACACCCGTTTCAATCCACAACAGAATCAACGTTAAAAAGGAGGAGGGTCGGCCGTGTTCGTACGGTCCGGCCCCCTCGCGTTAATTTCTAACAATTCGATTAATTTCACAAAGAAATATTCACGGGTATAAATCATAAAAAAAGAATAAAATAAACCCCTACCTCAGTTTCAAGTGCGGAGCACGTCAACAAGCCGCGGAAGACAAGTGCCGTGGAAGTCGGGCGTCGCGGAAATCGAATGTCGTTTCCGTTGACGTCGAGGTGCGCTCGAAGAGGTACGTCGATGGAGAATCTTCGTCGCGTCGCGGATATGGCGTCGCAGAAGGACCGTGTTCTTCGGCGGAGAAGTTCTTTGATGAAGAACGGCGTTCTTCGCGTTCTTCGTTGAGTTTGAAGAAGATGAAGAAGACTTCTCTACTCTCTCAAGGAGACAAAATTCTAACAAAATAAAATAAGTCTAAAGATTATTTTATTTACACAACTAAACATTTGAATTTCAAAAGTTTGAAATTAAGATAACTCTCCTCAATTAATTAACCAAGTTGTCAAGTTTAATTAAAGAGGAGTTATAGGGAGTTTTAAAAAGGAAGATGAAGTGTTAGGGTTCGTGTGGGCCCCACCACACTTAATCCTCTCAAAGGAGGTTAAGTGGATGTGGGTGCCACCCCTAACTCCCTTTGGGAGGTTATAACCAACTTGGTTAAAAATAAAATGTGTCTCCACATTTTATTTAACTTCATTTTAAATTCCCAAAAACTAACTCTCAACCCACAATAAACGCAACCTCGGAAAAGGTCTCCTTAAGTGAATATCGGCGCTGCGAGTTCATTGGTGCCCTCGGAATTCGATTCCGGGCACCGGTTCAAAAGTTAGAAATTCCCGCTCGTTTGTTCACTGAACGTACCCGAGCCAAACTTCGGAAATAGATTCCGGGCACTCCGGGCCTCGGAATCATGTGCCGTTAGAAACCGCGCTCTTGTAAAATTCCAAAGAAAATTAAGAAAAAATTTCCCTTGAATTTTACGGGTCTTTACATGTCTGAACAACACTGTATAGTTGAACTTCAAGTTTCCATAAAAGTGGGAATTTATTTTTTCCTATTATCATTGATTAAATTCAACTTGAATCATGCACATGATTCTAATTTGTGATTTATGGGATTCCAGTTACATTCATGTATCCTAACTAGGCACGTAGGTTCACATTCCCTATATATACCTATTGTTGTGCTGCATAATTTTTCATTAATTAAATTCCTTGATTTATGCTATATATTTGGGATAGTTTATCCTTATATGATATATCTATTCCATGTTGTTGTGATATATCTTTATTGGCATTTATTAGTTGAACTAACATGGTATTTTGTTAGTATATATATGATGACTATGACTAATGAGAAGGGATGAAAACAAGGGTTATTGCTAGGAGGGGTATACCTTAGGTTAAGCTTATACTCCTAGGAAAACCTTTTTTGATACCATAGAATGGTTAATAGAAATATTGTATGATCCCATAGACTGATTAGGGTTTATCCTAATGAATATGTTTATTTTATTAAGTGTGTTCCATTACGTTACAGAATATTTTTCCTTGACATAGTCTTATAAAAATACTTGGGAAGTAGGACAAAATACTTATATAAAGAAGAAGGTTTTACCATTACCATTACTATTTTAAATATAGTATAATTCAGTTGAGATTTCTCCTACAACTTCTCTGTGGTATAGGTAGCATGGACGCTTCAATAGGAATATGTTTACTTAGTTCATTTTCAAGGAATAGGAGTTTAGAACTACGATGAAATATTCCCTTACTTCAAATCCACCATTCTTCATACTTCCAGGGCACTAGAGGCCCTCAGGATGTTGAGTAATGGGTTGAAATTGTTGTGGATCTTTGACATAGAATAAACTATGAAGGATCAATGGGTTAAGTTAAAAGGATCTCATGTCAAGTGCACAACCATTTTGATACCCCGTATCATATGGAACCAATAAAGATGAAGGATATCAAGGTTCAGCTGGATAACTTAGAGAGGAAGGGATTCATAAATCCGAGTACTTCACCATGGGGTTCACCTATATTGTTTACCAAGAAGTCAGACAGTAGTCTTCTGCTATGCCTTGATTACTGGAATCTAAACCAAGTGATGGATAGAAACCAATATCCATTTCCCTCAATTGATGATCTTTTTAATCAGTTGTGAGGATCTCAGTGGTTCTATAAGATTGATCTTCAATCGGTCTATCATTAGTTTCAAGTTAGAGAGGAGGGTATTCTGAAGATGGAATTTTGAGAAAGTATATACTGTATGAGTACTATATGAGTTATTTGTAATGTTTTTCAGACTGACAAACACATAGGAAGTGTTCATGGCCCTCATGAACAAGACCTTCCACCCATACCTAGACTCGTTTGTCATGGTGTTCATTAAAAAAACCTCATCTACTCATCGACACCAAAGAAACATGCTAGGCACCAATAGATAGTCCTAACTATGCTTTGAGCACAAAGGATTTATGCCAATATATTAAAGTATGACTTATATATTCAAGAGTTGAAGTTCATAGGAAATGTGGTGATGATATTATTATATTTGTAGATATAGAGGAAGTTAAGGTAGTCATGTCTTGGACATATCCCCATGTGTTTGAGATTATGATCTTTCTGGGTTTATTAGAATATTAATGATAGTTTATCTAAGAGTTCTTATGATTATCATCACCCTTGATAGGAATTATAAAGAAGGGATTGAAATTCCATTAGTTAGACTAGTGTGAAGAGGATTTCTTTGAGCAGAAGGGAAGATTGAAAATAGCTCCAGTACTGACACTTCCTGAGCTTGGGATTGATTATGCAGTGTACTGTTCCACATCAGGAGTTGACTTGAGAGTAGATATAATGCAAAGAGAGTTGGTAGTATCCTATGAGTCTCATTAGCTACAATCCCTTAAGTAGAGTTACACTACACATGACATGGAGCTGGCATCCATGGTCTATACTCTGAAGTGTTGGTGAAACTATCTATCTGGTGAGAGATTTGAGATTTATACAAACCACAAGAGTCTTTGATATATCTTCACTAAAGGGGACCTAAACTTGAGATAGATACGCTGGGTTGAGACACACGTTTTACACCACATTTTTTGAATAGATTATAGAACTCACTAGGGACTAAGCTAAGATTGATAATGATGTACCATCCTTAAACTAATGGAAATTCAGAGTGGACTATATGCATATTGGAGGACATGATTTGAGTTTTCATGCCAGACTTTGATGAATAATGGAATGATCACCTAGACTTGAACGGGTTCTCATTCAATAACTATTACATGACTTCGATTCAGATAACACCTTATGATTCTATATATGGGATACCATGTTAATCACCACTTGTTGTCATGAGGTGGGTGAGGCAATGGTTGTGGGCTCATATTGGTTCAAGAGGCCTCTGAGAGAGTGTATCTAATTATGAATAGGTTGATCTTCGTTCAAAGTAGAGAGAGATTATATACCCACCATAGGAGGAGACCTTGTGAGTTCATTATGAGAGACCAGGTTTTCTTGAGAGTGAATCCTTGGTCAGGGCACATACATCTAAAGAAGTAGGGAAATATAACACCTCATTTTGTTGGAACCTTTGATATCACCAAGTGGATAGGGACAATTACATATCGTATATACCTCCCTTCTTGTTATCAAGGTATGCACGACATGTTCCTTGTGTCATAACTTAGGAGGTACATACCCGACCCTACGCATACTATTTATTGCAAGGATGTTGATATATAGACTGATGTAACTTATGAGAATAATTTATGCAGATCACAGATTGAAGTGAGAAAGTGTTGTGAGGAACAATAGTATCACCAGTTCAGATTCAATGGTAGCATGGATGGATCCAAGAGGAAATGTGGGAACATGAGTCTTATGTTTGAGCTCTGTGACCTGAGTTGTTTTAGAAAGACTACTAGAGATACTTATCGAGGATGAGAAGTCGACATAGGGGGAGAATTGCAATATCCTGATTTTTTTAAAGATAATAAAAACCATATTTTTAATAATGTATAAATGTGAAAATGTAATTTTTCAATAAAAATAACTTAATAAATGTTTTAAAGGCTTTATGTAAGGGTAAAATCCTAGTGAACACATCATAATATTATATCGAATATTTTCAGATTTAAGCACTAAGTTAGTGGGAGATTTTGGGTCCAAAAGATCCTCGGTGTAGAAAGAATAAAAATATTAAATATATTATATAATTGATGGGAAATTTATCAATTATAATTTAATAACTCCAAAACGATACACTGTATGAGAAATCTGAGACTACCGTTAGGTTTGAGATGTGGTGTTTACCCTAGGTTGGGTATAACATTTATGAGTGTCATAAGTTTGGTCAGTTCGCTCATGAGGATAATTTATTTAATATTTTTATTATATTATTTTTTAAAATAATTTTATTTATCACAAATGGTGCATTATATGAGAAATAAAAGACCACTGTTAGGTCCATAACATGAGATTTACCCTAGGAAGGGTATAACTTTTATGCGCATCGCGTGTTTAGAAACATCGCACGTGATAAAACCCTTTTTATATTTAATTAATTAATTATTATTATTTTTAAATAATAAATAATTAGTATATATAAGATTATGTGTCGTATGAGAAATATGAGACATTCGTTTGGTCTAGAATGTAGGGTTTACCCTAGATAAGGCATAAATTTTATACACATCGGGCGTTTGGATATTTTGCTCATTAGTTTTAGTTATTTAATATTTATATTAAATTATTATCATTATTATATTAATTAAATTAAATAAAATTCATTTTTTTAATTATAAATTCTTCTTCCTCACGCATTTCCTTCATGTATGATGTGGCACCATTCCAAAACCTCTAGTATCACTTATTTTTTACCCAAAATCTTCAGTAACTCATTAATTAGGTGAAACTATTAACTCCGCCATTAAGATTCCGTTGAAAAAATGGAGTAAATTTGGGTTTTAGATCTTGACCATTTGAACAAGACATTTTTGGTTCTAAATACCCGCAACTTTAGATTCAATGTATGTTGTTTGAATCATGTTCTCATAACTTCTAATCTGCCTCTACGCACCCCTGTGGAACTGATTTAGATTCTTTATCCAGATCTAGGTGTTGTGATGACTTATCATCCCTATGTGGTACACAAGGTATGAATTTAATTTTTATTAGTTTAATTTATTTTCATTCTCCAACCTTCCTTATTTTCTTAAATTCTGGAAAAACATTGGGGGTTTTAAAAATCAATAATAATAAATAAATAAATAAATGAAACCTAATTTTTCAAAGCATAATTATTAAATGAATTATAAAATAATAATTATGAAAATTATTAGACAATGAGTAAAAAATTAGCAATAATTGGTTTCATCATCTTATCAAGGTATAAAATTTAAAAAATAATTATCAAAAATATAATTGTGAGATATTATCAAAGATAATTGCAAGGTTTTATAAAGCTTTTTGCTTGAAATTTTCATGGATAATTGTTTATAATTATCAAATTATAATTATTTTGGATTATTAAGAGATAATTATTAAATAAATTATCATTGGATAATTTTGTGAAATTATCAAAGGATAATTTTTATAAAATTATCAAAAGAAAATTTTTATGAGGTCATGTAGCATCCGGCTCGAACCCGGTGGTTTGGGTCAGGATGTTACACCACTCTTGAGATTCTTAACTTAAAACCAACCCTTCAAACCAAAAAGACTATTAAATATTGAAGAGAAAACAATGTAATATAATCCTTGGGAGGTATATGATGAGAGAAATTTTAATTTTTTTATAGGAGAATGGGAATAGGGATTGGGTATTTATACTTGATAAGGGGTGGTTTTAAGGGACTAAATATTGGTTATTTTATTATATAATCCAACCACTTATGGGTGAAATGAATTAAAACCAATTTTATATCTTATTAATGAGTAATTTATGGTGGGTGGATTTCCAAGTCATTAAAAAATTGAAACTCACCTTCCAACCAACCCATTCAATGAATAGAATCCAAAAACAATTTTATCTTAAAAATCCAATTTTTGGTTCCAAAACATAAAGTATAAATTTATAAATTAAAATTAATATTTTAAAATTAATTTTTATAATTATTAAATTAATTTTTTATTGAATAAATTTTTTCATAAATTTTATAATCATTCTCACATAATAATGATGTCATAAAATCACAGTGCTCATAAGACGATATTTTTCACTTGTTCGCCAAAAACTCAACTTTTTCAAAAAATTCATAAAAATTAAACCTAAGATAATTCTGATGCGATGAGTCCAAAAATAAAATTTATTTTATTAAAATAATTCAATAAATTTTATAATTTTAACTTTTAAATTAAAATCCTTATTTATTGAAAATTAATAATTCTTATAGCATAATAAACATTTGAGCCTTTATAAAAATTACTTATAAATTTTTTAAAATATATTATCATTTAAAAAGTGTTTTATAAGATTATTTCCTGAAAATAAATTTGATTTAAAACTTATAAATTTATCCTAAAACATATTCTTAATATAATATATTTATATTTTCCAATAAAACAATTTTAGTTATATCATAAAACAATCCTAATGGTCACTTAGTTGCATATATATAACTAACATTTATAATGGACACATGTCTTATTGAAAAATTTTCATAATGTTTTTCGTCTATATTGGATGACACTCATAATGGAAAATGGCATATTTCCCTATAAATACACCACAGTTATTACTTCAACACTCACTACATCGCTTACAAAGGTTCGTACACAATCACTAATAATGTCTATCATTTTCCTAACACTTATCTTTCTTTTTACAATCTTTATGATAGGGGAAATATTTATGGTGGAATTAAAACCTATGTAGTTTCTTTTAGTTAATGTATTATTATTCCATGTGTATATCAATTTAATGTTCCTAGCTGTACTAGTCCATATTTATGCATGTTGTGTAATGTTATTATCAAATGTAATAGTCGTTTTGTGTGTCTACCTATTGTAATAGAGGGTATCATTCAATAAATGTATTATTATTAATTAATTATTTTTTTATGAAATTTGTTACTTAACCATTTAAAATGAAAATTTTAATGTAAATAATCATATAAACATGATAAGATAAAAACATTTCAGAATTAAATGAACTATAACGTAAATCAGAAATGCATAATGACATATTATTTACAATTAACCATTTATTTTATCATGTTTAACATAAAATTTCATATGAAAATACCTCCAATGTTTATTTTTCATAATTTCATGATAATGAAAACATAAATAATACTTTTTTAACCATGAAATTATAATGACTTAATTACCAAAATGATATGAAAATAAAACTATTAACAAATGGAATGTTGTTATCAAATAAAATTAAATATTTTAAAAATATAAATGAATATAATAAAATAGATATAAATATATATACATAAAAATTATGGAAGAAATAAGTAGGGGAGAAATTAGACTTTATGCAGTCATTGTATCCCTATCGCAATTTGAGTATGGATTCAAGACCTTTGGCCATGACAGACATGATGAGATATTTCTTAGCCTATAAGACACCCTTATTCTAAATCCATTTCAATAAATTTGTTTCAATTTTCCTTGAAAAATATGTAAAAGAATATATTAGGTGATTAATATTTATATAAATATTTTTTTTATTAAAAGAAATAAATCCATTTACCAAGTTATATCTATATTTCTAAAATATAATTTTTAAAAAAAATTGTTGGAAAATCAGGATGTTACACTCCCTACACCGAGCATATCACCATCATTTTAAGGATTCCATCAAACATTTTATTTCCCACTATCCTTTAATTGTTTCCTCCTAACATATCTTGTGGTAATTAAGTAATCTAGATCCATATTTTTATTTTTTTAATGTTTAACACTCAAAAAATATGTTGGATATTATTTTTTTGGTAATATTATATGTTAATAAATCTTATAATAAAGAAGTTGATATTTGTTTTATTTCCTTATTAATATGTTTTAGAATCTAATATAATTTTTTTTATAGTATTTAATATCTTAATTTTATGAATTTGTTATGTTTCAAGAGTCTGACATCTTATTAGATAGATTTTTGCCTATGTGGTGATCATTATAGGAACTATCTTAAGGGATGAAGCTCTATTAGGATAATTTAAGCTTATCCTCAAGTATTTTTTATTTTATTCAAAACACCCTTCTGGTGATGTTGAGTAGAAATAAAATTAGAAACCCAAAGTAATGAACCAAATTAGGCTACCACTGAACTAGTACCCTAGCCAATCCGCCACTAGGTTTGAATGGTGTTCTAGATCCCCATGGGATAGAAACTAGTTCCTAGGTATCAAGAAGATTCACTTTGGAAATATTTAACCCTAATAATCTAATTAACCGTGTCATAGACTCCACCCATAAATCCAGTATGACCCATCCTTATATCTTAATCTCATGCACAAAAATAAATTGTTTCATTAATGATGTTTCCACCAAAAAGATTATAATGCAACAAAATTTAACAAAAATAATCATAACCCACAATATCACATAGAATGAGCGTAAAATGATAATTGAAATACTAAATAAGAAATAAATCAAAAGTATGGACTGGGAAGACATGGTCGATGCATAATCATCACCAAAATAAATCTGAACATGAACAACTACCAAACAATTTCATGCGACCCACGTGAATCCACCACATCCCATACCATCCATTAGTGGACCAACCTAAACCTTAGTCAAGAAATGGATAAAAACTTGGGAACACAAAAGTAAACATAATATCTACATACACACATCAATGTGTATATAGGGTGTGACCAAAATAGGTCTATTAGGATTTCACCAATGTGTTTGTGCAATTCTTTTCAAAAGAAATTTCATTTATTATATTTTGAACCATAAATAGAAAAAAATTGTAATTGTAAAAAATAAATATCATTACATATCCTTTTTATAAATCCTACACCCCTTTTAAGGAAAACTAGGGTGGAACGAACCACTTATAAATAAAAACTTAGCACCAGAAGAAAGGATTGTTTAAGCTTAAAAAAATCAATTCTATTTTCTACTTATTAAAATTTTCTCAATATCTCACACATAAAACACACCCTTTTCTTTCTTTAAAACACCCATTTTCAAAACCAATTTTGAAATAACTTTAGATTCACAAGACAAATTTAAAGAATAAAAACATAATATAATAAGGCACCATATTATCAATGAAACAAAAGTAAGCAAACATACATAACACACAATGGTGCCACATAATCCAATCAAACCATGGGATACAATGAAATAAATGATGTGAATCCTATATAATATCATTTATAAATCAATAGGTATCATAGATAACTCACTATATCCTAAGTATATATTTTCCTAGAAAATACTAAATACAAGACCAACTATTAGCCTATGTTGCATCCAAAAATAACACAAGGCACTCACATGTACACATAGGTCACCCCAGGAGCACTAACCTACTGAAAAAGAGCATATAACTAGGGGACATTAGTTAGTGTGTGATCTAACTAGTGTATCAAAAATATATACATCTCTCTCATAGTGCACATGGTTCCCATGAAAGAAATCAATTGGAGGGGAGAAAAAAATACATCACATGATCAATATATACATCAATAATAATTGCGTAAACATAAATATTGACTTAACCCCAGTAAAATCACAAGAAAAAAAAACCATTTTAAAATCATCCACATCATAAATAATTTACACACAGAGACACACACACACACACATAAAATCCCCATTAGGGGCCACAATCCATATCGAGCATAACCAAAATAAGGGGTACAACTATGGGTCTCGCATACACCATGAAAATTATTTTATAAACTGCCAAATAGGCCTTTTCAAATAGTGACTTGAGATATCAAGTAATTTTACACCATTTATATTCTCACTTTAAAAAATTCTTTGAAACCAAACCATGGTAAACCATACTTAGAATCATTTAAAGAATAATTTATCTCTTAAAATCAAGAGATCATATTATTCAAAATAATTTGAAAATCCCAAACACCACTTTAGTTCCAAATAATTTCTTAAAATCCATGATTTTACCCTTTATAAGACCCAAATTGGGTCAAACTACATTTATCATGGAATCTATTTAAAATGATCCTCTTAGAAAACGTCACAAAAACTTTGAACTCAAAAAATCACTTTAGAGCAATAAATCTGTTAAAACTCCCTTTATGACAACTATAAAAGTCATATAAAACACCATTAAAACCCACCATGATTATCATATATATGTATAATTTGATAAAAAAAAGGCATTAGGAAGCATCAAACACTCAATTAAATTTCAATTAAAGTAAATCCACAAAAACACCCAACTCATTAAAGTGGAACTAAGTTGCAACATGTATTTTTCAATGGAGAGCACCCAACCAAGAAAGGGAAAAAATTCTCAAAACCTCAGACACCCAAATATCCATAATTAAACTCATCCCAAAATCTAAACCCAACTCATATAGTGGTTAGGGTTCATGGGAGAAATAAAATCAATGGGGAGGGTGAAAGAAGAAGAGGAGATGATTGAGGAGTAATGAAGGATATTACCTCAATGAAAAAATTAAAATTAAAGGAGGGATTGAAATCAAAGGATAAAGGATGGTAAGATCTCCCTTCACATTCCCAAGAGTATACCAAAAAATAGGGGAGAAAAAGGGAGGAAAAAGTATTAAAAATAAACAAGGGAAAACCAGAACTTAACTTTTAAGAAAATATTGTAGGCCACACAGTTAGGCCACATGATTAGGAAAATTATACACCAACCATTTAGGAGATAATGGATGGAACCCCCTATGACTCACATTTTTTTTTCACACTTTCATCTAACCATGATTCAATTATGTGGGTCGCCTCTCTATGCACAACTCGGTCAGATGGTTACTAGAAGACCCCACACGGTTTGGCCAACCTTGAAAAAACCATCATTAAAATTTGCATCACTCACATGGTTTACCCTAACCATGTAGTAACCATGCAATAAAATAAAAACCCTTGAAATACCAAATTTTTTATTCCAAAACTCCACAAAAATTAAAATACCACATAATAACATAAAATTTACCACAACAATGACATGAGGGTGTCATAATTCTCCCTGCCATTCCACTTGTGCCCTTTGAAAGTGTTAGGTCAATATAGACAGAAGTGGAAAGATAAAACTCAACTCCCAATCAAAAAATGGTGGGAGGTTCAGGCTAGGTGTAATAGATCCCAAGTTGGATAAAATTACCAGACTAGAAACAATTTTTGATGAATCCTCAAACAATATCAAACAACCTTAAGCATTCAGTACAAAACCATTAATGAGAATCTTTAGGAATATGGTGTACTTGAATAAGTCTCCCAACTATTTATAATTCATCTAAAATGGTGATGTAATGGAAAACCTCTTCTATAAATATCATCACTAAAATAACCATGATTACCAAAATCATCAAAGAGAACCAAAAATTCCACCAACCGCAACCAACCACTGAGAAATTGGATCAAATTTCATAATGGAAGCACAATTTGAATAAATAAACAAAGATAAAAAGATCATTTCACTAAACTGATCATAACCTTCCAAACATAAGGAAATGGAGAAATAACCCAAAAAAATTTCGCAACAAGAAACAACTTGGTGTCAACATTGAGCCATGAAACTGCATCAAAGGGAAACTTAGGGTCAAGATCATAGAATAATAGATCACAATGATCTTGACCAAAATTCCCAACATGGTAGATCCAATAATCTATTCGAAAATAACAACACATCCCAGTTACCCATGTGCATAACCCATGATTATCCATGTTCAAACCATCCAACCAAATCTCAAGTCATAACTTACACCACAAAGATATATTCACAATAAAAGTACACTAAGCACAAAAAAACAATGAGGCATGGAAATACCAAAATAATTAATTCTCAAAAAAAAGAAACTATAAAGTTACCCACAGTACACAAAAAAATGAATGCCACCTCCAAACCACAACTTCTCTAAACTCATTAAGAAAGAATCCCAAAATAAACCATCACCAAAATAAATACTTACAAACAAGACCCATTTTCTCATAAGGGAATCTAAAACTCTAAGAATACCAATCATTAATAATTAAACTATCTATATAAGGCTCACTTTATTAGTTTAATCAACTCAACCTACACTGCTCTCAAATAAATCCACAAGGAAAATACTACCTTAAATAATTTCCAAGACTCGCCTCTACATCAATGAGAGGGGAAGACAATGCTTGCCTCCATTTATAGTTTGGATAGATTAAAGAATGGTAAGGGAGCACCCTTAAAGATAAAAACCCTATATTTACTCAAGTAATTTTTTGGAGGCTTAATTTAAACAACACAAAACATAAACCCAACCCAGAAAAGTCTCCCAAATCACATAAAATAGTCCAAATATAAATCATGAGACCAATCCAAATGAATAATTCATCAAGACAAGTTGTTTTTAAAAAATTTCCCTTTTAAACCCCAACCCCTTGGTAAAGAGTCCCAAAAATCATTTTAAAATCAGACACATATTTCAAAACAGGACAAACTTTCAAATATTTCACCTTATTTTAGAAAATAAAAATAATCCCCTTTCACAATATCAATTGTATGTTAAGATCCAAACTTACTTAATTTAAAACATTCACATAAATTACTCTTTCCATATCAAAATAATCCACAATTTATAAAAATTTCAAATTCATCCACCATTTAAACACCCATGAATGATCAAGAACCAAACAAACAAAAAAAATCTATTTTTGAAAACCATGAGATTCCTTTAAAATAAATATCCCTCTCGAACCTTTTTAAAGTTAAACTTTATTTAAAACACCTCAATCATTAAATTTTTTCAAAATAACCCCTTTATTTTAATTCTAGAACCAACCCCTCCTAAAAACACACCCCAAGAGGATCAAAATATTTTATAAATAAACCAGTAACATACCTTTGAGAACATTTTTTTTCCAAATTCCATAATAAAAACAACCACTTTCAAAAGAATTTTATAGAAACCAAACCTATTTTACAAATAATCCATAAGGATTAATTTCAAATTGAAATAATTTTTCATGAAATATTATTTTATTATAAAAAATTGTTTCACAACAATTACATAAGTAATGGAATACTATAACCATCATCCAAAATCAAATCCAATAACATCCACATATCTCAAGGCCATCCTTAATTTTTCCCATTACTAAAACCACTCAAAAAAATCTAAGAATAAAAAGGTATAAACAAAAAAACCAAACATGATGCTGAACTATGCTTGGATTGCTTGCATGGTTTGATGATCTATGCACTAATCATGCAACAGTTTCTTAAAAATTTCCAAAATCAATTCCTTAGTCACTATATAGTTTTTCAGGCTATGCAATCCAACCTCACGACTCTAATTCCACTTTTTTTTCATCCCTAAATTTAAAGAATAAACCCCAAAACAAATAATATAATACCAATGAGGATCAAAATACCACCATATCAATTCTAATTCAAATATAAGAATAATAAAAACAAAAAAATACTGACCACCCATGGTAACTCAAGGATTAGGGAGAGAAATAGATAGCTATAATCTCCTCACAGTTGCCTCTCGAATTCAAAAATTATTATCTTCACACTACCATACTTGATAAACAATAATAAAGTTCTTCAAGAACCTCATCCCTCTTTAGAACCTAGACTTTGGTATCATTTTTAAGGAGTTGTCCTAGATACCACCAAACTGATACCCTAGTCGATCCTCCAATAGGTCTAATAGCTTTTCCCGATCCCCATGGGATGGAAATTAGTTACTATAAATCATGTAGATTCACATGGGAATGATTTCACCCTCAGAATCCAATTAACCACACCGCAGAATCCACCCAAGAATCTAGCACGAACCATCTGTATATTAGAAACTAATTCAAAAAAATAAACAATTTCATTAATGATAAAGAGAATAAATATATTATAATGAAATAGAAGTAACCAAAAAACTCATAACCCACAAAATCACATAGGATAGGCATAAAATTATAATCAAAATCTCAACTACAAAATAAATTAAAAGTAAGGTTTGGGATGACAACCCCCCTGCATAATCATTTCCAAAATAAAATTGAACCCGAAAAACTACCAACCATCTCCACATGACCCACGATCACCCAAAATATCTCATAACATCCAAAATAAGACTAACCCAAACCCCATTTAAGAAAGGGATCACATTCTGAGAACCTAAAAGTAAACATAAGATCTATATACACACATCATCGTGTATGTAAGGTGTGATCTAAATTGGCCCAATATGATTCTACCAAAGTGTTTGTGATATTACTTTTAAAATACATTTCATTTATGTTAGTTTAACCCATAAATAGAAAACAATATTTTTATAATTACAACAAAATAAATTTCATGCCATATCATTTTTATTAAACCTCCTCCCCTTTTTAAGGAAATAAATAGTGGAACCAAACACTTAAAAATAACCACCTAAAAAATTAATAAAGGATTCTTTAAGCCTTTTCAAATAAAATCATTTCTTTTTCTATTTATCAAAATTTTCTCAAAATCTCACATATAGAACACAATTGTTATTTCTTTAAAATATGCCTTTTCAAATCCACTTTTGAAATCACTATATATACACAATCCAAATTTGAAGTATAAAATAATAACATAAGAAGAGACTATATCATCACTAGAAAAAAGTAATTAAACAACCATAACCACATAATGGTTCCACATAAACCAATCGTACTAGGGGATATAATGAAAAAAAGGATGGTAATCCCCTATAATTTCATTTATAATCACTATGTATCATGGGGAAAAATTATATCCTAAGGTGGGATGGTCCTAGACAATATAGAATACATGTCCAACTTTTAGCCTATGTTGTATAAAAAAATAACAAAAACCACCCAACTTTCCCACACATGCCTCCTAAGGAGAACTACCCTAGCTAGGATAGAGTATACAACTAAGGGAAAATATCTAGTGTGTGATTTAACTAGTGTATCACATATCTAAAACTCTCTCTCCCTCTTAGTTCCTAGGGTTCCCATAAAAGTAATCAAATAGAGGTGAGTAAACAATACATTACATGGTCAATATATAAATAAAAAATAATCACGTAAACATAAATCTCACCCCACCTATAATTACCTCATAATAAGAAACCTATTTTCACACCATCCATATCATTAATAATATATATAACACCCCATTAGGGGCCAAAATCCATATCAAGAATGACCAAAATAAGGGACACAACTGAGGGACTCATATGAAGGTTCTAGGTGTATTAAAAGCATCTAATGGGTGGATAATCATAAAGTTTATTTTCAAATTAGATGTATCATTCTCCAATTTTTCATGAAATAAACATCACAATCAATGAAATTTTTCCATTTATTATTGACTAAGGAAGCTTGGAATCCAAAGAGAGGATATTTTTCACATTATATTTATAATTAAATTTATATTAGATATGAAGAAATAATACCTTATCTTAGGATCTTTCTTTATTGATGTTGTTGATCATTTGAAAAACCCTTTTCAGATTACCTTCACTATACTTTTAGGAACATAGTGTAGTATCCATTTAGAGATGATCCAAACATGATCCTTTGATCTCTGAATAACATTGAAGGAATTTCGAGTGCTAGTGCGGTGAATCAACAATATTGTGTTATTTGTATTGATCATTACAAGATCCTTCAGGCTTAAAGGATTATCTCTTGTTATTCTCATTCTTGAGAGTAAGAGATGAAGAGGAATCTAGATAGAAGTCCATTGTGCACAATGATTCACAATCTTGATTCACAATTAACCCTACAAATAGACATAATAATATATTAATAGAGTTAGGAATCAGGTTAAAAAATATTATTTAATTACACAACCTCTCTTAATATAATAAACCTAATCTTACCCCATTCCATTAATAATAGTAATATTATTATTTTATGGCTTGCACTAACTGGCGTAATGATAAATATTATTTTACTGGCTTATAAATTAATATTTATCACCGAACACAATCTTGATCCTCTCATCCTCCTCAACATTTATCGAATACCTCAATAAATATTTAATTAAATATTTATTCCTAAATAAATATTATACAAACAATCTATTAAATAAATATTTATTAAAATATTCAATAAATAAAATACATATTTTATTCATAGTCTGGAGAATAAATAATCATTTAATATTTTCGACTAATAAATCCTGAAGAAAATTATTCCTTATTCTTGAGAATAATATTTATTCCAATAATTAAATTCAAATAGAATTTTATTGAGATCAATAGAAACAATTAGCGTTTGAAATTATAGGATTATTTCTCATTGGCATTAGGTGATCTTTCTTAAATTCTAATATTACTATATAACAATAGGTCAAGGCACCTAAGAGAAAGAATTTAATGCTGTAATGTTGAAAACCACACATGAATTCTTACAGTGTAATATAATCCATTTTCATAATATCTCATCAAGAAGGCTGCACACCCATGTCATCAACCCAAATGCTTGATATGAATTTCTTTGATTATTTGAAATAAAATCATCATTACATCATATCCATAGAATTTAATGTGATAGTTACATTTCAATCAAAAGGATGATATATCATATTTCATAAAGATAGAAGGGACAAATACTTCATAGAATTATTAATTAATAACACATCACTCATGATGAAACCAATGTATCCAACTTCTTCACAATTCATAATATTCATTAATAATAATATTAAAGTCTAAGGACCATTACATACGCTTGAAAATAGAAATATCTTATGAAACATAAGCATGTTGAATTCCTACAGGTTAGTCTATCATCATAATCTCCAATATCAGAGATTACCAAGTGTAAAATTCCTGAGATGAAGTCCCATCCACTTATGATTACTCATAATTGAAAGAAGACATACAATGTGACCCATCATAGAATTTTATTTGATCACAAAACAATATTTAAGAATATCATCATGGAATTTCAAGGTTCTCACCATAGTGGAAAACTACCATGACCTTATCTATGCGACAATACTCTAGAGAATTATTACATGAAATTCGTGCATAATAATGAACAATATATAAAAAGATGTTCTATTAATATTCCAATGTTCAAATATACATGTAATCCAAAGTACAAAAAGTTGTTTATAGAAGACCAAATCTAACAAACTCCCACTTAGACTAGATCCAATTGCCTATGAATTTTAGTAAAATGGTCTTTTGCGACAAGATTAGATCCCATCACAAATAGTCTTTCAAAGAGGTTATTTGAGACAGGGAACTTATCCCATCACAAATAATAAGTTACTTGCGACGGGGGGTGCCTCCCCGTCACAAATACCTGGTGGCGGTAAAAATATGGAACAAGGAAGTCAACAATAGTCATTATTAGATGATCGCGCTTGGATAAATCAGCACAGAAATCCAAACGTTTCTAGTTTAAATCCTGTATATATTGAGGGTGTTGAAGTTTTCTTATCATTTGCATCATCAAAACCAGAATTTGTTTCAGAAGGCACAATTAAGTGTCCTTGTAAAAAATGTGGTATGAGAACATTTGACACATTTGACAATGTTGGGGGACATCTATTGCGTTTTGGTTTTCAACGAGATTATGTTTTTTGGTATCAATATAGTGAATGCAGTTCCAGAAAAGATACTAATAATTTGATTCCAGATCTATCACGGTTTCAAAATTTAGTACATGATGTTGCAGGTCCATATGTTCAACAAACTGAAACTCAGGATGATATTGATTTAACTCATGAGTCGGAACCATTTGAATTTTATGAGTTGTTCAGGTCTGCTGAGGATTCATTATATCCTGGTTTCAAGATAATAAAATTAGAAACAGTTTCAAAATTTATGGCTATTAAATCAGATAATGGAATGTCAAACAACTATTTTGATAAGATATTTTCTTTGGTTAAAACATTATTACCTGAAGGAAACATGTTTCCTATAAATTACTATGAGAGAAATAGGCTGGTTCGTAATCTGGGGCTTAGTTATCAGAATATTCATGCATTTGAAAATGATTGCATCTTACATTCTGGTGAAAATGAGCCATTGGATAGTTGTCCCACATGTGGAAAATTGAGGTATAAAGAAGCTCAACTAGGGAAGTCTGGATCAATTCCTGTAAAACAGTTGAGATATTTCCTGCTTACACCTAGGTTGCATCATTTATTTATGTCTCAGAACATAGCAATAATGATGTCATGACACAAAACCAAGATTTCAACTGGTAAAAGCTTGAATCATCTATCTGATGGTGATTCATGGAAATGTTTTGAATGAGTGCATCCGTATTTTTCTCCTAGAACATGCGATTGGGTATTTCTACTGATAGTTTTTGTCCGTTTGGTTCTTATGGTAGTCAGTATTCATGTTGTCCTATCTTTATAACTCCATAAAATTTACCTCCATGGATGTAGATGAAGGATCATTATATCTTTTTGACCTTATTAATCCCAGGACATCTGAAAAAGAACATTGATGTTTATTTGAAACCATTGATTTATGAGTTAAATTCATTGTGGATTAATGGTGTTAGTATATATGATGTTGTTGCAAAACAAAATTTCCTACTTAAAGTTGCATTGATGTGGACAATTAGTGACTTCACGGAATAAGGCATGTTATCTAGATAGAGTACACATGGTCTGAAATCATGTCCTCACTATATGAAAGACAACAAAGTATTTATGCTCGTCAATAGAAAAAAAACCTTGCTATTTTGACTGTCATCGCAAATTTCTTCCAACCAATCATCCCTTTCAGAGGAAAAAATCTCATTTTAGAAAACGCACAATTTAAAGGGATGGACCTCCAAAAATGATCTCAGGTACATATTTAAAATCAGTTGTATTTTCATTACCTACCATCACATTTGGACCAACAATAAACTAACAGAAAATTCATGGCTTTGGGAAAGAACACAATTGGATAAAACGGAACATTTTTTGGGATCTTCCATATTGGTCTGATTTGTTGGTCTGCCACATGTTAGATGTCATGAATATTGAGAAGAAATAATTTGATAATTTATTTCATACAGTTTTGGATACACCAGGTAAGACCAAAGATAATGTAAATCCATGATTAGATCTTTCCCAAATTTACAGGCGACCAGAACTTGAACTGTTTGAAAATGTCAGATCACAGAGGTTAATGAATCCAAAATTATCTTATACACTGTCCAAAGAGAGGTGCTTATTATTTTTTTAGTGGATTGCAGATTTGAGACTTCCAGATGGCTATGCTTCCAATTTGGCCAGATGTGTTAAGAATGGGCATATTACCGAATTAAAAAGTCATGATTGTCATGTTATGATGGAAATAATCATACCAATTGTATTAAGAGATTTATTGAATTCTATTATTTGGGATTCGATAACAGATATATCATATTTTTTCCGAGACATTTGTGCGGTGATAATAGACTATGATGAACTAAGAAAACTAGAAGAAGATGTTGTTGTAATTATATGTAAACTGAAAAAAATATTTCCATCGTCTTTCTTTTACTCAATGGAACATTTGATATTACATTTTCCAAATGAAGAAAAATGTGGAGGTTCAGTACAGTTTCAATGGATGTATCCATTTGAGAGATGTGTGCAGGAATTAAAGAAAAAAGTATGTAACAAAGCATCAGTTGAAGGCTCAATTGCAGAAGCTTATTTTCAAGAGAAAATTTCTTTTTTCTACTCTCATTATTTTGAATTTGAATATCCTTCAAAACAAAACTGTATGGGACAGAACGAGGGGAATATTGATAATGAAATGGACAATAAATTATTAGTTTTCAATCATCCAGAGCTTGGCTTCGATGAAGTTCATGAACGATGGCTTTCAGATGATGAACATCACAGACACTACTAAAAATTTTATCTATCCCAAAAATTTCAAACCATTGGGATATCCCCTCAAACCGTTGGGAAAATATATCCTAACGGTTTGAGGAACCGTTGCAATGATGGGTGTTGTAATAGTCCTATACCAACATTTTTATAGAAACCATTGGTATAGATATTTCTACATTTATCTATTCCAATGGTTTGAATAAAACCGTTGGGATACATATATACCAACAGTTGTTAAACCATTGGTATACATACTTCCCAGAACTGCCCAGATATATATATACCAATGGTTTTTGAACCATTAGCATACAATACTCTCCCAAACTATATACCAATGATTCTAAGAACTGTTGGTATATCCTCCATGATCTGTAAAAGAAACAGCTAGACCTTGTAAAGAAATAGCCAGAAACTATAAGAAAAAAAACCAGCTAAAACCTGTAAAAAATAGCTAGAAACTGTAAAAAATAACCAGAACTTGTAAAAAAAATTACATCCATGTAACAGAATTGAAATGGTCTCATCATGATATGTGGATGATTTGGAGGATTCAATGAGATTTATTTGGACTAAGTGATAAAAAGGGCATGGTTAGGGGAAAATAAAAGAGATAATGCGTTGTTAACAGGGAGAAGAATTTTGTTTAGAGGGAGGCGAGTGCAGATATTTAGTTTCACATCTAGGTATGAAGATATATGTTTCCTATTCAATAAATACGACCTCAAACTGTTGTAATGAAAGGTATGTTTGGTTAGTTACATGTTATGACTAGGATCACAAGGAAAAATGTTTATCATAGTGGATTTGTTCATACACACAATGCACTGAGTTTCTAAAAAAACCACTTTAAAAATATGATGAATGATAAAAAAAACTAGTCACATGAAAAGAATAGAAAGTACCCTCCCATAAGGGGATAATTATTCTTAAGATTGTAGCACTTACAGTTTCAGGTGACTTGCTGTAATGTATCTTGACAGCTTTCATCCATCCTAAGCCATGCTTAGCACTGATGCTCCCATGGTGCCTTGAGGTCCATTCATAAACAAAAGGTTCAATATGTGATAAAAGATGTTCTAACCCATGTTACCAGTATGGAAGCCAACAAGCTCAATGAACAAGGCCAGAATGAGGAATTATAGTATCATCATACTATGAAGCTTAAATATTAATATGCAAGTTGTCATCACCAAGGTGAACATACCCAACTACTTCGACAAAATGACCTAAAAACATCAAATGCAAGTACAAAGAAAATTTGTCAAAAAATTTATTCTTAGTAATGATCTCCATTTAATTAAGACCTCAAAAAAAATCTGAGAATATTTGGCACAAAAATAACTAGGATGCGAAAAAGGAAATGTGCTATCAATGCATAATTTTCATAATCAGTGGAGACCTAGAGAATGAATATAATAATTATGGGTGCAATAATGCTGAAATTGAGGAAGATAAAGCCATGAAATGATACCAAGAAGTTTCAACATAATTATGTAGTCTTACTCTCCTTTCCTCAAAAAGACTATACATCATTTCTATAGGAAACTATGGATCATATTTGTACATATCCTCTGCTTTCATCAATGCTTCTGGTATGCCCTACATCCAAAAAATATTGGCTGGTTGTATGGATTCAAGGTAAATCCTCCATACAAAGTAACCACTGGAATAAAATTGGAAAAAAAACCTCACAAATATGCTAGAACTAGAGAGGCTGTCTAATTAATGTCCTATGCAAGAACACCATCAGATACCAAACCACGGTCCATCACATTAAGAAAGAAGGCCTCAAGCTTCTCTCTAGAAGTTCTGTGATAAAGATTTAATGAAAACAAACCATCTAAGCCTGATTGGTGTTAAATAATGACACCACCTTTCTATAATTACCTATACACAGGACCACCATGGTGAGAAGAACACCTTTAGTGAGTTTCCCCACTATAATTATTCTCATTAGAACATGTGAAAAATGCTTCAATATGAATATTTAGAGGAAGAGGCACTAAATCATAAGAATTGATGGTGTTAAGATGAAGCTTATGGTGGGGAGCACCATAAACCTGAGATATATGGGCTAAGGTAAGAAACATATAGGTGTTTAAATTATGAAAATAGGCATTGGATCTGGTTTTTCGGTGGAGAACCATAAATTAATGGTTATTCCTTAGATGCGTTTTGAGCGTTTGGGAGTGGAATGAGGTTTTTTAGCCATAAATTATTGACGACATAGATCAGGATATATGGATGCGTTAGCCACTGAGACTTATTGGGGATGAGTATAAATATAATGGGAATATTTTGAAACCATGTGTTCATACGAGCATTCAGAATTTGAGGAAAAGTTTGAATTTTCAATTACTGGAGGGGTTTTTCAATAGTTGTTTTGAGTTCTATTTTTGAGGATTGGAACCAATTGAAAAGGAATTTTGAACAACAGAATAGGTCTTAAGATGTAGCTCAAGAGCTCGTGGGAGCATCAAGGTGGGGCGGAGGTGGATGTTGATAAACTGCAACAGACCACTGGATGACTAGTGGTCTTTTTGTGGGTAAAATTTATAATATTTCCCCCTCGTGTTTTTCAAGTGGGAGATCCACTTTTCCTCATCCATTTGTGAAAACCATGGGAATCCATCCCTCCCTCCCCCCTTCATGAGTTCCAGTTGTTTACTCTCTCCTTTACTTGTTCAGATGGCTATGTGTTGTAGATCATTAATTTTAGCAAACAAAATAGTGAATGCAAGAGCTTCCAGTCAAACCTCACCTCAGGGATTCTAAAAAATTATATGTGACAGATCTTGATAGACCAAGCATGAATAGACTTCTATTTTTTCTTCTTGAGTGATATAATCTTTGAATAAGAATAAACACTCCCTCAAGAGTTTCTTCAATGGTGAATGAAATGTCTTTAACTACAAAACATCAAAACAGTACTTCCACTTATTCTTTGTGTGTGAATTGATCTTCAAGAATGACACACATATGATCAAGACTCCATTGAAAATCTCAAATAGATACTTGACAACAATCTAGAGGTTTTGGTCTCTTATCATCAAGAGAGAGAATTCTTCAACAAGAAAAATAGAAAAAAAACATACCCAAAACATGCCCTACATAATACCATGATTTCTATTTTGAGTTGTGAGAGAATCAAAGGCCCTACAGAATACATACCCAAAACTGAATAGGAGGTTATGAAAAAGTACATACCCAAAACAGGCCCTAGAAAATACATACCCAAAATAGGCCATACAGAAAAATACATACCCAAACAGGCCCTACAGAAAAATACATACCCATACAGAATATAAAGTTATGACAGAACCAAAGGCTAAGAAACATGTAATGGGAAATACATACACCCTATATATATCCATGCTTTCTATTTCGGGCCAAGGAGTGTGTATTAAAAAATAAGCAGGCCAATGATAAATCATGTGGCACTCTTATAGACAGGAAATCACATTCCATAAGGGGGAATCATGGTCACTATAGGAGAAATTTTAGCCTGTAAATAAACAACAAAAACTGGGTTTGTTAGGGTCCCCATAACTATTTCTTAGTGGTCCCATGTGAGGAATAATGGGAGGTGAGGCTGTTAAAAAGGGAGGGTTGAAGAGAGTAGGGATGAAAATTATAGGTTACCACAAAAAAAGACCTAAGATACCTCAAGATAAAGTGTATTTTTGAGATGTTTGGATAAGAATATCAAATAAATAATTATGTCTCTAGATCTGATGAATTAGAAATGGAAGTATCAAAAGACAATTTAATGAATACACAAAAGAACTAGGAAAATAAGGCAAGGAAAAATATAAAGAGAAGGATCAACCACTTCTTGGAATTGAACAAAGTGGTAAGGGTAGATCTGTAGAATCTATTTATAGATATTCTTTTGATAATCAAGTACAAGATGTGGAGAGTATAAAGAGATCAAAATAGTTAAAGACTTCTACTCTCATATTATAGATTATTTGAATAAGGATCCAATGTATTGGTAATCCAATATATAACCAGTATAATCCATCACAAGAAAACAATAGGTACCTATTACAGGAAGAACCTTCCATCAAGAACCTATAAAAATCTTACAACCATGTAAAAAAATTGAAATGGTTTCATCAAGATCAGTGGATGACTTGGAGGATTTAATGAGATTTGGTTTATGCCAACAATTTGACCCAAAATCCCAGACTACATGGTCTAGTTGGGAAGACCATATGAAGTGTAAATTGAAGGATGTAGTGGATATGGTTTATAAAATATTTAATATCATTGAATGTTGAATATTATAACACACATTGTGTACCTATAGTTGAAATTCTGGCATGAATAGGGAGTACACTCCCAGAAGATCATTTCGATGTAAACCCCATGTTGTACATGACCAAACTGCATGTACCATGGGTGGAAAATGACTTTGGTTCCTCTAGAAGTACTCATTGACTAACCATATGGAGTTATAGGTTGTGTGTTATAGAGGTACACATCATGTACATAAGTTTACATTACATGATAAGCTAAGGTACACTCCAAGTACCTCTCTTGGTTCTACACACCCTGTATACAATATTACACATTGTTTAATTCTTCCAAATTCATGAACATGACATATCTATTTCTCCAAAGTAATATCATGACATGTAGGCAATCTATAATGTGTGATATTTCCACATAGATTTTTATAGTTACCTTTTATTATATATTAGAGATTTTACATGAACTGATATTCAAATTCTTGTCCCATTTAGATTGGATACCAGATGAAAAATATCAAGCATGTCATTCAGGGAATTCTTCAGTAGATAGAAAACTTTTTTGGCTCTAAAGATATGTTAGAATATGGATCCATCTCATAATCCTAAGGGTTGGTATTCCCATCCAACTATATAGGGAACAAGGATCCTCAACATTTGGATCAGATAGGGTCTGTATTATTCCTGGTTACATGATCCTTGGATCTTTCAATAGAGTTTTTATTTGGACTAACTATGTGATAAAAAGGGCATGGGATCCTCCACTAGAGTTAATATTCAACCAAACTAATAGATATATCGAATGATGCACGTAGAAGATATTTAAGTCCCATTGTTAGCATGTGTAAATCAGAGTATTATTCTTGTTTACTCTTCAAGGAGACACATACTTGTTGGAGTGGGTCGGGTTTATTGAATGAGTTGTTTAATATTATCCTTTCATCTTAATTATTACCCTTCTCTATCATGTTGACCATTTATAAGAGATAAGGGTTTGCCTACTATGTGCATCAACTCTTATTCCCTTAAATTCTTGAGTGAGTTTCATGGGATGGTTTTTAGGTTATGTCGATTTGGGATAATGTGTAGTGGTTTTCATGTAATATTGGAATTACATGTCATAATTTTGGTGCATTAGTATTGATGAAACAATGATATGGGAAGTATTATATTATTAGGTAGACAAAGAAACCAAATCAGCAACAAGATGAATAATATTAAGAGGTAATACCCAATTGTAGTGATAAAACTAGTAGTAAAGGAGCCATTAGAGAAACACAAAACGAAGAAGCTCTTACTCACACCTGCAAGGGAAAACAAAAATTCACACACCAAATGATGTCAGCTGCAAGAATAAAAACAAACAAGTTTTAAACACATTTAAATGGGGTTGGAAACATGGATCAAACATTGTAAATTAGCGAACTGTCAAGCAATCACACAAGGTTTGTTCATTTTATCTATTCCTATTAAGAATTTTGAATTACATAAAAACTTTTATTTAAATAAATTAATAATGGGAAACGACCACAATGACATGCTCGAGCATCCACATGCATCATAAAACAAAAGTAAATTCCATAAGGAAAGTATGAAAGGCCACCTAAATTTTACCAAGGCTTCTCCACTTTGATTCTAAGGGACAAAATTAACTACTAAGGCCCGCCAAGGCCCACCAAGCTCATCCAACCTCTATCTTGATCAACTAGGATCATTGAATTGCCCTAAGATTCTAAGTTACATCAAGTAACAATTATTAATTAATTATAATTAATTAATTAATTAAATTGAACCCTTTTATATTATATATTAACTCACCAAGACATTTTTCTATGTCAAAACCATCAGCAACACCGTGCATTCCACTCCCAATGCATCTATGAATCTAGGATACACAAAGCCCCAATTAAAAATGCTTATTCAATAGCTAATAAAATTGATTTTGAGAAAAACCACTTGGAAGAATATGAAACATTGAATACCTCAATGGATCTATGTAAAAAAATGAAGGCATGATCTTGGGTTCCCCTATTCCTAACTATAGCAAAATCTCTATCAAAAATGATTGATTTCACCATACTTTAGTGAAATTTATGAATAACCCTAAAAAAGAAACTTTGGAAATCAGAAATGTCATAAGGTAAACAATGTAGAAGGGAGGTAGAATACCTATGTGAAAGTCCTATTAATGAAATTCAGAGAGAAGAGTTTGCGGGGGAGGGGAAAGAGATGGCTGCTAGGGTTCGGGATGGGAGGAGGGGAGAGGCGAGAGGCGGTGAGCGGAGAGTGGCGAGCGGGTAGCGACGAGCGGCGACAGGGAGTTTGGATGAGAGGAGGGGAGCGCGAGGAAGATGAGAGTGGCAATGAGGGGGATTTGGGATGGGAGAGGTGGCGAGGAGGGGAACGGAGCGGTGCTGTATAGATTGGAGAAGTGGGGTGTGAGGGGAAGTCAGACAGGAGAAGGTGATCCCGATGGAGAGAAGGTGCTTAAGTGAGTTAGGGGGTATATACCAACGATTTTTATGAAATAATTGGTATAGAATATCTATCCCAAAATTTATGACAAACCATTGGTATCCATCCATGGAAATAGATCCCATTTCTACTAGTGATAACCCATACATATTTTCTACTCAACTATGAAGAAATGACATCATTTGTACTGTGAGTGCTTCTATCACTTATTCTATAATTTATGTTATAGTAAGTAAACTTATTTTATTTGTAGGTTATAGGATAATCATATCAAGAAAAAACTTCCATAAATTATAGCAGTTTCTCTTGAAGAATGCCAATTTTTTTTCTCTCTCAATTGTTTCAAAAACTAGTAACATAAATTATTGATGGTTTAACATATCAATTTAGTTTATTATTTATTATATTGATAATTGTTTTACAAAATTTCAGGTGTCTCAACATGCTGATAAAATTGATAAGCTACTGTGTATATTGATTAACCCACCATCCAAAATGGTTAAATCTTATAATTAATATATGGTGAATGGTTTTTGATTTCATAGACGTGAATATGGGGAATAAAAAAATGAACAGTGGAGTTTTCTTGATAGGATCTCATCATAGAGAAAATGAAGTTTATTTTTATAGCATGATGGATGAAATTATTGAACTGTGTTATCTAGGACAAAATTATATAATGATGTTTAAATGTCAGTGGTTGGATACTGAGAGAGGATTGCATGTTCATCCGACTCATGGAATAGTTGATATTAAATATAAAAGTATTCTTGCAGTAAATGAACCATTTTTACTAGCTCAACAGGCACATCAAATTTATTATGAAATGTACTATGTTACTTCAAGAGACCTAAGTGATTAGTGGAGCATAATAAAAATGAAATCTCAAGAAAATCAATTTACTCAAACTGAATGTGGTTCCGCTGAAGTGCAAGGAATTTAAATTTTTCAAGAGACTACTTAAAATCCATCTTTTTCCCAAAGAGACATGAATATCGATGATGACACCCCATAATTAAAGGTCGGTGGTGAAAATTATGTTAATGATGTTATATATGAATTTGAAATGAGAAGAGATGATGAAACTGAAACTCATATAGATATTGATGATGCTGAGGAGGAATGTGAATACATTGACATCGTCAGATATGAAGATGATGATGAAGGTGAAAATTTTCACAGTTAAATTATGGTTATAATCATAACTAATATATATCTATATATAATAGTTATTTTCATCTATTTTATAAAAAACTCATTTTGTGTTTTAGATGGATGATGAACTATTTCATGAGTTGTAGGAGGCTGAGCTACCTTTGGATGAGGAGGATTTGGGATCATCTGACCCTCAGCTTACTGGTGGTTCAGGGGGTACACGGAGGGGGCATGTTCTTGTGTGACTGATGATTCATGACCCTATCCCCGAGCGATGTCAATGTCTTGGCTTCGATCCACGCACATGGAGGATTGATAACCTATATATTTTAGTTATCTTTCATTAATTTATTTATATACTAATTGTTTGATTATTTGTTCTTTTTTCACAATTTTGCGCATATAGCTATTGGAAAGGGGAGCACTATCTTGCACAATTATTTTTCTCAGCCTTGGATCACATGGGAACATATTCCCGTTGATGTGAAACTCGACATGTTTAATCATTGGATGGTACATAAATAAATAATATTTATTTTGAAATTTATTTCATTAATAAATTCATATTATAAATTATTTTTAGGGTTTATGGTATCCCATCGATGATAGCATGCGTGACGCTATCCACACAGGATAAGAGGTGTCTATACGTGACCATTTCTGTTAGTTTTTGCACAATTTGAGAAGGATGTCCATGAATAAAGAAGGATTGATAGTATTTGATGAGTCGTATAGAGCCCACCACCTAGAGTACATTTCATCTCACATTTGGGATGGATTATGTTCACATTGATTAGGTGGTGGATTTCAGATGAGATCTTCATTGGGCCGACAGAACCGAGGAAGACAGGAGGTGATGCATCAAGTCGGTAGTTGTACATTCAGTATGCATAGAGATCATCTAATAATTACTTTTTTTAAATATTTTATATACCTTTAAATATAAATAGTTTATTTTATATTCATATAGGTAGTTAAGTAGCCCAATATTATGGAGTATGACGTTTATCAGAGGATGTATAGTGATCCAACCACTGGAGAGATTAGAAGTGATTGCCATCGTTGGATTATGGTCAGTATTATTTATTTTTTAGTTTGAAAATTATCTTCATATAATATTTTCACTATTTTAATTTCAAATTGGAACTAAAGGAGTCATATGAGGCCGAGACCTCTCAGACACAGGCTGAGAGTCAGGCCGAGATGACTAATTAGACTAGTACCCACCATTTCGATGAGGAAGCATGGATGCAGACGACCCAGTATGGCTTCAAGAAGGGAAGAGTAGTTAGTATCAACTCTCATTTGACTCATGGGACTTATTATGGTACTACTACGATGTCGACATCCAACTCAAGAGGAGCTCATAGAGAGGCATCATCTTCTGGAAAACAGTATCAAGAGAACCTGCAAGCTCATAGTGATATTATAGAGAGTTTACGTAAGCAGCAGGAAGAGATGCGTCAGCAACAACAGCAATAGTACGAGGAGGAGACGCATCGATGGATGGAGAAGAATCACGAGCAGATGGAGTACATGCGTGGTCTGACTCGTAGTTTAGGGATGAAGTTTCCTCCACCATCTCCTCTAGATCCTCCACCTTCTCCAAAAGACTATCCCCCAGTGACTTTTTTTAATGTTAAAAACATTTGAATTCAAAGTTTATTATAGTATTAACTATTTACAGTTTCTACCTTTTATATTGGTGTGAATATTGCATAATTTTTTTTATTTTTAATATTTTAATATTTTATTATTTATTATTAGTATTATATTTTTTAATGTTTTTTTATTTTACTACTACTACTAATAATAATTTTTTATTTTTTTATATTTTTTTCGAATATTGAAAATTTTAATATTTTATAATTTTTTTATATTAATGATATTAATATTATTTTTTTATAAATGTTAATAATAATAACAACATTATTATATTATTAATATTTTTTTATTATTAATATTATAATAATATAATTTTTTTATATTATTAATATTAGTATTATTATTATATAATATAATATTATTTATATTAATAATATTAATAATAATATTATTTTATAATATTAATTTATCATAATTTTATTAAATATATTTCTTTATTTGATTAGGTATTTGCAACGGGTCCTTTTGCGATGGGACCCCGTCGCAAATAGTTTATATATTTTTTAAATAAGTATTTGCGATGGTAAAACGACACCGTCGCAAATAACTATTTGAGACTGGCCCATCGCAACATTTTATTATATATATAATCTATATAATCAGAGAACTATTTGTGATGGCCCGTCACAAAAACTACTATTTATGACGTTGTTTTCTGCAATGAGCTATTTTCAACAGGACCCTATTGTAAAATCTCATTTGCGACGAGATCCCATTGCAAATAACCTTTCGTAAATACCTCAAATTTTAGTAGTGTAATAGACCTCACATGATGATCATGTTTATGATAAGTTAAAGCATTAGTCAAGGGGTCTACCACATTTTTCTTTCATGGATATTATGCTCACTGTGACTTTACCTCTTTGAGAAAAATCCCTCAAGAGATAACACTTCTGAAGTATTCTCTTCATCTGCTGACATAACCTTAGATCCATTGCAAGAGCCACCACAGTAGTATTATCACAAAAGAGTGTGATAAGGTCTTTACTACTAGGTACCAAATAAATCATTTTGATAAAGTTTTCTATCCAAATTGCATCATTATCTACCGAAGAAGTCGTAATATACTCAAACTCCCCTACAGAATCTATGACTACAAATTGTTTTGAGCTCTTCCAGCTCACAACACCTCCATTGAGAGTGAAGATGTATCCTATTTGTGATTTAAGACCATCTTGATCTATTTGGAAACTAGAATCTTTATATACTATGAAAAATAGTTCCTCATCTCCTCTATAGACTAGGAACATATCCTTAATACTCCTTAGATACTTAAAGATAGTCTTGACCACTATTCAATGAAGGTTACCTGTGTTAGCTTGATATTTACTACCAAAATCAAGCCATAGAAAACATATTTCCTTGTAAATAACAAAATATACATGACTTACCCAATCAATGAAGCATAAGTAATCCTTTCTATCCCCTATATTTCTTCATGTGTATGAGGACACATTCTCTTAGAATGATAAAGGCCACGTGACATTGGAAACGACCCCCCTCTTGGATTGTTCCATACTGAATCTTTTCAATATCATGTAAATATATGTACCTTAACTTAGAATGAGAAGCCTCTTGGATATATCATGATGGATATTGATCCCAATAATATATTTTTCCTCACCTAATTACTTCAAGGAGAAGCATTTATTCAACCATGATTTAACATATTGTAAGAATGATATCTCATTTCCAATAAGTAGTATGCCATCGATATATACTATTAAGAAAATGAACACACTCCATCTAAAGTAGTTATCAATACAAGGGTAGCATTAATTCTTTGTGAAACCAAATTTCATTATAACTTCATCAAACCGAATGTTCCATGACTTGGAATCTTGATTCAATCCACAAAAAGATATTTTGAATTTACACACCTTGTTGGCATCCTTTGGAGTCACAAAAACTTTAGGTTGTGTTATATAGACATCTTCCTAAAGGTCCCTATCAAGGAAGGATATTTTGAAACCCATTTTCTAAATCCTTTAGTCATGTAAATATGTAATATAAAGTATAATTCTAATGGATTTCATCATACAAACTAGTGAAAAGGTTTCATTGTAGTTTATGCCTTGATGTCGTTTGAAACATTTTGCAACTAGTCATGCTGTAAAAGTATTAAATTTTCCATCGATGTATTGTTTCTTATTGAATACCCATTTACAATCGATGGGATCAACATCCACTAGATGATTTATTAAAATATATATTTAGAGGTTTTGGTACATGGAATCCATTTCAGAATTCATAGCTTCTTGCCTCTTAGAAACATATGTTCCAGTTAATGCTTCCTTATAGGTTACATGATCATTGTTATCAATTAATATTAAGTCACAATCATCGATGAATATAATTACATATATTTTATGCTCACTAACCTCTCTTGTACTCCTATATAGTACTTGTGACTTTGGATTATTCTATTGCATGGGGATTTGTGTAATTTGTTCCTGTGCCAACTCTTGTGTATCTTGATCCTGGACTTCATCAAAGTCTATCTCAATAAAACTATATCCTTTAGATATGTGATCCCATTCAAGAAACATGGGATATATTTTAACCACAAATTTCTTGTATGTTGAGTTATATAGGTAATATTCTTTAGTTTCCTTAAGATAACTTATAAAGACCGAATTAGTGCCTCGAGGTGCAAGTTTGTTTCTAGATAAGGCCTTAACAAATTCTTATAAACCCCACACTCATATATGTGACAAAATTTGTTTATTTATATACAAAATATGATATGGAATACTGGTTGTTTATTTATTTGGCACTCAATTTAGTATGTATATTATTATTTGTAACACATATCACCAAAAGGATAATGTAATACTCACATGACTCATCATTGATATCACTATTTCTAATAAGGTGTAGTTACTCCTTTCACTTACACCATTCCAATAAGGTGTATAAGGAGGGTTGAGTTAATATAGAATCCCAAAATCCCATAAATAATAAATGAAGTCTTGATTAAGATATTCACCACTTTGTTTTGAGTAGATTTTCTTAATCGTTTTACCAAGGTGGTTCCCAACTTCATTCTTGTATTCCTTGAATCTGTCAAAGGAATTTGATTTATACCTAATCAAGTAGACATATTCATATGTACTAAAATCATTAGTAAAAGTTATGAAGTATGAGTACCCACCCCTTTCTTCAACTAGAAATGGTCCACACACATTGGTATGAACTAATTCAAGAAGCTCCTTGGCCCTTTTAACTTTTCCACTAAATAGGGATTTGGTCATTTTTCCTTGAAAACATGTGTGACATACACCAAGTGGTTTTAGTTCAAAAGAACCTAAATATACATCTTGGTGTAATTTTTCAAATGATTTTCATTTACATGACCTAACCGGTGATACCATAGTTGGGTATTGTATAAGTCACATGAAGTAGATTCTTTATCGATTTCCATTACTTGGTTTATATAATCCAATACATAAAGACTATTATTTAAATATTCCTTACTTTAACATATGTTATCTTTATAAAAGAAGCAACATTTATTCCCGAATATGAAAATAGATCCATCTGTATCAAGTCTGGATATAGAAATAATGTTTTTGGTAAGAGATGGAACATAATAATAGAATTTGAAAACCAAGATCATTTCAATTGTAAATTTAAGGTGGTAGTCCCCAATATCCATGGTATAAATTCCAGATCCATTGGTTGCACATAGATCTATTTCCCATCATTCAATCTTCTAGAATATAATTGGTTCTTGTATTTTAATACACACGTGAGTACCGAATGTTGTATATAATACCCAATTTTTAGAAATAGATAGACTGCACTTGATAACAAACACAAATGAAGCTTCTCCTTGTTTCTTTTTCTGGGTGTAGTATTTCTTCTAGTGGCCTTTATTGCCACATACAAATTCTAAAAAAACATGTTCCCCCTGCTTTCCCCTTGATGTTTCTCTTCTTATAAGGGTGTTATAAAGAAGCTTTGGGATTAAAGATCTTCACATGGACTTTCCTTTTATTCAATATAAGGATAAAAGGATTTTTTTTGTTTCATGTCCTTATCAACACGGTAAAGTAAGGTGAGAATGTTTTTCATATTAACGTTAACCAAAAAGCTATTGAAGCTCTGTGGGAGTGATGAAAGAATGAGATCAATGCATATTTATTAAATTATTTTAAACACTATAATCTCTAAGCACTCCATGTAGCTAATGAGTTTGACTATGTGAGTCACTGCTAGTGAAATCTCTCTACGAATACTCCTAAACCGTGTCTTTTATGTCTTAGATGTTCCTATCTAGATCTCTCCTGATAAAGGAAACGAATATTATAAAGGATAATATAAGAATCCATGTCTTCATGTGACTTCAAGATCTCAATATACATGGATGGAATCTTTAAATGCTGAACATAAACCATTTCAATCAAATGGTTATCATAGATATATAGCTTCTCATCATTCAACTCCTTAAAAGGTAGATCAAGTAGTAAGGATTTTAGCATGTAATATTTTTTCTCATAGAGAAGCATAACCCATAGGAATATAAAACATTCCCAGAAGATACTACCAATAATGAGATTTTCTTTATCCAAAATGTACTTCAAATTTAAGGTGATTGATGGAATTTCCATTTTATTCTATAATTAAAAAATAGAATATTATTAGCACTTCACTTGATTATAATTAATATGATTTATAATAATAATTTTAATTTTATTAAGCCTCCCACTATTTTATCAAGTCTCAATTACCCTCACCATTTAACTTGGAATGTTCCATAATTCAAGAAATTCTAGTGGAAAGGATCCATATTTCCCTTATTTATGATCCAGACTATGTCCATGAAAACCATAAGAAGGTATTGCCAACTAAAAACTGGAAGCTCCTTGAACCGTTGAGTGGACTCTCTAATTCAGAAATTCTAATTGATATTTCCTCAATACTTACCTCCAAATTTTTATTGATCATACCATTGAAATTAAATTCAATATAGTTTTGGTTAAGTTGACCCAAAACCCTTATGAGAGCCCCCCGATAAAACTAAGTGTCCAAACTATGGACATATAAAATCATAGTTCTTTTTTTGTATTCCCAATCAAGTAATGGAAGGCTTAGTCTAACTTAATATTAAGTTTTAGAGATTTTTATTTATTATACGTGAATATTTCTTGTTTTATCCTTTACATTTCTTGTTAATATTAATTTGATTTTACATAAGATATTAACCATGTATTTATAAACAATTTACACATAATCCATTTATTTAAATTCTATATTTACACATTAGTCTAAATATTTTTTTGATCATGATCATGCATACAAAAAATAAATAATTCATAAAAAAATAAAATAAATAACCCGATCATGAGCTTATCTAATGGTTGATTTATTGAGAGGAAAATAAATCAACCAATAAACTAGGTAAAACTCATTATTCCATTTTTTGAATGAGTTTAATCATTACACATGTCCACCTATTTATAACTTGGGTTGGAAATACCTAGGTTTCTTCTTGAATTTCCTCCATGCACCTTAGGATACTCCTTTTATTACAGGTATTTATAACTCACACACAGGTGAGGGGAAAAACAGATTGATTAAGGGGAATTACATAAATCAACTTGGACACATAGGTCCTAAATAATAAAGGGGGGAGGGATGAAAACTATACCATAATATTTAATTTAATAATTAATAATTATAAAAATATGTAATAAATTAAATTAAATAAAACCAACACACACATAGGCCTAGTCAAATCTCATGAACGGTCATAAACATGAAATGAATATGCCAAAGTACATTGGTTAACATTAATTTATATTCTTTATTTTTTATTAAGATAAATGCGCATGAATTAATTAATTAATTAATTCCATTTTATCTTAATGAGCATCCAAATTATCTGGGAGAAACCCATCATTAATGAATTCATGGTAAATAAATGGTATTACCAATAATTTGTAGAGACTCAGGTTTTGTCCTATAATACTTTGTAATATTTCTAAGAATATTTATGAAGCTAGATATTGAGTCAGTATGGGAATCATGGGTCAGGAGAGCCTCAGTGTGGTGATTTTGAAAATATTATATATATTTTGTCACACACACACAATTTCTCTTGAAAAGAGTAATAACTCCCAAACAGAGTCTCTTATTGGATTTATAAGACCATGGTTGAGTCCAGAATGTCATGTTTACCCTAGGCATGAACTAAAGTCATATGTTCTAGGATTTTTGGTCAGAGGCGAGGTGACGGGGCATTAAGTGGTGGATTAATTAATTAAAACTAAACCTAATACCTTGGCCCTCAAGTTTGGGAACATGAGATAAAGTAGGAAAAAATACATCTCCCCTTCTCCTAATCCATTTGATGATGACAGAACCAAGTATGAGTCTATGCAACAAGGTGCTATAAATCTCAGTTTCTGACGTAGATCATCATCAGATCGAGGAGCATCACGATCTGGGTGTTGTTCTTTACCCAAATCTTTGACATTTCACCCTTGAGGTAGGTGGTTTAAGTTTTGGTCCTGATCCCCATCCATTTTGATTTTATTTAAGGTTTTAGAGCCCAAATACAATTACTATTAATACATGCTAGATAGATCTGTGGGTTTTCAGTTGAACCGGGGTGAATCGAGCATTTTTGCAGGTGATTCCCGACTGTAATTACCATATACACAGAGTGTAGTCCAGAGAGACATGAATCGTAGTCCTTCCTATTTGGGGAAGATGAGATTTGGGGACTATACCCTATGTATCGGGTTTAAACACCATGTATTACCCCATACCGCGTGACCATGGGACATGGCTTGGGAAGCTGTGTGAAACCCCATGGCCCTGTACAAATACATGACTAAAGTACACATACATGTGGTTTGGTATATGGACATGAGTAAACTACACGTCTAGGGTCTGGGTGAAGTAGAACACACTATGTAATCTCAAAACAAGACATGTACCCCTACATGGGTTGAAAAACCGTGTATACAGGATACACATATAGGTGCTTGGGCGGGTTCACACGTTGTGTGTGCCCTAGTGTACACTGTGTACTCCTATGAGATCTTCCTAAGATCTTACACTGTTTGTATCTTCTTCTACGGGACTCGGATTCAGGCTTGTGAGTAGTCTATCATGAGTGTTTTTCTACGTAGAATGCGACGATGTCCTATATTCTACCCTACAAGATATGAAGTGGAATGTTTTGATCAATATTCTTGTTTAGTGGTTATAAATCATGGGATGTGATTAGGGTGAATCATTGGGATGACATCAGGTTCGGTACCCTCCCCTTTCACTGTAAGATGTGGGTCCCCTGGACTCTTTAGACCAGTAAGGTGGTTCTCCCCTATTTGAATAAGGCACATGTCCCCTACCCATTTTACATTTCAAGGTTTGATAAGTGAGATGATCCTCTTAGCAAAACTTGAATTATGCTGAAGATTAGTGTGGTTCTTGAAGAGAGATCCTGGGACTAGTACTCCCCTGTGGAATCAAGGTGTGGGTTTCTCTTACCTCTATTCTTTAGTAGATATGGGACTCTCCATGTTGTGGGTGTGGGTTACCCATATCATTAGTAAAGTTTGAAAGTTCTCCTCTACCATGCTAGGGCGCAGAACGTCTATACTTATTGGCCATATAGAGTAGGAACTACCCTGTTGGACCAGGGTGTGGGTCCTCTATCCATGGAGTTGGTACTCCCCCAACGTGTCTAGGTGTGGGTCCTCTATACATGATGTAAAGGAATATTGAAAACACCCCTAATAAAATAGGGTATGAGTCCTCTATCCCTAGAGTCAGTAATCCCTTGTCATTCCAGGGTGCTGGTCCTCCATACGTGTCATTCTGGTAGAGTTGGTACTCTCATGTCGTATCAGGGAGCATGTCCTCTAGCCTGGGGTTGGTACTCCCCTTTTATACTAGGGTATGAGTCTCTCATAGTAAACTAGCTAGAGGAGTTGGTACTCCCATGTCATACTAGGGTGTAGGTCCTCTATATTTAGAGTGGTACTACCCTAACATGAGTAGGGTGTGGTACTCTATCTACAAAGTTATACTCCCCTTCTATGATAGGGTTTAGGTCCTTTATCCTTGGATTGGTACTCCCCTATTGTATTAGGGTGCGATTCCTCACCTAAAAAGTAGTAATCCCCCATCTTTGAGTAGGAGTGGGGTGTGGGTCCTCCATTGGATATAGTTCTCCATCATCTATTGAGTATAGTTACGAGGTGCATGCCCCTATAATAGATGCGTGATACTCAATTAGGAGTTAGTGCTCCCTCGAAAAACTGAGGCATGAACCACTCCAAATAGAAGTTAAAGAGGTTTAATGGGTTGGTTTAAGATCTAGTACTCCCTCAACTATAGGGAAGTGGTGAGGTGTGGGTCCTTCTATTCTCTCTCTCAATAGATAGGATGCACAAGGTTAATAGTTTGGAGTAGTTATCCCTCAACTGTGTGCAGTAGTGAGGGGAGATCCTCTCTGCTTGGTTTTTTTAGTCTTGTACAATTCATATAGTAGTGATGATAGAACCTCTGGTTCTAGGAACTAGATATGGATCTTGTAGGTTCTTCCTGACGGAGCACGTTCTCTCATATGTACCATTAAGAATGGTAGAACTGTTCCTGATGGAGTGTATCTCTCAGACGAGTTCCATCTATGATGATAGAGCTCATGGAGTTTGTTCTATTAGTTTTTATGTTACCTTTGGATCCTTGAGTAGAATCCTATCCCTGGCTATGAGGTCAGAACCTCATGATAATTGGAGTCTGAGATGTGTATATCTAGGTGATTCTGGGAGCCTTATGGTGCTGTCACGTTTTGGGTTGACACCCCCTTGTGGACTGAGTACATACCTTTTCCATTCCCATGCTTTAGTTTTGGTTACTCTCTTTCAATGGGAGGCAAAGACACGTGGGGTATGCCATGTGATTTTTCATGTTTAGCTTCTCATGGTTAGATGATCTCAATCTCCTTCTGGGGTTAGAAAAGACTCAATGTGTAGTTCATCTAATAACCATGTTGATCCCCCTATTCTTGTGTGAGTTTACTTCTTTATGGGTTTAGTTGTGGGATAGAGCTTTCATTAATCTCTTATTTGGGATTATTTTGACATAGATGACTAGTCATGTACAATCAAGGATGATTCGAGATGGATTTTCTCTCTCGATGGGGTTCCTTCTAGCTAGGTCGAGTGGACTGTTGCCTTTTAGTTTCTCCCTTTTCTTTTGGGTTTTTGGGGAACCGACTGAATATTTTTATACTCACCCCTACACGGGATTTTCCTGCATGTGTTGTGTCTTTTGCAGACTATAGGCCTTTCTAAGGAGTCCACGGAGGACCCGAGGTAGGTAGATATTAGTGATCTAGACTGACCTATATGTTTACCAGAGCTGGGATGAGGATATTTCTGGTAGTCATAGTTGACAGTGATCCCCTCCTTCTGAGTAGGTTGGACGCTTTTACAATTTTCCTTTTCTAGTCATGTTTTTTCTCTTTCAGTACTTTAGTTGTACTATGGTTTTGGATAAATTTATGCATGAATTTTAGTTTCCATATTTATATATATATATGCACTGTTGCATCGAGGTGTTTGTGGATGCATCTATACAGGTACTCTAGGAAAAGGCCTCCCTAAGTTATTTGGGCCTTCGAAACTTGTCACCACCCCCTAGCCTATGGAGGTGGGCTTGGGGTAGTTGCAGCTTGAGCCCTATCTTGGGTCAGGTTGTGAAAGATTGGTATTAGAGAAATTTAATTCCTTGGGATGTTGTTTAGACTTTCCACTTAAAATTATTTTGGTTGGGTTTCATAAAAACAGTGTTAGGATGTTTTGAGTTCATATCTTAGACCAGAGGTCCCGATGTTGGTGTGGCGGTCGACGTATCCATTCACTAGGACTTTGACAACCTGATTTTTGACTCGGTATATTAGGACACTTCTCATAGGTGAATAAAAGTACATGCATTATATAGGATTGAGTTTTTTTCCTATCCTTCTTGAGTCATATTCCAAAATATACTCATTGATTGTGGTGCATCTTGATTCTATTTCTGGATGCCTCCACAATGATGACCAAATAGGGTTCTATGAAATGATTGTTATGACAATCTACCCCATGATGAGGCTTTAGTATAGGGCACTGGTTCTGAGGTGGTACCTCAAGGTGGTCTTCCAATTGTGCCACCACCCGTTGAGCAATTGGTTGTGATGGAAGTTTAGGATGAGGATGCATGCAGTTTGAGTGTGTTGAATGTGTTCCATAAGTAGCGAACTATGAGGTACCGAGGTTATCTAAACCTCCTAGTCAACTGATGGATGGATCAAGGTAGTCACACAAGTTTTCTTCATTGTGAGGACAACTCCTAATCAGATGGTGGACCCACTAGTGAGCCTTTTGCATGGTTCGAAAGGGAAATGGTGGAGTTTGGTGATGCAGTATCATAACGAGACAATGCTCACTTGGGTAGAGTTTGAGTGGATCTTCAGGGAGGATTTCTATCTAGCCACATTGAGTTTAGTGCGTATCCATGAGCTTCTATAGCTTTCGAAGGATAACGTGACCATGGAAGAGTTTTCAGTGAGGTTCATAGACCTGCCCCAATATTACCTGGATATGGTTCATGATCTATTTTATAGAGCAAAAACCTTTGAGTAGGGATTGTGCCAGGAGATCAGGGCATCTGTGGTGTTGTTGTACATCCCCTCTTATGTTGGAGTATTGGAGCGATCTTTGGTTATAGAGAGCTTTATGGTGAAGGGGAAGGTAGATGTATCCTACAATGGTAGTCATGAGGCTGATGAATCTATATCATTTGGAAGATGACATATAATAATATCATGACACATGAGGAATACCCATGACCAGACTCAGGCACGTGGTCCTATGGCGTAGGAGCAACACCATGGACTAGGTCAACCACAATAGATGTGATGTTATGATTATGATGATTGGGGACATCTTTCTAGAGATTTTTTGAACCACCATGCTATTGAGAGGGAACCATCTAACGTGAAACCTTGGTAGAGGTAGCATTTGGAGAAGGGAGTTCCATGATATGGAGGACAAGGTGGAGGAGATGGGATAATAGTAAGAGGTTGCAAGTGGTTCAAGGTGTTACCACCACCCCCAGGTGGTCCATTCTAGTCTCAAGAAGATGGAGGACGTGAGCAAGGAAATTTGTAGGCCATAGAGGCCTTTGACCCAAAATATTTGAGAATGAATAAAGGTACACTCTATGTTCATTCTACTTTATGCAGTAACAATTTATAAACACTATAGTTAGGTACTCTTTTTCTTTCCACTTCTTTCTCGAGGTTTAATCAGGGTGATACGGGGAATTGGTTTAACCCTGTATTGATGTTGTTTTACATAGCTCTAAATAAATGAGGAATAGGGGTCCTTCCCCAACCAATAATCATTTTTTTGATGTGAGAAAAATTGTGATGATGAGTCAGTACCGCCCAAAGTAGATAGTTTCAAGGTACAGTGGATGAGTCTCTCTGAATTGTGTGTTCGGGGTTGGGTGACATGTTGGTGGTTTCAGAGGGACCAATAAGACCCAACTTGAGAGTTTAGGAAACCCTATATTATTTTTCAGTACCCTCACATGCTTGGTTTTAGATTTTTACATGAGATGCTTGAGGAGGATGAGGTACAGTCTGACCTCGCTTTGGACTCATGATGAAGAGGGAGCCTTCCCCACCAAGATTCATTTTTTTGATGCGATCAAAACCACATGGGTGAGTACCAAGGTTTGGAGGACAAGTTCCTTAGACTTGTGTTTTTAGGGTAAGGCTGCATGGTAAGTGTCTGAGAAGGTCATGACCTTGACATTGGGGCTTTCTGCTTGACCCTTTTTCTTGGCATCCTTGGTGATGGGTGAGCATTGCTCAGAACCATTTTGTAGCAGCAAAGTTAGATGCTATGATTTTTTTTTCAGTGTGTATTGGGTTTCTACCATCCATACTCAGTTGGGATGCCACTAGTGGGTGTGTCAATGTTTCTGGTTTGGGTTACTCTCCTTCCAGGAGGGGTTAAGACATGTGGGGTATGCCACATGATTTCCATGTCTAGCTCCTCACAGTTGGACGAGTTTACCATCCTTTACTATATTTTGGTACCCTTGTGTGCTTGGAGTCAACCTTGAATTCAAGAAACTTGATAAGGTTGGAGTTCATTTCATCTAGGTGTGGTTGCAAACATCTAGGTTATGTTGGTATCTGTGTCAGGTTAGCAAGGTGGTGTACCACTAGACACTCTGACTGCAGATGTACCATGGTGCTTGGTGATTTTTCCACTTGTCGTAGCTAAATAGACGTGTGATGATTTTTTCATGATGTTTCCTAGTTAGATATGGACATAAGAGTGGTTGGATTTGGGTGGTTCCCCTGAGTGCATGTTTGGAATCAGTATGGGAACCTCTAGTGTGTTCACTGGTATGGGAGTTCCGGTGGAGAGTTTAGTTTCTTTTTCCCTATGCCTAGACCTTTTCTTTTAAAGGAAGAAAATATTTTAAGGTGGTAGTGATGTAGAGACTCAAGTTTCAATCTGTAAGACTTTGGAATATTTCTAAGAATATATTTCCAAATAAAGATGATAGGTCGGAATGGGAATCAGGGGCCTAGAGATCCTTGGCGTGGTGATTTTGAAAATATTAAATATATTTTATCATGCACATGTATTTTCACTTGAAAAGAGTAATAACTCCCAAATGGAGTCTCATATTAGATTTCTAAGACTGCGATTGATTCCAAAATTTCATGTTTACCCTAAGTGCAATGTAAAGTCATCTACGCTATGAGTTTTGGTCAAAGGTGAGAGGATGAGGTGTTAAGTGGTGTATTAATTAATTAAATGAGTAATTAATTAATTAATTAATTAAAATTAAACCTAATACCCTTCACTTCCCCCTCATGCTTGGGTGCACAACACAAAGGAGGAAAATCTTCTCCTCCCCTTCTCATCCTTCCTTTGGAAATGATGAAACTGAGGATGAATCAACGCAATGAGGTGCTGAAGATCTTAGTTTCTGATGTTTATCATCATCAGATCAAGGAGAATCATGATCCGAGCATCATTATTCACCAAAAGCTTCAGAGTTTCACCCTTGAGGTATGATTTTTTGAGTTTTGTTCTGGATCCTCATTCTTTTTTACTTTAATTTAGGGTTTTAGATCCCAAATACAATTGCTCTTGATCCCTACTAGATAGATCTGTGAGTTTTGGGTTGAACTGAGGAGAATCAGGAATTTTTACAGGTGATTCCCGATTGTAATTACCATATACATGGCGTGTACTCTAGAGATATATTCCGTGTAGTCCTTCCTATTTAGGTAAGATGATATTTGGATATTACATGCCATGTACTGGGTTTACACACTGTATAGTACCCCAAACCGTGTGACCATGGGACATAGATTGGGAAGCCGTGTAAAACCCCATGGTCATGTACAACTACATGGACAAAGTACATGGACATGGGTAAACTACATGGCCAAAGTACATGGAAATGGGGTCCGGTACATGAACACAGGTAAAATACACTACCAGGGGATGAGTGAAGAATAACACACCATGTACTCTTGGTACACATCATGTACCCCTACATGGGTTAGAAAACATTGTATATAGGATACACATCCTAGTGATCAGGTGGGATCACATGCAGTGTGTTCCCCAGTGCACGTCGTGTACTCCTAGGAGATCTTCCTAAGATCTTCCACCTTCTGTATCTCCTTTTACGGGACTCATATTTAGGATTATGAGTAGCATATCATGAGTTTTTTTTCATTTATAATGTAATGGTGGCCTCTGTTTCGGCCTACAAGATATGAAATGGTGAGTTTCAATCAAGACACTTGTGTGGTGGTGCTAAATCTAGGGTAGTGATCAGGGTGAATCACTGTGTTGACATAGGGGTTGGTACCCTCCCCCTTCACTTTATGGCATGGTTCCCCTAGCTGTGGAAGTTTTATGTTGAAAGGTTTAAAAAATCTAATGATCCTCTTAGAAACACTTGACCGATGATGAAGATTAGTGTGGTTCTTGAAGAGAGACGCTAGGAATGATAAACCTCTATGGAATTAGGGCATAGGTTTCCCTTACCTCTATGATTTGGTAGAGATGGGACTCCCCATACCGTGGGTGTGGGTTCCCTGTATCGTTCATAAAGTTGGAAAATTCCCCCCTTTTGTGCTAGGGCGTAGTTCCTCCATACTTGTTCATCAGATAGAGTTGGAACTCCCCTATTGAACCATGGTAAAAGTCATCTATTCATATAGTCAGTACTCCCCTAACATGTTAGGGCACGAGTCCTCCAAACATGATGTAAAGGAAGAGTGGAGACTCCCCTACTAGAATAGGGTGCGGGTGCTCTATCCCTTGATTCAGTACCCCCCTTTCATTCTATGGTGTGGGTCCTCCATACGTGTCATTCCTAAAGAGTCGTTACTCTCCTATCATATCAGGGAGTGGGTCCTCTAGCATGGGGTTGGTACTCCCCTGTTGTACTAGGGTGCGGTTCCTCTAGCTATATAGTGGTACTCCCCCAATGTGATTAGGGTATCTATGGAGTTTTACCCCCTGTTGTTCTAGGGTGCAGGTCCTCTATCCTTTGAGTGGTACTCCCCTGTTGTACCAGGGCACATTTCCTCACCTACGGAGTAGTAATCCCCCATATCCGAGTAGTAGTGTGGTGCTGATACTTCATTAGAACTAGTGGTCCCTAGTATATTGAGTATAGTTACGAGGTGCAAGCCCATCTACTAGATGCATGCTACCAGTTTAGGAGTTAGTTATCCCTCGATGAACTGAGGTTCAGACCACTTCAACCAATAGTGAAAGAGGTTTTGTGGGTTGGTTTAGGAGTTGGTACTCCCTCGACTGTAGGGAAGTGGCGAGGTGTGGGTCTCTCCATTCTCTCTCTCAATAGAGAGGATGCACAAGGTTTATAGTCTGGTGCAGTTCTCCCTCAACTGTGTGCATTGGTGAGGGGTGGGCCTCTATACTTGGTATTCTTTAACATTGAGTAGGAAACATGCTAGTGATGGAAGAACCTCTGGTGCTGGGCACTAGAGATGGACCTTGTAGGTTGTTATCAATGGATAAAGTTCTCTTAGATGTACCATTAGGAAAGTAAGAAATGTTCCTGATGGAGTGTATCTCTCATATGGGTGCCATCTATGATGGTATAGATCATGGAGTGTGTTCTCCTAGTTTTTGTGTTACCTTTAGAGCCTTGAGTATAATTCTATCGATGGCTATGTGGTTAGAACCTCATGAGACTTAGAGTCTAAGATGAGTATATCTAGGTAATTCTGGGGTCCTTATGGTGTTGTCACATTTTGGTTTGACACCCCTTTGTGTACTGAGTACTTACATTTTCTGTTCCCATTATTTAGTTTTGGTTACTATATTTCCATGGGTGGTAAAGACACATGGGTCATGCTACATGATTTCCATGTTTATCTTCTCATAGTTGGATGAGCACACTCTCCTACTAGGGGTGGAAAATACTTGATGTGTAGTTCATCTACTCACCGTGTTTATCCCCCTTTGCTTGCACAAGGTTACTTCATTTTGGGTTGATCTATGGGGTGGATTTTTCCTTACTCACTTGTTTGGTATTCTTTTAACTTAGATAACTAGTCATGTAAAACCAAGTATGATTCAAGATGGATTTTCTCTCTCAATGGGGTTCCCTCTGGCTAGGTCGATCAGACTATTTTCTTTCAGTTTCTCCCTTTTATTTTAGGGTTTTGGGGGTACCTACTAAGTATTTTTATACTAACCCCTATATGGGATTTTCCCACATGTATTTTGTCTTATGCTGACCACATGCCTTTCGACGGAGTCCATAGAGGACCTGATGTAGTTGGATCTTAGTGAGCTAGACCGAACGAGGTGTTTACCAAAGCTGGGATTAGGAGATTTCTGACAGTTTTAGTTAATAGTGATCCCCTCCTTCTAAGCAGGTTAGATGCTTTTACAGTTTTTCTTTGGTGGGTGTGTGTTTTCCCTTTCAGTACTTTTGTTGTAATCTGGTTTAGGATAGATGTATGCATGAATTTTAGTTTCCAGTTTTTTATATATATCTCTGTACTATTTCATCGAGGTGTTTGTGGGTGTGTATATACAAGTACTCTAGGAAAAGGCCTCCCTAAGTTAGTTGTGCCTTAGGCGCTTATCACCACCCCTAGCCCATGGAGGTGGGATTGAGGTAGTTGTGGCTCGAGCCCCGACTTGGGTTGTGTCGAGACATAATTATAGATAATTAAAATAAGAAATTTGATCATTTTTGAATTCTTAAAAACCTATATCACATAGTCAAACACATTAGGTTCTAATCAGTTTAACAAGGTTTTAATGTTGCGATTAATTATTTTATTGTAATTTAATTTTGTCTTTTATTGGGAGACTATACGGAGTGTACTATCGAGATACACACCATGTTCCTCTTTTTCTATGTATTTAGGATAAAAATTCAGGGTTTTGGTGTGTATTTTGGCTAGACTATGTGGTGTTTACTAACGGGCTACACACCGTGTATCATGCTTTCCGTGTGTCCGTGCAACCCGCCAAATGACTCAATAAATTCTTTGAATGCAGGACTACATGATGTGTACTAACAAGCTATACACCATGTTTATTTCTTTCCATGTGTATGTATAATCTTCCAAATAACTTGATGTTTATTTCTAATGTGGGAATTAATGAACTAAAAGACATGTACGTCAGCTAAACATCATGTGTTTCATTAATTACACAGGCTTTCAGTCTCATGTGGTCAGTAATTATGTATTTTAAAACACGGGTAAAAAACAATTTCATCGCTAAATAGTGTATAATACACAATGTGTATGCTAATTACATGCTGTTTAATCCAACAGGCCATGTGTCAAGTTGTCATGGCCTACACATGGTGTGAACTAAATTCACCATGTGTAATAACTGCTGTAATGACCCAAACTTTTATCAATATATTTTCCCCTTCTTATAATTATGTTATATGGTATAAAACAAATATATAAAATAGATATCCCAATAAAAACACCATTCTCATAAATGAAGAATGAAATAAGTGATGTTTAAAGAAATTAAGGAACCTATACCAATGGAATAGTAACTTTAACCTTTGAATAGTAACATATACATTATGAATAGAAATCTGGCCAATAAAATAATAACCTCTCCTATGAAACTATAAATAGAATTTAAGAATCTTATAAATCTAAATACAATATAATTATATCATAGTATAAGTAAATATATGTTTTAAAATTGATAGTCTAGTGTTGGTATTTTTTTAAAACATAAATGTTTATTTATGATTTTATAATTAATATAATAATTTAAAAGAAAATTTATTTTCATTAAATATATTCATAAAATAATATTTTGTTTTCTTATGATTATAAGATAATTTTATGAGACCTTAGTTAATTTTTCAAAGTGTCATAAAATCAATTATAATTTTAAAATCAATATTTTTCGAATAAATAATGATTTTATTTAAAAATTAAATTTATCATATTTAGAAAATTATTTTCACAAAATTGAGTTCATTTTTTAATTCTAAATATTGAAAAAAGTTCTGGGTTAATTTTTTGTATTTTTCTAAAATAGTTGATTTTTTGGTGAATAGTGAAATACAATATTTTACGATATAAGCTAAATATATGAATTTTTGAGTCATGGATGATGTATGGATGATGTAAGCTCATAATCTTGAACTCTCCTTATATATTTACTATATATAGTCATGTTAATAAAAACTATTCATTTTCTTGATCCAAAATAATAAACTAATGAATAAAATAATAAAAAAACACCCCTCTCATCCCCTATAAATACCACCCCTCACCACCTCTTCTACTCACACCTCCAAAGACTTGAAACTTGTCTATATTCTGACCAATACTCTTCCCAACACTCTCCCATATATCTATAATCCTTTGGTCTCAATAAAATACCAAATCCAATTTCCCTAAGGAGGTTCTCAAGGAGAGGAATTGAAGAGGTAAAATCCTCTTTCATTTTCTTTTAAATACTTTTAAATTTATTTTATTTTATTATTTTATCCTCACATACCATTATCCTAGTGGCATGATAACTCCATTATATTATATATACTATAATTTTATTATGTTAATGGAATAATCCATTATCAACCCTTTTTTTCTCTCCCTTTTATTCTAAAAATGAGAATATCATCTAGGATGTGTCGATTTACCACCATCGTGGATGATACATTTTCATTTTCCATTTCCACCTTCAAGTCTGGTCATAAAACAATTTTTATGGTTAAATAATATTTTATTATACATATTATAAATTATATAATGTTCTGGAATCAATATATAAACATGATATTAAATAAAATGATATGATTTTTTGATTTTCGTAAAATCCTTCAAATAAATTAAATCATTTTCATTAACTATTTATCTAATGATTCATCCTAATACCATATAAAAAATGATATATAAGATCATTTAATCTTATTTAAGCTCATTAATAACATATAATTGCAATTCTGGAAAATTATTCTCATTTTACATGAACTTCCATACATGTATACAAGCAAACCGATCCTAAAAACCAAGAAAAAAACACTCTCAGAATGATGGAATTGAACTCTATAACACATAATAATAGACATAAATGAACTTAATAAAATTATAATAAATAAAATAAATATGAAATAGGTTATGGATTTTTTAATTAATTAATATAATTTTATTATCCAGGATATTAAAGTGAAGAAAACATTCAGACATAAGGTAAGGGGATTCTCAAACCCAAATCCTTTTCTTTGGGTTATTTCTATTTCATTGAAAATTTCTGTGTGGATGTTCTTCTAATATTCCTAAAACATAATTTATTTTTCCTTACATTTTCTTTTCTAGGATATACACGTTTCAAATATTATTTTATGAAAAACATAAAGATTTTCCAAAAGAACTCTTCTTCCCAAGAACACATCTTTTACTTCTATTGAGATTGTTTCTTCTTCACTCAAGATTAATGATTCTTATTCCAAGTATGTTGTTTTCTTTTTTATTTTAGGAAACCCAAATTTTTTTCCTTAATTTATTCTTTATTAAATGAAATCAATTCCTTTCCATGGTTTATTTTATGTCTAATATTAATATATTTTATATGTTTCATGCATGATTATATAAAAGTTATGATGTGATGGGTGCACTCAGAATTATATAGCACTCCAATGCATTGGGTAATGTGATGTATATCATGAGATAATGTGATATATTCATGGAAATGATGCTATATTTGTTCACAATGATTATTTTATGATTATGAACATATGTTATGCATGAACATGATGATATATTTGTTCACAACTATGTGTGGTAGTTTACCACTAAGACTTGATGTTTCATTTTTATGCATTTCCACATTACATGAATTTATCTAATTCTTCCTCTCAGGATTATTATTATGATTCCATGCTATTTTTATGATGATTATGATTATTCTCACCCATGTTATATTGATTCATGTTCTTATCTATCCTCTTACCGGGATTTTAGATAACCCCTTTCTTTGATGTATATACTTAGGTTATCACTTATACTAAGGAGAACATTAGGGCTGATAAGAATCTAGAGAAGAAGGAATTAAATTAATTTTTATGTTTTATTATGTAAAATTTGTGTATGGTCCTAATTTTCCCAAGACACTAAACCTTTGGATACTGGTTGTGTAAAACTTTTATGTTGTCTAACATTATAATGATGTAATAATCATGTAAGAAAACTAGGGTCAATATAGTTGGTATTATAGTATAGTTTAGTTAATTTGGGAATTAGGATCAGAGAACATTAGTGAAATACTATGTATATGTAAGTTCCCAAGAAGCTTTGTTTTAGAAAATGATAATCCTAGGGAATCCCACAAGATATGCCTTTAGGTTTAATTGCACAATGGAATAAATTATTTATTCATGATTTGTTGAATTATGTTTTGTTAAAACCTTTTCTATTTTTGTAAAAGGTGGGAACCAGGAGAAACCAATCCAATAAACCATTTAAGGGATAATGCTGTGATTTCTTGAACAACATCCCCAATGCCTTGGGATTTTGAGTTCAAAATTTCATGGCGATGCTTACCCAGCTATCTTGGGATATGAAAAATAACCTGAATAATGTAGAACATTCTCTATCACATAAGAAGGAGAAACTGGATATTGAGTATTTTATGCGATAATTACCACTAAAATTTTTTTGATATTATGATATAATAGTCACAAAATAGTGGGTAAAATAAATGAAGAATATCTTTTCTATGCTTCATTGTTCTGAGATGGAGAATGTGACTCTGGTCGTTTATCATTTAGATAGAGAGGCCAAACAATGGTGGGTGTTGATTAAGAATACCAAGATGAAGGATGAAATTGAAGAGATGGAGTGGGAAGACTTTAAGAAAATATTTCTTAATAAGTATTTCCCTCAAACTCTTTGTACAATTATGGAGAGAGAATTTATAGAGCTAAAGAAAAAAAGAAGGTGAATTTTTCACTGCTTACAAAGAAAATTTCACAAGGCTTTCAAGGTAAACCTTATGTTTTGTTATCAATAATGATAACAAAATTGATATATTCTTTAGTGGTTTAAAACCACAACTTAAAAATGATATAGATATCCTATACTTTGGGAGTTATTAATAAGTGGTCTAATGTGCTCTCAAAGTAGATATGGAGTTCAGAGAATGGTCCCATGGTTATGGAGATAAGAAATGAAAGATGGAGTTTCAAGTTGGAGGATCTAATGAAAAAGGTAGAAATAAATCTCAACCACTCACATGTCAAAAATGTGGGAAGAAACATTATATAAATTTACAAAAAGGGATGGGGAAATGATTCAAGTGTGGGAGATAAGGCCACCAAGCTTATGAATATCGTAGATACATAAAGAATCTGGACAATATTATGGAGGAAAAGAGAGCACCACCCATGGTTTAATACTTAAACTATAGGGAGAATGGGAACTATGCAAGCCGGTGCATTAAACTATGAGTTCTAGAGGGTAATTAATATCAATTTCCACCAAATACATTGGATATAGTGAAGTATTATTCCATCACTACTGCTGAAGTGGATAAATAAAATGAATTCATACAAGGTAAACTTCCTATTCAATCAAGAATGGAAAAAGTCTTATTTGATTCTGGTTCTATGCATTCCTTTATAACTTTCAAGTTTTTTAGAACTATTGAATTAAATACCCAAAACCTTGAAGTAGATATATCCTTAAAAACACTTAGTGGTGCGATCATTGCAACCTAAGTGTTGGCCTCTTCACATATTGGTGTATGTGGGAAGATTCTTCTAGATAATCTCATGATACTTACCTTAGTGTAATTTTACACTATACTAGGAATAGATTGGATCTCATTATATATATCACACCTCAACTATTGGGAAAAGGAAATATCTTTTCAAATTTTGAACCATCCCATGATACTCTAAAAATTTAAGGAAGATCATGAATCACATTTAGAAAATATCTCAACGGTGTGGGTGTTGATGCCCTGTGAAGAAGAATACCTCACTCAAATGTTTGAGTCAAAGGAAGGTATCAACTTGGAGGAAATGACCATTTTGAGGGAATATTTTGATGTATTTTCTAAAGAGTTACCCTGACTTCCCCTAGATCTTGAGGTAGATTTCACAATATAACTTATACAAGAAGCTACTACTACCTCAAAATGCCCCTACAATATGTCCCCTATTGAATTAGAGGAGTTAAAGAAGCATCTACAAGAGTATTTGGACAAAGGGTTTATATAACCTACTGTATCAACATGGGGTGATCCAGTTCTCTTTGTAAAGAAAAAGGATTGATCAATGTGGCTATGTATCGATTATCTAGAACTTAAAAATATCACCATAAATAACAAGTATCCTCTTCCAAGGATTGATGACTAGTTTGATCAACTACAAGGATCTCAATACTTATCAAAGGTGGATCTTCATTCTGGATATCATCCACTGAAGGTGAAAAAGGAAAATATTCAGAATAATGATTTCCACACAAGGTATGGGCACTATGATTTTCTAGTAATTCCCTTCAGAATTAAAAATTCCCCTGAAATCTTGATGGATTTTAAGAATAAAATCTTTAGATACTACCTTGAAAAATTTGTGATAGGATTTATCGATGATATTATCATCTACTGAAAGAGAATGGAGGAACATGAAGAACATATAAGGATTGTGCAGGCAATATTAAGGAAGGATAAATTGTATTACAATTTCAAAAAGTGTGATTTATAGATCTAGAAAGTCACATTATTGGGACATATGATCACAAGTGAGATATTTTATGTGGACCCTTCAAAGACAAAGGTAATTGAGGAATTACCAAGACCCACTAGGGTAAGGAAAATCCATAGTTTTCTTGGATTAATAGGGTATTATCAATGTTTTGTGAGAAATTTATCATAATTTTCTAACCCGCTAACTGAGTTAACAAAGAAAGGGGTAAAGTATGTTTGGATGGAATAATGTGAGGAAAGATTCAAGGATCTAAAGAATAGGCTGACCACTACACCTATACTCACATTACCAACTTGTGGAGAAAATTTTGTGATATATTCTGATGCTTCAAAGAATGGATTGGGTTGTGTACTCATTTATAATGATAAAGTGATATCCTACACCTCATGGCAGTTGATGATCCATGAGAAAAACTACCTGATGCATGATCTAGAGCTAGAAGCTATGATTTTTCCTTGAAAATCTAGAGTCACTACCTATATGGTGAGAAGTGTGACATATAAACTAATCACAAGAGCCAAAAGTATATATTTAAATAAAAGGGGATCGATATGAATCAAAGGATATGGTTAGAGTTAATCAAGGACTATGATTTTTCTATTAACTATCATCTGAGGAAAGAGAATAAGTTATCTAATAATCTTAGCAAAAAAAACCTACTACTCTATCCATGATGCATATTGAGAAAGACTCTATCTTCATGGACATGCAAAGGATGTATTTTGAAATCATAACAGTAGGGAATAAATCCTACCTTTCCCAAATGATTTCCCAACCATATATCCAAGATAAGATTAAAAAGGCACAAAATAATGATCTATAGTTACAAAAGAAGGTGAATGTAGTAAAGGAAGGGAATCTACAAGAGTTTCATATCGACAATGATGGTGTGATTTAGTTTAGAACTAGGATTTGTGTGCCTTAATGAACAAATATAAAGAAATATCTATTGGATAATGCACATAGTTCACCTTTATCCATTCATCCTGGAAGTACCAAGATGCACCATGATCTCCAAGAACACTTCGGGTGGCACAACATGAAAAAGGATATTGTAGAGTATATCTCAAGGTGATTGATATGTTAGAAAGTTAAATAGAAATAAAAAAAGTCCAAGGGGATGATAAAACCAGTACCTATACCCATGTAAAAATGGGAGAATTTCACTATGGACTTTGTTACTAGTCTCCTGAAGAAATCCGAAGGAAATAATGTGATATGGGTTATGATGGATCAACTCACCAAGACTGCCCACTTTATTCCTATTTAGGAAGATTTATCGCTTGAAAAACTTTCCAGGGTATATGTGAAGGAAGTGGTGAGGCTTCATGGGATTTTAGTCACAACCATCTCTAATCATGATATAAGGGTCACATATAAATTCTGGATAATTCTCCAACATTCCTTAAGTATTCAATTGAATTTCATCATGACCTATCACCCCCAAACTGATGACCAATATGAAAGGACTATTCAGATGCTCGAAGACATTCTAAGATCCTAATCAATGGAATTCAAGGGTGGATGGGATCAAAATATCACATTGGTTGAGTTATCATATAATAAAATCTTCCACTCAAGTATTTAGATGGTTCCATATGAAGCTCTCTATAGAAAGCGATGTAAAACTTTAACCTGTTGGGATGAAGTTGGAAAACAAAAGATACTTGGATCTGATCTTGTACAAGAAATGATAGAGAAGGTTTAAACCAATCTACAACATATCAAAGATTATTAGAGTCAAAAAAAGAGTTATGCTGACAACCATCGAAGGTATTTGGAGTTTGATGTTGGAGATAAAGAATTCCTTCGAATATCACCATGGAAGAAAGTCATGCAGTTTGGGAAAAAAGGGAAGCTAAGCCCAAGGTACATTGACCCCTTTGAGATCCTTGATCACATAAGAGTAGTGACTTATTATCTTTCACTTCCACCAAGTATAGTTCAAATTCATGACATGTTCCATGTATCTCTCATGAGGAAGTACATACCAGATCCCTCACATGTACTGAACTTAGAGGTGGTACAGCTGAAAGATGATCTCTCCTATGAGGAGCAACCGATAAAGATTCTAGAACAGAGATATAAGATTCTACGTAACAAGACAACCCGCCTTGTCATAGTATTTTGGAGGAACAATTAGTATGAATAAGTGACTTGGGAATTTGAGGAAGCAATAGAGGAGAAATACCCTCACCTGTTTATGTAAAACAAAATTTCAAGGGTGAAATTTCAAAAGGGGGAAGAATGTAATGACCCAAACTTTTATCAATGGAATTTTTGCCTTATTATAATTATTTTATATGGTCTAAAACACATACATAGAATATAGATCCTAATAAAAACATCATTCTCATAAATGAATAATGAAATAAGTGATGTTTAAAGAAATTAAGGAACCTATACCAATGGAATAGTAACTTGACCCTTGGAATAGTAACATGACCATTAGAAATACCAACCCATCGAATAGAATAGTAACATCTCCTATGAAATTATAAATAAAATTTATGAATCTTATAAATTAAAAAAATTATATAATCATAGTATAGGTAAATAGATGTTTTAAAATTGATAAATTAAGTGTTGGTATTTTTGTAAAATCTAAATGTTTATTTAGAATATCATAATTAATATAATAATTTAAAAGAAAATTTATTTACATAAAATAGATTCATAAATTAATATTTTTTTCTTATTATTATAAGATAATTTTAAGAGACCTTAGTTAATTTTTCAAAGTATCATAAAATCAATTATAATTTTAAAATCGGTATTTTTTGAATAAATGATGATTTTATTTAAAAATTAAATTTATCATATTTAGAAAATTATTTTCATAAAATTGTGTCCATTTTTTATTTTTACACTTTAAAAAAATTTTAGGGTGAAATTTTGGGATTTTTCTAAAATATTTGAATTTTTGGTGAATAGTAAAATACAATATTTTATGATATAAGATAAATACATGAATTTTTAAGTCATGGATGATGAATGGATAATTTAAGCCCATAATATCAAATTTTACTTCTCTCTTTACTATATTTATTCATGGGAATCAAAAATATTCATAGTGTTGAGCCAAAATAATAAACTAATGAATAAAATAATCAAAAAACACCCTTATCTGCCTTTATAAATACAACCCCTCACCACCTCTTCTCCTCACACCTTCAACACCTTGAAGCTTTTCCAGATTCTATCCAATACTCTTAGAAACTCTCTACCCAGATCCAAGATCCTTTGGTATCAACAAAATACCAAACCCAATTTCCCTAAGGAGGTTCTCAAGGAGGGAATTGAAGAGGTAAAATACTCTTTCATTTTCTTTTAAATTCTTTTCAATTTATTTTATTTTGTTATTCTATCATCAACTACCCTTATACAAGTAGAATGATAACTATATTATCTTATATATACTGTAATTTTATTATGTTAATGTAATAATCCATCATCAACCCTCTTCTCCTCTACCTTTTATTCTAAAAAAATGAGAACATCGTCTGTGATGTGTTGATTTACCGCTATCATGGATGTTGCATTTTTATCTTCCATTACTGCCTTAAAGGCTGTTCATAAAACTATTATTATGGTTAAATAAGATTTTATTGTATATATTATAAGTTATATAATTTTATATAATTATTATATAAAAATTATATTAAATAAAATGATATGAGTTCGCGATGGTTGTAAAATACATCAAATAAATTAAATCATTTTCATTTATTATTTATCTAATGATTCATCCCCATACCATATAAAAAATTATATATAATATCATTTAATATTATTTATGATCATTGATAATATATAATCTCAAATTTGGATAATTATACTCATTTTACATGAGCTTCCATACATGTATACAAGCAAATCGATCATGGAAACCACAAAAATGAACACTCTCGAAATGATGGAATTGAACTCTATAACACATCATAACGACCATAAATGAACTTAATAAAATTATAATAAATAAAATAAATGTATAATAGGTTATTTATTTTTTAATTAATTAATCTAATTTGATTATCCAAGATATTAGAGGGAAGAAATCATTCGTACATAAGGTAAGGGGATTCTCAAACCCAACTCCTTTTCTTTGGGTTATTCCTCTTTCATGCCAAATTTTAGTTTGGATGTTTTTATAATATTCCTAAAACATAATTTATTTGTTTTTACCTTTTATTTTCTGCCATATACATGTTTCAAATCTGATTTCATGAAAAACACAAAGATTTTCCAAAAGAAATCGTCTTTCTAAAAACACAACTTTTATTTATATTGAGATTGTTTCTTCTTCACTCATGATTAATGATTATTATACCAAGTATGTTATTCCATTTTTATTTTTGGAACCAAAAATTTTATTCATGAGTTTATGATTTATTAAATGAAACCCATTCCTTTCCATGTGTTATTTTATGTTTAAGATTAATATATGTTTTATGTGGCATGAATGATTTTGTAAATGTTATGATGTGACGGTTGCGCCCAGAATTATATAGAAATCCAATGAATGGGGTAATGTTATGTATCTCATGATATAATGTGAAATATGTGTGAAAATTTTGATATCTTTTTTCACAATGATGATGTTATGATTATGCACACATGTTTTGTGTGAACATAATACTAGCCTTATTCACAGCTATGTGTGGTAGTTCACCACTAATACATGATGTTTCATTTTTATGAATTTCCACATTAAATGAATTTATATAATGATTCATCTCATGATTATTATGATTATACCATGCTATTTTTATGATGATGATTATTATTTTCACCCATGTTATATTGATTTATGTTCTTATCTGTCCTCTTACTAGGCTTTTAGCTCACCCCTTTCTTTGATGTATATCATCAGGTTATTACTTATAATAAGGAGAAAATTAAGGCCAATAAAAATCTAGATATTAAATAATTAAATTAATTTTTATGTTTTATTATGTAAAAATTACATATGGTCCTAATTTTTCAAAGACACTAAACCTTTAGATCGTGGTTGTGTAACAATTTTTATGTTGTTTACCATTAAAATGATGTAATAGTCATGTAATAAAATTAGGGTAACTATAACTTCTAATAGTGTCATGTACCTTGTGACATGTGTAGGTGTAGTTAACATGGGTACACGGTGTTTACTCTGACATGTACTCCATCTATACACTGTGTAACCTAGTCTCACCGGCCAGAATCCTTGGCATTTCCCAATGGAATCTTTGATCATTCTTCATTTTTTATTAGACCTTTAAGAAAATATGAATGTTGAAAGAAATAATTAAAATGTCAAAATCATGTTAATTAAACATCAGATTAAATAACAAATAACCTATAAATGAAATATCTAAACACTATTTCACATAATCTATCAACAATCAAATAAATAATTATAAATCTAAAACATGACCGCTTTGATACCACTTGAAGGTTTTGGGCGCAGTAGAAGATCTTGATGGGTGGATATCCATAAATTTTCTTATTAGATTTTATGGATTATTTTCCAAATGTTAAATACATAAACATTAAGAACAATGCATTTTTTTCCATCGAATATTGACAAAGGAAGCTACAAACCCAAAGAGTGGATATTTTGCATGTTAAATTTATAATGAATTTATATTATGTATGAATAAATAATACCTCATCTTAGGATATTTCTTCATTGATGTTGTTGATTATCCAAATTTTTTTTTTGTATTACCATTATTGTGCTTATAGGTTCCAAGTACAAAATCCATCTAACGGTGATCCACATGTGCTCCTTTGATCTCTGAATAACTACAATGGAATATTGGGTGATAGCGTGGTAGATTGATCATTTAGTGTTGTTAATCTTGATAACTATAAGAACATTTAGGCTTTAAGGATTATCTATAGTTCTTATCATTATTTATAGGTAGAGAGGAGGATGAATCTAGAGAGAATTCTATTGTGTGAAACTATTCTCAATTCTCGATTCATGATTAACCCTATATAATAGACATAATAATCTAATTATAGAGATAGGGTTTAGGTTAAAAAATATTATTTAATGAAAAAAACACTTAAATAATATAATAAACCTAATATTAACCCATAAAATATAATAAAAGTAATATTATTATTTTATGGCTTGCACTAATAGGTTCAATAATAAATATTATTTTACTGGCTTATCAATTAATATTTATCACCCGATACAATATTGGTCCACTCATACTCATTGGAATTTATCAAATACATGAATAAATATTTAATTAAATATTTATTCATAAATAATTATACTAAACACAAAATTAAGTGAATAAATATTTATTAAATATTCAATATTTAAAATAAATATTTAATCAATATTTGTGATCAATAAATCCTAAATAAAATTATTCCCGGACCATGAGAATAATATTTATTCTAATAATTAAATTCAAATAGAATTTAATTGAGATCAACTGAAACACTTAGTGTGTGACCCTCTAGTCTTCTTTCTCATTAACATTATATGGTCTTGCCTAAAGTCCAAGATTACTCTCTAGCAATGGTTTAAGGAACCCAAGAGAAATAAGTTAAAGTAATAACATCAACAACCACATATGAATACTTATAGTGTAATATAATCCATTTTTCATAATATCTCATCAAGTAGGTTGAACACACTTTTCATCAACTGATGTGCTTGATGCGTCTTTCTTTAACTATCTAAAATAAACACATCATTACACCATGTCCACAGAAGTTAATGTTATGGTTACATTTTAATCAAAGGGTCAATATATCATATTCTATAAATATATAAGGGAAAAATACTTCATAAAATTATTAATTAATAACACATTACATGTAATGAACCCAATGTATCCAACTTCACCATGAACTGTATCATCAAGGTTTACAAAATATATCTATATACATGATTCGTAACATGAATTAATAATAATCTTAAAGTACAAGGACCATTACACATTATTGCAGATAGAAATATTCATTGACACATAAACTTGTGGAATTTCTACAGGCAAGTATGTTCTCATAATCTCCCATATTGGAGATTACAAGGTGAAAAAATATTGAGATGAAGTCTCATCCAATTATGATTACTCACACCTAACAATCTACATACTATGTGACCCATAATAGAATATTATCCAATCATAGAACTATATTTAAGAATATCTACATGTCATTTCAAGGTACTCATCATAGTGGGGAAATGTTATGATTTTATCTATGAAACATATACTCTTAGAAAATATGACATTAAATTCATGAAGAATAATGAACAATATGTAATAAGACATTATATTAATATTAAAATATTAAAATATACATGTAATCTAAAGTAAAAATAATTTGTTCTAGAACACCAACTCAAACTTCATATACAATATGAAAACTATTTTATAAAGTGCCAATGATCCTTTTCAAAAAGTCACTCAGGATGAATTTTTATTTTCCACCATTTAAAATCTCACTTTAGAAAAATATTTGAAACCAAATCATGGTAAACCATTCTTGTAATCATTTATAGAATAAATTCCCTCTTAAAATCAAGATCACCACTTATTAAAAATCATTTAAAAATATTAAAAATTACTTTAGTTCCAAATAATTCCTTAAATCAATTATTTTATCCTTTTCAAGACCCAAATGGGACCAAACTCTATTTATCATGAAATCTAGGTAAAACAATCCTCTTAGAAAACTTCACAAGCACTTGGAACTCAAAATATCACATTAAAACTAGTAATCCTTAAAATAACCATTATATTAAGTATAAAAGACACATAAAACATCTTTAAAACCCACTATTGTTATCACATATACTTATAATATAATAAATAAGACATTGGAGCCATCAAGAACTCATTTACGTGACAAATAAAGGAACTTCACAATAACACCAAACTCATTCAAGCAGAACTAAGTTGAAAAACATAGCCTTCAATTGAAAATGCCAAAAACAGTAAGGAAATAGATTCTCCAAACCATATCCACACAAATAACCATCATTAAACTCATCCTAAAGTACAAAACCAACCCAAAAAATAGTTAGGTTTTGTATGAGAAGGAAAATTTAGGGGAGAGTGTAAATGAAAAAAGAGTTGAAGAATATTGAGGAGGAAAAAAGAATATTTCCTCAATGAACATATTTAAATCAAAAGCATGGGTGTTGAAATAAAATTATAAGGTATAGAAAGATACCCCTTCCCAAGACTAAGGTTTATATGAACAAGAGGGGTAGAAAAATTAGGTCCAAATCCTTAAAATTCAACAGGGGAAAAACCAGAATTTCACTTTTAATTGAATCTAGGTAGACCACATGTTTATGACACACCATTAGGAAAACCATGCACCAACCATGTGGTATCCACTATATATAACCCTCAACACCTCACATGGTTTGAACACATTCTTTAATATTATCATGGATGTCACCCCCACACACAAAAATTCACCACATGATTACCTAGAAAACCTAAATACTTTGATGAACCATGAAATAACTATGGAAAACCCACTATTAAAATCTACATAACTATACACATTTTACTCAAACAGTTTCCCCTAACCATTCAGTAACCCTCTAATATTATAAAAACCCTTTAAATCCCAAAATTTGAATCCAAAACTCCCAAAAAAATTAAATCACCCCATAATAACATAAAATTTACTACAATAGTGATAGGGGGTGTCACAACCTATATCATTTATTAGATATGGATCAAGGTGATTCTATATTATTACCAAATTTTACACTTAATTTTCTGACTTAAATTAATGTTAACATATATTAACAAATTCTTTAATGAAATCATTTAATGCCTTAAACTTTCTGGATTTGAGGCCTTTAGTTTTTTTTGTTCCTAGATAAATCATTAATAATTATAATTATTAAATCATAAAATATTTGATTTAATTTAGTGGAAATAAAACTTAATATGTTATAATGTTATCAAGTAGTTCACTATATTCTAGTGAAATTTCAATTATACTACAGAGTGGAATGCTCAAGCTAAGATTTACCTAATTCATTAATGATTTTTCTCTCCATGATGATATTTGTAATCTTGAAAATTCAACTTAAATAAAAAATTATATGTTTAAAACAAATAAATATTATGTATATTATGTAAATATATAATGCTAAAAAAATTTAGGAAGTGATATTAAGCACATGTATTACCTGATTTATTTTTTTCTCAAGGTTTGAGGGATATTTTGGATGAAGTTTCATCTCTTTTTTCAAAAGTAGTTCATGAATATAATTTTAAAATAACTATAACCACATATGAGATTAAATTATATATTATTTAATGAAGAGACCATAATTTCAATTTCATGAGAAAATAAATTGTGAACATATATCCCATGTTTTTGGGATTTACTTATTTTATTTCAAAAGTGATGTTACAATATCCCAAATAAAGATATAGTCAAGGGATACATGTTATAAATATCTCTTTTCAGAGAACTAAAATCATTTATTATTTATTAAAAATTAGAAAATTGAATTTTATATATAGTGAGAAGACCAGACCAATTCAGATTCTCACCCAAGTTGGTTATAAGATCGAGTGTTCTCCCCAAGCCTACCTCCAATAGGTCTAAGGTTAGTGATTGAAACCAAGTGGGTGTACACAAAAAATGAGTTATATTATCTCATGAACCTGTAATAAAAAAATCCCAATTTCTCAAAAAAAATATATTAAATGATAATACATGAATTGATGTATACATGTCATACTTGTTGGGTTTTGGAGGGGGCCACACTTATAAAAATTAAGTGGAAAAATACCAAAAATTGATTTTCTAAATATCAATCAATTTATTTGAACTATATAAAATAAATGAAGAAAAGAAACCTTTTTATCTATTTATATGTTCTATACAAAATCCCTAATAAGATCTTGATAGAAATACATGATAAGAACCAAATAGACTCCTTCATCCCAAGGTATCCATAAGTTGAATAAATATTATTACATTAGGGAGTGATGACATCTTTATAATGGCCTTCTTAAACCTTTTATTTAAAGATGTATAGAGAGACATAGAGAGTGAGAGAGATTTTAATTTGAGAAGTTTCATAATATTGTTTCATAGCATTCTATAACACCTTGCAATAAAATTGGACCAAATTATATAGCCACATAATGATGCTCCATGGAACTCAAATGTTTGACCATCATTATAACAACTATGCCCCACTAATAGCACATACACTTTAATTTTTAATATATCCATCGGTTTCTGGATCACTAAGCACCACCATTTACCTTGAAGACACGTGTTTCCCACCAGGGCCCACCTATATGCCTGAAAAATTCATCAAATTTATGAATCTACCCACAGGAAAACAAATTTTATTTCAGTATGCTCCTTGGAATACACATGTTTGACCACCATTATAAGAAGTGAGCCTCATTAAAAATAGACACACACTTATTTTTTAATATATCCATTAGTTCCTAGCCAACCAGAAACCACCAGTTGCCTCACAGACACATGTTTTCAAACATAAGTCCCACCCACATGCATGAATAGGTCATCATATTAATGAATATCCCCATAGTCCAACACATGTTTTTTCAGTATACTTTTTTCTCACTCACACACTCTCTTTGAAACTTCCCAAGATAGTTCTAATTAGGTAGGATCTCAAAAAGAAATGTGGAAATTGTTAACATGGGTAGAAACATTCAGTCTCTTAACCCTTAAAATTTATGGGGTTTCACATTCTCTACCCTTTAGAGCATAACCTCCTAATTGTGGACCCACCATTTCAATCCAGGTAGTGCCAATAAAATTTTTCCTGGGTACCACTTTGACACTACTATAACAACTAGGCACCACCGAGATCACAAGCACCCCACCTTTTCATTATGGTCATTTGGTCTTGGAGAACCAGTCACCACAAGTCCATCCTGATAGTGTTGACAAATGACTATCCCCATATGCCAACACATATTATTTTAGTGTGGTTTTTACTCTCTCACACACACCCTGGGAAACTTCCCTATAGGTCACTAATCCTAACACTACTCTAACCCGATCATGATTAACATAGGAGTTTTAATCAAGTAGGCCCCCGAAAAGAAAGGCTCACCTTATTGAAATGTGTAATAACATTTATTATTTTAACCCTTTAACTTTTAAGGTGTTATATTATACACCATTTAGGGAAAAACTTCCTCATTGTATACACTATATTTCAACCCAAGAAGTTCCACTACACTTTTGGATAGGTACTGATTTGAAACCAATTTTAAAATTGGGCCTCACTGATAGCATATACATAGAACCTTTTTAATATGACCATCGGGTCTTGGATTGCTAGACATCACCAATTTCTCTACAGACACATATTGTTCCTCCTAGGGCCCACCCATGTTCTAGAACTGGTCATCAGTCTAATGATTTTCCTCATATGGAAACACATGTTCTTTCAGTGTGCTTTTTCCTCACTCACACACCATGAGAAAATTTCTAGGTGGTAACCAGTCCTAACATTACTCCATCCCAAGCATGCTTAACTATGGAGTTCTAATCAAATAGGCACATAAAAATAAATGTGAAGCTTATTGAAATTGGTAATAAAATATAGTTTTTAACCCTTTAATGTTTTATGGTGTTAAATTATCCCTCCTATTTAGAGCACAAAATCCTCACTATAGATCTTTCATTTCAACCCAGGAAGTACCACTGCACTTATGGATGAGTATCGATTGGATACCACTATAAAAACTGGGCCCTGTAGATAGCACAACCACCCTAGATTATTAATATGACCATATGGTCCTAGACCTCTAGACAACATTATTTTCCCAGTAGACACATGTTGTCCCACCAGGGCCCACCAAAGTGCCCGAACGAGTCATCAAACTAATGGTTGTCCCCAAAGGATAAAAAATGTTATTTTAGTGTGCCTTTTCCCCTCTCACACACTCCTCGAGAAACTTACTAGGAGGTTATTCATCATGATACTAATCCATCCCAATCATTCTTGACTATGTAATTATAATCAGGCAGGCTCTGGAAATGAAATGTTAACCTTATTAACATGGGTAGTAACATTTATTATTTTAACCCTTTAGCTTTATGTGATGTTACAATCATTGATAAAATGTTTCAAAAACATTCCAAACACTACAACTCCTTCTAACCCATGGTTTAATCCTTATAGTTATCATTTTACATTCAAAAAGTCTATTCGATGTTTAAAATTATTCAAATACTATCAAATGATATTCTAAAAAGATCATGATATATTAAGAATAAGATTAATCAAATGATATAAATTATTATATAATTCATGCACGGTTATGAACAAAACCATGATGTGGTGACATCCACATTAACATGGTTCACCCCAACAAAAACTATGACATGGTTAAGACCATCACACTGTGTTTTTAAATTTAGTTCATATTTCTATTAATCATCCACTTATACTAAATACTTATAGACTTAGTATACTTTCACCTTATGTCACATCATATGTAATAACTTGTGAAATAATATCCAAAACACCTTTTTGATATCTTCTAAAACTCCTTTTGGAAAAAATTTCATTCATTTTCACTATATGTTATATCATATGTAATATCTTGTGAAAATCCATACAAAAAATATTTTGAATATCCTTCAAAACACTTTTGTGGTATCTCTTAGAGTACTGTACACACACATTGAAACAAAACATAATCCTATTTAACACAACCACAACATGTGAACCCATGAGAGTTTGTAGTGTTTACAATAATTATGAATTCTATAATATATATTTTTAATTAAAGATAAACATCTAGAAAAGTGTTAATGCGACTTAAGGTACAAATGGATCTGGCATGATCTCTATCAAATACATATATCACTATACCTTTGTATACTAGATCTATCATATACAAGTATGAATAATCATATAATCCCCTTTTATAATACATTGAGTAAACACAGGATATAAAACATGCTAGTCCTATATAGCCTACTCATAATTTTGATTCTCTAAGTATAAACTGATCAAATAGATGAACATATCACATGTCATTCACTAAAGAAAATGCCCACATCACATAACCTTTATCTAATAGATAAGACCATCATATGTCCCTTATATAGGTATGGCTATACACATCCTCAGTATATCTTAATCGAGGGTCCAAATTTCATACTTTTCACACTATAAAAAACTGTATATTAATGGTAATTTTTAGAGGGTGCTATACAAAACTCCTTTAAGTTATTTTTCCAAGTAATTTAATGGTTATTCTATCAAAACCATCCCTAAATTAATATTTAGTGGCGGTTTCTAAACAAATATTGATAAATATATAATTAATTAATTAAATTTATTTTTAAATTAGAGATGGTTATAAACTGCTGCTAATATAAGAGATTAATGATGGTTTATAACCAGTGCTAATTATATATATTAACCACAAATAAATATATAATTTATTTATTAAAAAAAATCTAAAAAATTAGTATCAGTTATAAACCCCTTCTAATCGCTTATATTGGTAGGGGTAACCCCAATTTTTTTGTAATTTTTTTAATTCATATTTAATTTTAATAAGTGAATACTTTTTATATACGTATAATAATAATCTAACTATAGAGTGGGGGTACAAATAACTAAACAACCTACAAACCCATACACCGAAAAGACTAGACCACACCCCCCTAGAGTTGGATTGCCTTATGATGGTCCTTATTTATTACTTTTTATGACCTAAAGGACCCATTTGTAACAAATTCCAAAGGGCATTATTATTTTTAAAACCTTTTTTTCCTTTCTATAAATTTAAACATGTAATAGTAATATAAATTAAGTGTATTTTAAAAATTATGTATTATATAAATACTATATACATAAATATTATATGTTATATAAATGCATTTAAATATATTATAGATGCATATTATAAAAATAAATTATATAAATGAGTTTTATTATGTGTATGTTGTATATCTATATTCATAATTTAACATATATGTATTCAATTGTATACATAAATAATATATATATATATATATATATATATATATATGTATACATATATTAATATAATATAAATGTATACATAAATATATAATATAAATGTATTTATTAATTGTATAGTATATAACTGTTAAATATATATTTAACACATCATTTATTAAATAAAAACATTATATAGATATAATACACTATATAGATGTATTTAAATATATTATATATATAGTATAAATATTTAATTGTGTGTATATTATATATATTTTTATACATAGTATTTAATATAAATATTCATTTAATTGTATACATAAATATATAAATGATTTTAATTTTTTGTATACTATATATATTTGTATACATAATATATATAATAAAAATGTACTTAATTCTATATATAAATATATAATATATTGTATACTTATATATTTAATGTAAATTTATTTAATATATAATATTAATTCATTTAATATATTTTTAATGTATACAAAAATATATAATATAAAGTTATTTAATAAATGAAAAGTAAAATAAAACCCCATCTAATTTTTATAATTTAAAAAACATTTTTAATAATATTTGTTTTTGTATATGGGATAATAAATTACATATGATGATAACGATGATGATGATTAAAACCATTCAATGGTAGGGGAAATACAAAAAAATGACACACACCCCCACCAAAGAAGACTCAAATACGAGACCTCCCCCACCAACACAGGTAAAGTAGGGGCGTAATAATTGAACAACATCTCATGGGGAATAATAATAATAATGGTGATGATGATGATGATGATGATGGAAATAATAATAATAATATAAACATATTATATGTATATAGATGTATTTATGGATTTATATAATAAACTATACATATAAATGGATTTAAATTAATATATCAAACAAATAAATACATTATATATATATAATGTGGGTGCAGCTGGATTTGACCACATGGAACAACCCATGAGAAGATTTAGAAATGGTTGTTCATATTTGTGGAGCTTTTCAGATTTGGTTGTTTGAGAGGGTATGACGTCAGCCATCGGATCGGGCCTGTGCTTTGACACCAGACACTTTCTTGTTGAACTACTATGCAAAGGTGAAGGGCTTTATCATCATCATTTGCTGGGGTTGGGTTCATTTATGTTGTTTGTCTTGTTTTTATCTCTTTGAACTTCAGGTTTTTGATTGTCCGATGTCCATGATGTCTGCGTTTCCCCCTTATTCCTTTAAAAGTGACCTTTTCTATAATGATAAAAATTTGAATGCCTTCGGGCCGTTGGATGGATGTGTGTGTATAAGTATATAAAAATAAATAAATAAATATATATTAGTGTGTGTATGTATTTGATATAAATGTGTTTATAAGTATATGTATAAATATATAAATTTTATAGATATATATATAATATAATATAATATAATATAATATATACAAAAATACTATATAAATAAAAAATTAAGAAAATATATTATTATATAATGTATATATATACATAAAAATATATAACACCCCACTAATTTTTATATTTTTTAAAATGGTGTTAATAATAATAATTATTATTATATAAATGTATTTATGATTTTAGTATATAAATACACTATACATATATAAATGAATTTGAAATAATATATTAAATATATAAATATGTCACATATATACTCATATATAAAAAAGTATATAAATATTTGGGTACAAACACACACACACACACACTAAAATATTGATATTAATGAAATTTCCTTATGATGGACTAGTTTAGAGGGTTCCTTGCCTGCATTTAGGTCATGTGCTTAAATTTTGTTAGGGACTAGAAATCTATTTATACAATTCTGATGTGTGGTTGGGTTAGAGTGAGAAAATGATGCATGCCCATGGGAAATAATTTGATTCTTGGGGGGGTGTTCTAAAAACCCCATTAACCATTTTATTTTATTTTTTAAAAATAAAGTGATGGTTTATGTTAATTTTTTTCCAATAAATATTTTTTTAGAAGGGGTTATAACTTTTATTAAATTTTTTACTATACCAGCAGTTTTTGACAACCACCGCTAATTATAACATGCATCTAGTTTAACGGTGATTTTATAAAACTATCAATAAATCATTTAGAAGTGGATATAAACACTACTAAATTAAAAAAAAATAACCCATTATAATAATATTATTTTATATAGTATCATATGAGAGGATAAATATTATCTTTTTTATACCTCAACTGATAACATGATCAATAAAATGCCCAAATACCCCTGATTGGATCAGTTTCTAGGCTGACACAATAAAGGAATCAAAGTACGAGGGTTGTCATGCTAGGTATCTTATCAATCTCAAGTCCAAATATTCAATATGAATCATACACCCCTAGTATACCAAAAATATAGTATATAACACTCCATGAGGTGTACAGAGTGGGTAATCCAGCACGTAATACTCTTTTTGTGCCTTATGAGTGATTTCTATATCTCTATAAGAAATCCAACCCATGGTAATATTCTCATGTGATCACAACCTACAATACTCCTTGATAACTGTCAATTAGGGATAACTCAAATTTATACTTTTGGAGGTCAATTATCATTTCTCTGCATAAATATATAGATCCAACATGAAATAATAATAACATCGAGGCTTACTAGAGTGGTAAAGTCACCCTTAATTCTATATAAAACCTGGATGGTCATGAATATTCATGGTAAGTAGCATCATTGTAACACTATAGTAGTGTGGGAACTATAGTAGCATACTATAAAAATGGTACTATTCATCATAAATGGGATTTTGGGTAATGAAATTAAGCATTTGGGCTATAGGTCCTTGAATCCATAGGCCCTTTAGACCATCAAATGTGGGCCTTTAGGCTATGCACTAGATAATCTTAAGAGCTTATGGAGTGAGGGATGATTAATTTCACTACCAAGGTTAGCTAGACAATGTTAGATAATCGAGGATCAAGAGTGGTAAGACCGATTACTGGTAGCAAAAAATAACTAACAAATCATATAATAGGTTGAGGTGATGATGGTGAGGCTATAGAAGCTAATGAGCTAGCATGGATAGAATACTAGCAAGTGAGATGGGGTTGTTTCAGTTTGGTAGTTTTGTCTATTTTTATGGACTTTATGCCTATGGGAATTTGGGCCATGTATTTTGGCCCTTCAAGTCATGTAAGGGTTCTCTCTCAATACATTTAAAAAGAGGGATTTCCCAAAAATGAAATAAAAATAATTTAAGGATAACATGGAGGAAACCATATGTATAACATGTCACATTTTTATATTCTTGAACTCTTTTAAGAAAATTAAAAAAACCACACACAATCACCCATCTAATCATATCTCATATGATAGATTGCCAAAGAGTCTTTATGTTTGTTTCAATTTTAAGTTTTCATTAAACACATTACATCCCTATATAATTCTTTTCATATATCTATGTGACCATTTGATAAAACCACCCACTAAACTCCTCAATTGGTAACATATATGATGAAATAATATTTGAATAATGGGGATATTGGAGTCATAATCCCCATGATTAACTCTTTAAAAAAATATATTCAAACGATAGCCACTCCGGTTTTGACCTATAAGTCTTTGGAATATTTTTGGGAATATTTCTGAAGCCAGAGGCTGAGTCGGCATGGGATTTTGGGACCCTAAGGGCATAAATGTGGTGATATTAAGAATATTAAATATATGTTATCATGTGCATGAAGTTTCTTTTTAAATGTGGAATAAATCTTGAGAGGTGTCTCAGATCAGAAATCTGAGACCACAGTTGAGTTCAGAACATATGTTTTACCCTAGGAATGATATAAAATTTCTTGTAATTGGGTGCTCGGTTGATGGTGTGTTGGTGGAGTGTTAAAATGGAGATTTATTAATTAATAAAAATAATAAACCCTACCCTCTTTTCCCTATGCATAGAAGAGGAGAGGAGGAGTTGTCCTTGTGTGATAGATGAACCGAGGCAGAACCAAGTAGAGGAGTTACTGCCAATATTTGACCATGATAGTGATCACTTTTGGATCATGATTCAATGTCTTCAGATCATGGATCTACATGTTAATCTTTGACATTTCTCCATGAGTTTGTAGGATTTGAGAGTTAAGACCTGATTCCACTTTTTTATACATTTTTAAGGTTTTATAGCCCTTATATTACTACTAAGGATATTTTGGGGGTCAATATGTTGGTTTTGGTGGAAAACAAGGTGATTTGGGTGGCTCACAAGGAATTACCATTTAGAATTTCTAATCACACGGTGTGCAGTGTAGGAGAGGATTCCACGTGTTCATCTTATTTTGGGAATAAAAACTTTTGGGGACTACACTCCTTGTACTAGGGGTTTAATTCATGTAGTGATCCCAATTCATGTGGCTGAGGGGAATGTCTAGGGATATCATGTCAAGGGACATGGTGGTGTGACAGTACATGGTTAGTGACACGAACAAAAGGTTCTGTACACAGTCATGGGATGAGAAAACTTCCAAGAGGCCGGTTAGATAGAACACCTTGTGTACCATGAGTATATTCCATATTGAAGACATGGAGGGCTGATCCATGTGGGGAATGACATGGCCAAGGGATGGGTAAGGCGAGACATGATGTGCACACCATGTACATGCCATGTAAGCTCCCATGGCTAGCCAAAACATGTGGAAGAGGACACAACTAGGTGTTCAGGAAGGTTCACATGACATGTGGATCCCAGTATATGGCATGTACTATTCTTAGTAGCTTCTGCTTACCGTACCCAATTCTTCGGGATCTAGGCCTATGAGAAACCTATCCTGAGTAGTTTTCCATTTATAATGCGGTGGTGGACTTCGTGGTGGGTTTGGAGATGTGACATGGCGTGATTATAGCATAACATTGCATTAGTAGTGCTTAATCATGGGTAGCAATCAAGGTGGATTAATGGAGAGATGTCGAGGTCGGTACCCTCCCTTAACATCTTAGGATGCAAGTCCCCCTAGACTCTTTAGGCTAGTAAAGTGGTGCTTCCATGCTTTTAGAGCATGGGTCCCCTGCCCGTAGTAGTGTTGTGATGTGAGGCGTGATGAGTGTGATGATCCTTCCAGCAATGCATGACCAATGATGGAGGTCAAATTGGTTTATTAGAGGGATGTTGAGACTAGAACTCCCCTATCATAATAGGGTGTGATTCTCCCTTACCTCTCATATCGGTAGAGACGGAACTCCCTCATAGTGGGTGTAGATCCTCTATCCATGGATTAGTTCTCTTGGGGTCATTACTCCCCTGTTAGAACAGGGTGTGGGTCCCCCATATTGTTTGTGTAGATAGAGGTGGGGCTCCCCTGTCATATCAAAGCATGGGCTCTCCATAATTATTGTGCAAATAGAGTCATTACCCCTTAGTATAATAGGGTGTGAGTCTTCTATCCATAGAGACAATACTCCCCTATTGCACTAGGGCTCAGGTCATTCATATGAGATATTCATATGGAGTTGGTACTCCCCTATCATACGAAGGTGTGGTTCTCTATTCTAGGGGTGGATACTCCCCTATTGTGTTAGGGTGCATGTACACCATTATGATCATACCAATAGAGATGAAACTCCCCTATACATGGGGTATAAGTTCGTTATTTATCGAGTGGTAATCCACCATCATTTAGTTCTGATAGGGAATAGGTCCTCCACAAGAGTTGGAGCTCCCTTGGTTGTGGAGCATAGTTGTGAAGAGTGGGCCCCTCCACTAGTTATGTGTAACACCTGGTTATAAGGTAGTGCTCCCTCGACATGGTGAGATTAGGGCCTATCCCTATGTGCACTACAAAGTTTTCATGAGATTGTTAGGAGTTAGTACTCTCTCGACTATGGGGAAACAGTGAGGTGCATGTCCCTACTTACTCTCTCTTTAGACAGGATGCATGTGGAGCATAGTTCGGATCACTATTCCCCTATTTTTTTACAATGGAAAGGGGAAATCCTATCTTCTTGGGTTCTTATGATTTTTATGGGTCACAAGACAATGGTGATATAACATCTGGTTATGGGAACTAGAGTAAAGCATAGAGAATAGTTACCGATGAAGCGTTTTCTCTCGGATGTTCTATATAGGATAGTAGTATGATGCTTTATAAGAGTTAACTCATGGATATGACATCTAGGATGGCATATCTCATAGAGTGTGTACTCTTGGACAAGAATTACCTTCGATCCTTAAGTATAATCCTATGGCTGACTATGAGGTTGGGACCTTATGTGACTTAGAGTCCAAGATGATTATATATGGATGATTTTTGGGAGTCCTTGTGATGTTTTCATATATTGGGATTGAAATACCATGTGGAATAAGATGACTAATCATGTATAGCTGAGTGGAGGTCAAGCTGGAGTTTCTATCTCACTTGAGTTCCCTCTTTCTTGGTTTGAGATGACTGATGCCTTTTAGTTGTTCCATTTTATTTTGTATTTTTGGGGTTCCTACTAGGTATTATTATAATCTCCCCTATATAGGCCTTTTCTCTTACATGTTGTGTCTTGTTCATATGATATAACTTTCTATAGAGTCCCTGAAGGACCCAAATTAGGCAGAGCATAGAGAGCTACACATAGAGAGATGTTTATAGGCGCTTGGACGAGGTGTGTTTTGGTGGTTTCATTTGATAGTGGTCCCCTCCTTCTGATCAAGTTGGATGATTTTACAATTTTAATGGGATTATATTTTGACATTTTTTCACTTTTAATACTTATCATGTACTCTGATTGTGGGATAGATGTATTCATGCATTTTTTATTCCAACTTTTTAACTCTACACTATTTCATGGAGATGTATGTGGATGCATGAATATAGGTACCATAGGATAAGGAATCCCATATGAGTGATATACCTACCCCGTGCTAGTATCTTGCCCCTAGATTATTGGAGGTGGGCTTAGAGTAGTTGTGGATTGGGCCCCGGTGGGTCGAGTTATGATAAAGTGGTATCAGAGAAGGTCCTTCCTTAGGACTGAAGTTTATGATATTGGTTTAGGATTTATGGAAATGGTGTTAAAGTGTTTCACATTCTTCATTCAAGATATAGAATCTGGTGTTGGTGCGTTGACCAACGTATCCATTTACTGGGACTCTGATACCCTTCTTGTTGACTCAGTACATTAGGCCACTAGTCTCAGGGAAATGTCGGTACATGAATCATATAAGATTGTGTTGTGGATTACATATCCTTCTTGAGTCAACTCCCCATATATAATCATTGACTATGGCCTGTCTTGATTTTTATTTTAGGATGCCACCACAATGATAGATAGATAGAAAGGGTTCCATGGCATGATTGTGTTGACAATCTACGCAATAATGAGGATTTAGTGTAGGGCACTAGTCTTGAGGCAGTACATCCATGTGTTTTACCAGTTGAGCCACCACCCATTGAGCAGTAGGTTGTGCTGGCAGTTTAAGATAAGGATATTCATAGGCTGAGTGCACTACATGAGTTCCAGAGCAACAAAATTTGAGGTATCAGTGTGATCCAAACCCCTAGGTAGCTGATTACTGGCTTGAGGAAGACACACATGTTTTCTGACTTATGAGTAAACCTCATGATAATATGTTGGTCCTAGTGGAGAGTATTATATAGGACTCATCTAGGCGATGGTGGATTCTGATGGCATATACCCATGATGAGATGATTCTTAGTTGGATGGAGTTGAATATCTCTTTCTAGAGGAGTTTTATCTAGCAATGTTGATATTGGTTTGTATCTAGGAGCTTCTATATATTTGAAATGGTAGCATGTCCATGGAAGATTACTTAGTGAGGTTCATAAAACTTTCACATTAATCCATAGATATGGTTCAATATTGATTTTTTAGAGCATAGAACTTTGAGTATGGACTCAGTAGAGGTATCCATAAAGGTGTGTTCTCCTTGTTCCTTTCCTCATATATAGGGGTTCTGGAGCAGTATTTGGTGATAGAGAGCTTCCTAGTGGAGGTTCAGTTTGATAGAACTATCAGTGGTGATCATGGGGCTAATTCATTTATGGTTTCTAGAAGATTCCATTCAATAGTATCATGATGTAGGAGGCATTCCCATGTCAAGACATAGACATATGGGAATGTAGTGAAGGATTCGTGCCAAGGATCTGGTCAGCTTTAGTAGATGTGGTGTTATGCTTGAGACAATCATAGACATCTTTCATGATATTTCCCGACATGCCATGCTGTGGAGAAGGATATAGTCGATAGTCCTCCCTAATTGACACATCATCTCGAGCATGGAGTTTTTCATGATGGAGAATGTGGTGGAGGACCAGGGAGAGAATAAAGAGGTGTAAGATGGTTTGATATGTTGCCACCACCACCGCCAGGTGATCCTCACTAGGCTTAAGGAGCAGGTGTATGGGGGAGAGTATGACTATAGGTCACAAAGGCATATGTCTGGTAGGCTCTAAGGATGATTAGAGTTATGCTCTGTGTCCTTTATACTTTTTAAGTAGTATTGTTAGACACTATTTTAAGGTATTTTATTCTTTATAATTATTTCTCTAGGATTATATAGGGTGAATTGGGGTATTGTTAGGGCCTTGTGACAGTTTTTTTTGTGTAGCATTAGACTCATGAGGAAGAGGGACATTTCCCCTACCGATATATTTTCTTGTGACATGATGAAAAACCATGTGGGATAGTCAATTCCACCCAAATCATATAGTTTCGAGGTGTGGTGAATGAGTTCCTTTTTTTGTGTGTTTTGGGTGGGGTTGCATGCTGGAGTGTCAGAGTAGGCCTTGACGATACTGGTGGAGCCTTTTAGTTTGGCCCATATACTTGGCATCCCCAGTGGAGAGAGAGTCATGAATAAAAAATTTCCATAGTAGTAGAGAGAGGCCCCATGATATTTCCTTCATGTGGATTGGTTTTCCACCATCCATGCATATATAGTTTTTTTCTAGTGGGTGTGGTAGTGTTTCTAGATTTTTGAGTTGTGTTGCAGTTGGAGGCTTATAGATGGAGGACCTAGTAGGACCCAATGTGTACACTTGGGTGGACCTATGTCCTTAATTGGTACCCTCACGTGCTTTGTGTTAGAGTTTAATGTGATATTATCAATGTTGTCATGTTTCAGTTCATCCAAGGGTGGATGAGAACTTCTAGTTTATGTCAGCAACTACGATGGGTTAGCGAGATGGTGTACTGCTAGACCCTAAGACTAAAGATAGACCAGGTGGTTGGTGATAACCACCAGTCACAGCTGAGGGGACATGTTCATGACTCATTACATGATTTAGACCTATATTGAGCTGGATGTTGGGTGTTGTGGACTTTTAGGTTTCCATGAGTGCATGTTTTTGGACACTATAGAAACTCTTTTTACTGAGCTCACTAACGTTGGAGTCCCAGTTGCGAGATTAGTTTTTCCCCATGTACCTAGGATTTCACTTTTTGAGATGAAAATCCTTAAGGTGTGGGGAGTGTATAAACTTTGGTTTTGACTTTTAAGTCTTTGGAATATTTCTAGGAATATTTTCAAAGCCAGACACTGAGTCGACATAGGATTCTGGGGCCTAGAGAGACTCATTGCAGTGATATTAAAAATATTAAACATATTTTACCACACATGTTTCGTTTCTTTATAAATGTGTAATAACACCCTAGTGGAGTCTCAGATTGGACATCTGAGACCAAATTTGAGTTCATAATTCATGCTTTACCCTAGGCATGATATAAAAATTTTCAGTATTAGGCACTCATTTGATGGAATGTTGGAGGGGTGTTAAAATAGAGGTTTATTAATTAATAAAATTAATAAACCCTCCCCCTTTTTTCCCACACACAATAGAGGATAGGAATACCACACCTTTTTCAACAGATGAACTGATGTGGAACCAAGTATAGGAGGTGATATCGATATTTGATCTTGATAGTGATCACTTCTGGATCTTGGTGCAGTGGCTTCAGAGCATGTATCAACACTCGAAGCTTCAAAGTTTCACCATGAGGTAGTTTGATTTACGTTTTATGTCTTTATTCTCCCATTTATGCATTATTTTAAGGTTTTCAATACCTTATATGACTGATAAGGACCCTGTGGGGTTTGATCTGTGGGTTTCAGTGGAAACCGATGTGTTTCGGGTATCTCATAGGGAATTTCCATTCATAATTCTCGATCACATGACATGTAGTACATGAGAAATTGTGGTGTATTCTTCCCATTCAAGTTAGAATAAATTTTGGGGACTATACTCCATGTACTAGGGCTGCACAATAGGTTGGGATCTCAGGTCGTGTGGTCGAGGGACATGACCAGGGATTCCATGTTAATGTACATGTCTATGTGACAGTACTTGGCCAGAGACATGGACACGAGGTTCCATACATGAGCATGATATTAAGACATGGCCAAGTGGCTGGTTAGCTAAAAAACGTCTTGTACTAGGGGTACACACTATATTGAAGACATGAATGGCTGTTTTATGTGGGGAAGGACACATCCAGGGGATGGATGAGGCAAGACATGCCATGTACACCATGTACATTACTTGTAAGCTCACATGGCCAGCCAAGTCATGTGGAAGAGGACACAACTCGGTGTTTAGGTGGGGTTACTTGCCATGTGGATCTCAATACACTCTAGGTACTGTTCTTGTTAACTTCCACCTAGCACATATCCTTCTTTGGGGCTCAGATATAGGCCTATGAGATATATTGGTGAAACCTTACCTAAATTCTCATTATATGGGTCCCTCAATACTCTTTAGGTAGGTAGAGTGGTGCTTCCCTACTTTCAAGGTGCAGGACCCTTACCTATGGTAGTGTTGCAATGTGAGGTGTGATGAGCTTGACGATCATTCCAGCAATGCGTGACTGATTCTAGAGGTCATATTAGTTTATCAGAGATATTTTGGGACTAGTACTCCCCTATCTTAATAGGGTGTGGGTCTCCCTTACCTCTCATATCGATAGAGAAGGAACTCCCCAACAACAGGTGCAAGTCCTCTACCCATGGAGAAGTTCTACCGAGGTCGATACTCCCTTTTCAGACCAGGGTTCGGTTCCCCCGTATCATTCATGTAGATGGAGATATATCTCCCCTATCATATCAAGGCAATGGTCCTCCATACTCATTTTGTAGATAGAGTCAGTACTCTCCTGTCATAGTAGGGTATTAGTCCTCTATCAATGGAGTCAGTACTCCCCTATCACATTAGGGAACAAGTCCTCCATATGCATTGTTCAGATAGATTTGGTACTCCCCTATCATACTAAGGTGTGGTTCTTCTATTCTAGGGGTTGTTACTCCCCTATCGTGTCAGGATGCAGGACCCCCATTGCGATTAGATATGTAGGGTGTTATGCATTTCAGTTTCTCCCTTTTATTTTGGGTTTTTGTGGGACTTAATAGATATTTTAATACTCACCCCTGCATGGGATTTTCACACACAAGTCATGTCTTATATAGATGACATGCCTTTCGACGGAGTCCCTGGAGGACTTGAAGTAGGTGGAGATTATATATATAGACAGATAAAAGTGTTTATTAGTTCTTGACCAAGGTGTGTTCCAATGGTTTAATTTGATAGCTTTCCCCTACTTCTGAGCAGGTTTTATGCTTTTACAGTTTTGGTGGGTTTGTGTTTTTCCCTTTTTGTACTTTTAGTAATTCTGTTGTACTCTGATTGTGGGATAGTTGTATGCATGAATTTTTGAATCTAGATTTTTATCTTTGCACTATTACATGGATATGTATGTGGGTGAATGCATATAGGTACCATATGATAATCTCTCCCATAGGTGTGATATACCTACTCAGTGCTGGTTGCCAACCCCTGACCTATTAGAGGTGGGATTGGGGTAGTCATGGACCAAACCCTGATGGGTTGGGTCATGAAACAAACTTATTTACCTCATAAATTTTTTTCTTATGATGTTAATAACATATTTTTCTACTTATAAATATTTTAAATTTTATCATCATCATCTTAGAAATTTTCTATTTTAAAATTTTCTTTAATATTATTTGATAAAAAAATTAATGTTACTCTATTGCAACCACAATTTTTAATATTATATTTATTATCAATTATAAGTTAGTTATAATTCAATATAAATGTTTTTAAGTATATGAAGACTCTTGGAGTTTAACTAAGATGGTTGGATAAAATTTTTTTAGTAGCTGAGTGTAGTAAGAACATTTCATGATGTGAGAGAAAATTTCACACTATGACTGGAGTATGTTGGTTAGAGTGGACAAATCAAGAGGGGGGTGAATTGAGTTTCCAATAAAATTTATATTTAAAAAAAAATTAAAAACTAAATCCCTCAATTTGATAAAAAAATCCCCAGTTAATAAAAATAGTAGAAATATATAATTTGATCTTTGGAAAAGGTTATCAAAATCTCAATCAAAACTCATTTAAAATACATTGGAAAATAATTTAACATTTGAAATTAATATACTTGTATCAAATATAGAATATAAAATAATAATTTGAGTTAACTATTAGAGTTTAGTTTTGTTAAAAAGTTAAGAAAATTGATATAGGTTCGATTTAAAATCATGAAAACAAAATAGATAAAGCATAACAAAATTTAACAAGGGTTTAGTATCAAGATGATACTTAACCCCTTCCACTTGGAAATTACCATCTTCCAAGTATTTTATTATAAAATAAATTGATCAATGATTTGGATATGGTTTTTCAAAAAATAGAACACATAAGGCTATCCAGGAATAATTCTTCTTCTATATTTATTCATGGGATAAAACTAGTACATATCACACATGACCTCTTCCACAGTTGTTTTTGGGAATATAGATTAATAAATTGAGAGAGAGTGGCAAACACTCTCCAATTTAGTATAGAAGACTCTTTTTAAGAAAATACAGAGTAATTATAAGAATAGATCAAAATTAAAACATGAACATAAGGATAAAAATATTATAGATGAGAAAAAGTGATGTAGTTCAATCCAAATAAGTTTGGTTTCTTTGGAGTCTCTAAAAATCTTTTTTATAATACTCTACATGATTTTTATATAATGTTCCATAAAAAAGAGTATTGTAGAAATTATAGAAAATCCTTTGTTCTTTGTTAGTTACTTTTTCACTGTATCTTTTTCACTTTTTCATTTATTCACCATGAACACACACCCATTATCACTATCATTAATGAGGAGTATCTTTTGAATATATAGAATGTTAGGAGATGCAATTATTAATTGAAAAATAATAATAAAATAATATGGATCCTCATACTGAGCATGAAATATGGAAATACTGACTTTGTCTTTAATTATTCCATGGAGTTATTTTAATAATAAAAATTATTAAATTAGTGTGCTTTTATCCAACATTAAATACATAAACTCAAAGTTGGAGAATTAATTATGGATAGACATAGTAGCTCCATTGGTGGTAGATGCCCTGATAGAAACATCTTGAACTGGTGGTAACAACCTTTGATTATATATCACTAGTGAAAGTATCTTGAATGGAATTTTATATGAAGGTAGAAATTCTATGGAAGTAGTGGTAGCATAACCTGTAGGTAGCATGACCATATGGAAGCATGATCTGGTGGTAGATACATTCGAATGTATCAGTAGTGGTATCTTTTCCTTGGTGGTAGCATTGAGCTATGGTAGAAAATACTGGAAGTAGCTCCATTGTACTAACAATATGATGGAACAACAGTATAAATTCTTAATTTAAAGTAGATTATTGTAGTCACATGATTGAACTAGTGGAAATATGCTTTAACTGATGATAGATATTTATAACTAATAGTAGATTCATACTTGGAAAATTTTCACAGTTTATAAAAAAAAATTACTATCATAAAACATTGAAATAATTAGAAATATAAAAAATAAAATTTTGGATCATTAAAATAAATAAGTTCTAAAAAATATCCCCCTTTTTTATGATAAAAAATCATGGAATTTATAAACCACATTGAAAAACTTAATGATAAGCAACCAATATAGATAAAGTTTCTTATAACCATTTCAAGTCCATATGTGATAAACTTTGTTACCCATTCAAGCCACAAAATTACTTCGGTTAATATTCTATTTAAGTATCCATATGAAATTCCATTATAGTACTCCCCCTTTTATGATTATAAAAAAGAATATAAAATAAAATAAAATAGGAGACATAAAAATGAATAAAAGAAGGTTTTCATTAGAGAGAAATGTCAATAGGTTACATCTCAAAAAGGGATTACATAATATAAAGGGAGTATATATGGAAAAAAATACCTATAAAAAACTAATCATAGTATGAAGATACATCCTTCCTTCTAAGAGTGGAAGGATCCACTATCTCCTTTCATTTTTCAGTAGCAGTAGGAACAAAAGAAGAGGCAGGTGAATCTAAAGGTGCAGGTGGCCTAAATATAATTCTAGGAGATATAAGGGTTTAAGATATCTCATATATTCAATAGGATTGAGGATGAATGAGCACAATTTAATAGAAGTAGTCTGGATAGGTATAGAAAGGGGTTCAAAAAGGGAACTATAGAGAGGAATAATAGGATGAGGATCTGTTGGAGATATCATAACTATCTTGGTAGTATATAGAAAAGGTTCCATCCATTCTATAAACGGAGTGATAATTCTTATACCATGCTCTATGATTTTGGTGAATTATAACTTTTTATCTATAAAGATCTTAAGAAGAGGTTCTAAAACTTTTATCAAACTCACTTTCTTCTTGAAGTCCCTATTCATAGGAGACATCCTTCAGTTTTCAGAAAAAAAAAATTAAAATGATAATTCTATTGATGCTTTGTATAAATACTTTAAAGGTAATATTTAATATCTTTAGAAATAGTATCTCTATCAATCATGGCCTCATGCAAGAATTATATAACCAGTTTATAAATATTCTCACCATGTGATTTTATTTGAAGAGGTTATTCTTGATGGGAAGAAGTAGAACCACACATAGTATCCTATATCTCTTCCCTCACAATGGTTCTAATTAAATCAACATCAACAAAGGAAGGAGTAGGAGGTGGAACACTCGAAGTATAAGCACCAGCTATGTAAAGACCCGTAAAATTCAAGGAAATTTTTTTCTTAATTTTCTTGGGGATTTTACAAGAATGCAGTTTCTGACGACACTTGATTCCGAGGCCCGGTGTGCCCAGAATTTCTATCCGAAGTTTAGCTCGGGTACGTTCAGTGAACGAATGAGCGTGAATTTCTAACTTTTGAAACGATGCTCAGAATCGAATTCTGAGGGCACCGATGGAACCGTAGCGCTGGTAATTTCTTAGGAACACCTTTTCTGAAGTTGTGTTTGCTCATTATGAATTGTTTAAATTTGTGGATTAAGTGTTAGTGAAATAAAATTTTCATTAAGAATTTTATTTCACTTCTCCATGAGTTAGAACCTAAGTGTAGGAGTTAGGGTGGGACCCACTGTTTGTTAGTTTTTTTTGAGTGGATTAAAGGTGAGGTGGGTCCCACACGAGCCCCCAACTTTTCAAATCCCTTAACTCCCTAACTCCTCTTAACCCCCCACTTAGGTTGTGTAACTCTTATAACTTTTTAACTTCCCATTAATTGGATGACTTTACCTATCCTCTCATTAAGTATGCCAACACCCAATTCAATTATTTAATTTCAGTTTTAAATTTTTGAATTGTGTCTTAAGTAAATAAAATAAGGGTTAGCCTTATTTTATTTTGGTTGGATGTTGTGTGTGGACAATTGAGGAGAGAGCTCTTCATCTTCGACGAAGAACACCAAGACTTCAACGAAGAACGTCGTCACCGTAAGAAGAGATCGGTGTGTCGTCTCTTCTCCTCTTCGCTACCGGTGTGTTTCTGAAGATCGAAGATGCACCCTCTTTCGATATTCTTCCCGTTTCAACAAAAAGGAGACACCACTTCCTCCTCGGATGTTCACCGTCAACATACGGAGCTTCACCTCGCGACGTCGTTTTCCACAGCGAACCCCCGTTCTAGCTACGCTCAAGGTAGGGGTTTATTTAATTATTTTCGTTCGTGAATTATACTTTGTCGTCCTTCGTGAATTTACGACCAGTTGCTATCAATTAACGAGAGGGTGCCGGACCGCACAAACACAGCCGACCCTCCTCCAATTTGAATGTTGTTTCTAATTTGGTTGGGACGGAATGGCGTGTAGCTGTCGCACCACGCGGGATCGTACGACAAGTAATGCGCGGCGTAGTCGCGCCGCGCCGTGAAGTTGAACAAGGACGCGATGCCGTCACACCGCGTCGAAGAAAACCAAAGACGCCGTAGCCGGAGCGGGGCCGCGGCGGAGGGGTACGGTGCCGTCGCACCGCACCGGATGAACCAGGTCGTGGCCGGTTCCGGGTCGTGGCAGAGCAGGGTGACCGGCGGCCGGTTCCGGGCCACCGGTGTCGGCGAAGGAGGAAGGAACGGCCATCGCCGGTCCTTGTTGGCAGAACCAGCCGACCGGTGCGGGCCGGCCGGACAAAAGGGAAACTGGGGGAATTAATTCCCCTGGACGGCTAGCTCAAATGGCCCCCATTTAATTGGGGGGGCCGCGGTTACACCAGGGGGCAGCCCCCCCCCCCCCCCCGCCCCTTGCCAAATGGCTCGGCCGGTTGGCCGAGCGCCTGGCCAGCGCGTTGTGCCCAGGATGGGTCGGGCCGTGCCCAAGCGGGCCGGACCTGGACCTGGTTCGGGTCGACCCGGTTTGGGTCGACCCCGGGGGTATCGGGCCAGGTCGGACCGGGCCCGAACCCCTTAATATCGAACCTTTTTCAGTCGGACGCCCATAAATTGTGCTACGAGTATACGATCGACGCACCTCCAATTGTGATGCAATCCTTGGATCAAGACGGTCATTTCGGTATATCGCACTCAAGGTTTCAGAATACTTTGAGTTAGGTCGGGTTGGTTTGTACACGAAACCAACCGGGCCCTCGGAGCGGAAACGCTCATATCTTGAGCTTCAGACTTCCGATTGACGTGCCGTCGACTTTGTTGAATTCCTCTAAGTGAGACAGATCTTTTGGCTTACTCCGCTCGAGGTTTGGACGTAGTTGGAGTACGGTCGAGTTGGTTTTGACTTAAAAACCAACCGGGCCCCTGGGACGAAAAAGCCAATAACTCTCAGACCGGGTGTCCGATTGACGCGCCGTCTGCGACGTTGAGTTCCTGTTGACGATACGGAACTTTTGGATACATCAACTATGGACTATGTGTCAGTTGATGTATCAACCTCTCAGCTCGTGGAGCGGACCCTTCCGAACGAGCTTGCTGTGTCCGGGAACCCTAGAGCTGGCTGCGACTACTGCTACTGTGACAACGACGACTGTACAGAGATCCTCGGTGGATTCGACGGCGACGACTACAGCACTCAGCGATCCTATGTGGATCAGTGGTACTGATCCTGTGTGGGTCCGATCCTATGTGGGTCAGCGCTCAGCGGTTCTGTGTGAGCCAGCGCCTACAGATCCTGTGTGGGTCTTGCGGGGGTTAGTTTCCTATCGATCCATTGTGGGTCATTGCGGGGGTTAGTACCTATCGATCCTTTGTGGGTCCGACGACTTAGATGGATCAGTGATCATCTCTATCGTCTTTCGAAGAAGTATACCTATGTGAGCTGAATCCTGTTTTGCTTTCCTATGTGGATTATGTTGAGCTATCCTGTGTGGATTTACGTTTTGCTTTCCTATGTGGACTGGGTTGTACTTGGGCTCGGATGTTGGAGCCGAACGAGAATTGATGACTTAGGTATATGTATGGGCATATACCTAAGCCATGTCGGATGTTATTTTGTGATTGTATCTTTCCTTTTTGGATTATCCTTTGTGGATTCTGGGAGACCTTCGGGGGTCTCGGGGTCCCTACTGAGTAGCTTATACTCACCCCTGCACGGGCTATGCCCACACTATGTTGTGTTGGTTGCAGACGACGGACAACGCTGATCGTGGTTGAGGCTTGCGGAGCAGGACGGTACCTGGAGGTGGACCACTAGGTGGGACGTACTCGGAGCGGTCGGCTGGACCCGAGGAGCAGTGGAGGCTATCTGTACCCACCCTTCAGGTGGGACTTCCAGTGGACGGATCGACGTTGCAGCTTTACTTTTCAATTATTGTTTTTCACTTTCGAGTTGTACATTACTTTCAGTTTGGGTTTGTATTCTGGCCCGCTTACTTTACGCACTTACTATTGTACCAGCTTTTACTTAGTGTTTGCTCCTTCTGCTTGCTTGCTCTGTGGTGTTTGTTTACTTTACAAAGGTAATGCCTTCCCTTTTTATCAGGAATTTACACCTTGGTGCTAGTCGCCAGCCCCTAGCCTATGGAAGGCGGGCTTGGGGTAGTCACGGCACGGGCCCTGAGGACGGGTCGTGACAAGATATAGGTAATGACTCCAATATCTCTAAAAGAGATATTTGTCTCTTAATAAATATTCCCCTCATTTCTTACATAATGGATCAAACTACATCCATCTGATCATCTAAACTCCTATTCTAAATTTCATTATCATTCATTTTCATAACATAATAGGTTGGATGTGAGAAATTACCAATGAGAGTAGCCACATGGTATCAGATTCACTGAGTTTGGTTTCTTAAGAATGTTCAATTATGATCATCACACTGAGATATGACAAAAAGCTTTCCTTAATGACATTTAGATCATTCTTTTTCATATAACTAGTAGATAGAGGAAGAGAAGGAGAATAATATGGGGGTTGATTCCTATTATGGTTATGAATATAAACATCCTCGTTCCTAGTCTATAAAATAGAGGTAACAAAAGGTATATATTTCAAATGAGATAAATCATGACCAATATACATATCAAGATCATTATTAGAAAAAACTTCCAAATCCTACACCTGATCAATTTAATCAATTAGGGATCTTTAGGTCCTCTTTTCACAACCAAAATGGAATGTAAACCATGCTTTGGTGGACCAAACTGATCATCATCTCTACTAGAATCATCATCATCTCCATTATAATTAGGATAATTGATTCCCAAGAACTTAGATTGTGGATATTTCTACCCTTTATATGGTGACTCATCTTCAACTTTGTCTGAAGTAGCTGGATCATCCCTATGACTAGATTCTTAGCTAGTTAACAAATGATGAGTATAAATGGGCCTTAATTTTCCATTAGACACACCTGATTTTAAAGAACTTTGAGAATATTTGGGTTTATATTCCTTATACCCATCATCATCTTCATGATCAAATCCATCTGAAACCTCAACTACCTATTTTGGAGACTCAAAAGAAGACTTATCTATTTGTGGTTCATTTTACACTTCAATTTCTATATATTCATCACCTTCTTTAAGAAGTATTTCTATATTGAGAAGATAAAGAGGAGGACTGGATGATCCATAAGATACATTGATACTTTTATCTTTGAAAAAGGTTCTCAAAAGCTTGATCATAGATCATTTAACATACTTTGAAAAATAATTTAACTTTTGAAACTAATCTACTCGTATTAAATACAATATATAGAACACCAATTTGAGTAACTATCAGAGTTTAGTTTTGTTCAAAAGTTGAGAAAGTAAAAATAGGTCTGATTGAAAATCATGAAAACAAAATAGATAAATCATAGTAAAATTTAACAAGGGGTTTGGTCTCAAACCGAGACTTAATCCCATACACTTGGAAATCACCTAATTCCAAGCAGTTTATTATAAAATAAAATAATTCAAAACCTAGATCAAGCCTTAAAAAAATATGACACACAAGGATATCTAGGAAAAAAGCCTCTTACATAGTTATTCTTGGGATAAAACAAGTACAAGTCACACACAACCTCTTCCACAGTTTTTCATGGGAATACATATGAAGAAAATTGAGAGAGAGTGTTAAGAACTCTACAGTGTAGTATAAGTGATTGTGTTTTATGAATATATAGGGTAATGTTAAACACATATCAAAAGTAAAACATGAACTTAAAGAGAAAAATATTATATATGAGAAAAAGTGATTCAAACCAATCCAAATAGGTATAGTTTCTCATGAGTCTCTAAAAATCATTGTAGGAATATTCTACAAGGTTTTCAAAGAAGGTCCAGTAAAACAGAGCATCACATGCATTTTGGAAAATCCTTTGTTCTTTATTAGTTAAATTTTCACTATAACTTTTTCACTTATTCATGTATTCACCATGCACACAAACCCACTCTCACTATTGTGCATGAGGAGGCTCTTTTGAATATATAGCATTTAAAGATATCCAATTATCCATTGAAAAATAATAATAAAGTAATCTAAATACTCATACTAAGAAGAAAATTTGGAAATACCTAGTTTGTTTTTAAGTCTTTTGTGGAGTTATTTTAAGAATAATCATTCTTAAATCCATTTAATTCTATCCAACATTAAATTCATAAACTAGCTGTTGTAGAATTAATTTTGAAATTAATTCTAGAAATCTATAGTAGCTCTACTGGTGGTAGATGCCCTGACGATAACATCTTGAACTAGAAGTAGAAGCCTTTAATGGTAGATAACTAATAGTATCATCTTGAGTGTTAGGTTATATAATAATAAAAATGATGTGGTGGTAGTGGTAGCACAACCTAGCAGTTTCATGACCTAGAAGTAGAATGACCTGGAGGTTGATCCATTCGACACTATCGGTAGCAGTAGCTTTTCCGTGGTGGTAGAATTGCCTAATGATAGTAGATACTAGTGGTAGATCCATTATACTAATGATATTTTTATGATCTAATGATATCACTTCTTAAATAATGGTAGGTTATGGAATTCATAATATTGAATTAGCAGTATCATGCTTTAACCAATGGTAGATATTTATAACTATCGGTAGATTCATACTTGTCCACTTTTCATAGTTTATCCAAAAAATAATTTACTATCATAAAATATTGAAATAATTATAAATATAAAAAACATTATTTGGGATCGTTAAAATAAGTATTTTATCAATAGATAATATTTCTGATAAATTGAAAAGGGCATGTGAAATATAAGAGTCATACATGCCACAAGAGAGATGTCATTCCACAACGGGGCTTATGAAATTTTTAGTGGTATTGTACATTATAAGATGTTTGGTCTATGAATTTAGTAACATGCCTCAAATAATATTATTTCACATTTCAAGGATTAATGAAATCCCTATGAATATTAAATTTTCACTACTTTGGCTGGTAATGTTTAGTTTCACAATAAAGCATTAAACCATGTCATGACTAATTTCAGGATCAAACAAATATTGATGATCATTCCATCTTGTCTACTCATGAAAAGGCTATATGGTCATGATTATTAAGTTTTTAACTATTTACTGATACATTTTTTTTTCAAAGTGAATCTTCATATCACACCATGTTTTATTTAATATTTGATGAAAGTTAGAGGAGAAAACAACCTTTCATATTGTGAGGTATATTTTTATTCATTGATTTGTGGAATGTTGAGAATTAAAATATAAATGATGATGTGGTAGTATAATGATAGTGTGGTGGTTATTTAATAAACTATTAAATACTTATTTTAATTTCTATGGTGGAAATAAATGAGAATATTATCAAAGTTTTGGAATTGAAGAAAAAGAAGTTGGAAGTTGCCTTAGATTTTAATTTCTAATTTATAATTAATTTTTTTTGGGAATATACATGGTGGTGGATATGCAGATGAAGTGGTATCAAACATAGAAAATAAATAGAAGAATCTTTATGATCTAGAAAATATAGAATCAATAATTAATTTCATTGAATACATGTAATTTTAAGGTGAAGTTAGATCAATCTAAGTTACATTAAATATTAAGCTTTAAAGATTAATTATTTTGTACATTTTACTGAATATTTTGAAGTTAAGATAAGAAATATCATAGAGAACATATTTTATTTTTTGGTGTTGAACCTTTTACTAATATCTTTGTGAGTTAAACCTACATGTTTATTATATATTTTTAATCCAATTGAAAGCAGTGATTGGAAGATAAGAAGAGGCCGTAGAACTTTGGTGAGTAGTGATATTGTCCTAAATATTATAATCACATACTAGTGCAGTAGTGGTTAATTGGAATATCAACATATTGTTGATATGTTTTCCTTAAATATGGCCCATTATGGGTGAAATGAGTAAAATTATTATATTCTTTTCTCTTATATTTTTTTAATTTGATTGTAACTATAATATAGATTCAAAGTGGCATTTTGAATTCAAATACAAGAATATTATTTTTAAAGATAAGCATAATTTTTAAAGGAACTCCAATTCACCCACTCTTAGGGTGAATAACATGACCACAATTATAACGAATAGTACCAAATACATAGGTTATTACTTTAATCTATTAAGGGAAGTCTTCTATCATAAAAAATATTGAGAATGAAAAGGGAGTAAACTTTTAATGGGTGAAAGTATCATATTTTGAAGAACATGATGAGATCAAATTTATTATCTCTTTAACTACATGTATACTAGGATAGAGTACTTGGAATTCAAGTAAGTGATTCCACTAGAATATCAATGATGGAAGTTGATAAGAATTTATTGAATGAGGATTTAATGGCTCAAAATTACTTATTAGAAGAATTTTCTATTCAAATATATATGAAGGCACTGGATTTTACCATGATTAAAGAAGTTTGGGAAAAGCTTTATAATAATTATGAATTTGATTACAAATTGAAAGTAGTAAAACTATAGGTTTTTAAAAATATTTTTAATGATTTGAAGATGAGTTTTAGTGAAAATATGGATAAATTATTTAACCATCATACTGAATTTTTTAGTGAAATATGAGGACTCAATCATGAGATCAAGAATTATGATATTATAAAGAAAAACATTAGAAGTTTACCACTATTATACAATGAAAAAGAGTTATAAATTGAAGAAATAAACCTTGTATAATTATACCTTGATGTGTTACATAATAATTTGGTCACATATAAAATGTGGGTAAATATAGAGAGCTCTTTATAATATTGATATAAAGAGATAACATTCAATATAGTTTAGAATCAAGTGTTTTAAGAGGCTGAAAATGAATATGATATAAGTGATGTGTTTATATCACTAGTGGGAAGAAAATTTAAAATAGTTAATGGATTATTTGAAGGTAAATTATCCCTAACATGTTTCCATTATGCAAAGATTAGGCACATAAATACCAGTTTTTTAAAGTGATATGATTAAGAGGATGATGAGTTTGAATTATCACCAGAACAAAAGAAGAAGTTTCCCATAAAAGGAACTTTAAGTCAGGTAGTAGAAGTAGAAATAAATTTTATAAGAAGGTTTTTGGTACTTAAAGAGGAAGATGATACCGATAAATATCTGTTGGAAGGTATTAAAACTGAGTTTATCTCAAATATAGAAGATACTATGATGACTGATGTGGAAAAATCTAAATGTGAAGAATAAAAGGATGATCAATGTAATGAACAAAAATTATATCAATGGAAATTACTTTATTATAATTATTTCATATAATATAAATCACATAAAATAACTTAGAGAATAGAATAAAAACTTTATAAATGAAGAATGGATTGTATAAGAGGTATTTCTAGAAGTTAAGGAACTTATCCAGTAGAATTGTAACATGATATTTGCAATAGTAATATAACATTTTAGAATAGTAAACTGAAAAATAGAATAGTAAACTCACCCATGAAAGTATAAATAAAATTTAGGCATCTTATAAATGGTAATATGATATATTTATATCATAGTATAATTAAATAAATGTTTTAGAAATTATTAATTAAGTGTTGATATTTTTATAAAACATAAATGTTTATTCTCAATTTTATAATTAATATAATGATTTAAAATAGAGATTTATTTTCATAAAATGTATTCATAAATTAATATTTTATTTTATTATTATTATAATATAATTTTATGAGACCTCAATTAATTTTTCAAAGTGTTGTAAAATCATTTATAATTTTAAAATTGAAATTTTCCAAGTAAAATATGATTTTAATTAAAAATTAAATTTCTCATTTTTAGAAATTTATTTTCATGAAATGGAGTTAATTTTTTAATTATACATTTCAAAAAATGGTTAGGGTGAATTTTTGGTATTTTTTTTGAAATACTAGAATTTTTGGTGGATAGTAAAATACGGTAATTTAAGTTATATATACATTATAAATTAAATAAATTATTCCTTGAGTAATGGATAATTTAAGCATCATAATCTTAAAATTACATTAATTATTTAATATATTTAGTGATAATTTTCAAACTATTGATAGTCTTGAGCCAAAATAATAAAAAATGAATAAAATAATGATAAAACACCCCTCTCTCATATAAATACCACCCCTCACCACATCTTCTCCTCACACATTCCAAGATTTTAGACATGTCTAATTTCTACCCAATACTATTACCAAGCCCCTACACCACATCCATGATCCCTTTGTTACATCAAAAGACCAAACCCTTTTCCCTAATGAGGTTCTCAAAGAGGAGAAAATCAAGAGATAAAATCCTCCTTCTCTTCCTATTAATTTCTTTTCAATTTCATTTATTTTATTATACTCTCCTCACCTCACTTATCCATGTGGAATGATAACTATAATATCTTTTAGATACTGTAATTTTATTATTTTAATGGAATAATTCATCTTCAAACCACTTCCCTTTTCCTTTTATTCTAAAAATGAAAACATCGTTCGTGATATGTCGATTTAACGCCATCAAGGACGATACACTATAACACCTTCAAGGCTGGTCATAAAACAATTATAATGTTTGAAAAAATTGTAAAATTTATGTTATAATCCATTTTTTTTGGAACTAACATATTTACATAATATTAAATAATAAAATGAAACTAGTTTGTGATGATTGAAAACCATGAAATTAATCCAAATGTTTATCATTAAAGTTTTATCTAATGATTCATCCTCATATCATATAACCAGATGATATATAAGATAATTTAATCGTATTTAAGTTCATTAATAACTTATAATATCAATTATATAGAATTATCCTCATTTTATTCTAACTTCCATACATGTATACAAGCGAATCGATCATGAAAATCCAGAAAACAAACACCCCCAAACGATGAAATTGAACACTAAAACTCATAAAAATGGCCATAAATGATCTTAATAAAATTATAATAAATCAAATAAATATATAATAGGTTATTTATTTATTAATTAATGAATATAATTTGATTATATAGGATATTAAAGTGACGGAATCATTTAGACATAAGGTAAGGGAATTCTCGAACCCAACTTTGTTTCTTTTGGTTTTCCCTCTTTCAGACCATTTTCAATATGGATGTTCCATTATTGTTCCTTAAATATAATTTAGTTTTATTTACCTTTTATTTTATGGGATATAAATCTTTCCAATCTAATTTTATTAAAAATGAAAATATTTTTCCAAAAAACTCTTCTTTCTAAAAACACATGTTTTACTTCACTTGAGATTGTTTCTTTTTCACTCAAGATTGATGATTATTATAACAAGTATGTTATTACCTTTATATTTGGTGAAACAAAAGGTTTAATAATGAATGCATTCTCTATTAAATTCTCATGAAACACATTTCATTTTCAAGGGTCATTTTTTTCCAAGATTGATATACATTCTATGTGGCATGCATGATAATATAAATGTTATGATGTGACGGGTACACCTAGAATTATATAACACTCCAATACATTGGGTAATATGATGCATCACATGAGATAATGTTAAATATGCATGAAGTTGACACTAGATGTTTTCATAATAATGATGTTATGATGATGCACTTTTGTTATGTGTGAACATAATGCTAGCTTTGTTCACAACTATGTGTGGTAGTTCACCACTAAGAAATGATGTTTCATTTTTATGCATTTATACATTCCATGATTTTATATAATTATTCCTATCATTATTATGAATGTGATACCATGATTATGTTATAATTATGATTATTATTCTCACCCATGTTATATTGATTCATGTTCTTATCTATCCTCTTACTGTGATTTTAGCTCACTCATTTCTTTGATGTATATCCCTAGGTGATTACTTGTACTAACGAGAACAAAAGGGAAACTAAGAATATAAAGAATAAGGAATTAAATAATTTTTATGTTTTATTATGTAAATTTTATGTTTGGTCCTGATTTTCCCAAGACACTAAACCTTTAGAACCTGGTTTTGTAACTCTTTTATATTCTTTATCTCTAAAATGATGTAATATTTATATAATAAAATTAGGGTCATTATGGTCATTATCAGAGAATTGTTTAGTTAATTTGGTAATTATTATTAGATAAACTTAGTAAAAACCCTCAGTATGTGACTAAGTATATTTAATCACCCAAGAAGATTTGTTTTTGAAAAATTCTAAATACAGGGACCCCACAAGACATGTCTTTAAAATTAATTGCACCAAGGAATAATTTATTTATTCATTGCTTGTTTAATTATGTTTTGTTCAAACCTTTTATATTTTATTAAATGGTGGAAACCAGGAGAAATCAGAAAAAAAAAACCCATGCGATGGACTATACAATGATTTCCCAAACAACATCCCCAATGCCTTGGGAGGTGGAATTCAAAATATCATAGTGATTCTTACCCAGCTATCTCAGGCTATGAAGAATAACCTGAATAATGTGTAATTTATAACTTTACCTAATAGAGAGAAAATGGATGTCGAGTATTTTATAAAGCAGTGACCACCGATGTTTAGTGGATCTTCTGATCCACTCATCATGGAATAGTGGGTTAACTCAATGGAGAATATCTTTTCTATAATTTTCTGTTATGAGATAGAGAAGGTGAATCTAGATGTTTATTGTCTAGACATAGAGGCTGACCAATGATGGGCATTAATTAAGAACACCAAGCCAAGGTATAAAATTGAATAGATGGAGTGGTAAGACTTTAAGATAATGTTTCTTAACAAGTATTTCCATAAAAATATTCATAAAAAGATAGAGAGAGAATTCATAGTGATTAAGAAAAATGGAAGTGAATTTTTTGTAATCTACAAAGAATATTTCACAAGGCTTTCAAGGTATGTATTAGGTTTTATTACCAAAAATTATAGAAAAATAGATATATTCTTTAGTGGTTTAAAACCACACCTTCGAAAGGCTCTAGAAATTTGGGACTTTGGGAATTATAAAGAAGTTTTTAGATGTGATATCAAATTGTAAATGGAGTTTCATGAATGGTCCTATGGCTATGGTGATAAGAAATGAAAGTTGAAGTTTCAAGCTAGAGGATCCAATGAAAAAGGTGGTAAGAAAACTCAACCACCCACATGTCAAACATGTGGAAAAAAGTATAATGGGAATACTCTCAAAGGGATGGAGAAATTCTTCAAGTGTGGGAGATAAGGTCACTAAGATCATTAATGTCAAATATATATGAGGAATAAGGTTAATTTAGTGGAGGAAAGGAGAGCACCACCCATGGTTCAATGATTCAACTATAAGGAGTAAGGCCACCATACAAGCTAGTACACTAAACCTCAAGTCCTCTAGGGTAATCAGTTTCAAAAACCACCAAATCCAAAGGATCAAAGAAAACATATTCCATCACTACTACTGATGTGGATCCCAATAATGAAGTGGTGAGAGGTACACTGGTTAATTATTGAAGAATAGAGAATGTACTATTTGATTACGGTTCTACACATTCTTTAATATATTGAAAGTTTAGTAGAATAATTCAAACACCAACTCAATAAATGGAGTTCGAGTTATCTGTGAGAATAAAAAATGGGGAAATTATTGAATTTAAAGTATATAACTCCTCCCTAGTTAATGTCTATGTACTGACCCTCCCAATAAGTCTTATCTTAATTCCTTTGTTGGAGTTTTATTCTATATTGGGAATGAATTATATATCTTTATAAAAAGATAACATTGACTGTTAGGAAATATGGATCACTCTTCACATCCCAAGGCATCCTACAATTCTATATAAGTGTAAGGAGGAGGATAAATCTCATTCAAAATAATCGTATCAAGTGTGGATGTTATTTACATATGAGCAAACATATCTAGATCAAATGATTGAGAAATAGGAGAGAATCATGATCAAAGACATGACTATTATAAGGGACTACACTGATGTATTCCCTAAAGAGTTTCCAGGTCTTCCTCTTGACCGAGAAAATGAGTTATCAATTGAAATTATTTATGGATCTCTACTTTTATCAAATACACCTTATATAATGACCAATGTTGAGTTGGAAGAACTGAAGAAGTAGTTACAAAAGAATCTTTAAAATGAGTTTATATGCCCAAGTGATTCCCTATGGGGTGCACCAGTCCTATTTTTCAAGAAGAAGGATAGATCATTGAGCCTCTGCATTGATTATTACGAGCTCAGTAAAATAATGATAAATAACAAGTATACCTTGCCATATATTTATTACTTGTTCTATCAACTGCGTGAGGCCAATTATTTCTCTAAGGTGAACCTTCGGTTAGGATATCACTAATTAAAGGTGAGGAAGGAACATATTCCCAATACTGCCTTTTCAATGAGGTATGGACACTATGAGTTCACAATGATTCCTTTTGGACTCACTGATTCTCTAAAAATATTCACGGGCTTAATGAATAGATTCTTTAGATATTACATTGACAAGTTTGTGGTAGTCTTTATAGATGATATTCTGATATACTCTATGAGCAAGGAGGAATATGAGTAGCATTTGAATACTATGGTAAAGGCATTGCGAAGGGAGAAGCTATATGTAATGTACAATAAATGTGAGTTTTAGATGGAGGAGGTATCATTCTTAGGAAATGTTATCACTAACAAAAGAATATCCGTGGACCCTTCCAAGAAAAAGGAAATTGATGAGTGGCCCAGGACAACATCTATAAAAGAGATTTGTAGTTTCCTTGGTCTATCTGAGTATTATTGGTGATTTTTAAAGAGCTTATCGAAATTTTGAAACCCACTAACCAAGATGACTCATTAGGTAGAAAAGTTTTTATGGACAAATGAATGTGAATACTGCTTCAAATACTTAAAAAGAGGCTTATTGCCACTCCGATACACACACTTAAGATACATGGAGAACTATTTGTGGCATTTAGTGATGCTTAAAAGAATGGATTGTGATGTGTACTGATGAAAAATGATAAATAGATAGCCTACGTCTCAAGGCAGTTGAAAATTCATGAGAAAAACTATCCCATGCATGATCTGCAGTAGGAATCTGTGATCTTCATGTTGAAAATCTGGAAACATTATCTCTATGGGGAGAAGTGTGAGATATATACTAATCACAAGAGCCTAAAATATATATTCACATAGAAGGAGCTTAATATGTGCCAAAAAAATTAGTTATAGATCATCAAGTATTATGAATTCTCAATCCACTACCATCCTAGTAAGGAAAATAAAGTGGAGAATGCTCTAAGTAAAAAGGATCCTGAAACATTATCAATTATAAGAATATAGAAGGATACAATCTTCTTAGATTTTAAAAGGATGTATATAGGAATAATAAGGAAATAACATCATCAACCCTTTCTCAAATGATTGCTCAACCATCCCTTATGAAGAAAACAAATGATGTTTAAAAATAATGATGCAGAAATTCGAAGAAGGTGGAAGCCAGGAGAAATGTGAAATTACCAGAGTTTAAAATTGACGAGGAAGGTATTGTAAGATTTGGGTCATGACTATGTGTACCACAAAATTAAGAGATAAAGAAATATCTTATTAATGATGAACATAGATCAACCTTTTCTATTCACCTAGGGAGCAAAAAGATGTATCAAGATCTCTAAGATAACTAATGGTGGGATAATATGAAAAAGGAGATCACTGAATATACATCAAAGTGCTTGGTATGTCAGAAAGTGAAGGTTGAAAGAAAAAAGACTAAGGGGATAATACAACCATTTTCTATACTGACATAGAAGTGGGAAAACATCACCATGGACTTTTTCACCAAACTTTCAAAGACAGCTAGAGGAAGCAATGCTATATGGGTTGTTGTGGATCATTTTTCAAAGACATATCACTTTATTACAATCTAAGAGGACTTCTCACTGAATTAACTAGCATGGATATACATTATAGAATTGGTAAATATAAATGGAGCACCACTATCGATTGTATCAGATCAATATCCAAGATTCACCTCCAAGTTTTGGATAAGGCTCCAACATGATCTAAACACTGAGTTGGAATTTAGTATGACTTATCATCCTCAAACGGATGGCCAATCTGAATAAACTATCTATACACTAGAAGACATGTTGATAGAATGTTATATGGAATTAAAAAGAGGTTGGGACCAAAATCTACCTCTATTTGAGTTCTGTTACAATAATAGTTTCCACTTAAGCATCCAAATGGATCCATATGAAGACCTTTATAGGAAAATATGCATAACACTAGCATGTTGGGATAAAGTTGGTGAACATAAGCTGCATAGACCTAAAATGGTCAAAGAAATGGTGGAAAAGGTGAAAACCATTCAGAAACACATAAATGCAGCCCAAATTTGATAGAAGATCCATGCATACAATTGTCAATGAGACCTTGAGTTTAAGGTTAGAGACATGATATTCCTCCTCATATCTCTATGGAATAGGATCATGATATTTGGGAAGAAAGGAAAGATAAGTCCCAAGTACATCGACCCCTTAGAGATTCTTGATCATATTGGAGCTATGGTCTATCAATTGGAACTTCCACCAACCGTGTCTTAAGTACACGATGTATTCTACATATCCCTCTTGAGGAAGTATATACCAGATCCCTCAAATGTACTGAATCCAGAGGTGGTATTTTTGGAAAATGATCTCTCTTATGAGGAGTATCCAGTGAAGATCTTGGACTATAGAGATAATATTCTACGCAACAAGACTACTCACCTAGTCAAAGTACTATGGTGAAACCATAAGTATTAAGAGTAAACATGGGAACTAGATGAAGTGATGAAGGAGAAGTACCCTCACCTATTTTCAACTTATAATGTAAAACAAAATTTCAAGGGAAATATTTCATAAGGGGGAAGAATATAATGACCCAAAATTATATCAATGGAAATTACCTTCTTATAATTATTTCATATAGTATAAATCACATAAAATCACTTAGATAACACAATAAAAACTTTATAAATGAATAAAGAATGGTATAAAAGGCATTTCTAGAAGTTAAGGAACCTATACCAATGGAATAGTAATATGACCTTTGGAAAAGTAATATGGAACTTATGAATAGTAAACCATACAATAGAATATTAACCTCACCCATTAAAGTATAAATAAAATTTAGGAATATTATAAGTGGTAATATGATATAATTATACCATAGTGTAAGTTAATAAATGTTTTAGAAATAATAATCAAGTGTTGATATTTTTATAAAACATAAATGTTTATTTTCAATTTTATAATTAATACAATTATTTAAAATAAAATTTTATTTTCATAAAATGTATTCATAAATTAATATTTTGTTTTATTATTATTATAACATAATTTTATGAGACCTTAATTAAATTTTCAAAGTGTTATAAAATCAGTTATAATTTTAAAATCGATTTTTCCAAGTAAATGGTGATTTTAATTAAAAATTAAATTTCTCATATTTATAAAATTATTTTCATGAAATGGAGTTCATTTATAAATTTTAAAAATTGAAAAATGGTTAGGATTAATTTTTGGTATTTTTCTAAAATACTTGAATTTTTGGCGAATAGTAAAATATGGTATTTATGGTATATATACATTATAAATTAAATACACTATTACTTGATTCATGTATTATGTAAGAAAAATAATCTTGAACTTAACATAATTATATAATATATTTAGTGATAATTTTCAAACTATTGATAGTCTTGAGCCAAAATAATAAAATAATGAATAAAATAATGAGAAAACACCCCTCTCCTCCCCTATAAATACCACCGCTCACCACCTCTTCTCCTCACACCTTCCCAGATTTTATCCTTGTACAATTTCTTCTCAATCCTCTTCCCAAGCCACTCCCATGCATATATTATCCATTGGTCTCATCAAAATACCAAACCCTTTTCCCTAAGGAGGTTCTCAAGGAGGAGAAAATCGAGAGGTAAAATCCTCTATCTTTTTCTTTCAATTTCTTTTCAATTTCATTTATTTTATTATCCTATCATCACCCTCACTTATAAAAGTGGAATAAAAACTATATTATCTTTTAGATACTATAATTTTATTATGTTAATGGAATAATTCATCTTCAAACCTCTTCCTTTTTCCTTTTATTCTAAAAATGGAAACATAATCTGCAATGTGTTGATTTACCACCATCATGGATGATGATCTATATCGACTTCAAGGCTAGTAATAAAACAATTATAATGGTTTAAATAGATTTTAAAAGTTATCTTGTAATCCTTTTTATGTTTTTTAACTAACATGTATATATAATATTAAATAATAAAATGAAACTAGTCTGTGATGATTGAAAAACCACCAAATTAATATAAATGTTTATCATTAAAGTTTTATCTAGTGATTAGTCCTCTTATCATATAAAAAAATGATATATAAGATAATTTAATCTTATTTAATTTAATTAATAGAATATAATCTAAATCCTATAGAATTATCCTTATTTTACTCTTACTTCCATACATGTATGCAAGCAAACCGATCATAAAAATCCAGAAAATGAACACTCCCGAACGATGAAATTGAACACTACAACTCATAAAAATGGAAATAAATGAAATTAATGGTCTTATAATGAATAAAATACATGTATAAGAGGTTTTTTTGTTTTTTAATTAATTAATATAATTTCATTATCAATGATATTAAAGTGAATACATCATTCAGACATAACGTAAGGGGATTCTCGAAGCTAGCTCTCTTTCTTTGGATTTTCCCTCTTTCACACCATTTTTAGTATAGATGTTCCATTAATGTTCCTTAAATATCATTTATTTTTCCTCCCCTATTATTTTATGTGATATACATGCTTCCAATCTGATTTTATGAAAAATGAAAATATTTTTCCAAATGTAATCTTCTTTCTAAAAACATACGTTTTACTTCTCTTGAGATTGTTTCTTCTTCACTAAATATTGATGATTCTTATACCAAGTATGTTATTACATTTTTGTTTTGGGAACCAAAAGGTTTATTCATGAATGTATGGTCTATTAAATTTTCATTAAATCCATTTCCTTTCCATTAGTTATTTTATGTCTATGATTGATATACTTTATATGTGGCATGCATGATAACGTAAATGTTATGATGTGATAGGTGCACATAGAATTATATATAACTCCAATGCATTGGGTAATGTGATGTTTCTCATTAGATAATGAAAAATATGCATGAAAATTATGCTATCATTGTTCAAATTGATGATGTTATGATGATTTTATGATGATTCACATATGTTATGCATGAAATGATTCTAGATTTGTTCACAACTATGCGTGGTAGTTCACCACCAGGACATGATGTTCCATTTTTATGAATTTACACATTCCATGATTTTATATAATGTTTCCTATCATGATTATGAATGTGATACTATGATTATGTTATTATGATGATTATTATACTCACCCACGTTATATTGATTCATGTTCTTATCTATCCTCTTACCCAGCTTTTAGCTCAACCGTTTCTTTGATATATATCCTCAGGTGATTACTTATACTAAGAAAAATAAAAGGGCCACTAAGAGTCTATAGAATAATTAATTAAATTATGGTAATATTTTATTATATAAATGTTATGTTTGGTAATAATTTTACCATGACACTAAACCTTTATATCCTAGTTTTGTAACTCTTTTATGTTTTTTATCTTTAAAATGATGTAATAGTAATGTAAGAAAAGTAGGGTCATTATAATAAACCTGAAGGATTTATTTAAATAATTGTGGAATTGGAAGGATCTATCAAGGATATTTTTCTAAAAATAAGTAATAATTGTAACATTATAGATTTTTTTAAGGAATAAACAAGTTATATTGATGAAATTGAATCATAAGTTGATTATCTTGAAAAGGTAGTTGAAGAATGTGAACAAAGTCAAGTGAAATTTGAAGAAGCTGTGAATTATATATTGAATATTGAGAAACTAACTAATATAATTGATGATATGATTATGAATATCAAGGATAAAGTAAATAAAATAGAAATAAATGATGAGGTATTCATATTATTTAGAAACATTCTCGAATTAGAGATTAAAAATTGTGGTTCAAAGAAGAAGATTAAGTTTCAGAAATTCTAAGATGAAGTTTTGAAATAAAGAGTAGATCAAGGAAAAAACTTTATATAAACTTATTAGTGCTCAGATACCCAATTATATGGGTAAAAATAGTTTTGGATATGTGGTTGGTATATCAAAAACATGCTCAAACCATGTGTAGAGAAAATTACATTAGAAAAAAAGAGAGTATTCTCAACCATCTATAAATTTTTGACAAACAATGAGGTATTAAAAAGTAGGATACATGTGGAGAAATGGAGAAAAAAATGATGTTTCTATTGATGAAGTGTTAGTTTTGTGATCATTTTGGACACACTATATCCTATTATAGTGAAAATAAAATATATTTAAGAGGAGAATATTTTGTAATTCAGTAAAGGAGATTTGGAACACATCCCTCATATTAGAATAAAAATTCATTTTATGGGTAGTATTTTAATTGCTCATATTTTGGGCACAAATAAGTATATTTTTGGAAGACAAGAGGTATATCTTCTTATATAACTTAGAGGAAAATAGTTTCATGACAATCCAATCTAATTCTTTAGAAAAATAGGTTTATCCTCTTGAATAAGAATAATTGTATCTAAAATATTATTATAAATAAATTGAGAGGACATAAAAAAATTATCAACTCATTTGATAATTTTTCTTAAGGAAAATAAGAATATTTTAAAGGAAAATTTGGATAAAATCACCATACAAGCATCAAATAAATATAACACCAGAAATCTGTGTGACACCCTGATATTTTATTATGTTTTTTATTTAAATAAATATCTTATTGAGTAGTTTGTATCACATGAAACATAGAAATAAAATAGACCATGATACACTTTATTACAATGGAAATTAAACATTAATACATTATTGGTATATAATGTGAAACATCGCTAAGAAAATCACAATAAGAATAAAACCTATAATAAATTAAAAGATAATAAAACGATTTACTAGAAAAAAATATTTTTATTACTTAAATATTATGACCATGAAAGATTTTTTCTAATACCAATGAATTTATAAAATTTAATGGTTGAATAACTAAATGAGGTTAAACTAATTTAATATTAAAAAGCGATGTTTTTCAAAGAACTATTTTTAAAGTGATGTGTATTTTATCCTATTAAATTAAACTAATCACATTTAAAATATGATTCAAATAATATATAATATTTCAACATATAAATTGATATATTAGCACTCATTTAATTAGAAAATGATATAAAATAATATTAAGAACGCTTAAAGCTTAAAAGGTCATTTTTTTTATAAAATTAGTTTTTATTTATATTTTCATTTAAAATAAAAATTTATAAATTCTATGATTTGAATTTGATTAAATGAAATTAATTTTTTTTATTTATAAATCCAAAATTATATTATTGTAGATTTTTTTGGATTTTTCAAAAATTGTTGATTTTTAGAGGAATAGTGAAAATACCATTTTTTACAAATACCATGACTTTTTTAAAATCATCATGATATAAGAATGGATCAAAAATTTATAAAACATTTGGATAAAAAAATAAATATTTATGGAGTATAATAAAGAAATATAGAAATATTATGTTGAATTTAAAAACCTATGTTTGACATTTTGAAACCTAAGTGAGATTTTTTTTTATTAAAAAAACAGCATTTAGTATTTTCCCTTTAATTAAGAAATGAAAATATTCCATTAGGTTTTGGATTTATTTTAAATACACATAACTCTCTATTTTTTTAAATATAAATCAATAAACTTTATGAGAAACAATACTATAAATGATTTTGGTGTAAATTGAAATTTATGCGTAAAAAGACATTTCTTTTTAAAAACTTTTGTTATTTAGTTAGACACACTTTTATTAAAAATAAAATTTAACACCTATAGAAATTTAATATTTTAAAATAGTTTTAAAATTAAGAACCGTCATTTTCAAATTAGTAAATATTCTCCACTTCATTTTTATCCATAAAAATAAGTTATCATAGTTAAAGTCAGTCACCTTAGTAAAGGTTTAAATGGTTAACAAGAGGTTAAATTAAGATATAAGGACAAAAATATCCCAAAAAATTATCTAAAATTTATTAGGTGAGTGGATTAATGACCTCAAATTTCCTATATTTTAAATTTTTCTATTATGGAACAACATGACTTGATAAAGACCTTAATTATATTTTAATGAAAGAGTATTTCCAAAAGTGTCACCCTTCTAATCTATAAAAGGACCCCTTCACCACCCACTTATACTCACTTCTAAACCTTATTATCTTGACTAAAATATATTAAAAATTATCCTATAACATTTATACCGCTTAATAAAGGTGTTTTACCACCTAAATACTAATCTAAGAAGGCTTAAGATGTTGTTTAAAGGTGGATATCCAAGGAAGAAGCAATTGTCATAATTGAGCTATTTCAAGTTTATTTCTTCTTATATCTCTTATAAATGTATTAAAACCATAATAATATAATTAAATTAGTATTATTAGTATACTTAAGTCTTAATAGGTTGATTTAACAACCATTATCTATCTTCCTTATATCCATTGGAAAATGAAAACATCGTTCGTGTTACTTACGAACTACTCCATGAATGACACATTTCATTTTTCATCACCACATTACATGGATTGTTATAAAAATAAATTTAATTAATAAATATTATTTTTATAAAATTATATTTATATCATTATTTAGTTTCTTAAAAGATAATTTTCCCATTCTATTAATAATATTAATAATAAATGGTCATAGTAAAATTTAACTGCCTAAAATGAGAAAACCAACATACTTAATAAGTAATAAATTTTTTCCATTATATTTAATTTATCTCTATAATATAACTATTCTTAAATCTAATTTATCAAATTAATAAAAAATTTCAAAAACATTAATATTCTATAAAATCTATATGATCACAATACAATAACATGATCTTACTTATTCAACCATTATAATGTGTTCTTGTTTTGGTCAGTTTTACCACCTACATGAATGGTGCTATAATTTTTATGTCATGAATGATGAAAAAAATAAAATAATATTAATAATATGTGATAATAATGAATTTAATATGTTTTAATAATTTTTGAGTGGTAATATTGAAATGTATATTTACCTATAAATTCAATTCTTTTATTAATTTGATTATCATCAAAAAATGAAATTTTCTAAATGTTCCATACGAACCGTCAACATAAAATTGACATGGGACTCTTGAACCATATATAAATAATATATTACCTTAGAATCAAAATTATATAGGTTATGAAACCATGAATATTACTCAAAACTAGAACTTAAAAACTGAATCATATAAGGGAAACAGAATAGTTAGCATTCAAATATAAATTTTAATTGAAAAAAATTAATATATGGGTAATAAGGAATTATAAATGGAAAGTATAAAGTAAAATAACTATGAATAATGTTCTTAATCATATAAAAAATAAAACTAAATATATTTTATGGGGAAGTTAGAGCAGATTAGACTAAGAATAAGTCTGAGGTAAGGGTTTTTCATCTCAATTTCACTTCATTGAGACATGATTCATAATATGCACCTATTTTAATTTATATATTATATAAAAAAACTACTTGAAATATTACATAAGGAATCACTTTATACTAATGGTATTTTAACTTCTTTAATAATTTATTTCTTTCAATGGAGTTTTTTTAAAAGTTAAAAGGGGTTTTATTTGAAATCATTTCTTTAAATGTTTGGAAGTCTTTTATCCATATCCTTTTCCTAGATATCCATATTCTTTATATTGTCTAAATAATGTTCTTATTTATTTTTAATTTATTTATCAAGGTCATTTTAAACTATCTTTTACATTCTTTACAAATGGTTTTAAGTGGTATTTTTAAACATTTTCCACATAGGTTACTTTTGACATTCTTCACTTAAGTGTGAGAAAAATGTTTTTTAACATTTTCCATGTGAATGAATTTTAGAATCATAATGTCCATTATTTTTTATTAAGATTACATTCCATATTACCATGGGTTTTCAAAGAAAATCCAATTACCATTATTTTATGAATTTTTTACTTTTTTAAAATTTTCCAAAACAAAATAAATTCCAACATCCTTTAATGATTGTTATGATTCACTTGGGATATGATCTAATGAAAACATATGAATTATTTATCTATATGAATGTTTATGATGTTTTTTCTAAATTATCATGAATGTGATTTATTTTCAATGGATAAATTAATCTATTAGGAATGATGGATTCTCTTATGTTCTTATGGAATATATAAGTATGTTTTATCATTATGTAATGGGTGGATTCCTATATGTCCCTTTAATGCATTAAGTAAAGTTTTTATGTCTCATGAGATAATATGATAAGAGTGGACAATGTTAAAATGTTCACAATGTTATACATGGTCTTTATTTAAGTGTTCACATTTATAATGGTGTATCTTGTCAAAATGTTAATAATGTTAAGCATAGGCCTAGTTAGAATATTAAAAATGTTAAGTGTATACCTAATTAAAATGTTCACAATGATAAGGGTGGTCATTGTTAAAATTTTCACAATATTACGAATGGACCTTGTTAAAATGTTCACAATGTTAAGCATGAAATATCTTTAAATTTTCAAAATGATAAGAGTATACTATGTTAAAATGTTTACAATGTTAATCATGGACCTTGTTAAAATTCTCATAATGTTAAGAATGAAATCTAGTAAACTTTTCATAATTATAATAGTGGGCCTAGTGGATATGATAAAAAATACATGTGTGAACCCATTTGTGGGTATCCATGTTCAAAAATTTATTATTTATTATACTTATATCTATTCTAAATTTCTATATTTTACCAAAATCTTATGTTATATTCCATGGATAATGATTATTATATCATATATCTACATTCTCAATCTATGGTATGTTTATGATATTTTGAGGTTATATGTTTTTTGATCATGTCTTATGGAAAAATATTATGATTCCGTGATCCATTTAATCAAATATTTCTCACATCATCATGTTTATCAGATGCTTATGATCTAACCCGTTCACAACCCATTGAAACTTTTTCCCTAAAAGAGAATTTAACTTCACATTTTCTTATGTTTCCATTACACAGGTTTTGAAGAATGGTATTTTGTATAATGTGTCTAGATGAGTTTCACATGAGAATATTATTTGTGGAAAATGTTGAAGACTTATTGCAAATAATAATATCATGTAGCTAATACCCAAATAAATTAAACCTATGGGTTCTATAATTATGTGAATTAGTGAGATGAAATGTTTTTATTATGAAATTGATTTAAATTATATGTGTGTTATTCTCAGATCATATAACTTGTATCAAAGATAGTATGTAAGGTATATATTTTTCGCACTGAACCCATGAGTGTAGGTTTGGAGAACCTAACTTAGTATCAAATTAGAGTTTAGTTATTATTGGGGATTAGGTTGAGAATTAGAAGAGAACCTAACTTGAAGTAATATAGGTTTAACCAAAAGTATCAAATTAATATGTTATAGAGTGAACTTTTCAAATTTATATAGTCATTAAATATGATTTTTTTAATGATATTTTCATTTATTACTTACGTTAAACTCTATTGGTTTTAGTGAATGGAATGAACTTGGAGGAACTAATTTAATAATGAGTGTGATGAATAATGAAATAATTGTTCAAATAATTAACCAAATGGGATGAGAGATAGGGTAAAAAACTTCATGGAAATTCAATCTATGGCTATGAAAAATAGCTCAAACCATGTTGAGATTTTGAACACACCAATGAAGGAGAAATATTCTATTGAGTATTTCATGCATCAATGAACACCCTCCTTTAGTTGGTCTTCTCATCCACTAATTTAGGAGAAATGCATCAATACAATGGAAAACATATTTTATGTTGTCCAATGTGCAGAGAATGAAAATATTGTCTCATATTTTTATCATTTGGAAGTTGTGACGGATCAATAGTGTACCATTATTAAGAATAAAAGGCCAAAGGAAGAAGTTGACTCCATGGAATGAGAGGAGTTTAAGAAGATATTTTTAAACAAATATTTTCCATGATCCCTTTTCAAAAATATAGATAGATAATTCCTATAATTGGAGAAAAGTGAGGATGAATCCATTGGAACCCATGAAGATAACATTAAAATACTTTTGTGGTACTCTTATAGTTTTATAATTGACCATGAAACCAAAATCAAACATTTGTTTAGTGTCTTGAAACTAGGTCTCCAAAATTTATTAGTTATAAGAAACTTTTGAAGCAATGAAGAACTTATTCAATGTTCTCTCAAAGTGTAAATAGAAATTGGAGATTCCCATTATTCTCAATATTTTTGGTAAAGAAGAGGAAAATAGATTTTCATGGAAGCTAAAATGATAAAACCCATAGAGGAAATAATACTCATCTGCATACCCACTAAGGATGTGGGAAGAAGCATGCATGGAATTTCCTAAAAACAACAAGAAAATATTTCACATGTGGAAGGATTCTCCATTAAGCCCAAGATTGTTTAGGAGATATCTAGTGTCTAACAGATGAGATAGATGTAAATAAATATAAACCTAATGCACCACCCACACATTAATGCTTCAATTTCAAGGAGTTAGAGCATTATGAAAATACATTCCATTATACAAGGGTTAATTATAGTAAAAAATTTCACAAAACTTCAAATTAAAGGTAAAAAGGGAAAGCTTATGTAAATCACAAATACTAAAGTGGGGAACTTAAATGAAGTATTGTATGGTACACTCATTATCTTATCTAGAATTAAAATATCCTACTCGATTCTAGTTTTTCCCACTCTATTTAAATATAAAGTATTTTTAATGTGAAGTAACTCACTACCTCAATAAATATATATTTAACTATTATAGAAATGTATAATTGGTATAATGATTTCATTATATTTTTATAAATCCTTTTTAGTAAAAATTTATGGGAATATGTTTCCTACAAATCTTACTCTTACTTTAATGAAATTTGATATAATTTTGGGAATGAATTTGATTTATCCATGTATAAACCATATTAATTACGGGGTAGGGAAGTCACATATCATATCTTGAATCGAACCATTATTTTATATCATCGTATGATCGAAAATGAAATCCCTATAGAAATTACTTCTCTTAAATTGGTCTTAATACCCAAACCCGAAGAGTATTTATCTTAAATTGGGGGGGGGTAGAAACTCAATATTAAGTACATGATTATTATAATGAGAAAAGATGAATTTTCTAGTATCTAAGATAGTTAGGTTTGTATATCGGTATAAATAATGCAATGTACCTGACCCGAGAATCCTGAAGCTGATGTCTTACTTTATACATCAGCATGATTACAAGGAATAAAATCCCAAAGGACCAATCAGTTTAGTAGTTTTAGATAACCAAATACATACATGATACCCATTTTACATTGGGAAATAGAAAATAAAACATAATACATAACAAAATATAATAAACCACATCCTTGAAAACTCATTCAAAGATCACTTATTTATAACTCTAGGAATGGAAACAAAATACGAGTGAGCTCAAATGATCAGTAAGGTTTAAGTACAACAGAGGATATCCTGAATCAATAATAATAATAAATACATAAAAGTAAATAACTGAACGCGCATTAAATGTTATCAATAAGATGATAATAAAGTGCCTAAATAATATGGAATGGTAAATAGATGAAAATAAATTCCATTTAAATAATTTAATAAGGTATAATCAATATGGAAAGGTAAATAACATAACATATATGCCCTTTAATCAATAATAAAAGAACGAAATGAATCCATAGATTTTTTAATAGTGAAAATATCATGGATAATAATAATAGAAATATGAATACAAGAAATGGTTAATTATTTGATACCATATTTATTAGGTACATATAACCTTTATCGTCAATATATATTCTCAAGATAGTTTAAAACTACCAGGGAAAACCCCATCTGATTTGGAAAACTGATTCCTATCACGAGACTTCTGATGAATTGAGGGGGTATCATTAACCAGGACCTTCCCATGTCTTCAGGTATATATCATTCTTCATATATCTAATAATTGATTAATAATGTTTATTATTATCAAATATACATATTGAGTAAAATAATACAAATTTATCAATATTTCTCGAATATATAAATAACATTCAAAGTATACACCATATGTAAAAATGGTATATATTTTAGGAAATAATCATATAAATCATGAAATAATATGGATATTTAATATAAAAGAAGTATATAGTGATAAATTATCATAAGAAAGTGATTGTTTCAAGAGAAAGTTAATAATCGCAAAAGCAAGTGATATTGCACAATAACTGTTACCACTTTGGTAATTTTCAAGTAAAATCCTCTTGGATGAAATGATTCAAAGTGAAAATTAAAAATACAATTATTTATGATTTAATCATGATATTAAATTAAAAATGGTTAGTATATAAACCACATTAAAGTTAATTGGTGCATAATAACAAATAAGTCTCAATGGAATGTAAATTGATACGAAATCCCTTACCTCGCGCTTGTTTTTGGTTGAATTATCATTAAACTCATTTATAATGGTTTTAAACATGTTATTAACTTATAACAGAACCATATTAATGTTCATAATATCATATATAGTTCTTTTATAAATTCTTATCACCCATTTTTTAATAATATTTCATTTTTTTAACTTTTTCAGGTGTCAATTGCCTTGTTTTTCGAGAATGTTTTGACTTATTATTATTTTTGTTCCTATGAAATAGATCATGATTTAATAATATCCATAATTTAAATAATGATTTAAATATCATATATATTTATTATATATGTATTTATATTAATCCATTAAATTTGGTGATAGGAACTGAAATACACCATTCATGGAGATGGTAGACTGGGCGTACGTATGAATGTTGTTTCCATTTTATTGTCATATTAAAAGAAATAAAAGTAAATTAAATATATATATATATGTATTATAATTTCAGTATAATATTTATGTCATATATATCACATATTTTTATTAAAACCATCCTTAATACATTCCATGTAAAGCGTGAATGAATCACATCACTTCACGAGGCGATAGTCCGCCATATACATGAATGACGTTATCGTATTCCCAAAAATGGAAATCATGAAGGTATGTATTATATAATAATTACCAAATCATAAATAAATTATAAATATCATATATTTCATATATATACTATAAACCAATCATTATTACCTACCTTGAAAGGTGTTAATGGAAGAACAAACAATATCGGTTCACAAAGCGGTAATCCTCTGTACACAGGAATGATGATTGCGTATCCCATTTGGTGGAAGTGTGTGTGTAAGTAGTAAACTTAAAATAATAACATATAAGTATATTTAATATAAGTAAGTTATATATAATAATTATATAATACTAATTTAAGGAGGTGGAGAAGGAAATAAAATAAGTTTTTTTAGAAAAACATTACTTTTTCTTTGGGTATCCTCCTTTGGATTAAACGAATTCCTTACTAAGTTGGATTTATGAAAAATATAAGTATTATAGTATGAGGTTATGTAATTTTGGAAGTTATTTGGGAAGGTTTTGGATGAGAAAATTGGCTTGGTAGGTGTGAATAAGTGATGGGAGTGAGTTCCCTTTTATAGCATAAGAGTGGAATTCTTATAGATACCAAAAAGGTAAACACTATTAGGAGGTCTCCATTACCTCATGTGACACCAATAATGAAACATTTTATATAAAATAGGATATATGGTCGAAATATTTTCATAAAATTGGTATTTTATAGGTTTCATGGTCATTTTTCCCCTCAGGTTTAAAGTTTAGTTCCTTGGTAAACCCATTTTCCTCTTAATCACTATGATTAACATTAACTATTTTTTCTAATAACTTTGGTAAAAAAACTAAATTAAAATAATTATAAAATATAAATTATTCTTATTCAAAATATTGAATCAATTTTTCCAAATTAAAATCATCTAAGCGGCATAAATTAATTTAATATAAATCCTGAAGACGGAATGAGAAAACATATTTTTAAAGTGAAAATGTTCAAAAGTTTACTAAGTTTTTGAATCTAAATTCAATATAAAATTGATTTCAATGACATAAATTGGATTAATATATGTCTAATTGACCTAATTTTACTTTAAAAACAATTTTAAATATAATTTAACATTATAAATTATTTATATGAAAAACTAGTTTTTAATTAAAATTCAATACTATTCACTATTCATAAAAAAAAGAAACTTCTCAGAAAAATAAAAAAAATTCACCCTTACTTAATTTTTACATTTTTATTGAAAAATGATATTTTTTTTTTCAAATAAAATTTATAAAATTTTCAATATTTAGTTTTATAACAAGTGCGCCATTAAACGGTGGTTAACGTACCTTTTAAAAAATATAGCTTTTTATGCGTAAAATTGAATTTGTTCTTATCTTATTACTATTATATATATTGGATGAATGTAAATTTTTTTTGATTGAATATATAATATATAAATTTCATCAATATCATCCTATAATAGAAATTAATTTAATTTATTAACACAAAATGTCTTTGGCACATAAAAATAGTTTTTTATAAAAAAAATCTTTATATTCAATTAGTTTTCATATTCATTTCTAATTAATTGGTAACCAATGGATTCAAACATATATTTTCATAAGTTATTTAATCCCATTTATAAACAATAATTTAATGGATAAGATATAATTTTAATTTTAAATAATAATTTTAATAGTATTTGATAAAACTCAGTCTTACGTATAATGCAAGCTATCGAAGAAACATGTTGTTGCGTGTAAGAAAAGATGACTTAGTGTTGTGTTAATTTCAAGATATATCATAGATTTAATTGACTTAAAATAGTAAATATATTGTAAAGTCTTGGGATTTTATATTCCCTTCAATTTTTGGTGTTGCGTGTCATGAAATCTCTTGAAGAAAATGTTATTATTTTAAAATATCAGGGTGTTACAAATAACATATTGATTCATCCCTTTGTTATAGAACCCATTAGATATTTTCATTAGTAAAGTGATAATTAAAATTACAAGATTCAATTTATTTAATTGGGGTAGAATACAAAACCCCATGATTTTATTATGTATTTTCCTATAAATATTGTGTAGCTTATATCACATAGAACAAAAAACTATAGAGAACCATGATATACATTATTATAATTCAAGGTAAACATAGATGCATTATTAGTAAACAATGTGAAACATCACTAAAAAATTTACAATAAGAATAAAACATAAAGAAAATAAAAAGATAATAAAATGCATTATTATAAAAATATATATATTTTAATTAATTACATATTTTTGTTATAGTTGACGTGCTATAATACTAATGAATTTATTAAATTTAATTATTAAACAATTTAATGAGATTGAACCTATTTAATATTAAGAAGTGATGTTTTTCAAAGAATTATTTTTAAAGTGATGTGTATTTTATCATAAAAAATTAAACTGATCATTAAAAAAATGATTTAGATAATATGTAATATTTAAATATAAAAAATAACATATTAACACTCATTTAATTATAAATTGATGTGAAAGATGATTAAGAATACTTAAAGTTTTAAAGAGAAATTTTTCTATAAAAATATTTTATATTTTATATTTACATTTAAAAGATAAATTTATAAATTATATAATTTTAATGTGATAAATTAACTATATTTTTAATTCATAACATCAAATTTATCTTAGGGTAAATTTTTAGGATTTTTTTGATATCGTTGATTTTAAGGTGAGTAGTTAAAATACCGATTTTCAAATATTGTAAAATTTATGACATCAGCATGATATAAGCATGACTTAAAAATCTATAATTTTTTTTATAAACCAAATATTTTTTAAAGAGTAAAATATTTCATTTAAAGATATTATGTTGACTTTAGAAACCTATGTTTGATATTTTGGAACCTAAGTGATATTTTGTTCTAATAAAAAAATAAATTTCAGTCATTTTCCTTTAATTAAGTACTCAAAAGGCTCCATGTAGTCTTGGATTTACTTTTAAGAAAAATAAATTGATTTTTATAAAATATAAATCAATAAATTTCATATAATCAATACTATACATGATTTTGGTGTAAATTATTTATTATACTTAAAATTAATTTTTTCTAAAAAAATATATTTTTTCTTTTAGCGTAATTTTATTAAAATTAAATTTTAACACCTATAAAATTGAATATTTTAAAAAAAATTTAAAATTTTGAATCATAATTTTAAAATTATGTGATAATTTTTATTTTATTTTTATTCATAAAATTAAGTTACCATAATAAAAGTTTGTTGTCTCGGTAAAGGTTTTAGGGGTTAACAAGGGGTTAAATTAAGAGATATGGCCACAAATATCACAAAAAACTCTCTATATAGATTAATCGAGTGTATTATAGACCTAAAATATCATATATTTAAAAATTTATATTTTGTATTTACTTGACTTGAGTGTGACCTTAATTTTTATTTTAATAAATGGGTATTTCGAAAAGTGTCACTCCTCTCTTCTATAAAAGGACCCCTTCACCACCCACCTTCTCCTCACACCTAAACATTACTATATAAACCAAAATCAACGAAAACCTATCCCCAAAACTATTTTACACATCCTATAGGTTTTGTTCTCACCAAAATACCAATCTATTAAGGATTTAGGTGTGGTCTAAAGGAGGGTATCCAAGGAAGATGTAATTGTATTAACTGAGTTCTTTTAATTTTATTTCTTCTTCAACCACCTATAAAACTTTCTTAAAAATAATAATATAATGTATTTGGTTTCATTAGTATAATTAAATGTTATTATATTTTTCACGACCCGTCCTCAGGGCCCATGCCGTGACTACCCCAATCCCGCCTTCCATAGGCCAGGGGTTGGTGACAAGCACCAAAGGCGTAAATTCCTATACTGGGAAGGCATTGCCATTATAAAAGTAAACAGATACAATAGAGTATGCAACTGAAGTAAGCACTAAGTAAAAGTGTATACAAAAGTAAGTGCTGAAAGGAAAGGGGTCGAAAATACAAGGCCAACAGTAAGTACGGTACAACTGAAAAGCTAGTACAACTACAGTAAAGTAAAACAACAACTACTGAGTCATCCTCCGGGAATCCCACCTGAAGGGTGGGTACAGATGGCCTCCTCAGCACCTCAGGTCTGTCCGTCTGCTCCGTGTACGTCTCGCCAAGTGGTCCACCTCCAAGTACCATCCAACTCTACAAGTCTCTACCTCGATCATTGATGTTCGTCATCTGCATCCAACACAACGTAGTGCGGGCATAACCCGTGCAGGGGTGAGTATACGATACTCAGTAGGGACCCCGAGACCCCCAAAGGTCTCCCAAAATCCACGAAGGATAAACCATAGAAGAATGATACGATCACGAAGTATCAACCAACCCTACTTAGGTATATGCCCATACATATACCTAAGTTATCAATCACAGTTCGGCTCCAACTCTCGAGCCCAAGAACTACCCAGTCCACATAGGAAAGAAGTCAATCACATCGATGATAATGATTGAAAGTCAAGAATCAGCTCACATTGGTATACATCTTTCATATAGTGATAGAGATAATCAGATATAGTCACTGATTCATCTAAGCTATCAGACCCACATAGGATAGTAGACCATCTAAGCTGTCGGACCCACATAGGATACAAGACTACCTACTCTATCAGACCCACTCAGGATACAAGAACAGAAGTCAAAATTGTCAGACCCACATAGGATACAAGAACAGTAGTCATCCCTGTCAAACCCACAGAGGATTCCAGTATATTAGTTGTCATCGTCGAACCCAAGGAGGATTCTAGTACATTAGTTGTCGTCATCGAACCCACATAGGATTCTAGTACAATAGTCATCGCAGTCGCAACCAACTCAAGGGTTCCCGAACATAGCACGCTCGATTCTAGGAGGGTCCGCTCCTTGAACAAAGGGGGTCGATACATCAACTATCACAAAGTACAGAGTTTATGTATTTCCAAAGTTCTGTCTCATCAAATGGAACCCAACGTGACAGACGACGCGTCAATCGGACGCCCAGTCTAAGAGTTATTGGCTTTTTCGTTCTTGGGGCCCGGTTGGAATTATGATCGTTCCAAACCTGCCATTTTCCAAAGTTGTCCAAAACTCACTTAGAGTATCGAAAAAGGACTGTCTCTTCACAAGGATCCTAGTGCTGCAGATGGCGCGTCGATCAGACGCATAGTCTAGAAGATATCCACATTGAAGCGAAACGAGCCTGGCCCGTCAAGTCCAGTGGGCTGGCGGGTCGGGTCATTCGGGCTCGGCGAGTCCGACCCAGCTGGGGGGTCGGCTAGGCCCGGTGGGGCACGGCCTGGCCCGCAACTGTCTACGGCTCGGCCAGCTGGCCGAGAGGAGCGGGGGGCGCGACCCCCCGGTTTCTTGCAACGGAGGCGCCAAGAGACACCGCCTCTCCTGCCCGGCTGGCCGAATCTAGTCAGCTTTTCTGACACGAGAGGCCCGCACAGCGGGCCGCTTTCCTCCCACGCGGCACCTGCGGGTGCCGCAGTTTATTCCGCCCGGCCGGCAGATGGCCGGCCGGTTCGCCCATCGAAGCGGCCCGCCTAGCGCGGGCTGCGGTTCCTCTGCAGCGCGGCGCCATGAGGCGTCGCGGTCCTCTGCCCGGCCGGCTTTAGCCGGCCGGTTTGTTCGGAAAGCGGCCCGCACAGTGGGCCGCGGTCTTCCCGCAGCGCGGCGCCAAGGAGGCAACGCTGTCCTCCAGGCCGGCCAGCTACGACCGTCCGGTTTGCTTTGTCCGAACGGCCCGCACCGCGGGTCGTGATTTCCTCCACGTGGCCAGTGCGCGGTCGCTACTTCCGGTCGCCGTCACCTCCTGACACCGCCGCCTCCGGTTGCCGCCTCGAAAATATTTAAGAACCAACGGAGGGTCATCGGGCCGTGTTCGTTCGGCCGACGCCCTCCTTGTTAGGCATTATCAATTGGCCATAGACGACCACTTGCATTCATCAATGATGAGAGTATAATTTTATTAAACTAAAATCATACAAAAACCCCCTACCTTGAATATGAAGTTGCACATCGACGAGCCATGGAAAACGAGCGTCGCGGTAGTCGGGAGTTGTTCCGTCAACGTCGGGGAAAGTTGTTGTCGTAGGTGGTGTCCTTTGCGGGCAGCGTCTTCTCCCTTGTCGTGGAGGAAGAGGAAGGAAGACACGTTGTCTTTCTTCGGTGGAATCGGCGTTCTTCGTCGAAGAGGACGTCGTTCTTTGTGTTCTTCGTCGGAGAGGGTGAATTCTCCCAATCCTCCCCACAGAAAAATTTCCAAGGCCAATGAAATAATAGGCTCCCAATATTATAATAATATTGCCATGTATTTCAAAATATTTCAAACACACAAACAATTAATTAAGTGATTCAGTTAATTAATTTCCATGGGTTGGCAAGAACTTCAAAGGTCTCATAAAATTAAAGCATGGGTGAGTTGGCACTTTAATGGGAAGTCCAAAGGTTTAAGGGGTTAAAGGGGGGTTAGGTGATTGTGTGGGCCCCACCTCCAACCTCCCTTTGGTGGATTTAACCACCACCTAATAAAATTTATATAACACATAAATTTTATTTAAATTATTAAGAATCCACAAAATATAACTTCCACTCCCAACCAAACGCAACTGCGGTAAAGGTCCCCTTAGGAAAATACCAGCGTTGTGAGTTCGTCGGTATCCTCGAATTTCAATTCCGAGCACCGGTTCAAAAGATAGAAAAACCCACACGTATGTTTACTGAACGTACCCGAACAAAACTTCAGAAAATGATTCTGAGCACACCGGGCCTCATAATCAGGTGCTGTCAGAAACTGCGGACATGTAAAATTCCAAAGTATTTAAGAAAAAAAAATTCCTTGAAATTTATGAGACTTTACATTACCCCAACCTCAGGTCTTTATGTCCCCGTAAAGCTACAACACACACTAGGGAAACAAAAGTGGGTACTGAGCATGAATCTGAGCCTCCCGCTCCCATGTGCTCTCTTGGAGGTTCCCGTGCTGTCAGTGAACACGCACCAGAGGAATCGACCATCCATGTAGGACCCACTCCTGTCGATCCTCGATCTCCACCGGGACCTCCATGAATGTCACCCCATCATCGATGTCCATCTCCCCGTGGTCGATAATGTGTGACGGGTCGTGCACGTATCTCCTCAGCTGAGATACGTGAAAGACGTCGTGCACCCGGTGAAACTGAGGTGGAAGGGATAGGTGGTAAGCCACCTCCCCTACTCTACTGAGGACCTGGAATGTCCTGATAAAGCGCGGAGATAACTTTCCACCTTGGAAAAATCTCCGTAGACCCCGTCGAGGTGAGACCTGTAAGAAGACGTGGCTGCCATCCTCGAACTCTAGTGGTCTCCGTCTCCTATCGGCATAGGACTTCTGTCTGCTCTGTGCAGTCTTCATCCACTCCTGGATGATTTGAACCTTCGCTGTCGTAGCCTGAACAATCTCTGGTCCTACAAGTGCTGACTCCCCTGGGTCAGTCCAGCACAGAGGTGATCTTCAAGGTCGGTCGTACAGTGCCTCGTATGGTTCCATCCCGATGGTGGAGTGGTAGCTGTTGTTGTAAGAAAACTCCACCAAGGGTAAGTGATCCTCCCAACTGCGAACAAAGTTGAGGACACATGCACGGAGCATGTCCTCGAGAGTCTGAATGGTCCTCTCAGTCTGGCTATCCGTCTGAGGATGAAAGGCGGTGCTCAAGCGAAGCTGCATCCCAAAAGCCTCATGTGATCGCTTCCATAGCCGGGAATTGAAAAGAGCATCTCGATCGAAGATGATAGTCGATGGCACACCATGAAGCCGTACGATCTCCTGAATGTAGAGGCGTCTCAAGTTCTCTACTAAGCCCTACTCTCTGATCGGTAGGAAGTGGGCCGACTTTGTGAGTCGGTCTACGATCACCCAGATAGAGTCATGTCCTTTAGATGTACGTGGAAGCCCTATCACGAAATCCATGGATATCCTATCCCACTTCCACTTTGGGACCTCTAAGGTCTGAACCAAGCCTGCTGAAACCTAGTGCTCCGCCTTCACTTGCTAATAAGTTAGGCATCGCGAGACAAACTCTTCTACAACCTTCTTCATACCCGGCCACTAGTGCTGTCTTTTGAGGTCCAGATACATCTTCACCACTCCTGAATGTACCGCTAGAGGGGAAGTGTGGAACTCCCTGAACACCTCCTCCTGTAATGAAACGGGTACCATGGTACGTCCTCTGAAGAGGATGACGTGCTACCCACCTTCAAAAAATCAATTAGGTTCCTGTCCTATGGATATTTGAGCACGTTGCGCCTCGTAGTCAATGTCCCTATGCTGTGCCTCTCTGACCCGCTGTAGAAGTGGAGGAGTGACTGTGAGAGACTGTAGAAAGGTTGCTCCATCACTATCCACAAAGGATATCTGCAACGCGGCCAGCTACTCTGTTGCCTCTCCTAGCAGCTGAATGCCTGATCTCCTATTGAGAGCATCTGCTACAACGTTCCCCTTCCCATGAGTATAGACTATCTCAAAGTCATAGTCCTGGAGGAACTCGAGTCATCATCACTGTCTCAGGTTCAGGTCCTTCTGTGAGAAGATGTACCTGAGACTCTGGTGGTCAGAGTAGACTGTAAGACGCTCGCCCATCAGATAGTGTCACCATATCTTCAAGGCGAAGACCACTACTGCTAACTCCAGGTCATGGGTAGCGTAGTTCTGCTCGTGATGTCTCAACTTCCATGAACCATATGCGATCACAGCTTACTCCTGTATCAGGACACACCCGAGTCCGGTCCCTGATGTGTCGCAGTAAACTACGCACCCAACGCCCTCCTTCAGTAGCCTCAAGATGGCACACTGGTCAACCTCTCCCTTATCTTTTGAAAGCTCTCCTGGAATCTATCTATCCACATGAAGGGTTGCCCCTTCCTCATCAATGCTGAAAGTGGTGGTGCAACTCTGGAGAAGTCTGGCACAAAGGTAACTCTGGCCGACTCATGAGTGATCGACTGCACCCTCTTATGCATGATTCCATCATGTGCTGCCTGGGTTTTCCTTTTCGCTGACCAAGGAAAATTCCATCCCAACGTTTTAGATAAACCACAACCTTTTTGCCTAATACAGTCAATCTGTGTATGGACTTTGGTTGCCCAATCCATACCCAAACTAACGTCGTAAGGCCTCAACGCTGTCACCAAGAGGTTCCAACCGAAACTCTTGCCTCAAGGGTCAAATCACACCATCGGCGTAAGTGTGATTATCGAGTCTCCTCCCAATGGTATCTCTAGACGTGAGGGTGAAGTCAACGGCTTAACCAGAAACTCTAGGTCTGGGACAAGATTCGTGGAAGGAATGATTGGTACCCATGTCTATTGATACGACAGCTAGTAATAGACATAGACCGTACCTCAAATCATTCCTAGAGCCCTTGGGTCACACTCATTGACCGCATGCAGCTATTCTCTTTCCCTTCCCTCCTGCTCCCTGAGCCTAGCGGGGACTACAAAGACGGGTGGTTGTAACATGTAGAAATGTTTACCACCTCATGCTGATCTTCTAGCTCTGCTTCCACGTCTGTTGCCCTACAGATTCATCTGTCCTTAACACTTCCTATTCTCGAATCATTCTACACGCTCAAGTCTCTGAGACTGGCACCAGTTTCATTCTTTCCAACTGCTAACATTCACTGGCTGTATCTGTTCAGCCAATGAACATTCAACCAAAAAGGTTCTCTCTAGCACCCTAACATAAGTAGGAATGCATATAGGAAAAAGTGTTGGCTCAGATATCCTTAAACACACCTCCCTTAGAGGTCCGAGCTCTAAAGCACTGATCGTATCATATTCATCGAGTACCAGGAAAGACCGGTATGCCTCGATGAATACTCAGCTACCGACACATCGTCCTGCCGAAGCTGTATAAGCTCTAGAAAACTCTCAGCCACCTCCTCAATCCATTCCTCATATGCATGTGGGTCGGGCTCACCTCAGAACTTGAGGGATATCTAGTGCTAAAACACATGCAAGGCACTAAGTCTACAAGTGTCCTCTACCGGTACCGCCGGTAGTGTCTGCCGGCCAACAGTAAGTGATATAGTTGGCACACTACTTGAAGGTACCATCTCGGAAAACAGTCTAAGTATCGAAACCTCATAAATATGCAGACCATCCTCTTGGTAAATCACAGAAAAAGATTAGTAGCTAGGATCAATATCTCCTCTACTAGTGTCTCAACTAGGCGAAAACCTCCAGTAATCACCTCCAACCGGTCCTCTACTGCCTGGGAATCTGTCTCGCCTCGTAACCTCAGAGGCCTCTGCTGCTGGAACTCGTGCATCACAACCTATCGGTGTGCACCGTCCGCTAGTACGGCTGGTGGTATCTGCTGCCTAATGGGTGGTGGTGCTACTGGTACACCACCCGATGGTGCCAACATAGTAAAAAGGGCCCTGCACTGGAGCCTTATCGCTCGGTGGGCCGTCATCGTGAACACTCTCGGAAACCCTAGCTAGCTATCTATACAGCGGCATACTGATAAGGAACAGATGCACCACATTTAATAAGTTATACCTGGTGAGATGACTCAAAGAGTTCACAAAGAAGACTCTTGAAAACAAACTCGCAATCAGTGTTTTCGGGCACTGAGTCGGAAATCAGAAGTCAGGGTCCTGGTGTATGGATACGTTGGCCGCTGCACCAACACTGGACTCCCTGGATTGAAAACCACACTCAATACTCTTAACACTATTGCTTCACAGAAAAGAATCAGAGTCTAAGTTCTACGGTATAATCGACTCCTCTGATACCAATTTGTCACGACCCGTCCTCGGGGCCCGTGTCGTGACTACCCCAAGCCCTTCTTCCATAGGCCAGGGGCTGGAGACTAGCACCAAAGGCGTAAATCCCAATACTGGGAAGGCATTGCCTTTATAAAAGTAAACAAACACAACAGAGTATGCAACTGAAGTAAGCACTAAGTAAAACTGTATAAAAAAGTAAGTGCTGAAAGGAAAGGGGCCAGAAATACAAGCCCAACAGTAAGTACAGTACAACTGAAAAGCTAGTACAACTGCTGTAAAGTAAAACAGTAGCTACTGAGTTGTCCTCTAGGAATCCCACCTGAAAGGTGGGTACAGATGGACTTCTCAGCACCTTGGGTCCGTCTGTCTACTCTGTGTACGTCTTGCCAAGTGGTCCACCTCCGGGTACCGTCCAGCTCTACAAGTCTCTACCTCGATCAGTGTTGTCCGTCGTCTGCATCCAACACAACGTAGTGCAGACATAGCCCATACAGGGCTGAGTATACGATACTCAGTAGGGACCCTGATACCCCCGAAGGTCTCCTAGAATCCACGAAGGATAAACCACAGAAGAATGATACGATCACAAAGTATCAACCAACTCTACTTAGGTATATGCCCATACATATACCTAAGTTATCAATAATAGTTCAGCTCCAACTATCGAGCCCAAGCACAACCCAGTCCACACAGGAAAGAAGCCAATCACATCGACGATAATTATTGAAAGTCAAGACTCAGCTCACATAGGTATACATCTTTCGTATAGTGATAGAGATGATCATATGTATTCATTGATTCATCTAAGTTGTCAGACCCACATAGGATACTAGACCAGCTAAGCTGTCGGACCCACATAGGATACAAGACCTGCTACTATGTCGGACCCACTTAGGATATAAGAACAGAAGTCAAAACTGTCTGACCCACATAGGATACAAGAACAATAGTCATCGTTGTCGAACCCACGGAGGATTCCAGTACAGTAGTCGTCGTTGTCGAACCCACGGAGGATTCCAGTATAGTATTCATCATCGTCGAACCCACGGAAGATTCCAGTACAATAGTCATCGCAGTCGCATCCAACTCTAGGGTTCCTGCACATAGCATGCTCGATTCTGGGAGGGTCCGCTCCTCGAGAAAAGGGGGCCGATAAATCAACTATCATGAAGTCCAAAGTTTATGTATTCTCGAATTTCTATCTCATCAAATGGAACCCAACGTGACAGACGGCGCGTCAATCAGACGCCCGGTCTGAGAGTTATTGGATTTTCCGTTCTAGGGGCCCGGTTGGAATTACGCTCGTTCCAAACCTGGATATTTTCCAAAGTTGTCCAAAACTCACTTAGAGTATCACAAAAAGGCTGTCTCATCACAAGGATCTCAATGCCACAGACGGCGCGTCGATCAGACGCACAATCTAGAAGATATCCACGTTTAAGAGAAACGGGCCCGACCCGTCAAGCCCAGTTGGTTGGCGGGTCGGTTCGTTCTAGCTCGGCGGGTCCGACCCGGCTGGGGGGTCAGCCCTGCCCGGTGGGGCATGGCCCGGACCGACACTATGGCCCGGCCCGACACTATGGCCTGGCCTGTGCAAGGGTGGCCAGGCCCGCGCGAGGGTGGCCCGACCCGCGCAAGGGTGGCCCAGCCTGCTGCTGGCCGAGCAGAGCGGGGGGCAGGGCCCCCTAGTTTCTTGCAATGGCGGCACCAAGCGGCGCTGCCTCTCCTGCCCGGCCGGATGAAGCTGGCCGGCTTTTTCGGCGTGAGCGGCCCGCACAGCGGGCCGCTGTCCTCCCACAAGGCACCTGTGGGTGTCGCGGTTTCATCCGCCCGGCCGACAGATGGCCGGACGGTTCGCCCGCCGAAGCGGCCCGCCCAGCATGGGCTGCGGTTCCTCCGCAGCGCGGCGCCATGAGGCATCGTGGTCCTCTGCTCGGCCGACTGTAGCTAGCCGGTTTGTCCGGCTAGCGGCCCGCACAGCGGGCCACAATCTTCCTGCAGCGCGGCGCGAAGGAGGCGCCGTTGTCCTCCAGCCCGGCCGGCTACGGCCGGCCGGTTTGCTTCGTTCAAGCGGCCCGCACCGCGGGCTGCGGTTTCCTCCACGCGTCCGGTGCCCGGTCGATACTTCCGGTCGCCGTCGCCTCCAGACGTCGCCGCCTTCGGTTGCCGCCTCCAAAATATTCAAGAACCAACGGAGGGTCGTCGGGCCGTGTTCGTTCGGCCCGCGCCCTCCACGTTAGGCGTTATCAATTGGCCATATACGATCACTTGCATTCATCAATGATGAGAGTATATTTTTATTAAACTAAAATCATACAAAAAACCCCTACCTCGAATATGACATTGCACGTCGACTGTAGAGACCCGAAGCCTGACATACATAGACTTTACATTACTTTTGCGGAATACTTAGTACATAACAAAAACACACACACAAGGATCGTAATAGTTTAGTGTCTTTGGAAACTCGGAATAAAATCTTCTAATCGTGGGGAAATATCTTCAACATATCCCATAAAGATCTTCCTTTTTTTTTACCTAAAACCTTTCTTTATATCCTGGGGAAAAGAAAACATAAAAGGGTGAGCTCAAATGCTCAGCAAGGGCAAATAAAGGAGATAAAAATCATATCATATCTTTTTGAAAATCAAAACCTGCAAAAGAGATCATAATATCTTAACATGGAATAAATCATAGAAGTGAAAATGAGATCCCCATAATCATAACATAAAACTTGAAACTTTGTGGCATGCACACATAATCATGGAAAATCATTTCTTGCTAGTCATGACTCATTGCCAAGACTATCTTAGTGGTCAAAGTCCCTTTCTAAACCGAGTTCACTCCTCGTTTCAGTCCTGTATCACTGAACCGAAATAACCTTCCGTTCCAGCCATGTCTATCTCATGAGATATAAAATCATTACCCAATGCATTGGAGGGAGATATAGGTCCCACCCATCTTATAATGAATCCTTTCTTATGTGTGCCACATAATCATAAAACATACATCATCGCATAACACATGTAACAAAAATGGGATTCTTGAAACATCATGACATCATAAAACAAACCATATAAGGTAAATGACTTCATAAAAATAATTCCCTCACAACATAATCAAATCAATGTAATTAAAGGGATAAAAACAGAACCCTTTATTATCTTAGATGGAAAATAATTTTGATAAAACACTTGAACACCATTCTTGAGGAAAATATCCTTTCTTCTTCAAAAACACTTTTCTTTTCTTAATATGTCATACAATTATAAACTAAAAGAAGTTGATTAAAAATAAACTTGAAAACTTGTAAAGGAAGCTTCTTGGAAATAATGTTTTAAAAATCCATTCATGCCGTATACGTTAAAAAAAACATTCTTCGTACTTTTGTCGGAAAAATCAAAAAGTACCTCGTACGGAAAAACGACAAAAGATTCCTTTCATATTCTTTACTAAAAACTAACCTAAGGGTAAAATTGGATTTAAACTATTGCAAGTGGATGGAAACAATATTTCATATTGAGGGAACATGGATGTGGATGATAAAATACACCCCAGTAAATACTTACGAATAAACAATCTCGGATAAAAATGAGATTGTGATATTTCCCTTACCTTAGGTCCGATTAGCTTTGTACGTGTCCGAAGCTCCTGTATAATGGTTTAAATAATGTTATTGACTTATTCCAGAATCATACATATTGATATGAGATCATATATGGTCATATTATTAGCTTCTTGTTAGTAATATTTCATTGTTACTTGTTACTCGGGTCTTTATAACTTTTTGTTCTTATGCGTGTTTTGTCGAATAAATTCTTATTCTTATATTTAGGTTATAGATAATTCATTTCCAGAATGGTATTAGTGTAGTATATACCATATTCATTCATTCAATTCATTTATACAATCATTATGAAATGAAGATCATGTAGAACGAGTCGCATCACATCGTGGAGACGGTATTCCGTACGTACGCACGAGTGATGATATCGTTCCTATGATCGTGGAATTGTATTGGAGTTTATATATATATTATTTCAGTATCAATATTACTTAATAATAATCATATATAGTTACTCATTACACCATTATAACCATCCTTGTAAGGTGATGGTGGAAAATAGATTACACCACGGCGTGGAGACGGTATTCCGTACGTACGCACGCGCGGTGATTTCATTTTTCCGTAGGATGGATAGAAGGTGAATTAGGGTTGTTTCATATTTATAATAACATATCAGTATGTAAGTAATACTGATGTTATTACTTTATCATGAAACAACTAAAGAAGAAGAAGTTTAAGAAGAAAGAAATTGAAAAGATCGGTAATGGATATTACCTCTTCTTTGGAACGCCTCTTTGAATTCTCCACTTAGGGAACTAAGATTGGTCTTTGAAGAAGACCAGGACCTCTAGGATTATTCTAGGTTAGTGGAGAGGAGAAAATGGCAGGGGTTGGCCGAGCTTGAGTGCTCAATTTGGTGTGAGGAGGAGGGGGAGGAGGTGCCCTTTTATAAGGGAGGAGAGGGGCACCTTAGGAATATCTCAAAATATTATTTTATATTAAAGTCAAAATCGGTTTATAATGGTTCCAAAGGGTCTTATTTCGAAGATAAAGTGGGGAAGGGTCGAAATCCTATCAACCAATAGGATTTAGACAAGTTTAGGGTATTATTTTAACCTTATCAATTAGATTTAACTCTAAGTTAAATAATTTAACTTTTACCATGTCTTTTTGTTTTCTTTCACTATATGGTTAATACACTTACTATAACATGCCAAACGAACCCCAAATTGTTTATTATTAAAAATATATATCCTTATCTAAGTCATTTGGCCGAACCTTAGATTTTTAGGAATAAAATAACAATTAATAATATAATATTTGATTTAAAAACTATTTTGTGTCAATTTTGACACTATTTGATATATGATTTGTTTGAAAGTCATAACAGAATTATATGTTCGAACCAAGTTGATTAAATCAATACTAATATATCATAGTAACCTAGAAAATTAGTGGAATTCATAAAAAGTCTCAAATTATATTTATTTTGGTGTTTATAACATCAATTATGTCAATATTTCATTAATAAGATAATTACTGCATCATCATTATGTCATAAATAAATTAAATTATTTAATGTCTAAAAATTACAAATAAAATATCATCATGTAGGAAATCTTTTTATCTTTCTAATGAATATTTACAATTGAATTTATCTTATGTATAACCCCATATTAAAAATGATTTACTTATTAAACTTTGATTTTAACTATTTTAACCCTTCTTTAAATAAATTAATAATAAATGTCCTAATCTAATCCAAGTGGGCCTAAATGGTCATATTTTATTCCTAAGTTTGTTTTTGGTCGAATTACACTTGTCCAATAGAATTAGGACATGTGTTAGGGTAATATTAATATCATATTTACCCTTAGTTACCCTATTTACTATTAACCGCGGTAAAAAAAGTAAAAAGTTACTATTCACCAAAAAATTATTTTCATCTCATTGAACCACATTTTAGTCCTTGATATTAACCGTGTCTCTCGGATTTTCGAAATTCCAATCACAGAAGCGGTAAAATTAAGTTTTATGCAAAATTCAGTTTTTAACCTACCACTTAGTGGTTTCACTATTCATCAAAAATTGAAAGTTTTCAGAAAAAAACCAAAATTTCACCCTAGGCTAATTTCGATATTCTGAGTCCAAAAATGAAGTCCATTTTGAAAAATAAAATTTATAAAATTCCAAAAAGTGGTTATTACTATTCATAACGGCTAGTTTTAATAGCATAATGTTGTTTAGTGAAACTCGGTATTGCGTACGACGCAAGCTATCGAGGAAGGTTGCGATTGCGTGTAAAGCAAGCCAAGCAAGTGTTGTGTAGAAAAAGATTCCTTTGATGATTTATATAACATAAAAGTCTCGGGTGTTACATTCTACCCCCCTTAAAAAGAATTTCGCCCTCGAAATTCGTCACTTTGCAACAAACAAATGAGGATACTTCTCCCTCATCATATCCTCAAGCTCCCATGTAGCTTCTTCAAGTTGGTGGTTTCTCCATAAAACTTTCACCAAGCGAGTGGTCTTGTTTCGTAGGACTTTTTCGCTACGATCCAGAATCTCTATCGGCTGTTCTTCATAAGAAAGATCTTTCTCCAGCGGTACAACTTCTGAGCTGAGTACATGTGAAGGATCTGGTATGTACTTTCTCAGGAGAGATACATGGAACACATCATGAACTTGAGAGAGATTCGGTGGAAGCGCCAATCGGTAAGCTACCTTCCCAACACGATCCAGTATTTCAAAAGGACCGATATATCTAGGGCTCAACTTCCCCTTCTTTCCAAATCTCATAACCCTCTTCCAGGGAGATATTCGTAAGAACACTTTATCACCCACTTCAAACTCTAGGTCTTTTCTTCGGTTGTCGGCATAGCTTTTCTGTCGACTCTGAGCTGCTCTTATGTGTTGTTGAATAGATCTGACCTTTTCTGCCATTTCATCAACGAGATCAGGTCCTAATAGCTTTCTTTCCCCAACTTCATCCCAGCAAGTTGGAGTCCTGCATTTCTTTCCATAGAGAGCTTCATAAGGAGCCATTTGAATACTGGAGTGAAAGCTATTATTATAAGAAAATTCTACCAAAGGTAGGTGTTGATCCCAACCTCCTTTGAAATCCATAGAGCAAGCTCTCAACATATCTTCTAGGGTTTGAATTGTTCTCTCAGACTGACCGTCTGTCTGGGGATGATAAGCAGTGCTGAAACTCAACTCTGTATCCAGAGTATGCTGAAGACTTCGCCAGAACTTCGAGGTAAATCTCGGATCCCGATCAGATATAATAGAAAGTGGTACTCCATGCAATCTTACCACTTCCTTTACATATATCCTGGCAAGCTGATCTAGAGATAAATCCTCTCTAATAGCAATGAAGTGTGCAGACTTTGTAAGACGATCAACTATGACCCAGATAGCATTATTGCCTTTGGATGTTTTAGGAAGTCCTGTGACAAAGTCCATAGTGATGTTTTCCCATTTCCATTCGGGTATGGGTAATGGTTGTAACATCCCCTTAGACTTCTGTCTCTCAGCTTTAACTTGTTGACAAACCAAGCATCGAGAGACATATTCAGCAACATCTCTTTTCATGCCATCCCACCAGAAGTACTCTTTCAGGTCCCTATACATCTTCGTGCTTCCAGGATGAATAGAGAATGAAGAACTATGAGCCTCATCCAGCAGCTCTTTCTTTAATTCGGGGATGGGAGGAACACAAACCCGATTCCTGAACTTTATTATCCCATCACAATCAAGGTTGAATTCAGGAACATTTCTCACCTTCTTTTGTAACTCGACATCTTCTTTCTGTGCCTCCTTAATCTTCACATGTATAGATGGTTGAACATTCATTTGAGAAAGATAAGATTTTTCCCCTTCCATTAAAATTCCAAGATCCATCCTTTGTAAATCCATAAATATTGGATCTTTTGTGATCCTCATCATGGATAAACTAGCATGGTCTTGTCGACTTAATGCATCTGCCACCTTGTTTGCTTTCCCAGGGTGGTAATGGATTGAGCAGTCATAATCCTTAATCAGCTCCAACCATCTTCTTTGACGCATATTCAACTCCTTTTGTGTGAAAATATACTTTAAACTTTTATGATCAGTATAAATATCACACCTTTCACCATAAAGGTAATGCCTCCAAATCTTTAATGCAAAGATTACCACAGCCAACTCCAAATCATGTGTTGGGTAATTTTGCTCATGGATTTTCAACTGTCGTGAGGCATAAGCTATCACCATATCATTTTGCATAAGAACACACCCCAATCCCTTCTTGGATGCATCACTGTAGATCACAAACCTTTCTCCACTACAAGGCAGTGTGAGCACAGGTGCACTGGATAACCTTCTTTTCAACTCCTTGAAATTCTCTTCACATTCCTCTGTCCAGACAAACTTAACTCCTTTCCGAGTCAACTTGGTGAGTGGATTAGATAATCGTGAAAAATCTTTTACAAAACGTCGATAATATCCAGCCAAACCAAGAAAACTTCGGATCTCAGTTACTGTTGTTGGTCTTGACCATCTTTCGATAACCTCTGTTTTTGCTGGATCCACAGATATCCCCTCTTTTGAGATTATATGACCCAAAAATGCAACTTTTTGAAGCCAAAATTCACACTTGGTAAATTTGGCATAAAGCTTCTCTTTTCTCAGGGTCTTCAATATAATTCTCAAGTGATCTTCATGCTCTTCCTTGCTCTTTGAATAGACAAGAATATCGTCTATAAAGACTACCACAAATTGATCAAGATAGTCTCTAAAGACTCTATTCATTAGATCCATGAAGATAGCAGGGGCATTAGTAAGACCAAATGGCATCACTATAAATTCATAGTGTCCATACCTTGTACGGAAAGCCGTCTTTGGTATATCCTCCCTTTTGACCCTTAATTGATGATACCCTGAACGAAGATCAATCTTGGAAAAGTATTGAGCTCCGCGTAGTTGGTCAAATAAGTCATCAATGCGTGGGAGAGGATATTTGTTCTTGATAGTGATCTTGTTAAGTTCTCGATAATCAATGCAGAGTCTCATTGATCCATCTTTCTTCTTAACAAATAGAACAGGTGCTCCCCAAGGTGACGCACTAGGGCGTATGAATCCCTTATCAAGATTCTCTTGGAGTTGCTTCTTCAATTCCTGCAACTCAATTGGGGCCATTCTATAAGGTGTCTTTGAAATAGGCAAAGCACCCGGTACGAGTTCTATTGAAAACTCAACTTCACGATTTGGTGGAAGACCCGGTAATTCCTCCGGAAAGACATCATCAAACTCCCTTACAATGGGCATATTCTTAATCGTGAGTTTCTCACCAACCATTTGAGATAAATAACCTTCATTTAGTGGAATCAATACCCATAAGATGGAAGAAATTTCCACTAGAAGGTTATGTTCATCCTTGCATTGATAGACGATCGTAGATTGATCTGGAATATGAAATGTGACTTCCCTTCTTTGGCAATTGATATGAGCTCCATGTAGAGAAAGCCAATCCATGCCAAGAATCACATCAAATTCCACTAAAGGAAGGATCACAAGATTTGCAGGAAGCACTTTCCCACAAACTTCGATCGGAGAAGAATTATAAACTTTTGATGCGATTGATGTGCCATTAGGTGTTGTCACGGCTAACTCAACATCTAATTGTTGAGGTAATACGGTGATACCCTTAGAAAAGTCTTCAGAAATAAAAGAGTGGGTGGATCCAGAATCAAATAAAACATTTGCTACTTTAGAGTGGATGGTAAGTGTACCTTTCACCACATCGTTATCGTACTCCACATCGCTGATAGAAATTGCATGTGACTTTCCTTTGTCTTTAGCCTTAAGATTTTGTTGACGTCGACCATCATCATCAACCCTTGGATTTGGGCATTGATTGGCATAATGCCCCATCTCCTTGCACTTGAAACATTGAAGTGTTGTAGGTTCATTCTGTGTATCCCTTCCTTTGTTTGCGTCATTAGACATCTTCTTCCCATTATCACGGCATTCAAATGCCCGATGACCTTCCTTTCCACATTTAAAACATTTACTTGTCCCTTTAAGACAACTCCCTTCATGTTTCTTTCCACACTTTGAGCATAAGGGAAAGTTCATCTTCTTTTCCATGTGCTCTTTAGATTTTTCTTTGAATTCCATCTTCCTCTTCTTATCAAACCCATGTGACTGATGGGTTACTCCAATCTCCATCTCGACTTTGAGAGCACATCGAACGATTTCCTCGTAGCTATTGAAGTCCCTTATGGCTAACGCCCTTCGAAGACTTGGTTTTAAGCCACTAAAGAATCGATCGATCTTACTCTCAGGTTGGATAATAATACCAGAAGCGTACCTTGCCAGTCTTGTAAAATTTGCTTCATAGGTACTAACAGATTCATCATCCCTTTGCTTCAGTTCAAGAAACTCTTTCTCCATCTTTGTTCGGAGAATACGAGGGAAGTACTTATTGAAAAATAAGTTCTTGAACTCATCCCATTCCATAGACTCAATTTCATCCCTTTGCCTCGTATTCTTAACAAGATTCCACCATTGATCAGCATCTCCTTCCAAACGGTACACTGCTAGGATGACTTTATCATGTTCAGAACATTGAAGAACTGAAAATATCTTTTCAGTAGTACTAATCCATTGTTCAGCAACTAATGGATCAGTAGACCCGCTGAAAGAAGGTGGACGCTGCCTCATGAAGGATTCAACAGAATGTTGCTCCCTCCTTTGCTCGTTTGGAAATCCTGCATGATTCATAGCTTGAGAAAGTTGTGTGAGCATGGCTACAAGATTTTGCATTCCAGCTCCCATATCGTTTGGTTGCTCAGGGGGACAATCATTGCATTGCCCATCGCATTCCGCATTAACACGGTTCCTTCGGGTTCCAGCCATTGACTAAAACCAAGAAGAATAGTGTGAGCAACACTAATTATAATAGGAAACCACATAATTCAAGAATAAAATTTTCATGCTTATGGTCTTATCCTAGGTTATTCATGGCCATTTCTAAGATTGTGTTCTATGCTTAGACTTATTCTTAGGGTTCTTACTAAGGCTTTCACATCCTAGTTTCCAAAGGTTGACTATACCTTTCCTCTGATACCAACTATAACGACCCACACTTTACATACATTGTTAATACTTCAAAATTGAAGCACACTTATTACAACATATGACAAAACCACAAAGGACCGTATAGGTATAGTGTCTTTAGAAACTGGGAAACATAAACAACTGGTTCATAAATCTTCTACAGTGTCTCCCATTTATTTCATCATATCTAGGGTCCCTTTTAGCATATTCTACTTAATATCCATCTTCCTGACCTGGGGAAAAGAAAACATAAAAGGGTGAGCTCAAATGCTCAGCAAGGGCAAATAAAGGAGATAAAAATCATATCATATCTTTTTGAAAATCAAAACCTGCAAAAGAGATCATAATATCTTAACATGGAATAAATCATAGAAGTGAAAATGAGATCCCCATAATCATAACATAAAACTTGAAACTTTGTGGCATGCACACATAATCATGGAAAATCATTTCTTGCTAGTCATGACTCATTGCCAAGACTATCTTAGTGGACAAAGTCCCTTTCTAAACCGAGTTCACTCCTCGTTTCAGTCCTGTATCACTGAACCGAAATAACCTTCCGTTCCAGCCATGTCTATCTCATGAGATATAAAATCATTACCCAATGCATTGGAGGGAGATATAGGTCCCACCCATCTTATAATGAATCCTTTCTTATGTGTGCCACATAATCATAAAACATACATCATCGCATAACACATGTAACAAAAATGGGATTCTTGAAACATCATGACATCATAAAACAAACCATATAAGGTAAATGACTTCATAAAAATAATTCCCTCACAACATAATCAAATCAATGTAATTAAAGGGATAAAAACAGAACCCTTTATTATCTTAGATGGAAAATAATTTTGATAAAACACTTGAACACCATTCTTGAGGAAAATATCCTTTCTTCTTCAAAAACACTTTTCTTTTCTTAATATGTCATACAATTATAAACTAAAAGAAGTTGATTAAAAATAAACTTGAAAACTTGTAAAGGAAGCTTCTTGGAAATAATGTTTTAAAAATCCATTCATGCCGTATACGTTAAAAAAAACATTCTTCGTACTTTTGTCGGAAAAATCAAAAAGTACCTCGTACGGAAAAACGACAAAAGATTCCTTTCATATTCTTTACTAAAAACTAACCTAAGGGTAAAATTGGATTTAAACTATTGCAAGTGGATGGAAACAATATTTCATATTGAGGGAACATGGATGTGGATGATAAAATACACCCCAGTAAATACTTACGAATAAACAATCTCGGATAAAAATGAGATTGTGATATTTCCCTTACCTTAGGTCCGATTAGCTTTGTACGTGTCCGAAGCTCCTGTATAATGGTTTAAATAATGTTATTGACTTATTCCAAAATCATACATATTGATATGAGATCATATATGGTCATATTATTAGCTTCTTGTTAGTAATATTTCATTGTTACTTGTTACTCGGGTCTTTATAACTTTTTGTTCTTATGCGTGTTTTGTCGAATAAATTCTTATTCTTATATTTAGGTTATAGATAATTCATTTCCAGAATGGTATTAGTGTAGTATATACCATATTCATTCATTCAATTCATTTATACAATCATTATGAAATGAAGATCATGTAGAACGAGTCGCATCACATCGTGGAGACGGTATTCCGTACGTACGCACGAGTGATGATATCGTTCCTATGATCGTGGAATTGTATTGGAGTTTATATATATATTATTTCAGTATCAATATTACTTAATAATAATCATATATAGTTACTCATTACACCATTATAACCATCCTTGTAAGGTGATGGTGGAAAATAGATTACACCACGGCGTGGAGACGGTATTCCGTACGTACGCACGCGCGGTGATTTCATTTTTCCGTAGGATGGATAGAAGGTGAATTAGGGTTGTTTCATATTTATAATAACATATCAGTATGTAAGTAATACTGATGTTATTACTTTATCATGAAACAACTAAAGAAGAAGAAGTTTAAGAAGAAAGAAATTGAAAAGATCGGTAATGGATATTACCTCTTCTTTGGAACGCCTCTTTGAATTCTCCACTTAGGGAACTAAGATTGGTCTTTGAAGAAGACCAGGACCTCTAGGATTATTCTAGGTTAGTGGAGAGGAGAAAATGGCAGGGGTTGGCCGAGCTTGAGTGCTCAATTTGGTGTGAGGAGGAGGGGGAGGAGGTGCCCTTTTATAAGGGAGGAGAGGGGCACCTTAGGAATATCTCAAAATATTATTTTATATTAAAGTCAAAATCGGTTTATAATGGTTCCAAAGGGTCTTATTTCGAAGATAAAGTGGGGAAGGGTCGAAATCCTATCAACCAATAGGATTTAGACAAGTTTAGGGTATTATTTTAACCTTATCAATTAGATTTAACTCTAAGTTAAATAATTTAACTTTTACCATGTCTTTTTGTTTTCTTTCACTATATGGTTAATACACTTACTATAACATGCCAAACGAACCCCAAATTGTTTATTATTAAAAATATATATCCTTATCTAAGTCATTTGGCCGAACCTTAGATTTTTAGGAATAAAATAACAATTAATAATATAATATTTGATTTAAAAACTATTTTGTGTCAATTTTGACACTATTTGATATATGATTTGTTTGAAAGTCATAACAGAATTATATGTTCGAACCAAGTTGATTAAATCAATACTAATATATCATAGTAACCTAGAAAATTAGTGGAATTCATAAAAAGTCTCAAATTATATTTATTTTGGTGTTTATAACATCAATTATGTCAATATTTCATTAATAAGATAATTACTGCATCATCATTATGTCATAAATAAATTAAATTATTTAATGTCTAAAAATTACAAATAAAATATCATCATGTAGGAAATCTTTTTAGCTTTCTAATGAATATTTACAATTGAATTTATCTTATGTATAACCCCATATTAAAAATGATTTACTTATTAAACTTTGATTTTAACTATTTTAACCCTTCTTTAAATAAATTAATAATAAATGTCCTAATCTAATCCAAGTGGGCCTAAATGGTCATATTTTATTCCTAAGTTTGTTTTTGGTCGAATTACACTTGTCCAATAGAATTAGGACATGTGTTAGGGTAATATTAATATCATATTTACCCTTAGTTACCCTATTTACTATTAACCGCGGTAAAAAAAGTAAAAAGTTACTATTCACCAAAAAATTATTTTCATCTCATTGAACCACATTTTAGTCCTTGATATTAACCGTGTCTCTCGGATTTTCGAAATTCCAATCACAGAAGCGGTAAAATTAAGTTTTATGCAAAATTCAGTTTTTAACCTACCACTTAGTGGTTTCACTATTCATCAAAAATTGAAAGTTTTCAGAAAAAAACCAAAATTTCACCCTAGGCTAATTTCGATATTCTGAGTCCAAAAATGAAGTCCATTTTGAAAAATAAAATTTATAAAATTCCAAAAAGTGGTTATTACTATTCATAACGGCTAGTTTTAATAGCATAATGTTGTTTAGTGAAACTCGGTATTGCGTACGACGCAAGCTATCGAGGAAGGTTGCGATTGCGTGTAAAGCAAGCCAAGCAAGTGTTGTGTAGAAAAAGATTCCTTTGATGATTTATATAACATAAAAGTCTCGGGTGTTACATCGACAAGCCGCGGAAGACGAGCGTCGCGGTAGTCGGGCGTTGTTCTGTCAACGTCGGGGAAAGTCGTTGTCGTAGGCCGCGTCCTTTGCGGGCGACATCTTCTCCCTTGTTGCAGAGGAAGAGGAAGGAAGAAATGTCATCGTTCTTCGGTGGAATCGGCGTTCTTCATCGAAGAGGACATCGTTCTTCATGTTCTTTGTCGGAGAGGGTTAATTCTCCCAAAGCCTCCCCACAGAAAAAATTGCTAAGGCCAATTAAATAATAGGCTCCCAATATTATAATAATATTTCCATGCATTTCAAAATATTTCAAACACACAAGCAATTAATTAAGTGATTCACTTAATTAATTTCCATTGGTTAGCGAGAACTTCAAAGGTCTCATAAAATTAAAACATGGGTGAGTTGACACTTTAATGGGAAGTCCAAAGGTTTAAGGGGTTAAAGGGGGGTTAGGTGCTCGTGTGGGACCCAGCACACATTATCCTCCCATGGGAGGTTATGTGGGGTGTGGTCCCCACCTCCAACCTCCCTTTGGTGGATTTAACCACCACCTAATAAAATTTATATATCACATAAATTTTATTTAAATTACCAAGAATCCCCAAAATATAACTTCTACTCCCAACCAAACGCAACTGCGGTAAAGGTCCCCTTAGGCGAATACCGGAGCTGCGAGTTCGTTGGTGTCCTCAGATTTCAATTCCAAGCACCGATTCAAAAGATAGAAAAACTCACACGAACGTTTACTGAACGTACCAAAACAAAACTTCAGAAAATGATTCTGAGCGCACAGGGCCTCGGAATCAGGCACCGTCAGAAACTGCAGACTCGTAATATTCCAAAGTATTTAAGAAAAAAATTCCTTGAAATTTACGGGTCTTTACAATGTTGATGGAATAACCATTATCTACCTTTATTCTATCCATTGGAAAATAAAAACATTGTCCGTTTTTATGTGCGAACTACCGACTCCATGAACAACCTATTTCATTTTTCATCACCGACTTACATGGATTGTTTTAAAAACAAATTTAATTAATAAATATTTTGTTTATAAAATTATTATGGTTAATTAAACATAAAAGTGTCATTATATTAATAATAGTTACAATGAATAACCATTATAAAATTTTAACCATCAGAAGCAACCATATCAAGGCACTTCATAAGTAATAAATGTTTACCATTCTATTTCATTTGTAGTTTTCATATAAATACTATTTAATATATTTTATCAATTTAGTAATTTTTTTAATTCATTAATCTTATATAAAAGTTATATTATCACTATACAATAACCTTTTCTTACTCATTGAATTGTTATAACATGTTGTTGTATTTGTTGGTTTTACTACCTACATGAAAGATGTTATATGTTTTATGTCATGAATGATTAATAAAACTTAAATACTAGTAATAATAAGTCATAATTATTAATTTAATATGTTTTAATAATTATTGATTATTAATATTCAAATATATATATATATTTTCTTATAAATTTCATTCTTCTCTTAATTTGATATTCACTAAAAAAGTGATTTTTTAGATATTCCAAGAAAACCATCAAGATAACTTCTATGAAATAGATATGGGACTCCAGAAACATATAAAACACATGTATTAACTTATCATGAAAATTCTATAGGTGATGAAACAACAACACCCTAATATTTCATTATGTAATTCTCCATAAATAAATACTATGTTGAGTAGCTTGTTTCACATGTAACACTGAACTAAAATGAACCAAGGCATATTAAATGAAAATTATTAGGAAAATTATAAGAATAATAAAACCTCTAGTAAACAAAATTATATCAATAAACTAAAAAATGTTTATATTTAGAGGATAAATAATTAATGTGATTTAATATTAAAAAGGACTATTTTTCAAAGAAATGAAAGTGTTGTGTATTTTATCCTAACTAATTAAATTGATCAATTTTAAAATATGATTATGAAAATATGTAATATTTAAATTTATGAACTAATATATCAACATTAATTTTATTAGTAATTGATACGAAATAATATTAAGAACACTTAATATTTAAAATTCCCTTTTTCTATAAAAGTAGTGTATATTTTTTTTACAGCAATTGTATGTTTTTATTTAAGAAAACAATTTTAAGAAAAAGTGAGAAACCAAAGAGTACAAAGATAGATAGTCAATCAACATGATATGAAATAGCCAAATCAATGAGTTGAAATTTGAGCCTTTTAGAGACCTTACCTGTGAGGAGTCTCTATTGGAGAACAATATCATTCTCATCCAGATCGTTATTGAGGAGGTTGGAAAAATTTTAAACCATCTTGTCCCAAGTTTGTATAAGCTCTTCCACTATAATCTTATGGACGTTGAATCTATGTGCCAGAATTACAAGTTGTTTTTAGGCCTAGCCCCCTGCTCCTTAGTAAGGTTGGCATGAAAATGCCTCCCTACCAGCTTGTCAAACTATTCTTGCATAGTGATGAACTCTAATCCCTTGTCTAAGAATTATTCATTACAATCAATGATGGTTTCCCACTCATCACATTCCATCAATTATTTACCACTCTGGTGGATATCTGATATAGTCATCTCCTTTCAAACATTCTCCAGGTCGGTGATAGATGATTTTCATACAAGTGATTCAAGCTCCTTTGTAGAATTTGTCACCACCTACTTGGGAACCTTCTGAGGGATCTGCCCTTTGCTTGAGGATCAAGTTATAGGAGTGCTAGGTAAGGAGTAGTCTTTTTTCTTCTGTGGCCTCAAAGAGTGATTTATGAACCCCTCTTAATCAATGATGGTGTTCCTTCCTTTCTTTGAAGAGAATATGATATAATCCTTCGCAAGTTCCACTTCCCTAGACTCGAAAGGGGAATCCGAATTAGAATCCCTATCATCCTAAGAAACCTCTAGTCACAAAGGAATGATCTCACCTTGAGAAGCCTCATCTTAAACCCCTTCCTCAACCACCTAACGCTCTTTATCTTCCAACACTGTGATTATATTAAGAGATTGGGTAGACATTCCACTAAACTTCACCGTATCATCATAAGATGAATTGGCCCGCAAGACCTTCTCGGGAAAATCTGAACCTCTAATTTGCTCAAATCCATTACCCATATAATGTAGTTGCTTATTTGTGTCTTCCCAACCCACACTTTGAGGATGTACTCCAGCACCTGGGGCTTCCATGTGTGCAACAGCTACAAAGGTAGGATTGGAGGGGTCTGGTTTCCTGGCTGAATTAACATCCATGGGGGGGGGGGGGGGGCTCAATCCACTTGACAAGGGACTAACACCCAAATCCCATCTCAGACGAGTAAAAATGTCTGAAACCCATGGACCCGATTCTTTAGGAATTTCATCCTTCACTATGCCTGAAGAACACCCCAACCCCAAATCTAGGTGAAACTACGCAGAGAGAAGAACCATCTACTGCTGATCCTCACTCGAATATTCAGGGGCCTCACGCTCCTGGGCAACTGAGGTCTTCTCAATAGGTAAGGGCTGTGACATTGGAAGCCCCGTACCTCTTGATACATACCCACACACTTTCTCAGCCCCGACTAAAGTAGTAGCTCAGAAAACGAATTCTTCACCTAAACCATTCACAACCAGAGCTGTATCCCCTTCATACATAATAGGGGGTTTGACCAGAGAACCACATAAAGCCCTATTGCGACAATCAATATGAAAATGGCCCTACCTACAACAGATAGAACAAAATTTTTCCCAAGATTCATAAATAATGGGTTGGAAATACCTATATTCTCCCTCAATCATGATCCACACAATGTTTGGTGGGGGCCATGAGAGTTCCATTTCAACACAAATGTATTCCAAAATAGGATTATTCAGAGTAGAGGTCCTCCGATCAGTGTACAGGAAGCAACCGATGGAGTTTCCTATTGACTGAAGAAGAGTCGGGTTATGGAATGGCAGTGGTAGACAAGGAAGTTAAAGACAAATTGATGAAGAAAATAAGGATATGTCTTGGCCCTAGGAGCCCGAAAACCGCACACTGACTTAAACCCCATTATTCATTCACATATCTGTCAAACATCTCAACAGGAGATCGACACTGAATTAACTTCACCACTAAAGATGAATACAGTAATGAAGAAGCTTTAGTGAATTCTTGCGGAGAAATCGGAACCACTGATAGGCCATGCAGGATCCCAGGGACCTTCGGAGAGATGGTGATGCTGGGGAAGACTGAGAGGGTCTCGTCTAGAGAAGGCAAAGAATGTCAAACAATGCAATCCTGAGGTTGAGACCCCTCCCTCAGAGGAGGAGGGGCTACCGAATCCTCCATCGTCGCTAGGGCATCGCCCGTCCGCCGTTGCAAAAGTAGTTTCCTATCCTAAGATTAGGGATCATATATATTTTTCATTTTAAAATTAAATTTATGAATTTTAATATGATGAATTTAAATTTATTATTGATTTTAAAATATCAAAATTATGTTATGGTGTTTTTCGATGTTTTTATGGAAATATTGATTTTTAGGTGAATAATACAGAATACCATTTTTACAAATAATTTTATGACATCATCAGGATATAAACATGAATTAAAATTTTATGATGCCTTTTTCCAAATAAAATATGTATTTAATAAGTTAAATTATACATTTAAAAATAAAATGTTTAAATTATAATCCTATTTTTGAAAATTTGGAACCTAAGTTACGTTTTTTTTAAATCAAAATTTTAATGCATTATAAATTTATTATTTTAGAATTAATTTTTATTAATTTTAGAAATTTTATAAAATAAAAAGGATTTCATATTTTAAATTATAATGAAAAAAATATGTAATAAGTTTCATTTTATTATTAGGAATAAAAAATAAATTACTTAGGTCAAAATAAGTTACCATGGTAAAAGTCCAAATAGTAAAAGGGGTAAATCTAAGTGTAAAAGAACTAAACATGTAAAAATAATGTCTCTCAACCAATGTTTGAGAGGTATATTGACCAAGAATCATCTGATTTCCGTTATTTTACAATTTTAGAGCCACTTTCCTTATAAAATGACATGAAATTAATATAAAGTTATTGGTATTTACAAAAAATGTCTCCCCTATCACTTATAGAGGGATCCCTTCAGCACCCCACTTTTACTCACAACACAAACCATTTAACTCAAAAAAAATGAAAAAATAAATCAAAACCCTATTTAAAATTTAATAAAAGGGATGATCTCTAAAAAAGACCATTCTTAGAAGGCATAATAATTTTTCATGAGTAATGAAAAAAATACTAATCACTCCTTTTTTATTTATATTATTTTAATTATTCTCCTAACTCCAACTAATAAATTATACCCATAATAACATAATTACATCATTATAATTAGTATACTAAAGTTTTATTATGTTCATGTATTAATCATTTTTTGCATTCCTCCTAACCATTTTAAAAAATTAAAACATCATCTGTGCGTACATGCAGAATATCACCTCCATGGGTGATGTGTTTAATTTTTAATCAAAACCTTGAATGGATGGTTATAAGAATGTATTTATTTAATAAAATTTATATTTATGAAATAATTATGATTCTTTAAAGATAAATCATTATATATATTCCTTTCTTTCTATCTATTGAAAAATGAAAACATCACCCGCGTGTACGAGCGGACTACCGCCTCCATGGTCAACATGATTTATTTTTCTTTACTTCCTTAAATGGATAGTTCTAAAAATGTATTTAATGAATATATATATATATATATATATATATATATATTAAGAAGAAATATATTTCATGAGTAATATTATTTAAGGACAACAAAACAATTAATGATCATTATATAGTAACCCATTGATACTGGTACATTACGCAAAACAAGCTGCTTAAGGATTCCATTTTGGAAAAACATACCCATGAATTACATGGAATGAAAATGGGAATTAATAAATAATTAAAAGAAGTCTAATATCTTTAATTATTTGTAAATGGTAAATTTTTTATCAATAAACAAGAACCAAAATCTATATTATGAAACTTTAATAGGACAAACATAATTATTAACATCCACTGATGAAAACTAAACTATTACTAACTAATATATGTGTAGATAATGATTATAAATGTAGAGTATACAAGTTAATATATATTAAAAATTTTCTAAAATAATTGATTAAAATGGTTATGTTTATTATGCAAGAGGTTAATGATCTTTTGTGACAGTTTGGAGTAAAAGGTAAGAGTTTCTCATCTCAAACTTCCTTCATTGTGACATATTTTGAATTATGCACCTATTTAAATTATATGGGGATTATTATACCACTTGAAAATATTATATCATGATATAATCTTTAATCATGGTAATTAATGCTCTAATTCAAGTCCTCTATTTCAAGATTTTTTTATTCAAGTGTTATAAAATATGTTTGGGTTTTTTGCCTCAAACTTCTTTCCTTGAGACATGTTTTGAATTACACACCTATTTATATTATATGGTGTTTATAATTAATCTTTAAAATATTATATCATTTTATACACTTTAATCATGGTAATTAAAGTTCCATTTCAATTCCTATCTTTAATGATTTTTTATTCAAGTGTTGTAAAATTTATAAGGGTTATTCATCTCAAATTCCTTTCCTTAGGCATGTTTTGTATTATGATCCTATTTTCATTTATATGGTTTATATAATTCCCATTTGAAATATCTTACCATGAATATACTTATTCATTATATTTAAATTTAAATTTCTAGTTTTATCTTTCAAATTTTTTTGATTCAAAAGTCACCAAATCCTTAAGGGGTTCTTTTTCAATCTCTCTTTTTTTGGTCATAAATATTTATACTCCATATTATTATTCTTATTCCTACCAATATTCCCCTTTCTTATTTTGAAATAAAAACATGTATTATTTATTATGATCATCCTATTTCTCTTTAACTTTATTCAAAAGGAATTTTATTACTCTTCTAACAATATAGGTTTCAATAAATATATTTTGAAATATTATTCATCATCATATATTTTATTTTCCACTCAACATTTTTATACTTAGCCTTTATGTAGCACCCCAGTTTCAAGTAAGTAACCCTTTATTTATTTATTTTAAGTATGTAAAGTGTTTGGGTGTATTTTGGAAGGGTTTATAAGATTTTTAAATGTTTTTGGGGCTTTTCTAAAGGCACACAGTTTGAGCATAGTTAGTAGAAACTGTGAAACTCCTTTAAGAAACTATGAAGAGTGAGATAGAGGCTACTAGGTAGGTGCACTGTTAGAAGTATGGTTTTTCTAAAACTTGCAGCCACCTAGAAGTAGCCATATAAAGTGGAACAGAGAAAAAACATGGTTGGTGCACGGTTTTTCTAACCATGTGAGACAACCGTGCGAAGGGTGTTTAGAGGCAGTGACTGGCACATGGTTTTCGCACGGTTTGACTAATCGTACACCCTAACTATGCACGGTTTAAAATTAGACCCTTAATAAGTGGATATCACTTGAAATTACCTCAAAATAGTCATTTTCCCTCTTTGATGACCCTAACTCAGTTTTCTCTCCTCCCAAAGGCTGTAGAGACTCTCCCCTTTGATCCAAGAGTGATCTGTTGGCTAATATTGGTGAGTTGAATGTAATATTATTTTTTAAGTCTCAATTCTTGGTGATTTTCCTTATATATATTCTTCTTCCATCTTTTAGATTCATAGATCTAGTTTGGTATTGATATATCTATGATAGTTGATGCCAATCATGATGATTTTTGGCTGTGTTGATGTTATAAAATAAGATTTAAGGCAGGTTTTTGGAGATTCAACCCAATTTTGTTGAATAATTCATGCAATTATTCATTTTGACAATATTTTCTAAGGTAGTTGGATTCACTCTCGACTCCTCCCATTAGAACATGAATTATTGGTTTTATTTTTTTTAATTTATTTAAATTTATTGTGAAATTTATGTAAAAATCAAGGTAAAAACCCTCTTTAGTGATGGTTTGTGGATTTGTAAAAAAAATTTGTTGCGCAAAGTGATTTGTTTATGGATTTTAAAATGATGATTTTAAAATAAGGATTTTTTTTTGATTCATGGAAATATTTTGATGGCGATGTTTTCAATAAAATAATTGTTTTATTGAAATTGCTTGAAGTGTTTGGTTTGGTATGGTTTTGGCATACATGGGTTGGTGTGAGTTCATGCTATCAATGTGACCTTGAATAAAGAGAGTTTAACATTGGAGTACAATGGATGTGGACCTAGATAAGGGGAATATTCCATTGGGGCACAAGGAGATTGGACACTTAATGACAACCTAGTGGATGAATGAGAAACTGCTTATGAGTATGGAACTATCACTGAAGAATGTGTGTGTATGTGTGTGAATCATGAAATGGGTATGAAAATAAGGAATGTGAAATGGTTTGAATCATTTTTTGTTTTATTTCCTAGGAAACTGTTTTGGTTAGAAAACTATTTGGGTTGGAATTCCTTTGGCTTTGATATAAATTAATGAAATGATTTTAGGATGTTTTATTTAATTTTTTTTATTATAAATGTGATAACCTTTTCTATCCTAGTGGCATGAGTAGGGAAGTTAGTTGAGAAAACCATACTTAGTTTCATTACTCACCCCCTATTTTTTAAATTTGGTGCTTTTATAGATATTATTTATTAAGACATAGGTGTCACGACCCGTCCTCAGGGCCCGTGCCGTGACTACCCCAAGCCCGCCTTCCATAGGCCAGGGGCTGGCGACTAGCACCAAGGCGTAAATCCCGGTAAAAAGGGAAGACATTGCCTTTGTAAGGTAAAAAACAAACACCACAGAGCAAGCAAGAAAAAGTAAACACTAAGTAAAAACTGAGTACAATAGTAAGTGCGGGAAAGTAAGTGGGCCAGAATACAAACCCAAACTGAAAGTAAAGTACAACTGAAAAGGGGAAAACAACAACTAAGAGTAAAGCCGCGTCGTCGAGCCGTCCACTGGAAATACCACCTGAAGGGTGAGTACAGATGGCCTCCACAACTCCTAGGGTCCAGCCGTCCGTTCCGAGTATGTCCCGCCCAGTGGCCCACCTCTAGGTACCGTCCTGCTTTGCAAGCCTCAACCACGATCAGCGCTGTCCGTCGTCTGCAACCAACACACGTAGTGCGGGCATAGCCCGTGCAGGGGTGAGTATAAGCTACTCAGTAGGGACCCCGAGACACCTGAAGGTCACCCATAATCCACAAAGAATAATCCACAAAGGAAAGATACAATCACGAAGTAACATTCAACACTGCTTAGGTATATGCCCATACATATACCTAAGTCATCAATTCCAGTACGCTCCAACTTCTGAGCCCATGTACAACCCAATCCACACAGGAAAGCACAATGTAAATCCACACAGGATAGCACAACACAATCCACATAGGAAAGAAAAACAGGATTCAACTCACACATGTATACTTCTTCATAAGATGATAGAGATGATCAGATATTGCCACTGATTCATCTAAGTCGTCGGACCCACAAAGGATCGATAGGTACTAACCCCCACAATGACCCACAAAGGATCGGACCCACACAGGATCGATAGGTAACTAACCCCCGCAATGACCCACAAAGGATCCGACCCACACAGGATCGATAGGTAACTAACCCCCGCAATGACCCACAAAGGATCTGACCCACACAGGATCGATAGGTAACTAACCCCCGCAATTACCCACACAGGATCTATAGGCGCTGGCCCACACAGGACCGCTGAGCGCTGACCCACACAAGATCAGACCCACACAGGATCTGTAGCACTGATCCACGTAGGATCGCTAAGTGTTGAAGTCGTCGCCGTCGAATCCACTGAGTATCTCTGTACAGTCGTCGTCGTCGTCGTCGCAATCGCAGCCAGCTCTAGGGTTCCCGCACACAGCAAGCTCGTTCGGGAGAGTCCGCTCCACGAGCTGAGGGGTTGATACATCAACTGATACAAAGTCCGGAGTTGATGTATCCAAAAGTTCCGTATCGTCAACAGGAACTCAACGTCGCAGATGGCGCGTCAATCGGACGCCCGGTCTGAGAGTTATTGACTTTTTCGTCCCAGGGGCCCGGTTGGTTTTTAAGTCAAAACCAATCCGACCGTACTCCACCTGCGTCCAAACCTCGGGCGGAGTAAGACAAAAGATCCGTCTCACTTAGAGGAATCCATCAGAGTCGACGACACGTCAATCGGACGTCCGGAGCTTAAGTTATGAGAGTTTCCGCTCCGAGGGCTCGGTTGGTTTCGTGTACAAATCAACTCGGCCGAACCCAAAGTATTCCAAAACCTCGAGTGCAATATACCGAAACGACCATCTCGATCCAAGGATCGCATCGCAACTGACGGTGCATCGATCGGAGGCCCGTAGCTCAAGTTATGGGCGACAGACCGAAAATGGTTCGGTAAAAGGGGGTTCGGGCCCGGTCCGACCCAGCCCGATACCCCCAGGGTCGGCCCGGCCTGGCCCGGGCGCGGCCCAGCCTGGCGGTCTGATTCGGCAAACCGGCCAGGGTAGCCGCTCGGCACGCGGCGCGCTGGCGCGCCGCCAAGGGTTCGGCCGAACGACCGAACCGTTTCGGGGCGGGGGGCGCTGCCCCCGTGTGAAGTAAACCGTGACCCCTTTAATGGGGCCGCTCAGCTGGCCGGCCGGGAGTTACGACCCCCGGCGCTCTCCTCGAACCGGCCGGCCCGGCTGGCCGGTCGGTTGCCGCCATCACGGGACCGGCAGGGGCCGGTACCCTCGCTCCGACGCCGGCGGCCCGGAACCGGCCGCCGGTTCCCCTACTCCGCCGCGACCCGGAACCGGCCGCGACCTTTGTCCGTCCGGCGCGGCACGACGATGCCGCGTACTTTGTTCATCTTCTATGGCGCAGCGCAACGACGCCGCGGATTTGTTGCTTCCCACGGCGTGGTGCGGCGGCGCCGCGTTTCTCCGCTCTCCCTTTTACAATTTCTGCGCGGTGCTTCGGCACCGCGTTGCCTTGTTCGCCGCATCAAAAATCCACAACCAAAAGGGGGAGGAGTGTCGGCCGTGTTCGTGCGGTCCGACCTCCTCCCGTTAATGCGATAACAGGCAGTTCAATTGAAAGGAGAAAAAAACGACGGAAGAGAAACACAAAATAGAAACGCATAAAAAATCCCTACCTCAACGCTGTCATCGAACGAGCGTTCGTCGCGGAATTAACCGTCACGGAAGAAGAGGTTTTTCGCGGAAGAAGAGGATCGCCGCAAAGGAAGAGGTTCACCGTTGGCGTTGGGTGATCTCCGAGGAAGGCGTCTCTCACCATCGGAGGTTGGCGTTCTTCATTGGCGGTAGAGCGTTCTTCATCGAAGAACGAAGAATCCTCTCTTTGTTCTCCCAAAGGTTTAACACGACACAAACCCCCAAAAATAAAAAAATAAGTCCTCTTCTTATTTTATTATCAACTTAAGAATTTGAAAAAGAAAAGATAATAAATGAACAATTAATTTGAAAAATTATTTGTAACAATTTAACTGCCCTATTTAATGGGGCGTTTCTTAACCAGAAAAACGCACGGTTTGACTTTCATTAAAAGGGGGGTTGCGGGTGCGTTACTTAGGAGGGAAGAAATGGTGAGGATCGTGCGGGCCCCACCTCACAAATATCCTACCAAGTGGGTAGGATATTTTGGGTTCCACCCTATCCGCTTAACTTGGCTTAAGTGGCTTTAAGTGAAATAAAATAAAGTTGTCGCACCACTTTATTTTATTTCTTAACTTAACCCCAAAAATTAAAAATCACACCAGAGCAAACGCAACTCCGGAAAAGGTGTTTCTAATCAAATACCGGCACTGCGATTCCATCGGTGCCCTCGGAATTTGATTCCGAGCACCGGTTCAAAAGTTAGAAAAAACCCGCTCGTTCGTTCACTGAACGTACCCGAGCCAAACTTCGGAAAATGATTCCAGGAACACCGAGCCTCAGAATCAGGTGCCGTCAGAAACTGCGTTCTTGTAAAATTCCCAAGAAAATTTAGAAAAAAATTTCCTTGAATTTTACGGGTCTTTACATCACTCCCACCTCAGGGCTTTACGTCCCCGTAAAGATACATCATAAACTAGGGAAACAAATGTGGGTACTGAGCACGCATTTGAGCCTCCCGCTCCCAAGTGCTCTCCCGGTGGTTCTCGTGCTGTCATCTGATGCACACTAGAGGAATCGACCATCCACGTAGGACCCGCTCCTGTCGATCCTCAATCTCCACCGGGACCTCCGCAAAAGTATTCTCATCATCAACGTCCAGCTCCCCATGGTCAATGATATGCGATGGGTTGTACACGTATCTCCTCAGCTGAGATACGTGGAAGACGTCATGCACCTGGTGCAACTGAGGTGATAAATCCAGGCGATAATCCACCTCGCCAATCCTGCAGAGGACCTGGAATGGTCCGATGAAGCATGGAGACAACTTTCCGCCTCAGCCAAATCTCCGTAATCCATGTCGAGGTAAGACCCGCAAGAAGACGTGGTCACCATCCTCGAACTCCAGTGGCCTCCGCCTCCTATCAGCATAAGACTTCTGCCGGCTCTGATCTGTCCTCATCCGCTTTTGGATGACTTGGACCTTCTCTGTCGTGGCCTGGACCATCTCCAGTCCCACAAGTGCTAACTCCCTAGGGTCTGTCCAGCACAAAGGAGATCTGCAAGGTCAGCCATACAACGCCTTGTATGGTGTCATCCCAATGGTGGAGTGGTAGCTGTTGTTGTACGCGAACTCCACCAAGGGTAGGTGGTCCTCCCAACTGCGACCAAAGTCGAGGACACATGCGTGAAGCATGTCCTCGAGAGTCTGTATGGTCCTCTCCGTCTGACCATCTGTCTGAGGGTGAAAGGCGGTGCTCAGACGTAGCTGCATCCCAAACACCTCCTGTAACCCCTTCCAAAGTCGGGAAGTAAAGCAAGCATCTCGATCGGAGACGATAGATGATGGCACACCGTGAAGCCATACAATCTCCTGAACGTAGAGACGTCCTAAGATCTCCACTGAGCCCTGTTCTCTGATGGGTAAGAAGTAAGCCGACTTGGTGAGTCGGTCGACAATCACCCAAATGGAGTCGTGACCTATGGAAGTGCATGGAAGTCCAGTCACGAAGTCCATAGATATTTCGTCCCACTTCCACTCTGGGACCTCCAAGGGCTATACCAAGCCTGCTGGTAACTGATGCTCTGCCTTCACCTGCTGGAAGGTGAGGCATCGAGAAACGAACTCTACCACAGCCTTATTCATGCCCATCCACCAGTGCTGTCGTCTGAGATCCTGGTACATCTTTGCTACTCCAGGATGTACCGCTAAAGGGGAAGTGTGAAACTTTCACAGCACCTCCTCCCGTAAAGCAACTGGTACCAAGGTACATCCTCTGAAAAGGACTTCGTGCTCTCCTCCTATGGAGAAACCATCAGGTGCCTGACCTGAGGATATCTGCGCACGCCGCGTCTCACAGTCAGCGTCCCCACGCTGTTCCTCCCTGACCCACCGCAGTAGTGAAGGAGTGACTGTGAGTGACTAAAGGAAGGCTGCTCCATCTCTATCCACGAAGGATATCTGCAAAGCGGCTAGCTGATCTGTCACCTCCTCAAGTAGCTGAATGCCCGTCCTACTGCTGAGAGAATTGGCTACCATGTTCCCTTTTCCAGGAGTATAGACTATCTCAAATTCATAGTCCTGGAAGAACTCGAGCCATCGCCACTGTCTCAGGTTCAGGTCCTTTTGAGAGAAGATGTACCTGAGACTCTAATGGTTAGAAAAGACTGTAAAGCGCTCGCCCATCAGGTTGTGTCGCCATGTCTTCAGAGCGAAGAACAATGCTGCTAACTCCAGGTCATGGGTAGCGTAGTTCTACTCATGTGGCCTCAACTGACGTGATCCATAGGCGATCACTGCCCGCTCTTGCATCAGGAAACATCCGAGTTCGGTCCCTGATGCATCACATTAGACTACGTAACCTACTCCCTCCTCCGACAACCTCAAGATAGGGGCGTTGGTCAATCTCTGTCTCATCTCCTGGAAGATCTACTGACATCTGTCTGACCACACAAAGGGTTTCCCCTTCTTCATCAAAGCTGAGAGTGGTGCCACAACTCTGGAGAAGTCTGGCACAAATCTCTGGTAGTATCTAGCTAGTCCCAAGAAACTCCGCACCTCTGTCACGCTCCTGGGTGGCTCCCAAGCTAGCACTGCCTCGATATTCGCAGGATCCACCGCAACTCCCACCTCAGAGATGACGTGCCCCAAGAAGTGGACCTCGTGTATCCAGAACTGACACTTCGAGAGTTTACCATAAAGCTGGTGCTCTCGGAGTGTGTCCAATACAACCCGCAAGTGGTAGGCGTGCTCCTCCTCAGTCTTCGAGTATATCAAAATGTCGTCGATGAAGACCACGACAAATCGATCGAGGTATGGCTGAAAAATTCTGTTCATGAGGCCCATGAACACTACTGGAGCATTGGTTACACCGAAGGGCATAACCAAGAACTCATAGTGGCCATACCGACATCTGAAGGTTGTCTTCCGCACGTCCTCGTCCCGAACTCTGAGCTGATGATAGCCTGACCTGAGGTCTATCTTCGATAACCACCGTGTTCCCTTGATCTGATCGAAGAGGTCATCAATCCTCGGTAGCGGATACTTGTTCCTCACTGTCACCTAGTTCAGGCGATGATAGTCGACACAAAATCGCAAGCTCTCGTCCGCCTTCTTGGCGAACAATATCGGGGAAGCCCAGGGTGAAACACTGGGTCGGATGAATCCCTTGCCCTGCAAGTCCTCCAACTGTACCCGTAGCTCTCAAAGCTCAGCGGGGGCCATCCGATACACTTGAGTGGATATCGGGGCTATCCCAGGGTACAAGTCAATATAAAATTCTACCTCTCGGTGAGGAGGTAGTCCTGGAACATCGTCAGGGAAAACGTCCGCATACTGATCCACCACTGCAGGAAATCTAGGACTCCGCACGTCAACTGCTCCAAGGATGAGGCTAGCCAACTGATGAGTGATGGGCTGTCCTCTCCGCTGCGGAAGTCCATCCTGTGCTGCGAAGGCTCCCTTCTCGCCGGTGAAGGTGAACCTGCTCCCATCGGTGCATACACATCGCACCTTGCGCCTAATATAGTCGATATGATCATGGACTGTAGATAACCAATCCATGCCCAAGATGACGTTGTAAGGCCTCGATGCCGCTACAAGAAGGTCCCAGCCAAAGCTCTCTCCTCCTAGAGTAAGCTCACACTGTCAGAACCAGTGCGTAATCATCGAGTCTGCTCCCGTAGGAGTCTCTAGCCATAAGGATTGAGCCAACGGCTCTATCGGAATCTACGAGCTCCGAACAAGGGCAACGACTATGAAAAAATGACTCACTCATGTGTCTATAAGAACTGAAGCAAGGGTGGAATAGACACAGATAGTACCTCGAATCATCTCGGGCGCACTGTGGTCGTAGGCCTCCGCTGCCTGGAGCTGTGCCTGTCTCTGCCCGCCAGCTCCCTATGGTCGGGGTGGACCTCCTGGTGGTGGTGGTGGTAGATCCCCAAAGCGTCACCCACCACCTGCTGCTCGGCCAGCTCCTCTGCCTCATCCGCCTGCTCCCTGCGGACCGCCACGGTCGACCCTCTGCCTCTGCCTGGGCGGCCCCTCAACCGTCTGCCGCTCCTCGGCACGGTGGGTCGGGCAGTCACGAGCCATGTGGCGCTGCCCGCCGCATGTGTAGCACTGTCTGCCTCTCGAAAGACTGGCTCCTCGCTGTGTGCCCCGCACTGCTGAGCCAGTGTCCTGAGGTCGTCTTCCTGAGGGTCTGGTCTGCCTGGACCCATGAGTCATCCGTCAGCTGCCTACTGCAGAAGACTCTGCTACGTGCCGCCCCGCGGTAGGTCTCTCTACTGAAGAAGGCTCAGCAAGGAAGCTCTCGATCAAAAGGGCTCGCTCCAGTACTCCTGCCTGAGTCGGAATGCTGAGGGAGATCAGCGATGCCATGATCCCATGCCTCAATCCCTTCTCAAAGGTCCAGGCCCAAAAGAATGGGTCCCGTACCATGTCTGCCGAGTAACACGAGAGATCGGTAAATCTCACCGAGTACTGGGCGACCGTCAAGCTGCCCTGCCGCAACTGTAGAAGCTCCTGGATGCGCACCGCACAAAGGGTGGCTGGGACGAACTTTGAGCAAAAGAGGCTCTCAAAGTCCATCCAGAGAAGAGATGCCTCATCGTGCACCTAGAGCATCAAGTTCCACCATCTGCCTGCTGCCGCGTGCAGGAGGCTCGCTGCGAGGATCACCATGAGGTCTGCTGGTGTCCTCACTAACCTGAAAACCCGTACAACTTCCTCCAGCCAATCCTCGGCTTCCTGGGGGTCCATCTCCCCGCGGAACCTGGGCGGTCGCTGGCGCTGGAACTCGTGCAGTGCACTAAGGCGACGTGTATCATCAGCGGCTGGGGCTGGTAGCATCGATGACTCGGCGGGTAGAGGTACCGCCGGTGCCTCTGCTGTAAAAGAGCCCTGTACTGAGGCCTCGTCGCTCGGCGGGCTATCGTCATGTACAACTCTCGGAACCCTAGCTGGTTTCCGTCGTGGGGCCATCCAGAAAAGAAATAGGCGCGCTACGGTCAAACAATATACCCGGTGAACTGACATAAAGTAATCACAAATAAAACTTGAAACACACATGCAATCAATGTTTTCACGCATTAAGTCAGAAATCAGAAGTCAGGGTCCTGGTGTACGGATACGTCGGCTGCTGCACCAACACTGGACTCCCTGGACTGATAACCACACCCAATACGCTTAACACTATTTCTTTACTTAGAAAAATATCAGAGTCCAAAGTTCTACGGTAGAACCGAACTCCTTTGATACCAATTTATCACGACCTGTCCTCGGGGCCCGTGCTATGACTACCCCAAGCCCGCCTTCCATAAGCCAGGGGATGGAGACTAACACCAAGGCGTAAATCCCGGTAATAAGGGAAGGCATTACCTTTGTAAAGTAAAAAAACAAACACCACAGAGCAAGCAAGTAGAAGTAAACACTAAGTAAAAACTGAGTACAATAGTAAGTGTAGAAAAGTAAGTGGGCCAGAATACAAACCCAAACTAAAAGTAAAGTACAACTAGAAAGGGGAAAACAACAACTAAAAGTAAAGCCACATCATCGAGCCATCCACTGGAAATCCCACCTGAAGGGTGAGTACAGATGGCCTCCACAGCTCCTAGGGTCCAGCCGTCCGCTCCGAGTACGTCCCGCCAAGTGGCCCCCCTCCAGGTACCGTCCTGCTCCACAAGCCTCAACCACGATCAGTGCTGTCCGTCGTCTGCAACCAACACACGTAGTGCGGGCATAACCCGTGAAGGGGTGAGTATAAGCTACTCAGTAGGTACCCCGAGACCCCCGAAGGTCTCCCGGAATCCACAAAGGATAATCCACAAAGGAAAGATACAATAACGAAGTAACATTCGACACTGCTTAGGTATATGCCCATACATATACCTAAGTCATCAATTCCAGTACGCTCCAACTTCTGAGCCCATGTACAATCCAGTCCACACAGGAAAGTAAAACGTAAATCCACACAGGATAGTACAACACAATCCACATAGAAAAGCAAAACAGGATTCAGCTCACATAGGTATACTTCTTTGTAAGACGATAGAGATGATCAGATATTGCCACTGATTCATCTAAGTCGTCGGACCCACAAAGGATCGATAGGTACTAACCCCCACAATGACCCACAAAGGATCTAACCCACACAGGATCGATAGGTAACTAACCCCCGCAATGACCCACAAAGGATCTGACCCACACAGGATCGATAGGTAACTAACCCCCGCAATGACCCACACAGGATCAGACCCACACAGGATCTGTAGGCGCTGACCCACATAGGACCGCTGAGCGCTGACCCACACAGGATCAGACCCACACAAGATCTGTAGCACTGATCCACGTAGGATCACTTAGTGCTGAAGTCGTTGCCGTCGAATCCACTGAGGATATCTGTACAGTCATCGTCGTCGTAGCCAGATCTAGGGTTCCCGCACACAGCAAGCTCGTTCGGGAGGGTCCGCTCCATGAGCCAAGGGGCTGATACATCAACTGACACAAAGTCCAGAGTTGATGTATTCAAAAGTTCCATATCGTCAATAGGAACTCAACGTCGCAGACGGCGCGTCAATCAGACGCCCGGTCTGAGAGTTATTGGCTTTTTCGTCCTAGGGCCCTGGTTGGTTTTTAAGTCAAAACCAACCCGACCGTACTCCACCTGCATCCAAACCTCGGGCAGAGTAAGCCAAAAGATCCGTCTCACTTAGAGGAATCCATCAGAGTCGACGTCACGTCAATCATACGCCCGGAGCTTAAGTTATGAGCGTTTCTGCTCCGAGTGCCCGATTGGTTTCGTGTACGAACCAACCCGGCCGAACCCAAAGTATTCCGAAACCTTGAGTGAAATATACCGAAATGACCGTCTCGATCCAAGGATCGCATCTCAACTGACGTTGCATCGATCGGAGGCCCGTAACTCAAGTTATGGGCGACAGACCGAAAATGGTTCGGTAAAAGGGGGTTCGGGCCCAGTCCGACCCGACCCGATACCCCCAGGGTCGGCCCGAAATGGGTCGACCCGAACCAGGTCTGGGTTTGGCCCTCTTGGGCGTGGCCTGGCCCGGCTGGTGCGGCCCGGCCCGGCGGTCCAGTTCGGCGGACCGGCCAGAGCAGCTAGAAAAGAGGTAGAGACATATGATTCATAATGTGAAGAAATTAGTTCAAAACTCAATGATGGGGAGATCATTGAGGGATGGAAGCTAGAAAAGAGTTCAGTTTTATGGTTTCAAGATTTCATGGTTGTACTTATGGATATTCAAGAACAACTACTTCATACTTACCACCATTTGATATTGGCTATTCATCTTGGGATACATAAGATGTATAATGTACTGAAAGAAAAGTTTTTGTGGGTTTGAATGAAAATAAAGGTGGATGATTTGGTTTCAATATTCTTAACCTATTAGTAGGTTAAGGCAGATCATCAACAACCAATAGGTATATTGAAGTCTTTACCTATTCTTGTTTTGAAATGCGAGTAGCTAGCCACAGATTTTGTAACAGGTCTCCCAAGAATAGTTTGGAAACATGATTCTATATGGTTGATAGTAGATCACCTCACAAAGTTATCCTATTTAATCTATATCCATGAATCTCATACAGTAAAGGACTTGCCAAAAATCTATATCTAAGAAGTGGTAAAGATACATGGTGAGCTAGTTTCAATAGTATCATACCGATATTTGAAATTTATGTATAATTTTTGGAAATACTTACAGAAATCCCTTATGACTTAGTTGACCATGAGTACAACATATCATCCTCATACAGTTGGTCAATATGAAAGGATGATAAAAACATAGGAAGACATTATTTGGGCCTGTGTAATGGATTTAGGTGGCTCATAGGAGGATAAAATACTATTTTTGGATTTGTGAGGTGGAATATCAGTTGGAATTTACACCATGGTTTGGTTCAGTGAATAATGGGTTTCATGTATCTGAGTTGAAGAAGTATCAGCAAGATCCTGACCATGTGATTCGATGGGATCACTTTGACCTAGAGTCGAATTCTTCATTGGTGCATGTGCTAGTGTGTATTGTGGATAGATAATAGAAAGTATTTTATGGGAAAAGAATCTGTCTAGTGTAGGTTTTGTGGAAACATGGTCAGATTTAGGAAGAAACTTAGGAATGAGAGAAGGAAATGGTCAAGAAATGGACCGAGCTCTTTCAGGGAAATGGTGGGTTTCTACTTTTTATAGATGAGAAGTCCAATGGTGGGGAGTATTTAGCACCCCATGTTTCAATTAAGTAAACCTTTATTTATGTTCTTTAAGTATATAAAGTGTTTTAGTGAACTTTGGGAGGGGTTAAAGGACTTTTGGAATGTTTTTTAGGCTTTTATGGAGGTTCAAGGTTTGAGCATGGATAGTAGAAACCATGAAAATCCTTCAAGAAATCATGAAAAGTAAGATAGAGGCTACTGTGTAGGTGCACTGTTAGGCACACAGTTTGGAAAAACCATATAGCCACCCAGGAGTAGCCGTGCAAAGTGAAACAGAGGGAAAAAATAGTTGGTGTATGATTTTTCTAACCATGTAAGAAAATCGTGCAATGAGAGTTTAGAGGTAGCGGATAGCCCATGGTTTTGACCTTGTTTGACTAACCATGCACCCTAAACATTAACAGTTTGAAATTAGATCCTTAAAAAGTGGTTCTCACTTGGGATTACTAGTAAAACACTAATTTTTCTACTTTGATGACCCTAACTTAGTTTTCTCTCCTCCTAAAGGCTGTGGAGACTCTCCCCTTTGATCTAGGAGTTATCTATCAGAAAATATTGGTTCGTTGAAGGTCATATTGCATGGTAAGTCTCTATTATTTGTGGTTTTTCTTAGATAAATTCTTATTCCTTCTTTAGATTCATAGATATAGTCTGTTGGGTATAGATATATGATATTTGATGTCAATCATGATGATTTTTAGATGTGTTGATGTTAGGAAACAAGATATAAGGTGGGTTTTTAAAGATTCAAACATGTTTTTTTAAATAATTCACACTGTTCTTCATTTTGGGCATAATTTCCAAGGTAGGTGGATTCACTCTCAAATCCTTTCATTAGAACATGAATGATTAGTTTCAAATTTTATTAATTTTTTGAAATTGATTGTTAAATTTATTTAAAAATCATGGTATAAACCCTATTTAGTGATGGTTTTTAGATTTTTGAATATTGGTTGTTGTGTAAAGTTCTTTTTTTATGGATTTTAAATTAATGATTTTAAAATGTGTATTTTTTTGATTCATGGAAATGGATTTATAGTGATGTTTTAAATAAAATAAATGTTTCACTGAAATGGATTTAAATGGTTAGTTTGGCACGGTTTTGGTATACATGGGTTGATGTGAGTTCATAATCTTGACCTGACCCTAAATAAGAGGTGTGTACTATTGGGGTATAAGGTATATGACCCTAGATAAGGGGCATGTGACATTAGGGAATAAAGAGACTTTCCACTTAGTGATTAATTGGTGGATGTATCAGAAGCTACTCATGAGTATGGAACTATCAATAAAGCATTCATGCATGTGTGTGTGTGCAAATCATGGAATGGGTATGCTAAAAAGGAATGTCAAGTAGTTTAATGAATTGTTTGTTTTATTTCCTTGTAAACTATTTTGGTTGTAAAATTGGTTTGGTTTGGAAATCCTTTGGATTTTATATAAAATGATTAAATGATTTTAAAAGGTTTTATATAAATTTTTTATTATAAATGTGGTAACTTGTTCTATTTTAGTGGAATGAGTACGAAATTTATTTGGGGAAAAGCTAATGAGTTTCATTAATCACCCACTACTTTGGCACTTTGGTGCTTTTTCAGATATTTTTTATTGAGAAATAGGTAAAGGAAAAATATATCATTTTTTTGGTGATGCATTGTGATAATTTGGAATGGATTATGGATTTGGATCATAGAGCATGCTGGGAGCTGTGGAGTGTTGTCTTTGGAGTCTGAGCTTTGTGGTATAGTCTTCCTTTTTGGTATTATGATATTCATCATGGTGTAGTTTGGTATTGTTGTATTTTGGTATTACTTTGAGTTGTATTAAATAGTTATCATGCATCATATAATGGTTTTGGTTATGGTATTCTTGATTGTGGTCGTTTTTATTTTAAAAAGGTCAAATCATCCCCCAATTGTATTAAATCCCTTGGCATTTATTACCAGCTTTTGGTGTCTTGGGGATGCCACTTAATCCCTAGTAGAAATTATTCCTTGACTCAAGCCATTGAGGAGGGGTAGGATGTTACACTTTATTTCTTTTCAAATTCTGTTTTTCAAGATTTATATTTTGAATTAATTTTTAAAAACTATTCTAGTGATCTTATTGAAAAGGATATTTAAAATTTACTTATGAATTTATTTTTGATAAACTTTGAAATTCATTAAAAAATATGAAGGAATATTCACTTAAAATTTATCCATACTAATGCATTTTCCTGCTACCTTCATCGATTTTATTTAAGAAACCTCATCTCCACTTTTTCATGATTTTTCAAAGAAATTTATATTCTCTTTGATTTACATTTTTTTAAAACGGTGTAAAAAATGTAAAGGGAATTTCCTTTTTTTCTCTAAGTAAATCCATAATGCTCTTATAATAACATTTTTCATCTATGTCAACATCCTTAAAAGTTTCTAATTTTTTACTAGGGATATTATCAAATGATACCATCCACCTTCACCCACTATATAGATTGTGATCCTATTAATCCATTTATTTATCAAGGAAATTATTAACATCCATTATGTTTATTATTCCAATACATATGTTTATTGATTACTAAGGAAATATTTTAATGAATTATATTATTTCTCATTTATTTAATATTGTTAATACATTGGAATTAATTAAGTTATGAATGGGGCTCGACATTATATATCCCCTTAATGCATCAGTAGGTATCATGAGATAAAAGTTTTGGGTATTTATTGTTTTCCATCCCATTTATTGATATTTCCTTAACACATGGACTTGATGGTAAAATCATGATTTCCTTCCATGAGGTCATGATTGTAAGATCATGATATCCTAGTATTTAACCTTTATATTAAGATCATTATATCCTAACATATGGAATTTATGGTAAGATTATGATGTATTTATTTGAGGAATTAATGGTAAGGTTAAGATGCCTAAAATTATACATTCTATCACTATGAATTCAATTATTGTTATTGATGTGATCTTTTTTATTTCCATTATTATGTTATCCTTGTATATATTATGGTTTTATGTTTTATTTTATTATGGATTTGTTTTTATAATTTATTCTATCCATACTATTTATGCCATACTTGTGCTATGATAACATCCACTACACACTACCCCTCAATTAGAATTTAAGATCTCCCTTTTATTTTTTTCCTTTCCTCAGGGTACCAAGAAGATATTTTTGAATGAATTAAAGTATGTACTAAAAGGAATAATAATGTTTTCAATAGTCTTATAATGATGTGTTTTTAAATATTCCAATGTTATATAAAAAACATGAATTTATCCAATTTCTGAAGACTGCCAAACTTTGTGATCCTCTATGACTCGACCCCTTGTATCTTGTATAAATTTAATAAAGTACCCTCTAACACTGAGTTATTGAATTTTGGGTTTTTATAATTTTTATCGAGGTAATTTTATTATTAATACTGAGAAATAGATTTAGGAAAACATATATTATAGAATTTTACTTTATAAAAAACTCTAGGGATATGTCTATGTATAGGAAAACATCCAAAAATTTTAGTAAAATAAAGATTTTCTGGTTTCATGGAAATGACGTCCTGACTTGGATGAAACCAAGTGGATGTAGGCTATAAAATAGATGCATTTATTGGTAACAACCTTAACCGTCCGACTAGTTGTTAACTCGATATTTACCTCGTGCATGATAAATAGGCCTAACTGAACACCTGGTTTGACACTCCTAGGAGATATAATTTGGTAAATTCCCATCCTCTTTATAAAATATTATAAATGATTTGAAAATATTTTTACAATTTAAAGATATTCCTAAATACACTAAGATTATGATTCGGGGGTTGGTTTTTCCATAAATTTTCAATTTATGTTAAGTGATGCACCAGTTTAGAATTATATACTATGATTTAAAATTCATAGTATTATTTAGGAACTAATTAAATATATTCCATTTTTAGGGATGGATCATAGTGTAAGGAATGGAAAATATATCAACAATCGTAATCTATATAGGTATTTACATGCTAAGAAATTCTATTAGGCTAGAGTTAAAGTTAGGGAGATTATAAATATATTATGGAAATTTATAACTAATAATCTTACCTATACAAAGCAACATGTTACTTCATAGCATAATATAACATTGTTTGATGACATAATGCAGTAGAAACCTCCATCCTTTAGTGGAACTACTAATCCATTGGTAGTTAAACCATAGACCGAGTCTATCTAAATGTTATTTTTAGCTTTGGGGAGTAATAAAAATGAGAAGATTATTCTAGAAGTGTATTGTTTAAAGTAAGATTCTAATTAATGGTGGTAATTTATTTAAAAAACCAAGGAGTAAAGGTAATTTTTAAAATTTTTGATAATGGGAAGTGGAAAATATTTCTATGTAAGAGGTTAACTTTACAAGATTAGAAAGGCATGGAATGAACTGTGTGAATACTCCAGAAACTAATATTGATTATTTATTGATGGTATAAATCTAAGACTTTAAATGGATTTACTATATCAAAAATTTTCAAGAAATTAAGATATAGTATCAAGTGTCATAAAGGTAGAGAAATAATTCTCTAAGTCTTATAATTTAAAAGGAAAGAATGATAAAAAGATAATGATAGGTTTCTATGTAAAGAAAAATGCGGCAAAGTAGAAGAAGATGAGAGTTTCCTTTCATCATGTGATAATTTAGGAAGGAAAAACCCTGGTAAATTCTTAAAGGTAATGGGATTTTGTTTCATGTTTGGAGAAAATGGCCATCTAGCACATGAATACAAGGGAAAAAAGGAATCCACTAATATTCAGTGCATAAACTACAAAGAGATGAGGAATTATTAGACCCAATGCCTCAAACATCAAGGGAATCCACCTCAAAAAAGTCCTATAGGTAAAGACCAAGATTATATAGATGATGTTAAAGTTCTTAGATATGTGATATGGGTACATTGGTAATTAACTCAAAACTAGGTAATTCTATATTTGATTTCGGACCCCTGAACACTTTTATATCAACTAAGAATATTGAATCATCCCCTAAAAATTAGAGAAAGTAGTTTTCAATCAATACAACTAGTGGGAATATCATTGTAAGGAGAATTTATCATGCAGTCTTGATTAAGATACATAGATGTTATCTAGTTGCAAACTTGGTTCTTAAACATATGGTTGACTTTCATTTAATACTTTTGATTTTTGGGTTTCAAATTTGTTCAAGAATATTTTTAATATTTTTAGGTTTTTTATCAAATGATTTAAGTTAAAATTTGGGTTTTCTTATTGAGGATTTATAAATTAATGTATTAATTCCTCATTTGAGGGTTTATTCATATTGAATATTATCTTAACTTCTACTAATTTTTTTATTGTTTTAGTAAACAAAAAGAGGTGATAGAAATTACTTGAAATTATTTTTTGGATATTATGTTATATTAAAAGTTTATTTTTATACTTCATTAATGAAATATTTGTAACACCCCGAGCTTCCACGATACGCTTCTCATTCAATAATGCAATAGCTTGCATTGTACGCAAGTTCGAGTTCTAACACACCGCAACTAATCAAAATAGCCGTTATGAATAGTAATAACCACTTTTTAAAATTATAGAAATTTTATATTTCAAAATGGACTTCATTTTTGTATTCGTAATATCGAAATTAGCCTATGTTGAATTTTTGGTATTTTTCTGAGAACTTCTAATTTTTTATGAATAGTGAAAAATACATAAAAACAACTTTTTTAATCAAAATAATTTATACAGATAAATTATACTATTTAGTGGTTTTAAGGTATAATTAGAAAATATTTTTACCATTTTATCCAATGGTGGTCATTAGAATTAATTTAACATTGAAATTGGACATAAACAATTGCCAAACTTTTGATATAAATTGTTTCTTAAAAACACGCTATTTGTTGTAACAGCGGGAATTAATTATGAAATTAATTAATACAACTTATATGTTTGGAATTTTGTAAAATAGACATCATTTTTGAATTCGGAATATCAATTATAGCTTAGGGTGAAATTTTGGCCTTATTCTGAAAAACTTCAATTTTTGATGAATAGTGAAACCACTAAGTGGTAGTTAAATAACTGATTTTTCGTTTAAATGAAATATTACAACTTCTGTGATTTGATTTTCAAAAATCCGACATACATGGTTGTCATTAAGACGTAAAATGTGGTTCAATGAGATCAAAATAATTTTTTGGTGAATAGTAACTTTTAAGTTCTTAATCGCGATTAGTGGTAATTAGTGTAGTTTAAGGTATAAATAATACATTAATAATATGAAATGACCTAGACACATGTCCCAACCTCATTGGTTGAGTCATGGCCGACCAAGACAAGCCATGGCCTAACTTGGGGACCCCATGGATCCACTTTTGTTGGGAAATAACATAAATTACTTTTTATTTAATGTCAAAGTGAAAATGACACTAACATAAATTGTTTTACTAAAACAATTTTTAAGTGGGGTTATACAAGTCAAAATTTTGATTATAAATAGTCATTGGAAAGCTAAAAAGATTTCCTACATCATAGTATTTTTTTTATAATTTTTAGACATTAAATAAATTAAATTATTTATGACATCATTATGATGCAGCGATGACCTCATTATTTAACGATTTTAATAAAATGAATAGATAATGTAAAATCCAAGGCTTACACTTGTCCAAAGCCAATTGGATGAGGAGATTTCGAAACCTTATCACCTTAGCCTCGAATTATATAGATGTGGGACCTTTAGAATCCGAAAAGCATTTTGAAATAATGTAACATTTCATTACTTTCCAAAAGTGCCCCTCCTCTCCACTTATAAAAGGCCCCCACCTCTCCCACCTTATTCACACCTTCAAGCCATTTGGCTCGGCCAACCTCTGCCCAAATACTCTCCCAACATCCCTCTCTTACTCCTAGAATCCTCACTTTGGGCAGAACTCTTCCCAAGGAAGCCTTTGGCTCAAATCAAAAAGAGTTACCCGATTTTGAGGTAATGTCTTTTATAATGTTGTTTTGTTTTATTTTTCTTCTCCAACCCCCTAAACTCTTTTTATTCATTTCTTTTGTAACAACACCAGTATCCTCAATATACTAGGATGTTGTTATAAGAAGGATTCGAGCTACACTTACACACACCTACATCTAATGGTTAAAGAACATACGGTTTCTGTGGATGGCGAATTTCTGCCTCACGAAACGATGATTGTTCAACACTCATATAACACCTTCAAAGGTGGCCATTAAGATGTCACTATTTTTATATATAATATATAATATGTTTATGTTTTAATTATGCTTCTGTATTTCTCATTTATGGCATACTTTATGATTTCCATTATGGGTAAAACGCGATAATTTCATTTTAGGAAGTGCGGACTACCGCCCCCTCAAAGTGATTTGAATCGTTAATGCCATATGTGGGATGTATAAAGGATGGAGTAAATGGTATTATACACTATATTATACTGGAATTATATTATACATTTATATCATTATGATTTCGTTCCATTAAATACGAAATAGAAATGAAAGTAGCGTTCATGCGTACGTACGACTTACCGTCTCCATGAACGGTGCATTTCATTTCTTACCTCTAAATGTCATGTAATATTATGAATGAATGTATATACTGGATATATAAGATATATATGACATCTAAATCATGAATATAATTCTGGAGATAGTGGATATTCTACCACATGAACAACTTGTAATTATAAGAAGTTTATTTTTGACTCAAGTACCAAAGATCGACAAAACGACCGTTATTAACTTAAATAATTACATAATGTTCATAACATTGTAATAAGTAATATAAAAAGGATAATGAAATTGAAAATGGTTCTTAATAAGGTAGATATTAACTCTAGTTTATTATTCAGGAGGTTAAAGAACGGTTGAGTCAAGTCGGACACAAGGTAAGGGAATTTCTTAACCCAACTTCCATTCTTTGGGTTAATCTCCTACTTTCAAATTATGTCATGATATTATTATGTCCTATTTTGTATTTTTACTTTATTTATGTGTACCTATAGTGAATACACATAATAGATCTATTTTATTTTAAAAAATGATCTTTTTAAGGACTTCGTCTCAATCTCCTTTCATTGAGGCATATTTTGTTTTATACACAAATTTCTTTTATACGGTGTATAAACCCCTTTGACTTTTACGTTTATTCAAAAGGAATCTTTTTTATACGAAGTGTTTTACTAAACGACAAAAGGGAATGTTTTTCTTTCCGTACTTATGCAGCGACAACGACTTCTCCGCCGCCGTGACCATTATTTGATTTTCGGCTTCCTCTATAAGCCATCTTTTTTTAATGAAAAATAAATACAAAGTTTTAACTTTCTTTTATTTTGGTATTGAAAATGGTTTTGAAAGCGTTTTTATTATATCAATGTGCTGTATTGATATCTTGTGATTGAAATGTGGAAATGTTATGTTTCCTTTATGCATGTTTTATGTGATACAATTATGTTATGGTTTATGATATGTTTAAACCTATTCATATGAGGAATGCATTGGACTTAATAAGTGACGGGTGGAGCCCGCTATAGCTCCTCGATGCATCGGCAGGTCTCATGAGACAAACCAGTGTCTTGGCACAAGGCCTTGACAAAATATTATTTGTGGTCTTGGCACGAGGCCTTGACTACGTGGTTAAGATAGTCTGGCATTATGCATTCCATCATTATGAAAGTGGTTATTGATATTTCATGTGATTATTCGACCAGTAGAATATCCATGTGAAGAAGAGAATGGAATTATCTCATTTTACTTTTGCCATATTATGTTGAAGTTCATGTTTAAAAGGCTTTTGTTTTAGTTATACATTGCCTTAAATGTTAATGTTTATTTATGAAAGCTTCCGCATTATTGTTATCCTTACTGAGCATCTGAGCTCACCCCTTTCAATGTTTTAATATTTTCCAGGATGTGAAGAAGTATTTTATGAATGACCTGCAGGGATAGTCAGAAGAGGATATGAGTGTGGACTATGGAGACTTTGTTATTGTAGTTTTTCACTTTTTGATGTAATGAAAGACTTATGAATGTATCTAGTGTTTCCAAGGCTACTAAACTAATCGGTCTTTCGAGACTTGATCTTTTGTGATCATGCCAATGTTACGAAGTAATGCACCGACTCTGGGTAGCTGGGGTCGGGGCGTTACAGTTGGTATCAGAGGCAGTTTAGTACTAACCTTGGAAGCTAGATTTAGATAAACTCTGATTAGAGCACATAGCCCAAAGATAGACTTTGAGGATTAGTATAGAATAACTTCCTATAATTTTGGTATTATAGAGATGTTATGAGTTTCCCGAGCAATACATCCCTGTCAGGATACGAGCAGGTAGAGGCGGCTCTGGCACAGATGTACCTAGGGGTAAAACCCGAAAACACCGCTTTGAGCTAGACTCGAACGGGAACTGGTGCACGACAACGGGCCTTGCTGCACTCTTGGTTACGACACTCCCTGGGGATATGCTTAGGATAATTCTCATTTTCTTTACAAACCACTATGAACGGTTATGAGTATATACTTCCTCAAATAAAACCTTTTTATGATTATGGATTATATCCATAAATAGTTCAATTTATGTTAAGTATTTTACAAGTATGGAATTATGTATTTTGATTCATAAACTAATCTAGTTTATGCCATTGTTTAGAAATGGCGCCTAGTAGAAGGAATGGAAACTGTATCAATGCACGAACTCCGTGTAGGGATTGCCCTCCTGCTCAAGATAATTATTGTGGACCTAGAGATACAACTGGTGCTGATCAACTTATTACCATACTGGGACAACTCACGCAGGTTATGAATAACAACCTTACTCGTATGGAGCACCCTGATCCGCAACGTGGAGGATCAATGCTAGACCGTTTCATGAGGCAACAACCGCCAACCTTCAATGGGAGTACAAATCCTATAGTAGCTGAGCAATGGATAAATTCCTTAGAGAAAATATTCCATGCCTTGGGGAGTAGTGAAAGGGAGAAGGTTGTCATGGCAGTTTACCGCCTCACTGGAGATGCCGATCAGTGGTGGTCGCTGATTAAAAACACAAAGGAAGATGATGACGTATCGAATATGGAATGGAGGGAGTTCAAAGAGCTTTTCTTAGAAAAATACTTTCCTCGTGACCATCGAGCAGATATGGAAAGGCAATTTCTGAGTCTGAGGCAGAAGGAGGATGAGAATGTCGCAAAGTATGAGGCTAACTTTACAAGGTTAGCGAGGCATGCTGCCGATTATATACGTAACCCAAGGAGTAAGATTGATCGTTTCTTTGATGGGTTAAAACCATTTCTCCGTCGAGCTTTGGTATCACAATCCTTCTCATCATACGAAGATATAGTCTCATGTGCTATCAAGACAGAAAAGGAATTCTCTAAGTCTTATGACAACAAAGTAAAGCAAGAGAAGAAGAGAACGGTGGAACAAGAGACAGATAAAGGGAAAAAGGGAAAGAAGGATTTTCCATTATGTGATAATTGTGGGAAGAATCACCCTGGTACTTGCCTAAAAGGAATGGGAGTCTGTTATAAATGTGGAGAAAAAGGTCACCAGGCACGTGATTGTAAGGGAAAGAAAGAGGCTGTCAAAGTTGAATGCTACAATTGTAGAGAAATGGGTCATTATGCAAATGAATGTCCTAAGCGTCAAGGAAACTTACCTCAGAAAAGGCCAAGGTATCAAGGACAATCTTATGCTATTACTACAGTTGAAGTGGAATAACTAATGTATTGGTGCTTTTGGACTCATGGATTATATTCTGGTTATTAGAATAATGTGATCTATATAAGGATTGTACTGCAGTACTTGTTGATTTCAGTAAGGTTTTAATATGATGAAGGTAATTATATTTTTAGTATGTGACAACAAAAGAAACTTTACTTTGTTTGGGGAATCTGATAAATTGATTTTGGAATTAAGAGACCTTTTAGAGAAAGTCTGGACAGAGGTATTTTGGATAACTATAAAGGTTAGAGTGGATTAAGTTGATTTTTGGATAGTATGGTTTAAGGTTAAAAAATTTTATGAAGATTATTTTTTTTGGAGTATTATAATACTATAGTTTTAGGAAAAGGACAACCTGCAGGGTGGGGCATAAACCGTCGCGTCGGACAAAGCTGTAGGAATCGAACCCACAATCAAAGTGCGACAAGCCTTTATTTCCTACCACTAGCCTACAGGAAGTCCCTGGTTATTACAAAATTGTTTTACTAATCTAAATGGTATGTGTTAACATTTGGAACCTTATACAATTATGATAAATAGAATATTTTTGAACTCCATTACCATTTGGAGTAAAAGTTGGGTTTGTGGTAAAAATTTATTAACGAATGAAAGTATACATAACAAGTATGTATATTACCTTAAGTTCTTAGTAAATCTCTTAAATAAATTCCTCAACATTATAAAATGTAACTTAAAAAAAATGTTGTCAGTTAACTTTTCCAACTGGGGATTCAATGACCGTTTAACCAATCACAAGTTTGTGATTTTCTTGTGGTTAAACATTCTCCTAATCCTGTTTTCTATAACTCTCCATCAGACCTTGATGGTTTGTTTCTCCTCCATATCCATATTTTCATAGAATCCTAGAATGGGCTATATCGGGTGACCTTTGTACTTATCCTGCTTTCTTTTAATGTTATATATTTATTAACCTTATTTCCGATGTGGGTTTTCCACAAAGGTATTTTCTATTTTCAGCCTTTTATTATCAAAGAAAAATTTCAAATTGCGAGGACGCAATTTATTGAAGGAGGGGAGAATGTAACACCCCGAGCTTCCACGATACGCTTCTCATTCAATAATGCAATAGCTTGCATTGTACGCAAGTTCGAGTTCTAACACACCGCAACTAATCAAAATAGCCGTTATGAATAGTAATAACCACTTTTTAAAATTATAGAAATTTTATATTTCAAAATGGACTTCATTTTTGTATTCGTAATATCGAAATTAGCCTATGTTGAATTTTTGGTATTTTTCTGAGAACTTCTAATTTTTTATGAATAGTGAAAAATACATAAAAACAACTTTTTTAATCAAAATAATTTATACAGATAAATTATACTATTTAGTGGTTTTAAGGTATAATTAGAAAATATTTTTACCATTTTATCCAATGGTGGTCATTAGAATTAATTTAACATTGAAATTGGACATAAACAATTGCCAAACTTTTGATATAAATTGTTTCTTAAAAACACGCTATTTGTTGTAACAGCGGGAATTAATTATGAAATTAATTAATACAACTTATATGTTTGGAATTTTGTAAAATAGACATCATTTTTGAATTCGGAATATCAATTATAGCTTAGGGTGAAATTTTGGCCTTATTCTGAAAAACTTCAATTTTTGATGAATAGTGAAACCACTAAGTGGTAGTTAAATAACTGATTTTTCGTTTAAATGAAATATTACAACTTCTGTGATTTGATTTTCAAAAATCCGACATACATGGTTGTCATTAAGACGTAAAATGTGGTTCAATGAGATCAAAATAATTTTTTGGTGAATAGTAACTTTTAAGTTCTTAATCGCGATTAGTGGTAATTAGTGTAGTTTAAGGTATAAATAATACATTAATAATATGAAATGACCTAGACACATGTCCCAACCTCATTGGTTGAGTCATGGCCGACCAAGACAAGCCATGGCCTAACTTGGGGACCCCATGGATCCACTTTTGTTGGGAAATAACATAAATTACTTTTTATTTAATGTTAAAGTGAAAATGACACTAACATAAATTGTTTTACTAAAACAATTTTTAATTGGGGTTATACAAGTCCAAATTTTGATTATAAATAGTCATTGGAAAGCTAAAAAGATTTCCTACATCATAGTATTTTTTTTATAATTTTTAGACATTAAATAAATTAAATTATTTATGACATCATTATGATGCAGCGATGACCTCATTATTTAACGATTTTAATAAAATGAATAGATAATGTAAAATCCAAGGCTTACACTTGTCCAAAGCCAATTGGATGAGGAGATTTCGAAACCTTATCACCTTAGCCTCGAATTATATAGATGTGGGACCTTTAGAATCCGAAAAGCATTTTGAAATAATGTAACATTTCATTACTTTCCAAAAGTGCCCCTCCTCTCCACTTATAAAAGGCCCCCACCTCTCCCACCTTATTCACACCTTCAAGCCATTTGGCTCGGCCAACCTCTGCCCAAATACTCTCCCAACATCCCTCTCTTACTCCTAGAATCCTCACTTTGGGCAGAACTCTTCCCAAGGAAGCCTTTGGCTCAAATCAAAAAGAGTTACCCGATTTTGAGGTAATGTCTTTTATAATGTTGTTTTGTTTTATTTTTCTTCTCCAACCCCATAAACTCTTTTTATTCATTTCTTTTGTAACAAAACCAGTATCCTCAATATACTAGGATGTTGTTATAAGAAGGATTCGAGCTACACTTACACACACCTACATCTAATGGTTAAAGAACATACGGTTTCTGTGGATGGCGAATTTCTGCCTCACGAAACGATGATTGTTCAACACTCATATAACACCTTCAAAGGTGGCCATTAAGATGTCACTATTTTTATATATAATATATAATATGTTTATGTTTTAATTATGCTTCTGTATTTCTCATTTATGGCATACTTTATGATTTCCATTATGGGTAAAACGCGATAATTTCATTTTAGGAAGTGCGGACTACCGCCCCCTCAAAGTGATTTGAATCGTTAATGCCATATGTGGGATGTATAAAGGATGGAGTAAATGGTATTATACACTATATTATACTGGAATTATATTATACATTTATATCATTATGATTTCGTTCCATTAAATACGAAATAGAAATGAAAGTAGCGTTCATGCGTACGTACGGCTTACCGTCTCCATGAACGGTGCATTTCATTTCTTACCTCTAAATGTCATGTAATATTATGAATGAATGTATATACTGGATATATAAGATATATATGACATCTAAATCATGAATATAATTCTGGAGATAGTGGATATTCTACCACATGAACAACTTGTAATTATAAGAAGTTTATTTTTGACTCAAGTACCAAAGATCGACAAAACGACCGTTATTAACTTAAATAATTACATAATGTTCATAACATTGTAATAAGTAATATAAAAAGGATAATGAAATTGAAAATGGTTCTTAATAAGGTAGATATTAACTCTAGTTTATTATTCAGGAGGTTAAAGAACGGTTGAGTCAAGTCGGACACAAGGTAAGGGAATTTCTTAACCCAACTTCCATTCTTTGGGTTAATCTCCTACTTTCAAATTATGTCATGATATTATTATGTCCTATTTTGTATTTTTACTTTATTTATGTGTACCTATAGTGAATACACATAATAGATCTATTTTATTTTAAAAAATGATCTTTTTAAGGACTTCGTCTCAATCTCCTTTCATTGAGGCATATTTTGTTTTATACACAAATTTCTTTTATACGGTGTATAAACCCCTTTGACTTTTACGTTTATTCAAAAGGAATCTTTTTTATACGAAGTGTTTTACTAAACGACAAAAGGGAATGTTTTTCTTTCCGTACTTATGCAGCGACAACGACTTCTCCGCCGCCGTGACCATTATTTGATTTTCGGCTTCCTCTATAAGCCATCTTTTTTTAATGAAAAATAAATACAAAGTTTTAACTTTCTTTTATTTTGGTATTGAAAATGGTTTTGAAAGCGTTTTTATTATATCAATGTGCTGTATTGATATCTTGTGATTGAAATGTGGAAATGTTATGTTTCCTTTATGCATGTTTTATGTGATACAATTATGTTATGGTTTATGATATGTTTAAACCTATTCATATGAGGAATGCATTGGACTTAATAAGTGACGGGTGGAGCCCGCTATAGCTCCTCGATGCATCGGCAGGTCTCATGAGACAAACCAGTGTCTTGGCACAAGGCCTTGACAAAATATTATTTGTGGTCTTGGCACGAGGCCTTGACTACGTGGTTAAGATAGTCTGGCATTATGCATTCCATCATTATGAAAGTGGTTATTGATATTTCATGTGATTATTCGACCAGTAGAATATCCATGTGAAGAAGAGAATGGCATTATCTCATTTTACTTTTGCCATATTATGTTGAAGTTCATGTTTAAAAGGCTTTTGTTTTAGTTATACATTGCCTTAAATGTTAATGTTTATTTATGAAAGCTTCCGCATTATTGTTATCCTTACTGAGCATCTGAGCTCACCCCTTTCAATGTTTTAATATTTTCCAGGATGTGAAGAAGTATTTTATGAATGACCTGCAGGGATAGTCAGAAGAGGATATGAGTGTGGACTATGGAGACTTTGTTATTGTAGTTTTTCACTTTTTGATGTAATGAAAGACTTATGAATGTATCTAGTGTTTCCAAGGCTACTAAACTAATCGGTCTTTCGAGACTTGATCTTTTGTGATCATGCCAATGTTACGAAGTAATGCACCGACTCTGGGTAGCTGGGGTCGGGGCGTTACATATTTGTCCAAAATATTTATTATCTAGAATATGAAATGAAACGGAGGTGGAAAATTTATCAAAACACAACTTAAGGATGAAATTGTTGTTATAGAAATGAATGAAATCAAGTAAGTATATTTTCTCACATTCTCTATCTTAATGGTAAAGGTATTACTCAACCTGAAGAAAAAAGGAAGATAAATATATCGAGTATTATATTTAAAATATCTCAAAACTACAAAGGTATTCTTTTGGGAACTCATTACGAGTCTTATAATGGGACATATATGGTTTCATAAATATTTAATTAAGAAATACTATGTTTCCTACTTGTAATGTATAAATTACATATCATATTAAATATACATTTTATATTATCCATATATAAATCTATATTCATTTTGGGAATTTAAAAACAAATAATTGTGAGGAAATAATTTATTTATTGGAAGAGAAAACTTAACACCTTGAGATTTCAATATGTAATTCTCCTTTAAATAAATATTATGCTGAATAGATTGATTCACATGAAAAACTGAACTAAAAAAACCATGACATATTAGATGACCATTATTAGTAAAATTATAATAAGAATAAAAACTCTAGTAAATAAAAATATTATAATCAATTTTAAAATGATTACATTTAGAGGATATGTAATTAATATGATTTAATGTTAAAAAGGATTGTTTTTCAATGAATTGTTTTTTGAAGTGTTGTGTATTCTACCCTGAAAAATTAATTTGATCACATTTAAAATATAATCATTATAATATGCAATATTTAAATTCATGAAATAATATATTAATATTAATTTAATTAGTAATTGATATTTAATAAGATTAAGAGCACTTAAAGTTTAAAATAAACTTTTTCTATAAAATGATTTATATTTACATATTTTATTTTCATTTAAAAACTAAATTTATGAATTTATGAATTTTAATTTTTTTAAATGAACTTTATTTTTGAATTCATAATATAAAGATTATATTAGGGTTATTGTTTTGGGATTTTTTCAGAAATATTGATTTTTCAGTGAATAGTACAAAATACCATTTTTACAAATAACATGAATTTTATGACACTATTAGGAAATAAAAATGAATTAAAAATTTATGAAACTCTTTAAATAATTATGGATTTAATTAATATGTAAAAGTATACATTTAAAAATATTATTTTTTAATTATAAAACTTGGTTTGATATTTTGGAATATAAGTTTTGTTTTTTCTAAAATTGGTTTAATGTTTTATACATTTATTATTTTAGAATTATTTTTTATCACTTTTAGAAATTATATTAAATAAAATGGATTTTATACTCATAATAACTGTTTAAAAATTATGTAATAAGTTTCATTTTATTTTTAGGCATAAAATAAAATTCTTGGTTAAAAATTAGTAACCATGGTAAAAGTGAAAATGGTAAAAGGGGTAAATCTAAGGGTAAAAAACATAAAAATGATATAAATATTTTTCCAAATGAGTGGTTGAGAATTTTATCAACCAAGAATCATACCATCTCCATTATTTTCCACTTTTGGAGCCACTTTCCTTTGAAAGTTACATGGAATTAATACAAAGTTATATGTATTTAAAAAAGTGCCACCCCTCTCACTTATAAAAGGATACCTTCACCACCCCACTTGTCCTTAAACCATAATCCCTTTAGATAAAATATAATAAAATCACTACCTAAACCTATTTACCATGTACTAGAGGTTCCATTATAAAAAGGATCGAGGATTTTTCTTGAGGAGTAAGGAAAAATCTTCTCATCACTCATTCTACATTTCAAATTTTTTCATTCTTCTCAAAGCTCTAAAAAATATATTCTACCCATAATAAGATAATTAAATCAGTATCATTATTATAATGAAATTTTATTATACTTATATAATAATAATTTTATACTTTCCACCCAACCATTTGAAAAATTAAAACATCGGCTTTGCGCACTGAAGACTACCGCCTCAATAGATGATGTGTTTTATTTTTCATCACTATATTAAATGTATGGTTCTAAGAAATAATTTAATGAATAAATATGATATTTATGAAATAATTTTTATTATTTAAAGATAAATATTTATGTTTCTTCCTCTATTTATATCCATCGAAAAATGAAAACAGTGCCCGGCGTATGTGCATACTACCACCTCCATGGTTGATGTGTTTCTTTTTTCATTACCGAATTACATGAATAGTTATAAAATGTATTTGATGAATATATATGATATCAAGGAGAAATATATTTTATGAATAATATTCTATAGTGATAACAAAAAAATCAACATTCATTATAAATTTACCCACTGAGACCGGTAAATTACTCACAACAAGCTCGTCATGGGTTCAATTTTCACAATCCATTCCTATGAATTAAATGGGATGAAAATGATAATTCATAAATAATTTTAAAATATATATTATATTATCTATATTAATCTTTTAATGATAATTTTTTTATCAATAAACAATAATAAATATCACCATAACAAAACATTAATGTAACAAAAAAAATTATTAACAGTCAATAATGAAAATAAACTATAAATAACTAATATATATATATATAGAATGATTATAAATTAATTTTATAAAAGGTAATATATATGAATAAGTTTATACAATAAGTGATTAATATGTTTATTTTTATTATACAAATGATTAAATAGCTTTTGTTAAAGTCAGGAGTGACATGTAATAATTTCTCATCTCAAGCTTCCTTCTTTGAGTCATATTTTGAATTACACACCTATTTAAGTTATATGAAATTTATTATACCTCATTGAAATATTATATCACGAAAAAATATTTAATCATGGTAATTAAATTTCTATTTCAATTCCTTTTTTAAAAACATTTTTATTCAAGTATTATAAAATCTATAAGGGTTTCTCGTCTCAAACTTACTACTTTATGACATGTTTTTTCTTACGCACCTATTTCACTTATATGGTGTTTATGATAAATCTTTGAAATATTATATCATGATATTAAATTTAATTATGGTAATTAATGTTATATTTGAATTCCTCTATTTAAATAGGTTTAAATTTAAGTGATATAAAATCCGTAAGGGTTCGCCTAAAATTCTCTTCTTTGAGGAATGTTTGTATTATGAACCTATTTTCATTTATATGGTGTATGAACATCCCATTTGACATATTTTACCATGAATAACATTATTAATATCATTTAAATTTCTATTTAATGTTTTATAATTTAAGTTATTTTGATTCAAAAGTGACCAAATCTGTAAGGGTTTCTTTTCCAATCTGATTTTTAGTTGGGAATCTTTCTCCTCTATATTCATATTCTTCATCCCGCCAATATCTTGATTTATTATTTTAAAATATAAATATATTTTATTTATTATTAAATTCATATTTATATTTACCTATTATAAAAAACAATTAATTTTACACTTTTAATGATGCGGATTTCAGTAAATATTTTTTGAAATATTATTCATGTTCACATATTTTATCTTTCAGCCCACATTTGTGGAATTATCCATTCAATAAAGATATTTTACAATATTATTCATGTTTTTGATGTAAAAACCTATGATATTTCTGTATGTATCTTTTTAAATTTAATCTTTTTGATATATTATGTTGCATGAAACAACTAACTTAAACAAACAATGAAATATTATTATAACCCAGTCATTAAATTGGATGGAATGAATAATATTAGAAATATTATTATTTTTTTATAATATATTCAATAAAATGTTTTTCCATTCATCTAATAGATTTTATAGGAGTAACATAAGAATAAATCCAATTTTAGGCATAAAAATCTAAATTTTTCTAAAGGCAGTTTTGCCGCCTTTTAATGGAACACTTGTTTTAAAACTAAAATTTTGAAGTTTTATAAATTCAATTTGATAAAAAAATAATTTTTGAAAGTTTAATGTCAAAATTAGCTTAGGTTAAGTTTTTTGTGTTTTTTAGATAAGTTTCATTTTTTGATGAATAGTAAAAAATACTGCATTTTAATTGAAAACTGGCTTTTCATTTAAATAATTTATAATGTAAAATTATATCTTAAATTTATTTTCAATTATTTTAGACTAATTACACATATATTAATCCAATATAGTTCATTTGAATCGTTTTCATATTGTATTTTTATATAAAAACATTTCAAACATTTGAACATTTTCACTTTAAAAACCCGCTTTCTCACCTCATTTATGAGACTAATTTTAAATTAATTTTATCCACTCATGTGTTTTGAATTTTTAAAATTGGATTAAAAATTTGGAAACATAATTTCCAAAATTATTAAATAGGTCCATTTTATTTTTGGACAATATGAATATTAAACATAGTAATTTTAATTACCACAATTAATGGTAAATCAGGTAATTAAAGGTAAAAATAATATTATAAATATTAGAAAATTTCCCTAACACTTTTCCTTTTTTATTAGATGAGTAATTTTAAACTAAAATAATCTTTAGGCAGATTTCACGAGCTCTTGGAGCCACTTTGATGACTTTAATCCATTTATAGTATTGTATTTTAAAGAAAAGTCAGAGATGTCATACCTATATTTTTAATAACTATAAAATTTATAATATAGGGTTATTTAGAAAATATTTTGACTATAAAAATTATTTTTAAATATAAAATGTTTATCTTAATCATGGTAATTTATTTTTAATTTTTTGGAAATAAATAATTACCTTAAAGGCTTTCACAAGGATGGTGAAGTAATTATTTAATTTTAAAAATATCAGATAAATGATATAAAAAATATTAAAATAAATATAATTTGAGATAATTAATGTCATTATTGAATTTTATATAAGGACTTACAATTTTGGGGATATATTCGAAGAGTTAGTTCAAAGATATCTTAATTTTATGATATGTTTTTAAAATTCAAGTAATAGATCGTATCAAAATTAACATTAATGATATTTTAAAATAAATAATATTTCATTAAATGATATAAAATTTATAAAAATATTAAATTCTTTAAAATTATTGGTATAAGGTTGAAAATTTCATCCATGATTCATTGATGATTTTTTTGTTATTTTATAGTAACAAAATTGACCCTCAAAGAATAAAAATTATTATTGTCACAGTAAGCATTAAAGGGGTTAAAAAAGGGTTAAAATAAAAAGATAAGGGTATAACCATGACCTAAACTTGTAAAAATATTATTGGATTAAGAATATTCTACACTTATAAACTTAAGATATAATTTCTATTTTTTAATGTACACTTTTCCATGAAAATAACTTATATATTATTTAAATAAAAGATAGTTACAAAATATAACTCTCTTTGTATTTAATATCATTTACGTGTCTACATTGGGACACAATCTAGATTTGAAAAAGAATGAATGTCTATTTATATCTTAATAATTTTTTTTTCATTTTATAAATTTATTATTAATTTTTATAAATTATATAATTTCCTTAAATGCTTCTGCAATGCTAAAACAATATTTATTTAATTAAAAGAAATATAAAATAATTGATTTTTAAAGTATTAATTTTGTTATTTTGGGATGAGTTAATGTGTATAATGAATTTTATATATCCATAGGATATATTATATATGTGTGAAATAATTATACTAGAAGTACCACTTTTTCTTTATGTATTTGAAGTAAAATTAAATGAATAGTAACAAATTTGACAATAATGATATTTTATTGAATTAATATTCTATTAAATAATTTAAAAATCATAAAAATATAATATAATCCTAAAGGGGATAATTTATGTTAGAAAATTTTATACCCAATTAATTTTTAGTAAATTTATAAATCTTTTGATATACAATAATCTTATCATATTTTAATATTTTGAGGTTTTTCGAATGTGCCACTCACCTTAATTATAGAAGGGAACATCCTCCCTCACTTATTCACACCACATTTTTCCATATATCTCAACCAAAATGTTCCCATTCCTCTTATAAACATTCTTATACAAGTTCTAGTGGTTTTGGTACTTCCAAAATATCAACCCTAGTGTCCTTAAGAGAAGTTATACAGGAAGTCCTCTAAAGAAGAGGTAGTTCTCCTTACCTACTCTTTCATGTTTATTTCTTCTTATACTCCCTCTTCATGTGTTTATTCCATTATAAAGTAATAAATCTTGTATCATATATATGTTTATATGTTATTATGATTACGATACAAAAATATTATACCTATCAACTCTATGAAAAATGAAATCACCGCGCATGTGTACATATGACTTACTGTCTCTACGGTGTGGTGTAATTTGTTTTTCATCACCATTTTACAAGGATAGTTATAATGATGGAAATAATGGAAATATATTATAATTATAACGTTATATTTATTATTTAAAAATTAATATACCATTTAATTCCTTACCCTTTCACTATTAAGGGAATGATACTATCGCTCGTGCGTACGTACGACCTACCGTCTCCACGAAACGATGTGATTCATTTTCTATGTTCTCCATTCATGAGTGATTATAAAAATTTATATAATGAGTAAATATGATATATATGAACTTAATATAATTATTTATTTTATATAACTATATCTTATGCACAATAAACATGACATACATGAAAAAACATGCATAGTAAAATGAAGCAGTTAACACCCAAAACAAGGGTAATAACAAAATATTATTAACAAATGAGTTATAATATGATATAATAGGATCATATATGATATAATAAATATGTATATGGTTCTGTTATAAATTAATAACATTATTTAAACTATTATATTTAAGTTTAAATCTCATTCAACTAATGGAAAGGTCAAGGTACGATTTTATTTCACAATCTCATCATTATTCAGGATCGTTTTTGTTTAAGTCTCCACTGGGGAATATTTCTACTCAATTTCCATGTTTTCTAAAAATGTTTTCAATTTTTTTTACTATTATACAATGTTAGTTTAATTTCATTTTTAACCCATTTTTACTTTTTAATAAATGATTTAAAAGGCATATTTTGTCATTTTCTAAATAAGGTTCTTTGAGACATTTCCGACAAAAATACAGAAGGAATATTTTTTTAAGTTATATGGAATGAGTTTATTTTCCTACCATTGAGAAAACTTAATGATTTTTAGCTTCCTTTAAATGTTTTATTAATTATTTTAAATTAAAAAGATTTTATTTGTAATTGTGCAACATTTTAAAAACAAGCAATTTCCAAAGTTAAAAAAGGCATTTTCCTCAATAAAATTTCAATGATTTTATTATAGTATTTTCATCTATGTAAACACAATCTATTGAATCTTATTATTAATTTAGGTTGATATCTTATGATATCCTTTACCATATTTTATTTAATAATATATGATCAGTTTGATTATGGATGTGCTATTTTGATACCATTTATAGTTTATAGTTAAAGTATTCACATTTCGTATGCTAGTTTTTAATATGAATGTTTATGTTGTTTATGATTCACCCATTTAATATGAGAAAATTAATTAGACTTAGTAATTTATGGGCAGGGTCCTCAATATCCCCTTGATGCATCGTTAGGTATCATAAGACAAACTAAGCCAGGTTTTGGCTGAGGCCTTACCCATTTATTTATACTTTTTGGCGGAGGCCTTAACAGTATGTTTGAGATATTGAATATTATTCATTACCTAATTACGAGATTAGTTATTTATATTCCATGTTATTATTCTATTATTAAAATATCCATGGTTAAGTTTTATTCTTATGTGATTATTTATATGAAATTATATAATTATCATTTATTCTTACCATATTATGCTCAAGATTATGTTTAAATGGATTGGCTTTCAGTTATTCACCTTGCCTTAATGTATATACTTATTTAATCATTATATATTCCACTGTATGCTTAGCCTTAATGAGCATTTGACCTCACCCCTTTCTTATGTTTTATTTTCCCAGGATGCTGAGATGTATGTTATGATTGGAATGCAGGGATAAGCTTGGAGAATAATGGTGTTATTAAAGGAAGAATTATGTTTTATTTTATAATTTCAATTGTAATGTATGTTTCAAGTATGTATCATGTTTTAAAAAAATACTAATCTATTCGGTCCTTCGGGATCTGATTCCTTATTAAATATTCCAATTTAATAATTTAACCATTGAGTCCGAGATACTAGGGTCAGGGTCTTTACAATTTGTATCAAAGAAAGTTTAGTAGAAACCTTGGGAGCTAGATTTTGGAAAACCTAGATTAGAGAATGAAACCCTATGATAGAATTTGTAAATATATCCAATAAACTAATATTATGATTTAGAGATTATTTATACCTAAAATTTCAATTTAGGTTATATGATACAATAGTTTTGAGAATATACATTATGTTTCATAATGTTATGATATAATGTAGTGTATTCCATTATTTTGAAATAGAACCTAGTAGAAGGAATGAAAACCGTATCAACTCACGTAATCTATGTATGGATTTACCTCCTATTAAAGGTAATGATGTTGGAACTGGAGCTAAAACTGGGGCTGAAAAAATTATAACTATACTAGGAAAATTGATATAAGTTATGAGAAATAACCTTACCTGTATGGAGTATCTTGATCTAAAACATGGAGGAACAATGTTAGAATTATTCATGAGACCACAACCTCCATCATTAAATGGGACTACAAATCCATTTGTTTTGGAGAAATGGATGAGTTACTTAGAGAATATATTTCTCACTTTGGTATGTAATTAAAGGGAGAAGGTTTCTTATGGAAGTTTATCATATCTCAGAGGATGCAGATCAATGGTTTCCATTGATTCAAAACACTACGGATTCATAAGAAATAATAACATAGAATGTAAGGATTTTGAGAAACTTTTTTTGGAAAAATATTTCCTTCTCAAACATTGAGCAGATATGGAGAAACAATTCTTGAGTCTAAGACAAAAGGAAGAGGAAAATGTTTCTAATTATGAAACTAACTTTATAAAGTTATCCAAGAATTCAGGGGACTATGTATATAATCCAAAGAGTAAAATTGACTATTTATTTGATGGGATTAAACCAATTCTCCGTATGGAATTGGTCTCCCAAAAAATTTTCATCACATGAGTATATATTATCTTATGCTATCAAGACTTAAAAATAATTCTTCAAGTTCAATTATTTTGAAGGTAAAAAATATAATAGGAGGAAAGAAGACAAAAAAATGAATAAAGGGAAGAAAATAAATAAGGAATTTTCCACATGTGATAATTGTGGAAAGAAACACCCTGATACTTTCTTGAAGGGAATGATATTTTTCTATAAATACAGAGAGAAAGGCCACCAGGCTTGTGATTTCTTGGTAAAAAAAGAATTTGCCTATGTCTAATTCTTCAACTTTAAGGGAATGGGGTACTATGCAAATTAATGTCCCAAGCGTCAAGGAAATATATCTCAAAAGAAGAAAATGGATCATGGCCAAGCTTCTGTTGTCACCATAGTCGAAGAAAAATGATTAATGTGATTTTTTTGGATTAAATAATTATGTTGTAAAAGTATTTGATCAAGTATATTATAGTTAAAATAATCACGAGATATATAAATATTATACTGCATTACTTATTTTTTAAGGTTTTGAGAGCATATGTTGAATCATACTAATGACCAGGAAGAGTGATTTAGTGGCATGTTGATCTTTTTTAAAACACATGATTGAGGGAAGATAAACCATATATTTTCTTGATGTTTAGATAATAATGAAAAAGAGATTTTTTTTAAATAGTAATGGTGACTATGAAAGTGGTTAGTGATTTAACGATTTATGTTATTATTGGGTTTAATACTTGTTTGGGTTTAAGAAATATACATAATACTATTATTAGAATAAGGGATGTTTTCATTAAGGTTTAAAGGTGATAAAGGTATTAATATATTTGGTATGTGACAAAAAGATATGTATTATGTTGTTTATGGAAAATTTGATGTTAAGTTGATTTCAGAAATTTAGTGACCTTCCTTATAAATTTTTGGTCTTTGAATTTGGATAGAAATATTTTATATAAGTCATAATATTTACTATTTATGGAATGAATTAATTTGAACTTTGGATATTATTGTTTGAGGTTAAATTATGATTTATTACATTGGATATCATGTGCTAAAAGTTTTGGTTTTGGTGAACATTTAAAGGCTGAAGAAATGACTTGGGGATCTTATGATTCATTTAAGTGATTCTAGCCTAAAAAAAATTCACTATGAACATTCAATTCCTAGTATAAGAGATGAATTGAAAAAGATAAAAACAAAACAAAAGGATGATATTATGCTTATAACATGGAAAATAATCAAGTAAGTTTATTTATCAAGTTATTATCTAAATAGTAAAAGAATCAATCAAATCTAGGGGAAAATAATTTTGGAATAAAAATATCATCTTTTTTACTTTTCTTTATGATAAATCAATGGTCTTTTAACCTATCATAAATTTATAGTTTTGTGATGGTTAACTTTATAATGAGAATGTTCTATATTACTCTCTATCAGAACTTGATAGTTATATTTCACTTCTATGTTTAGGTTTTCACTTTCCACTAATGTTATCCTATTAAAAAGCCTAATTTTGTGGTAACCTTATCATTTCCCTTTCCCTCTTATAAAGAAGATATTTTATTAACCCTATTTTTTGATGTGGATTTCCCATAAAGAAAATTTCAAGTAAAAACCTTTGATTTTTGAAGTGAAATTTCAAATTATGAGGACATAATTTATTGAAGGAGGGGATAATGTAACACCCCAAGATTTTATGGTATGTATCCTTTTAAAGTTATTTTTTTTATTGATTACATTGCAAGCAACACCCATCTCAAACGGACAATGAAATATTATTATAAACCATCTATTAAATTTGTGGGAATAAATAGTATTAACCATATTATTAAATTTATATATAATATATTCAATAAAATATTTTGACATTCATACAATATATTTTATAGGAATAATATAATAATAAATCTAATTTTATGCATAAAAAGCTACATTTTTCTAAAGGCAGTTTTTTCCACCTTTTAATGGAGAAATAGTTTTAAAACTATATTTTGGAACTTTTATAAACTATATTTGAAAAAATAATCTATATTTTTAAAATTTTAATGTCAAAATTATATTAGGGTTAATTTTTGGTATTTTTTATAAGTTTCATTTTCTTGATGAATAGTGAAAATACTACATTTTAATTGAAAATTCACTTTTCAAATAAATAATTGATAATGTTAAATTATATTTCAAATTTGTTTTAAAGTATCATTAGATCAATTATAAATATATTAATATAATATAGGTCATTGGAATAATTTTCATATTGAATTAGAATATAGAAACTTTTCAAATTTTTGAACATTTTCATTTTAAAAACCTGCTTTCTCGCCTCGTCTATGTGATTAATTTTAAATTATCTTTAGAAACTTATGAGTTTTCAATTTTGAAAAATGGATTCCAAATTTGGAATCACAAGGTTAAAATTTAGTAAATATGTCCCTTTTATTTTTGGACAATATGAATAGTAAACTTAATGTTATGAAAAAATACCTCATGATGGTGCTTTTGGGTTGATTTTGTTTGTTATCAAGGTTTGAGGTTGTTGAAAAAGGATGGTTTTCAAAGAAAAAATGAAAAGTGTGAATCCTGAATAGAACTCATGGAGTGTTAATGCTAAATTTATCTCGCGATGTGATCACGTACGAAACTCATAGTTGTTTTTGGATCTCTTGATGGGTCACAAAAAGCATTGGAAGACAAAAACATTGACAATCGTAAGATGAAATTATGATCTTGTAATGGGATATTACAAAACACGTGATTGTATTTAAGTCTCTTGATGGGATCTTTCACAACACTCATTATTTTCTTTAGATATCGCGCAATTCTCATGATTATATTTTGTACTCACACCTAGATCTTGTGAAAAGGGATAACATGACTCATGAAAAGTATGAATAAAGACAAAAGACTTGCAAAAAGTGAAAATGCAGACCAAGGACTCATGCAAAGCATGAATATAGACTGAAGACTCATTCAAAGCATGAATGAGAACCAGGGACATGCGCAAAGCGTGAATGTGGACCACGAACTTGTGCAATGCGCGAATGTGGACCAAGGACTCATGAAAAAGTGATAATAGGGACTAGATAATTATGATAGGGATCAGATATCATGTAAATCATGAGAAGATGTCATACCTGGATCTGATAGAGTGCGTGATGTTGATGAGGTGGATGATTTTCCAAGATTTGTGGTGATTAAGGCAGTGGATTTATGCCTATAAATACCCCATGACCAATCCTTAAACATTGACTAAATTATGCTTAAAAGATTGATTTGAAGCATCAACTGAGAAGAATATTTGTGGAGATAACTCATGAAAGAGGTTCGTGGAGAGGTCTCATGAAGGAATTATAAGAGATTCACTATGCGAAAGTGTTGCGCTTGATTTGAAAAGGTCCCACGCAAAGTAGTCTCATACCAGGGGTTTGCGCCTGGAGACTCAATCAAATCGTGAAAGCAGTCTCGCACTAGGAACTCACGCTTAGAATGAAACCCGACTCTAGTAAGGGACTCGTGCTCAGTGTGAAAGAGGACTCATGGAAGGGAATCATGCTAGGGTCTCACAATACGGTCTCATGTTGGGGTCTCGTGCCAGAGACTCATTCTAAGATATCGCACAAGGGGTTATGCATTGGGGTCTTTATTAGGGGTATCACACTTGAATCCTTTTCTTAGAGATACACACCTACATTTCCCCATGAATAGTATCATTGTCATATCTGAATTTTGAAGGACAAGAGGAAGATAAAGGATCTACACCATTCTATTATACTCACAGAAGGAGGTTTTTCACTGCTAAATTCAATGTAGTGAAATGAATACTTGAAATCACTTGAAGATCTTTCCAAATAGGAGGTAATTGTTTTTTCTACAATAAAGGGAAGTTTTCTCCAGTTTTCTAGAAAGTGTAAGTGTTTCATCTAGGTGTTTTTATAGAAGTGAAGGAGAAACCCAGAAAGAGATTCAATTGATCATCTACATGTAATTGAGGGTACATTCATTAATGATTATTAAGGGATGTACATGTCTATAAACTGTGAGTGGATCCTTTCCAAAGTAGTGATCAAAGGAAGAGGAATAAGAATATCCTTTCCATCGATAGTGATCCATCAGAATAGAGTTAGGGAGTGACCCTTGGGAAAGCAGTGAGTTGACCCTAAACATTATTAAGGAAGTGAGCCTAAGAATAAAATTTATCTATCTTAAACCTTGTAATTTAGAAGTGAGGATTAATGTATTTGTTACAATAGCACATCCCTATTGTATGCTTCTTGGACATATCCCAGTGAGGGTGAACTAAGTAAAAACTGTTGTGTCTCGTGCATGATTTCAATTCTATTCATACATTGATATGGGAAAGGAAGAGAAGAGTATTTTTTTAATGATGTAACAAGATCCAAAGGGGCATTTGTTTTAATCTGTCATACCTGGTTTACCCCCCTCTTAGGGTATTTTACCTTGTTGGTCTATCAATTTCTATTAGAGTTAAAGGTTCAAAGTCAGTGGTTCTTTATCAGTATAATAAATTTAGGTTTTCAATCATAAAGGGATTCCGATCTTCGATGGAAACAATTTTCAATTATGGAATAATCAGATATATCACTACTTCTAATCTTTAGGAATTGATGTCTTTATTATAGAGGTGCATGGAATTTCAGCCAGTGTCGACAGTGGTGCTTTATCAGAAGATGAATGAAGGGAGTTGGATGCTAATTCCAAAGTAATCAATTCTTTAGGGGGAGACCTATCTAATTATATCTATACGAAGGTGATGTTATGTAAGTCTTCATATACTATGTGGGAAAAGTTACTAAATATTTATGAGGGAAACTCAACAGTTAGAGAAGAAAAGGTGTAGCATCTATGAAATAAGAATGAGGATCTTTGAATGAACCCTAATGAGTCTATTGATGCATTATTTGACCGAGTGAATGTTATAGTGAAATATATGCTTGGTATTGAATAAATTATTTAAGATATAAATATTTTCAAGTTTATATTGAGAATACTTCCACATCAGTTCAATCCGAAAGTGTATGTATTAGAAGATAAAGATCCAAATGAGATAAGATTGGATATCTTGTATAACACTCTTATTTCATATGATATGAGAAATGATTACAATGAGTCTGTGGAAAAGTGGAATTCTATAGAAGCGGTATTCAAGTCCATGAAGAGTATCACTATTGAAGATGGGTAGGAAGAAGAAGATATAGATGAATTCATGTCATTATTTTCATCAAATTTACTAAGAGGAAAGGAAAAATTCAAAGGGAAACACCCACTTTGATGATTTTGATGTGTAAAGGTTGGACATCTTGCAGTGAGGTTCCCTAAGAAGTTTCAAGATGGTAATGAGGATGAAGTTGAAATTCTGAGTAAAAATTATTCATCCTAAATGAAATGTAAGAAAAATTTTAAGAAAAATTTCTTCAAAATGAAGAATATGCTTCCAAAATAAGATGACAATTCAAAATAATCCAAGGATAAAGAGTTGGAGGACTGTAAGGATCATGAATAAGATGCTATGGTGGAAGTTTTTGGTAGCTCCCAAAAAAGGTAAAAAAGAGACAATGATGAAGAACAAGTTAAAGGAAGAGTTTCTATGAATTATAAATTAGAAGATTCACTTGAGAAAAATTGATTTTTTGAGAGACAAAATGATGAGATTTAATAATGTGGTTTGTGATTCCAAACTTTATATGAAAAAGTAGGAAGAAGAGAAGTACAATCTAAATGAAGAAATTGAAAAACTTAAGTCTTCAATGGCAGAGATATCAGAAAATATTAGTGCACACAAACTCAAAAATTGAAGAATATAAAAGAGAAATCGATATTTTAATTAGCATTAGAAAAATCAAATCAAACTTATAGAATAACTTGAAGAGGAAGTTGTCAGTATGTTAAAGAAAGTGAAAGATCAGGAGAAAATATTGATTATGAAAGACAAGATACAAAGGCAACAAAAAAGGTAAAAATATAAATCAGAGTTCCAGTGAAGTAGACAAAGGAGTGTTAGGAAAATAAAATGATTAATCAGAATGATACAGCTAGTATAGGGCTTTATGGAAAACAGAAAGTAGTAATGGTTGAAGTAAGACCATAATCACCCACTCTGAGGTTGAAGATTGATTTGGGTATAAATCATAATCCTAAGATTCTAAGAACCCAAGGGAGAACTAGTAGTGTAGTATTACTACACATGAATGCACCCTGCATTAGATTTTATTATTTTGAAAAAATGGGACACTCACAAAATGTGTGTTCTATATCCAAGAGGCACAATAGGGAACAAGACCAATAAAGGCATCCATATAGAGCTCAATATTCAATTCATAATTTGATGGTCACTATTTCAGTTGTTAAGGATTTAGTCACATGGAAAAATAATTCTCATCAGCAATGCAAAGAAATGTTCTGAAGTAGAATGAATGTGGTCATATATAGAAAGTCAATGTTTCATCAAATGAGATGAAAATGACCAACTAACTTGCAACATTGAAAGATGAAGGTAGTACATCATACTTTGAGGAAGATCATGATTATCAATACGTACTGGGTATGAAGTCAAAAACATGCACCAAAAAAAATATAGGTGAACATGTAGTGGTTATAGATATTTTCTTTAAAGTATCAGATCACACTAGGATATGGATCATTGATAGTTGATTCACCTCCCATATGACATGAAATAAGAAACTGGTGATAAGAATTAGTTATGAAAAGGATTCAATTATAATATTTGGTAATGATAAAGGCCTGAAAATTATTAGATCAAGAAAATCCATGTTTGGGGGAAAAGACATGAGATTTGAAAATGTCTTGGATGTAGAAGGTCTCAGTTATAACTTTCTAAGTGTAAGTCAACTGTGTGAATCAGGACATGAAATAAGCTTTTCATAGAAATTACGATTCATCAAGGAAAAATATGATGAAATTGTTTTTTAGGGAAAACATATGAAAGAGAATATATACCTTGTGATTGGAGAAGAAGATATGTGGTTTATATCAAAGGAAGAAGAAAAAAAGTTATGGCATAAACGTATTGGTCATTTGAGCCAAACATCCTTGGAAAATATGGAGAAATATGATGCTGATCCATACCTCCCTAGGTTATCATGTGATCATAATCTTATGTGTAATGCTTGTCAACAAGGGAAGATTATTCTAAAGATGTATAAGGAAAAAGATAAAATTTCAAACAAAATAGCTTGAGTTAGTTCATATTCATTTGTGTAGACCTATTTCACCAAGATCTATTAATGGGAGGAGATATTGTATTCTCTTCATTGATGATTTTAAAATAATGGAATGGGTTTCAATCATCACTCAAAAATATCTGAAGATCTGTATAGATAATGGAATAAAGTTCACAAATAGCTAAGTGGAGGATTATCTTGAGAAACACGGGATAAGGCATCAAGTATCAACAATAAGAACTCCATATAAAAATGGAGTAGTTTATTGAAGAAATCAAATTATCAAAAACATTTCTATAAAAAGTTACATTAAGAAAGAATTACAGAGAAGTTTTTGAAAGAAACAATGATTACATCAATTTAATCATCAAATAGATCATTATTACGTCCAAAATATTAGAGGACTCCCTAGGAGCTGTGGTATGAAAAGAAGCTAACATTGATGTAATTTTGAGTCTTCAGAAGTAAGTGTATAATTATTAATAAGGATAAACACAATAATTTTTAATCCTGTGGAGATAAAGGTATATTTTTTGGATACTCAAAGAAAATAAAATCATATAATTGATTCAATAAGCGGTTGATAAAGGTAGTTGAAATCCATGATGTAACTATAGTAGAGAATGAGAAAAATATTCATCAAATACATGATCAGTCTCAGGAGGATAATGATTAAGAGATAAGAAGATCAAGGGATGTTTTAGTTCTAGAGGATATTTCAAAATAAGATTCTGATAGTGAAAATGATGATCATAAACTAGTATCTATACAAAGATCAAAGAGAAGAGATGAAATTGATAGGAAGAACATAATCGATGATCAGACAATGCCAGTGTAGACAAGGAAGATGAATACTCTACCACACTCATCATTCTTATCATAGGTAGTGCCTAAATGTTTTAAGGAAGTATCTATATATGAAAACTGGGTTCTGACTATGATTGATGATCTTGACCAAATTGAGAATAAGCAGACATGGGATATTGTTTTGAGACTAACAAATAAGAATGAAATTAGGACCAAATGAGTCTTTCGAAACAAGATGAATGAAGATGAGACTGTGATTCTAAACAAATCATGATTAGTGTGTAAACGGTACTCTCAAATATTGGGTAAGGATTTTGATGAAACATTTTCACCTTTTTTAAGGATAGAGACAATCAGATTATTTTGGGACATAACAGTGCCAAGAAGGTTCAAAGTTTTCTAGATGGATGTCAAGTATGCATTTCTAAATGGGGTTTTGGAATTAGAATTTTATCATTATAATCCAAATTATATTCTTATTCATGAAGATTAGAATATATTTTTTCACCTAAAGAAGGTGCTATATGGGTTGAAGTAATCACTAATTTCATGGTATCCAAGACTAGATTAGTTTTTCGGGAAGCTCTCTTTTTAGCATGGTAGAGTTGATTATAATATATATGTCAATAATGAGAGTAATCAAAGGATCATGGTGTTGGTATACGTTACTGACATAGTATTTGGTGGATCAGATGAATCACAATGCAATTAGTTCATAGAATTCATGAAAAGCGAATTTGAAATGTCAATGATTGGTGAAATGACATTTTCCTTGGTTTACAGGTCATGCAAGGAAAGAATGGCCTATACATTTCTTAATATAAATATGATAAAGAGGTTTTGAGAATATTTTTTAATGGATAATTCCAAGGATTTGATGACTCCAGTGGCTACCCAGATGAAACTATCACAGGATGATAAAGGCAATGCAGTTAATTTCATAGTATATAGGCAAATCATTGGTTGTCTATTATAATTGATAACAACAAGTCTTGATATTGTTTTTTCAACACTCTAAGATGCATGGTATTAAATAAATCCCAAGGATACCCACTTTATTTTAGTGAAAATAATAATTCATTATTTCAAAGTCATAATGTATTTTGGTTTTATATACAATGAAAAATCTCAGAAAGAGTTATTGGGCTATACAGATGAAGATTGTGTTAGATTAGAAGAAGAAAGAAAATCAACGTTAGGCGGTGCATTCTATTTTGGCAGATTGTGTATTTCTTGGCTAAGTAAGAAAAAATAATCCATTTATTTAAGTTCCATAGAAGGTGAATATATTACAGCTACTAAAGTGTGCACATAGTTATTGTGGATGAAGAAACAACTTGATGATATGTGAGTTGAAGTGAAATCTATAATTAGAATACATTATGATAATTAAAGTGCTATAAATATTAGCAAAAATCCAGTCTATCATTTAAGGAAAAAGTACATTGAAATCAAATATAATTTTATCAAGGGGAATGTCAAGCAAGGGATTGGGAAGTTAGAGTATATGCCTATAGAACTATAGGTTGCATACATTAAAAAAAAGGTGTTACCCAAAGAAGCATTTGAAAATCATCGACTGGTTCTTGTAGTTATGTCAAGTCCCTGAACTTGAAAAATGTGAATGTGAGACCCCCTCTCCCTGAGGTATTATTTGTTTTTCCCTGATATATTGATCTGTGTTCTTTACCCTATTGCAGATCATAATGAAGTGACCTTTGGGTTTATTGAAAAAGGGGAAGAAATTTTGGATATAAAAGGGCAGAAAATGTCTTAATCAAGATATGGGGAGTAGTGAGGAGCAGTGAAGTAGGGGGATCTTTCAATACAATGATGCTAAAGATGACTACTCAAAGGTTATATATCACAAAATATGAGGTTCATGATGAAAAAAGATGAATGATTTTGGATTGAAGTGTTTCATTGATGAAATTAGCATGTTACTCTTGTTTCTCACACAGATCATGGATAATGTGGGATTAGAGTTTGTGTTGAGTAAATATCTGATCGCTATCAAAATCATTTGAAGAAAATTCTTGGTAGAAGATGGAAGAATAATTATTGTGTTATCAAAATGTGAAGAGTTTTCAAAAAACAAAAAGGGAGAGATTATTAGGAAAAAGTCCATCGTGATTGGGATTTTGGGTTTGTTATGTTTTATGATGAGGTTTGAGGTTATTGAAAAAGGTTGGTTGTCAAAGAAGGCATGAAAAGCATGAATGTTGAACAGAACTTGCAGAGTGAAAATGATGAATTTATCTCATGATGTGATCATACACGACACTCATAGTTGTATTTGGAACTCATGATTGGTCACAAAAATCATTGGAAGAAAAAAACAATGATAATCACAAGATTTAATTGTGATATCTTGATGGGATTTTTCAAAACACATGATTATCTTTAAGTCTCGCGATGAGATCTTGTAGATAACTCATGATTATCTTTGGTTTTAACGATGGAACATCATGTAGAGATCATGAATGTCTTTGGTAATCATACCCAGATATTACACAAAGGGATAACAAGACTCTCAAAAAGTGATAATGTGGACTAGATACATGCAAAAAAGCACGAATTCAAACCACAGATTCAGGTAAAGCGTGAATGTAGACCAGAGACTTGTGCAAATCACGAATACTGACCAAAGGCTCACACAAAGCATGGATGAAGACCAGGTACTTGTGAAAAGTGAGAATGTAGACAATGGACTTGCACAAAGCAATAATATAGGCTGGGGACTCACATAAAAGCGTGAATATGAACTAGGGAATCACAATAGGTGTTCACAACTGGATCTCACGCAAAACAAGAATATATCTTGTACCCATATCTCCCAGAGCATATGATGTTGATGTGGTGGATAGTTTTCCATGATTTGTGGATATTAAGATGGTGGATTTATGAATATAAATACCCCATAACCCATCCTTAGACATTGAAAAATTTATGCTTACAAGATTGATCTCAAGCATTGTCCAGGAAGGAGATTAGTGGAGAGAACTCGCAAAAGAGGTTCACTAAGAGGTCTTGTGAAGGAAGTATACATGATTTAATTTGAAAAATTGTTGAATTTGACATGATAAGGTCTTTTAAAAAGATGTATTGTACTAGAGTTTTGCTCTAGGAGACTCACGTAAAGTTCGAAAATAGTCTCGCACTAGGAACTTGTGCTTAGCGCAAAAGAGGACTCACGTAAGGGACTCACTTTCCGCAAGAAAGAGGACTCACATAAGGGACTCGTGCCGGGGTCTCATGCAAGAGTATCATTACAGTGTCTCGGACCAGGGTCTCTCACTAGGTTCTCATGCAAGGGGTTATGTTCCAGGCTCTTGATCAAGGGTATCATGCTATAATCTTGCGGTTAGAGATATGCGCCTACATTGCCATGTGAATAGTATCATTGTCATATCAGAATTCTTAAAGAGAAGAGGAAAACAAATGATCTGCACCATTTGACAATACTCACAGGAGGAGGTTATTCACTGCTACATTAAAATTAGTGAAAAAAAGACTTAGATTCACTTGAATATCTTTCCAAAATGGAGATAATTGTCGTTTCTATAGTTAATCTAAGTATGTTTCAGTTTTATAGAAAGTGGAAGTGTTACATCCAGGTGTTTTTATAGAAGTGAAGGAGAAACCCAAAAAGAGCTTCAACATAGAATCTATATACAATCGAGGATGCATTCATTAATGATAAGGAAGGGACATACATGTCTATAAACTGTGAGTAGACTCTTTCCAGAGTACTAAGTAAAGGAAGAGGGAGAAGGTGATCCTTTCTACCAGTAGTGAGGCATCAAAAAAGAGTTAGGGAGTGATCCTTGGGAAATTAGTAATCTAACCCTAAACATTTTAAAGGTAGTGAGATTGGGAATAAAAATGATTTAGCCCAAAAATTGTAATTTGGAAGTGAGCCTTAGTGGGTTTGGTACATTGGCACATCACCATTGTATGCTCCTTGGACATATCCCATTGAGGGTGAACCAAGTAAAAATTGTTGTGTCTTGTGCATTATTTCAATTCTATTTATAAATTTCTATGAGTAATGGAGAGAAGAGTGTTTTGTATAACAATGAAATATGATCTGAAGGGGAAGTCATTTTAATCTATAATATCTTGACTCACCCCCTCTCAGGATATTTAAGCCTTTTGGGCTATCAATTAATAATTTTAATTACCATAGTTAAGGGTAAATCAGGTAATTAACGATAAAAGTAATATTATAAATATTTGAATATTCACCTAAAACTTTTTATAATTTTATTGGATGATTGATTTTTGACAAAAACCATACTTGGGATGATTTTATGAGCTCTTGGATCCACTTAGATAAATTTAATCCATTTATAGTATTTTATTTTAAAGAAAAGTCACAGATGTCATACTTATGTTTTTAATAACTATAACATTTCCAATATAGGGTTATTCATAATATATATGAGACTATAAATAGTATTTGGAAAGATAAAATGTTTATATTCATCATGATAATTTATTTTTAATTTTTAGGAAAGAAATAATTACCTTAATTTCTTGTACAATGACGATGTAGTAATTTTTTAATTAATGGAAATATCAAATAAATGATAGTAAAAATATTAAAATAAATATAATTTGAGATAATAAATGTCATCCAAAAATTTTATATATTACCTTTACATTTAGGGGATATATTAAAAGAGTTAGTTCGAATATATCTTGGTGTTATGATATTTTTAAAAAAGTCAAATAATGAATAGAGTCAAAATTGACATTAATGATATTTTTAAAAAAATATTTTATTAAATGATATAAAATTTATAAAAATATAAAATTTGGTCAAATTATTGAGGTAATTTAAAAAATTTCATCCATGATTCATTTATGGTTCTTTTTTTATAGTAACAATATTGTTCCCTAAATAGTAAAAACTCATGTTGTCATGGTAAGAGTTAGAGGAGTTTAAAAAGTGTTAAAACCAAAAGATAAAGGTATAACCATGACATAAAATTTTCAAAAAATTATTTTATGAATAGGATTAAACCCTTATCAGCTTGATATATAAATTTTTTTGTTTAATGGATAATTTTCTATAAAAATAATGAATATATTATTTAAATCAATGATAGTCAGAAAATGTCACTCTCTTTGTATTTAATATATTTTATGTGTCCACATTGGAAAAATTCAAGATATGAATAAAAATAAATGTCTATATTGATATTAATGATTTTTTTTTCATTTATAAATTTATTCAGAATTTTTAGAAATTATATAATTTATTTAAATTCTTCTGTAATGGTAAAACAATATTTATTTAATTAACAGAAAAATAAAATAATTGATTTTATAAGTAATAATTTTGATATATTTGGGATAATTTAATATTTATAATGAATTTTATAGATCTATAGGATATATTAGAGATGTGTGAAACAATTATATTCGAATTCAAACTATTTCTTGATGTATTTGAAGCCAAATTAAATAAATAGTATTAAATTTGATAAAAATGATATTTTATTGAATTATTATTTTATTAAATTATTTAAAAATAATAAAAATATTAAATAAGCCCAAAGGGGATGATATATGGTCTAAAATGTAATATCATATTCATTTATATTCCATTTTCAAGTCTTTGTATCTAGAATAACCTTATTATATTTTAATATTTTGAGGTATTCTATAAGTTTCCCCCACTTCAATTATAAAAGGGCACCTCCTCCTTCACTTATTAAGACCACCTTGAGCCATCCAGCATGACCAAGCTCTACCCATTTCTATTTTAAAAATCATTATCCAAGTTCTAGAGGTTCTGGTCATTCCAAAAGTCCAAACCAAGTGTCCTTATGAGAAGTTATAAAGGAAGTCTACTGAAGAAGAGGTAGTCATCCTTACCGAATCTTTAAAGTTTATTTCTTCTTATATTCCCTATTCATGTGTTTTTTATATTATAAAGTAATAAATTCAGTATTATATATATGATGAGATGTTTTTATGATTACGATACAACCATATTCTACCTTTTATTCATCCTACAAAAAGAAAAAGCACCGCACATACGTATGTATGACTTGCTGTCTCCACACTGTGGTGTAGTTTATTTTTCATCACCACTATAAAAGTATGGTTATAATGATGGAAATAATGGATGTATATTATTATTATAAAATGATATTTTTTTGGAAAAATTAATATACCATCCACTTCCTTACCCTTTCCCCATTAAGGGAATGATACCATCGCTCGTGCATACGTACGTACGACCTACCGTCTGCACGACACAATGTGATTCATTTTCCATGTTCACTATTAAAGAATGATTATAAAATGTATATAATGAATAAATATTATATCTAAAAATTTAATATCATTACATAAATAATATAACTATATCCTATTCATAATAAGAAGGACTTACATGACAAAACTTGCATAAAAAATGAAGTAACTAACACCCAAAATAATAGCAATACCAAAATATTATTAACAAACGGGTGATAAGATCATATAACAAGATCATATTAGATATCATAAATTTGGATATGATTTTGGTATAAATTAATAAGATGATTTAAACCATTATAAATGAGTTTAAATCATGTTAAACTAAAGGAAAGTTCAAGATAAGGGTTTATTTCTGAATCTCATCATTATTCGGGATTTTTTTTATTTAAGTATCTATTGGGGAATATTTCTCCTCCATGCCCATGTTTTATAAAAAAAATTCAATTTTTTAATATTCTCTAATTATTGTTTATTTTCATTTATAACTCTTTGAATTTTTAAAAAATTCTTTAAAAGGTACATTTTTTCATTTTCTAACCAAGGTTCTTTAAGAAATTTCTGACAAAAATACGAAAGGAATGTTTTTTAACATATATGGAGTGAGCGGATTTTCCCTTCATCATGAAGAATTAATTATTTATAACTTACTTTACAAATTTTCTTAATTATTTTCAAAGAAAATGTTTTCTTCTATAATTGTACACCATTTTAAAAATAAGTGATTTCCAAAGTGAAAAGGCTATTTTTTAGTAAATTTTCAATGATTTTATTATAGTATTTTCATCTATGTTAACACAATTTGTTGAATCTTATGATTAATTGATGTTGATTTCTTATGACATGAATTACCATATTTTATTTAATGGTTTATGATTAGTTTGACTATGGATGTGCTATTTTGATACCATTCAAGGTTTATGGTTAAGGTTTTCACATTTTATAGTGTAGTTTTTAATATGAATGTTTATATTGTTTATGTTTCACCCCTTTAATATGAGAAAATAAATTGGACTTAGTAAGTAATGACGATGCTGTCTATATCTCCTTGATGCATCGGTAGGTCCCACGATACAAACTAGATCAGGTTTTGGCTGAGGCCATACCCATTTATGTAGAATTCTTGGTCGAGGACTTGATACTATGTTTTAGATGTCTTGAATTATGAATTACCTCATTATGATATTGGTTATTGATATTCTATATGATTATTAAATTAGTATAATACCCTTGATTATGTTTCATTCTCATGTGATTATTTATATATAATTATTTTGTTACCATTTATTATTGCCATATTATGATAAATATTATGTTTAATTGGATTGTGTTTCAGTTATTCACCTTGCATTAATGTTTATGATTATTTATTCATGATAGATTCAAATGTATTCTTACCCTTACTGAGCATATGAGATCACCCATTTATTATGTTTTATTTTCCCTATATGCCAAGACATATATTATGATTGACATCTAGGGATAATCTAGAAGAATAATGGTGTTCTTAAAGGAATCATTATGTTGTATTTTCTAATTTAAATTTTAATGTATCTTTCAAGTATGTATCTATTTTTCCAAAACTACTAAACTATTTAATCATTTGGGATGTGATTAATTATACAATATCCCAATGTAATAAAGTAACCACTGACTCTGGGATACTAGGGTTGGTGTATTTACATGCAATTTTAACTTTCAAGTCAAAAATTTTGAACTATCCTTTATTTATCTTTGAAATTCCATTTTTTAATATTTCTATTATGAAATAAGGTTTTAAAAATTCTTCCTATTATATTCTCTAAAATGTTATTTTAAAGTTATTTGTGACTTTATTTTTTATTAACTTATAATTTATTTAGATAATTTTAACGGAATATTCTCTTATTTTTTTCATACTATGGAATTTTCTCACTGCCTTCATTGGTTTTCTTTAAGAAACTTCCTATCAAAGTTTTCATGTTATTTCATATAATTTTTTTGTTATTTATAAAATATCTTTAAAATTGGTATAAAAAAATAAAGGGTATTTATTCTTCTTTATTCAAGTAAATTTTTAATTCTATTCTAAAGGTATTTTATATCTATGGAAAAATCATTTAATATTTCTTATATGTCACTAGTGATATGGTATAATGATACCATCCAACTTTAACCTATAAATTTCTTATGTTCGTTCTATTCTATTTATTGACTAAGGAAAGTATAGAAATTTCTTATGTTTGTTTTTCCAATATGGATGTTTATTTATTATTAAAGAAAATTTATTATGAATTGTATTTTTATTAATTTAATTTATATAGTGAATTTATTTGAATTAATTAAGTGATCAGTGAAGCCTGATATTATATATCACCTCGATGCATCCGTATGGCTCACGAGATAAAAGGCTTGACTGTTTGGTGTATGATTTCCCATTAATTCATATTTCCTTGACATGGGGCCTTGATGGAAAGATAATGATGTATTAAAATAATGCCTTGATGGAAATATCATGATGTTTAGGTTGTTTACTTGAAGGTAAGATCATGATGTCCTGGAATATAAACTTGATGGTAAGATCATGATGTCTTGTTTTGAGGAATTGTTGGTAAAGCTAATATTTTTGGTATTGTGCATTATATCACTATGAATTTAGTTATTATTATACATGTGATCTATATATTCCCATTGTTATGTTATCCATAGATATATTATGTTCTCATATTTTATTTTATTATTAAATTAATCCAATAATTTATTCCTACCATTATTTTTTTTCATACTTTTACTATGATAGATTCTACTATATTCTATCACTTACTAAGCATTTGAGAACACCCTTTTATTTTTTTACTTTTTTTAGGGTACTAAGAAGGGATATTTAAATGAATTAAAGGATATACTAAAAGTAATAATATTTTTTAATAATTTTATTATTCAATGTTTTAAATATTTCAATGTAATATGGAAAAAATGTTTGTATCTAGTCTACAAAGACTAATAGAATATATGATCCTCTATGATATGATCCCTTGTATCTTGTACCAATATAAGAAAGTATCCACCATAACTATATTACTAGAGCCCAGTTTGTTAAAGTTGGTATTAGAGAATTTCTGAATGAATCTTTGGGAATTATATTAAGAAAAACATATATTAAAGAACATAACCTTATTCTAGAATATAGTGAGAAGTCATTGTATAAGAAAACATCCTAAAATTTTGTTAATTTCTAGATTGTGTGGTTTCTAAGAAATGAAATCCCTGTCCGGATACAAATAAGTGGATGTAGGCTCTAGAATACATTCACCTAGGGTTAATAACTCTTAAAAAGTGGGTTGGGTATTAACTCGATATTTACCTAGTGTGCGACAAATATTCCTAATTACATACCTGGTTTGACATTCCTGAGGGATATTCTTTTGTTGATTCACATTCTCTTTACAAAACATTATGAAGGGTTTGAAAATAATTTTATGATTCAAATATATTCCCAATTATAATAGACTTATGATTCTGGGATTGGTTGTTGTATAAATTTTCAATTTATATTAATTAGCACACCAGATTTAGAATTATATTATCTAATTTAAAATTACCGGTTTTATCCATTAACTAATTAAGTATTTTCCACTGTTTAGATATGGAGAATAGCATATGGAAGGGAAAATGTATCAACACCTACAATCTATATAGGTGTCTCCATCAATATAAATTCCATAAGACATGAGTTAGAGTTGATAATATTATAAATATATTGGTATAAGTTATAAATAATAATCTTAGATATATAGATCAACCTGTTGCTTCACAACACGGTGAAATGATATTGTACCACTTCATGTGGAAGAGATCTCCATCCATTAATGAAACTACTAATCCATTGGTAGCTAAAAATGTATTGAATCACAAAGAAATATATTTCTATCTTTAGGGAGTAATGAAAAAAAGAATTTTATTCAAGAAGTATATTGTTTAAGGGGAGATGGTGATCAATTATGGTATTTAATTAAAACCACTAAAGAGGTATAAGAAATAGAGGGTATAAAATATGATACTTTTAAGGATATATTATTTGAAAAATTATTTCCTTGTGAGAAATTATTTAATTTTTAATTTAAAATTTAAAATTTGGGAAAAATAAAGAGGATAATGTTGCTATGTATGAGGCTAACTTTACAAGATTGGTAAGGTATTCCACATACTACATACTCCAAAAAGTAAGATTTATTATTTCTTTGATGGGATAAAGACAAATATTTGAAGGGTGTTACTCTCTTAAACCTTTTAAACATATGAATATATAATATCAAGTTATATTAAGGTGGAAAATAATTCTCCACGTCTTATATTTTCAAAGGAAATCAAGAGACAATTTGAACATATGATTGATGTGTAAATAAAAATGTAAAAAGGGAAGAAGGGAAGAGTGAAAATTTTAACATGTGATAATTGTGTAAGGAAACAAACTGGTACATTCTTAAAGGGAATACGAGTTTATTTAAAGTGTGTAAAAGGGACATCTAGCTCATGAATGCAAGGAGAAGAAAGTAACTACTAATATCCATTGCTTTAACTATACAGAGATAGGGAACTATTCGAACCAATTCCCCAATAATCAAGGGAATCCACCTTAGAAAAAGACTACAGGGTAAGGCCAATCATATGAAACTAAATTTGATGTTGCTAAAGATTTGATTGATTGTACATTGGTAATAAATTCAAAACTAGATAATGATTTATTTGATTCCATATCTGGACACTCTTTTATATTTTTTGAGAATGTTAAATCACCCCTAACACTCTAAGGAATAAGTTTATAATCAATCCACCTAGTGGTAATATCATTTCAATGAGAATATATCAAGCTATCTTACTTAATATATATATAGAAATTTACTAGTTGCAAGCTTGGTTGTTATAAACCTAGTTAAATTTGATTTAATCCTTCTATTTTTTCGGTTTCAAATTTGGTCAAGAATATTTTGAAGAGTTTTAGGTTTTAGTTACTTATGTAATGATTTAAGTTAAAATTTGTGTTTTATTATTGAGGTTATTATTATTAATATATTAATTCTTCACATGATGGTTTATTCATATTGAATATTATCTTAACTTATGCTAACCATTTTGGTTTAAGTAAATCAATATATATAAGAGAAATAATTTTTCATTATTTAATGGACTTATGATCTATTAAAAGTTCATTTTCATGCTCCAGGGATGAAAAATTCATCATAATTATTTATTTCATTAAATATGTGATGAATTAGTGGTGGAAAACTTATTAAAACACAAATTAAGGATGAAATTATTCTTATATAATGGAAAGAAATCAAGTAAATACATTTTCTCATATTTTATATCTCTATGGTAAAATAATTCCTCAACCATAAGAAATAGGAAGATAAATCTATTTAGTATTATATGGAAAATACCTCTAAATAATCAAGGTATTCTTTTGGAAACTCATTGAGAGTCTTATAATTATACATACATGGTTTTAGAAATATTAAATTAATAAATACTAAGTTTCCTAGTGTTAACCCAGAAATTACATATCATGGTAAATATACATTTGAGATTGTACCTATATGAAGATACATTTATTTTGGGTAAGAAACAATTAAAAATTTCATGGAAAAAATTTATTTAATAATGGGGGGGAGATGTAACACCCTGAGATTTCAATATGAAATTCTCTATTAAATAAATACTATATTTGATAACTTTATTCACACAAAAAACTGTACTAAATTATTCCTATATATATTAGATTAACATTATTAAATAAATTATAAGAAGAATAAAACCTCTAGAAAATGAAAATATGAAAAGATGAAATCACACACACACACATAGATATATATATATATACATTCCTATCATTTTGTTAATAATTATCCATGTTTTAGACCAATAATGCACTAGGTATATGTTTTTTATTTAATAAAATAGTTTTTTAAGGTTTCAAATAAAAAACTAGAGAAACTAACCAAAAATACCTATTACACGTTGTAAAACTCCATTAAAAGACGCATAATATCATTTCAAAACATGCTGAAAGTTGTAAATAATTTCAATCCATGAAGCCATTACATGATGTGATGTACCAATACACACCGCGTAACCTTTGAATTCAATTCCCACATTCAATATAAATCTTGGAAAAAGCTACATGTTGTGAGACCCAAATACACATCATGAAAGGAGTGAAATTTGAAAATATATAGTCAAGATTCAATCAAGATTCACACAGATTCAAAAATTATAGAGAAAAAATAGGATAAGAATTACATGACATAAACACAATTACACATCCTGTAAAAGCCCAGTTATTTACATACAATAGAGCAACTGGATAGAAGCAAAAATAGAACTTTTATAATTCTCTCTCATTTTCTCTCATTCTATCTCTTGACTTTATTCTACTTTTTCTCCCTAAAATCAATTTGTATCATGCCTCTTCATTGTTTTACAATTACTCAAGAACCTTGGATTGATTTTCAAGTTCAATTCATCATTTTATTCATCACCAACACCGTGATACACGCTTTTATCAATTTTATCTTCAATCTTCATCGAATTCATATTGTGCTAGTTCTCATTCTTATTTCAAGAAAGTATTTGATTTGATTATGATTCTTTTGAAGATAATAATGCTTATTCTCAATTCTATTTTTATTAATTAATTAATCCCAATCATTTCATGATTGTTAATATTTTAATCTCAATCCATGTTTCCATGTTAACTATGTTTTCAATTTCTTATTAATTTTTGATCAATTCTACCATGAGTAGCTAAACCACATAGGGTAGGGATCTAGAGTAGGGGAGTTTGAAATAAATTAATATTTAATTCTCAATTTGGTAATCGTAACGGTTAGTAATCATGGTAAACAACATTTTTCTATCCAATTCACTTGAATAAACCTGACCATAGGAAGTTTGAATGAACGACCTTGTCCAGATAGATGTAGGATATGCTATGAACAATAACATATGAAAATTTATAACATAGAGTCTAAGTTTAGTGCATCTAGATTGTAATTTTCTCCAGACCAAGGAATAGATGCCTCTTAGATAGAGCTAGGTGGTATGACCATGATCAACTAGTGACCTTCACTTGCTTCAAAGTCTAAACCTTAGGACCATACCAAGTTTGAATTAAGATCATACTTTCTACTAAACCCCAAAATTGATCTCGATCCCTTCTTTATATCTAATACTAAACCTGGTTCTCTTAGCATTATTTTTACCAAAATTAATCAAACTCATGAGTAATCCTATGCAAAAGGTTCTAAGCTGTATGTTACTGTCTCAACCTCTTGTTTCCCATGGGATTAACCCCACACTATCACTATAATACACCTTAGTAGCAAGTGTATTTTGGAAAAAAATAAATCTAATATAACCATAACCCATGTAAATTAAAATATGCATGTCAGTGTGTCAAAATTTAGTGCCATTTTGGGGGAATCAATTTTTTTGTTCTTCGCACGGAATCCTACGATAAGAACCTGGGATTACCTCTCACTATCCCCAATTTCCATTTTCTTTCAGATGTCACTGCGTCCTTATTATTCTTATGGATTAGTGAATGCATCAGGGCACTTTAAATAATTTGAGAAGCCTTGACACAAATGAACAACTTTTTTTCAAGCCTGAAATCAGAGGGTTTATATCTTAACACCACTGTTTATAAATGGTAGACCAAAGCAATCCTATAGGTCAAAATCAACCCAACCCACCCAAAATGCAGCCATTAGTTCATAGAGAGTATCCTAGACATCAATAATGAACCATAATTGATTATGACTTTCTATCATTCCATGGTGCTACACTAAGTATTGTGTTCCTTACTATTCATGCACACACCTTTGAGATCAAACCAGGACTCATTCATATGATCCAGAACATGGGCCAGTTTAGTGGAATTCAAAGAGAATATCCCCATGAAAAAATTTCCAACTTCATGGAAGTATGATATACCTTTTACAACAAGAGATTATCTTCTAATTCCACAAGACTCAAATTATTTCCCTTTCTATGATAACAAACTAAGGATTGGCTCAAAGTTCAAGCACCTGAGTCCATAATAACTTTGGATGATCTAGCCAATAAATTCTTGGACAAGTACATTCCTCCAATTCACACATGGAAATTACAGAATGACATAAAAAATTTCTCTCAAGAAGATAGAGCGGTAGCATGGGAAGCATGAGATCATTTTGAAGAACTCACCTGGAAGTTCCCACACCATGGAATCAACATGTGGATACAACTCCAAATATTCTATCAAGTCCTCCAACCAGTTTCTCACATAGTCATTGATGCAACAACTGATGGAGGACTAATTTTTAAGATGCTTGAGGCAATATTTGAACTTCTAGATGAAGTCCCTCATAATGCCAGCCTATGGAAGAGTGATCAGGGACCACATTAGCATGGTATCCACCAAGTTGAAGAAAATATTAGACTAGTTGCACAAGTAGAATCCTTTTCCAAAAATCTTTAATATTTTCAACTACCTGTTGCACCCCCTCCTGCTCTTATAATGGATGTTTAGTCAGGAAAAATGTGTGGTGGCCCGCATCTATATCAAGGATGTACAACAATTGTTGATGAAAAAATAAATCAAGATTGTAATTATGTTAATTATAGTCAACAAAATAAATAGTTCCAATAGATGCAATAATATTTTCAATAAAATCCCGTACAACAATAACAATTGAGTAATCAGGGGTATTACCAACCAAAGAAGTGGTCAGTCACGTTTTAGGAATAAAGGAACACCAGCATATCCACCAATGAATCTTATTCCCCAACCCCCACAACAAGTATCCCAACAAACCTTCCTTCCAAGGGAACACCAATAATTTTAGGAAGCTTCACCAAGACTTCAACAACTAGCTGTACCTATTCAAAAAAATCTAGAAAATATACTCTCATCCTTTGTTCAAAAGTAAGATCATAGGATGACCACCCAATAAATTGTAATGTAGAATCAAAGGGTGTCTCTTAAAAACCTAGATCATCAAATGGGTTAGATTTCCAAGACCTTATCAGATAGATTACCAAGAACCCTACATGGTAATACAGAGATATACCCACGGGAAGAGGAAAAGGTTGTGGTTTTGAGAAGTGTAAAAGTGTTTGATTTTCGGAAACCATGTGAAAACATGAAAGAAAATCTGATTAACCCAAGAATCATACACCAGACATAGAGGAAGAAGTTTATAGGACCACTCATGTAATACCTCAAGAGGTACCACCTACCACAAAAACCCAAACACCTAATCATCAAAAATAGAAAGTTTATATTGCTCCACCACCCTATAAAACACCCCTACTTTTCCATAAATAGAAATGAAAAGAAGAATTTAAGGGAAATACAATAAGATTTTGAAAATTTTCAAACAACTATACATAAATATTTATTTTACTGAGGAGATTACTCAAATACCTACTTATGAAAAATTCCCCAAATAGTTCCTTTCAATCAAAAGGAATATAGAAGAACTAGGAGTCATCTCACTAAATAAATAATGCTCTTTTATTTTTCAGCCTAAAATTCCACAAAAAATGAGACTCGTATAGTTTCTTAATCTTCTGTATAATAGTATAATATAACTTTGAAAGCACTTTGTGTGATTTAGGAGTCAATATAAACCTCATGTCCATGATTTTATTCCAAAATATAGGGCTTGAAAAACTCAAACCAACTAGAGTAGTACTCCAATTGGTTGAAATATCAATAAAATATTACCGAGGAATTATCAAGGATATCCTAGACAAAGTCGACAAGTTCATTTTCACACCAAACATCCTCATTTTGGATATGAAAGAGGAAGGAGATGTTCCAGTCATATTAGGTTGACCATTCATAGTCACTAGAAAGGAAATAATTGATGTTAATCAAGGAAGAATTATATTCCAAGTAGGACAAGAACAAGTTATGTTTGATCTAGTAAAGGCATGACAACAAATAGATGATTACTTTAATTTCTAAGCGATCTCTCTCACCAGCCAAAGAGAAGATTACTTCAAAATAGAATAAGAGAGTGATTGAATACCCCTGATGAAAATGAGGAATATTACATTGAATAATTAAAATAAATAGAACATCTTATATGGGAAATCATTACACCTTTCATACCCTTAGTCATTCTTACACGAAAACTAGAACTAAAACCCCTCCTTTGTACACTCAAGTAATCCTTTCAAGAGATTGTAGATGCACTACCAGTTATCATTAACTCCAAACTGTCATAGTCACAAGAGGAAAAATTGGTTGATGTATTGAAAGGGCATAATCAATCAATTGACTAGAGAGTGGTTTACATTAAAGGAATCAACCCCGGTTTATGATCCCATAAAATTCTACTTAAGGAAGGTGAAAAACCCAAATGCCAACCATAGAGGTGACACACACTACCGATGAAGGAGGTTAATAAAAAAATTACTAAAACTTGTAGATTATGGAATAATCTTTTTAATCTCTAATAGTGAGTGGGTGATCCCACTTCAAGTAGTTCATAAGAAAGGTGGCCTCATAGTGAAAAAGAATGATGAAGATGAACTAGTCTCAACATACACCATCCCCGGATGGTGAGTATACATGTACTACAAAAATCTAAATGAAATAAATTATGAAGACCATTTCCTCTTGATGTTTATGAATCAAATTTTGGAGATACTCATAAGACATGAATTATATTATTTCCTAGTTGGATACTCAAGATACAACCAGATTGCAATCAACCCATAAGACTATTCAAAAACTACTTTTATGTGTCCATTTGGTTCCTTTTCCTACAGGCGCATGTAGTTAAATTTGTGTAATGCACGAACAACTTTCCAAATATGCATGACACATATATTCCATGATATGGAAGAGGAATGATTATAAATTCTCATAGATGAATTTTTAGTCTATGGGAGATACATTAAGGTCTACCTAAGTAATCTTTAGCAAGTCCTTCAAAGTTGTGAGGAGAAGTGTCTGGTTTTAAACAGGAAAAATGCAACTTTCTGGTCCAAGGAGGCATAGTACTTAGACATAAAATTTCCAAGTATGAAATGGAAGTTGATCCCACCAAGATAAAATTTATCAAAGATTTACCTAAGCCTTCAACGGTTAAAGGTATAAGGATATTCTTGGGCCATGCTGGATTCTATCAGTGATTCATAAAAGACTTTTCAAAAGTTTCCCACCCTATGATGAACATTCTATCAAAGGAAACTCCATTTGAATTTACTGAATAATGTTGAAATGCATTTAATGAATTAAATAAAATCTTGATAGCTACTCCTATAATCATTTCACCAGATTGGGAAAGAGAATTTGAATTGATGTGTGACACTAGAGACTTCATTGTTAGTGCTATTTTAGGGAAATGAATTAGTCACATATTTTGTCCTATATACTATGATAGTCACACGATGAATGAAGCTCAAGTAAACTACACAACTATAGAGAAATAAATCTTATTAGTTGGGTATGATTTTAATAAATTTTGTTCCTATCTGGTTTTTTCCAGGGTGATTGTTCACAATGATCTTGCTTCTCTGAGATATTTGATGAATAAAAAATATTCTAATACAAGAATGATAAGGTGGATAATATTCCTCCAAGAGTTTGAAATCTTCATCAAGGATAACAAAGGCACAAAAAATTTGATCACTAATCATCTACCCTGAATTCTACCACCACTCATAAAGGGAGATGCCGATATCGATATGGAAGACGACTTTCCTGATGAAACCTTTTTCAACATAAGGGTACAATCGTGGTTTTCAGATATTGAAAATTATCTCACCATAGGATTTTTACACCAAGACCTATCCTGCTAGAAAAGAAGAAGATTTTTATCTAATTCATCACAATAATACTAGGATGAACCACTCCTGTTTTAGTGCTATGCTAATGGATTTTTGTGACAATGCATTCTAGAGGGAAAGATCCAAAACATGTTAGACATGTTTCATAAATCACCAACTGGAGAAAATAATGGACCAAAATGAAATATTTAAAAGATCTTAAAAAGTGTAATTTTCTGGCCCATGCTACACCAAGATGTAAGGGATTATTTTCAAAGTTGTGATAGTTTCCAACAAACACGAACCATTGGAAAAATAAATGAAATGCCCCAAAACCCAATCATGGAAGTCAAAATTTTCAATGTATGGGAATAGGTTTCATGTGACCATTTACCAATTCACATGGAAAGTCCTATATCCTTGTTGGTGTTTACTATGTCTCCAAATGGGTAGAATCTAAGGATACATCACATGACACAACAAAAGTGGTCATGAACTTCTTGATAAAAAAATGTGTTTTCTTAATTTGGATTCCCAAGACTAATTAACAGTGATTGAGGAACTCATTTCACTTATAATTTTTTCAAAGTATTAATTACAAAATATGGAATCTGGTATAACATAGAAACTACCTACCACCCGCAAACAAGTGGGAAAGATGAATTGTTAAATAGTAAAATAAAAAAAATCCTGGAAAATACCATGAAAATAAGTTTGAGTGATTGGTTTATGAAATTGAATGATGCACTATGGGAATAAAACACTATGTACAAGACACCCATTGGCACCATACCATTATGATTGGTATATGTAAAACCTTGTCATCTGCCAATTGAATTAAAGCATTACTTGTACTGGGAAATTAAGAAGCTCAAATTGGATTCTCAAAAAGATGGAAAGGATCAGATGCTACAATTAGAAGAATTGTAGGAAATCAGAAAATATTTTTATGAAAATAAAAATTTCTAAAAAGAAAAAAAATAAAGAAATGGAATGATCAACGGATTGAACTGTGAATCTTTGTCTTAGGAAATAAAGTTCTTTTGTTCAATTTGAGATTAAAATTGTTCCATGGGAATCTGAAATATAGATGGTTAGGACCCTTCATAGTCGTTCAAGCACTATGGCAAAAAAGGCATTTAGCGGCGGTTTTTTTCCATTTCGCGGCGGTTTAAACTGCCGCTGAATCGATTGGCGGTGGTTTTGAAAAACCGCCGCGAAATCGTGCGTCGGGAAACTATTCGCGGCGGTTTTTTTTGTTATTTTTTTTAAATGCACATGCACATGCCCGTGCACATGCCCGTGCACATGCCCCTGCCCATGCCCCTGCCCATGCCCATGCCCATGCCCATGCCCATGCCCATGCCCATGCCCATGCCCATGCCCATGCCCATGCACATGCCCATGCACATGCATGCCCATGCAATATAAAGAAATTCTGCATTTGGTGAGATTTGAACCCCTAACCTCTTGCATATTTTCCAAAGACTTTACCACTCCAGCAAGCTCACCATGTGGTTAATAAACAAAATTTAATATACTTATGTATATTAATTGAAAAAACAAATAATACATAAATAATAGATATAAACTCAATAATAATAAATAATAAATAATAAATAATAAATAATAAATAATAAATAAGGAATAATAAATAATAAATAATAAATAATAAATAATAAATAATAAATAATAAATAATAAATAATAAATAAATATAAATAAAAAATAATAATTAAATATAAATAAATAATAAATAATAAATAATAAATAATAAATAATAAATAATAAATAAATATAAATAATAAATAATAAATAAATATAAATAATAAATAATAAATAATATAAATAATATAAATAATAAATAAACATAAATAATAAATAATAAATAATAAATAATAAATAATAAATAATAAATAATAAATAATAAATAATAAATAAACATAAATAATAATTAAATATAAATAATAAATAATAAATAATAATTAATAAATAATAAATAAATAAAAGATAAAATAATAAATAATAAATAATAAATAATAAATAATAAATAATGAATAATGAATAATAAATAATAAATAATAAATAATACATAATAAATAAATAAATATAAATAATAAATAATAAATAATTAATAATAAATAAATATAAATAATAAATAATAAATAATAAATAATAAATAATAAATAAATATAAATAATAAATAATAAATAAATATAAATAATAAATAAATATAAATAATAAATAATAAATAAATATAAATAATAAATAATAAATAAATTTAAATATTAAATAATAAATAAATATAAATAATAAATAATAAGTAAACGTAAATAATAAATACTAAATAAATAATAAATAATAAATAATAAATAATAAATAATAAATAATAAATAATAAATAATAAATAATAAATACTAAATAATAAATATAAATAATAAATATAAATAATAAATATAAATAATAAATTTAAATAATAAATATAAATAATAAATATAAATAATAAATATAAATAATAAATATAAATAATAAATAATAAATAAATATAAATAATAAATAATAAATATAAATAATAAATAATAAGTAAATATAAATAATAAATAAATAATAAATAATAAACAATAAATAATAAATAATAAATAAATAATAAATCATAAATAAATAATAAATATAAATAATAAATATAAATAATAAATATAAATAATAAATATTAATAATAAATAATAAATAATAAATAATAAATAATAAATAATAAATAATAAATAATAAATAATAAATAACCAGTAACAAATATTATTATTATTAATAATATTTTATTATTAGTAATAATAAATAATAAATAATAAATAATAAATAATAAATAATAAATAATAAATAATAAATAATAAATAATAATTAAATTTAAATAAATAATAAATAATAAATAATAAATAATAAATAATAAATAAATATAAATAATAAATAATAAATAATAAATAAATATAAATAATAAATAATAAATAAATAAAAATAATAAATAAATATAAATAATAAATAATAAATAATAAATAAATAATAAATATAAATAATAAATATAAATAATAAATATAAATAATAAATAATAATAATAAATAATAAATAATAAATAATAAATAATAAATAATAACTAAATATAAATAATAAATAATAAATAAATATAAATAATAAATAAAAAATAATAAATAACCAGTTACAAATAATAGATAATAAATAAATTAATGTATATTATAAATAATAAATAATAAATAATAAATAATAAAGGAAACACATGAAAAAGTATGAAAAGACGTGATAAGGGATGGAAAATAATGAAAACGCATGAAAAAGGATGGAGAAGCATATGAAGAATGAGACATTAGAAAGAATGAGAACGCATGAAAACTCGTGACAACTCTGGAAAACTTCTTAATAATTCAACATAATCATCATAATAACCCACAAAAAACCATTGATAAAGATAACAAGTCATGGAAACCCAAATAAACAGTAATAAATGGAGCAACTATTAAAACCCGTCAAAACGGTCATAAAGAGACAAAAACATTGGACTCACATTAACGGAGATAACTTATGATTCGAGAGTCCGTTTTAGATCCGCGACCTGTCAAATCAAAGATCCTGAAACGATCTTCGACCTGAAAGGTGAAAGTGTCCGAATGGACAGGTGGATTGGAAGTTACGACCATTTAAAAAAAAGCTGACGGGGAACGGGTGCTAGAAACGAGGCATTGAAAAACATAACAAACCTGATACCCACTAAAAAGGCCATAACATATGATCTAGGAGTGCATGTGGGCGCCGCAACCAGTCAAACTGAAGCTCATGGAACGAGCTATGATCTGGCAGGTGGAGGAGGCCGAACTGACACGCGGATCGAAAGTTAGGTCCGTTTGAAGACAAGAACGACAGGACATCGAAAGTTAGGTCCGTTTGAAGACAAGAACGACAGGACACCGGTGACGGAAACAGGGTTTTGGAGGCCTTCAGAGGGGTTTTTGGGGTCGAAAAGCAAGATAGAAGCATGCTTTTGTTAAATTTGTGTGTAGGTCTCTTCGCTGGCTTCGATTTGATATGTGGTAGAGCCCAAACGGACACCCGGATCGAAAGTTATGGCCGTTTGAAGTTGGAGAACTTTTTTCAAATTTCTTATAACTCTAATATCTTCTGCACCTTAGACTGTCTCACGGTTTTTATTATATTTTCCTTTATATCTCTTCATGATCTTCGATTTGACTGGTCGTGGCACTTCAATGGACACCCGGATCAAAAGTTATGGTCATTTTAGTGATTTCAGGGTTTCTCGTGTTTTTTTTATTTTTTCATTTCATTTCGCGGCGGTTTTACCGAAACCGCCGATAATCCTCAAAAAAAAAAAAAAATAATAATAATTTTTTTCTGGCATTTAGCGGCGGTTTTTTCACGGCGGTTTAAAAACTGCCGCGAAATGGCAGCCCGAAACGCGTTTAGCGGCGGTTTTAAAAACCGTCGTGAAAAAACCGCCGCTAAACGACCGTTTTCTTGTAGTGAAGTATTCTATTATGGGACTATTAAAATTCAAAAGGAAGGTGGACCACCATTCAAAGTAAATGGTCAAAGATTAAAAATCTATCAAGAACCCTTCTGTGAAGGCTGTGTCATCAGCCTGAAATCCATTTGAGCCTCAAAGCATCAAGCTCTCGAAGTTAAAGGAAGCATTGACTGAGGGAAACATAGGATAAGTTACCTTTGGATATATTAGGTTAGAATAAGACTTAGGAAATCATAGGGCATGCTAGGATCAAAGGACCAGGGTTTTAACCAAATCTGAGCTAAAAGATAAAATTACTTATCATGTAACCATAACTCATGATGTGTATTTTCATGATCAAAATTTTTATGAAAATCCAAAATACACAACATGAAACTAAATTAAACGTCATGTATTTCCTCAATCCAATTTTTAAAAATAGTTCATGAACCTAGGGTTCATGACCCACACCCCCCTTCCCGCTCACACTCAACACCCTCCCCTCTCCCACCACTCAGCAGCCAACCCCCCTACCCACCATATCCCCTTCCCACTAATACCCCTTTCCTTGAGACCTCCCTCTACCAATAGATCCTCTCCCTAACCCCATCCTTCTTTCAACCCTGCTCTCACATGGCACACACAATGATCGTGCACCCTACCCTACCTAAATCCGCATCTGAGCGGGATGAACCACCTCCGGTGAAGCGCCCATGAGGTACTACACCTCCCACACCCCCACTACCTCCAAAAGCCCCCCATCCATTTTCAATGCATCCCATGTTGAACTCATTATTCAAGAAGAATCAAAATCTATCTCTAGTGAATCGTATGGGGACGACCACCCGCATTTGCACCCCATTCTCTATTTCTATGACCCCAACCATCATGTCTCCCTCAACAAGCTAGATGAAAATCCAATGTGAAGTAACAAAACCATCAACATGGCCTTCCTCAAATTCATTAATATCATCTATAAGGTCCTCTAGCTCATCAATTGTCTACTTATCTCCTCTATAATCTATGTCTGAGAGGATACATACCGAGAGATGTTTCTTGAGTTCTTATCTACCTTCCAGGTCACAATGGACAACCTCTACTTCAGACTCAGGGATGACCTCATGAGCTATACTTTACAGAATTTGGTATAGGCCTAGGAATTTACACAGAGGACTTCATCACATCCTAGGTATTTCCTAAACTGTAGTTTTATCCCACCAAGTCTAATTTGAATAGGATTTGGTAGATGATCATGTGGGATGGTCACACTAAGAACAATCCCAAGATCAACAAGTTGACCCAGCTCTATAGTCATCACTCAGGATCATTCATATAGATTGAATCATGCTTGTTATGCCCAAGACTAATCACATGGATGTGTGAGACAACTAGATATCATTATATTTTCCACAACTATGAGCATCCCTTCTGTCAACATGGAATCTCAGTTCAAATTATATCATAGAGCCTATATTGAGAGGGCATAAGGAACACTGATGGGGGGATATTTAATTACTCACCTAGCTCATCATCTTAGTGTTTTTGATGCCACCCTGCCTCTCAACCATCTTAGGACAATGGAACCTATTGATTTTTTTACTCCTGGACAAGATGAACCTACTGATCAAGGATGTTGATACCTACCAATGGGAACCAAAGTAGTAGAGGCTGCTAATGAAGCCCTAGGAGGCCATGAAATAGACCCCACACCACATACATCCCATGACCCACCTTTTCAATACCCACTACCGAAACTCCCCATTTACACCCTCTAGCACCACCCACCCTACTTCTCCAACCACACCATCATATCAAATAGATATCTGGGCCATTCACCTCTACATCCTACAAAATCTTCACTGGATTTCCCGGAACCTCTATATACCTTTTGAAGATTTATCCCAGTTCACTACCACTTCCTCACCATCACCGACCCCTACTATCCCCTCATCATCCACCACCCCTTCCCCATCCACCACCCTAACCAATTTACCTCTAGAGCTCACAAAACCTACTACCTATTAGGATTACCTTGAAGAGTATGCTCGGTGGGGAAATATACTAGCCACCACCCCATCCATTGAGGTACCCTTTTTCGATCCTACTACCAGACCTAATGACACATTACAGATCAATACCTCCCCACCACACAACACTCAGATAGGTTACAACACTGTGACAACATCATCCATAGCTGACCATCCAAACCCTTCATCCATTACAACCATTGACCAGGTAGGATAGTTGTACCCACACTATTTTTAGGAGTGGACTGGAGATGATTTCATTTCTGACATTGATTTTTTATAGTGTACTCAAGTCCCCTCCCCCATTTTTTATGCTACCATAATGATTATCATTTTTTGTACTACTTGTATTCCCTTTCATGAATGTATCACTTCACCTTATATCTGTGGGAAAATAATTTTTCTATATTTTAGATGGATTATATTTCAAATCATTACACATTTATAGTATTCATGTCTAGATCCTCTATTTAATCTATGGTTATCAATTCACCTATGACACCATCTATCCTTGTTCAACGAGTGACTCAACATCTGGTCGGGGTCAAGTGTTAGCTTCAAGAGCTCTCACTTGAGATTTGTGATTAGAAGAAACCACCAAGAGAACATATAATTTTCCTTCCACATCATTTCTGTGCTTGGTATTCTTCTAAAGTGATCAATCCTACCAAAAGACCCCGATAGATAGAGGAAATTTCCATGAGCAGCTGAAGACAACAGAGGAGAAACTGAGCCGATGGATGATACTACCAATACCTTGCTCGATCCTTCCTATTAATGATGTCATTATTAGAACTTTATGTGAGGCAAACCATATTTAATATGTTTTATCATTTGTGTATTTATTTATTTTTTTAATTTTCCTTTTAGATTCTTTTCACTTTTTTTATCATGAGTCACTTTGAGGATTATTGTACAAACATTCTTTCATTTAAATAAAATATGTTTCATTTTTATTCATACTGTGCACCTACCTATATTTCTACTTTCAATATGTTTAAAACCTATGGAATAACATTTTATCTCATTTAGCTTTTTTATTTTTGATACATTTTATAGGTATCCCAATTCCAAAAATCAAGATAGCCCAAATTTCCTTATGGAATACCACTCTATATAGGGAGCACTCAATTCCTTATCATTTCATTTTCCAATTTCAATTTCCATTTCTATAAATTTATCTACCATAAAACTCACACTATACTTCCATATAAAGTGTGAACACTGTATCATTCTACATGTGGGGGAGTTTTTTGTGAGTTTCAATTTCAATACATTTGAATTTTTTCCAATTTTCATCGATCTAGGAGGAATTTTTCATTTGGAAGCATTCTTTAAACCTGAAAATAATTATACCCATATAAATAAAAGAAAAATTTAAGTTGGAAATTATTGGGAATACATGATTTTCCCTATTTATATTTTTATAATTATTATTGAGTTTTGTAATTTAATCAAAATTCAAATTTTTTTAAATTAATTTTAATTTACTTATTATTTAGTTTTATACCCTTAGTGATTTCCAATTTTCTTTATTTAGTCCAATTGTTGAGAGGATTATGAGCTTACAGTTGCATATTCGTTTCTGAGCATATTTCTTGATTGGAACCTGGGACATGTAAACCTATCAGAACTTACATTGAGATCTTATTGAGTCTATGACTGAATGAATAAAATTTTAAAATGATTGAGGAAATATTTGTTGAGAAACTTTTTCTTGAGACCCATCTTACAACTTTCATTCATTAAGCCCGTAGTTTCCATGAATTAAATTATTGGATGCATGTATTCCAAGATGATTATCCCTTTATACCATACTCTTTGTATAATGCATGACTTTACTTTGAACAAGTGTGGGGGAAGTTTTCGGCCAGCACGATATGATTCTACTATATAGACGTATCATGTTTCTCACCAGACTATTTGATTGTGATCCATGTGTACTTTGTGGTATTTCACATCTATCTTGTTCCTTTTAAAAATACAAAGGTAAAAAGAAAAATAGATTTTGGTTGTGTATTAGGAAGATAAAAAATCACCATTTTCAGACCGATGAATCCCATAAATGATTATATATGGTTAGGGGATGGATATGAGATATTTACAAGAGATGACTTTTGAAAAAAAAATACAAAAGAAAAAGAAAGAAACATGATACCTTTTTTCACACACTTAATATATGCAGATCCAATTTGAGCGGCTGTGAGAGTGGAATTTATTAGCTATAGAGGATTTGTTTCATTACACTTTTCATGACATTCATGCATTATAATCCAAGGCCTACCCTCTTTTTTGAACTTATTTTTCAATATTTACCCACCTTCCCATAGACTCAGATTCATTAGAATCTAATCACTAAACCCTCATGATTGATTTTGTATTTGTCTTTATGAAGTGGAGATGATAGAACCAATACAAGCCTGTGGTTAGGATAATGTACTTAGGGTATGTGCATAACTCAAATTTCATTATACCTTGAGTGATGAGATAAAATTCATTATCAGGTAAATTGAAAATGGGTATAGAGTTCATGTAATAGTTAAGAAATTGTAATTAAAAGAAAATAATTTTTTATAGAACTGAGTTATAAAGAATGCCTAATTTTCTTTATAGGGAAGATTCTGGAGACTAATTTTTTCAACTTAAACTTAGTTTTATTTACCTGAAGATAATAAATGTTTTTTATTTTAATTTTTTTACTCTTTGAAATCCCTGTTGAGATCTTTTTTTATTTAGGATAAGAAATTGTTCAAGTGTGGGTGATTTTGATAAGATGAAATCACACACACACACACACACACACACACACATATATATATATATATATATATTTTCCTATCATTTTGTTACGAGCTATCCATGTTTTTACCCAATAATTCACCAAGTATATGTTTTTTGTTGCAAGAAATAGGTTTTCAAGGTTTTAAATAAAAAAACTAGAGAAAATGACCGAAAATGCTCGTTATACATCACAAAACTCTAGTACACGAAGTGTAGTAGAATTTAACCACATGATGCAATTCATGAAGGAAGTTATGAATACTTTAAAGGCGTGATATACCAATACATGTCATTTAACATTTGATTTCAATTCTCACCTTCAAGACAAATCCCGAAGGAAGATACACATCGTGAGACCCAGATACTTATTGTAAAAGGAGTTAATTAAAAAATATACTATTGATAGTTGCTCAAGATTCATGTAGATTCAAAAATCATGGAGGAAAACTTAGATCATAATTACATGACATGAAACACCATTACACATCATGTAAGAGCACAATTATTTACTTACAGTAGTGTATGGTGGACAAAGCCTAGACAAAACTTTGGGAATTCTATCTCATTTTCTATCTCAACTATATTATATTTTTTCTCCCTAAAATCAATTTTCATTAAGTTTTTTCATTGTTTTATTATTTCTCAAGAACCATGGATTGATTTTCACGTGTTCTTCATCCTTTTTTTTTGCATCACTAACACCATTCTATGTGCATTCGTCAATTCACTCATCAATCTTCATCGAATTTGGGTTATTCTTGTTCTCATTCTTATTTTAAGTATTTGATTTAATTATGATTGTTTAAATAATCATAGTGATTATTCTAAATTTCATGTTGATTAATTGATTAATCCGGATCATTTCATGATTGTTAATCATTTAATCTGAATCCTTGTTTCCATGTTAACTATGTTTACAAATTCTTATCGATTTGTAATTTATTCTACCTTGAGTAGCTAAAATACTTAGGGTATGGATCAAAAGTAGGGGTGTTTGAACTTAATAAATCTTAAATTCTGAACTTGGTAACCTTAAGGATTACTAATTAGGGTAAAAAATATTTTTCTAACCAATTCACTTGAACAGCCCTAACCACGAGATGTTTGAAAGAATGACCGTGTCCTAATTGAAGTAGAATAGACTATGCCCAATATCCTATGACAATTTCTACCATAGAATCTAAGTTTAATGAATCTATGTTGTGGTTTCTCTAGACCAGGGAATAACATCCTCCTAGATAGAGCTAGTTGGTCTGACCATGTTCAACTAGTGACCTATGCTTGCTTCACAACCTAATCCTTAGGACCAAACCAAGTTAGAATTAAGACCATCCTTTCTGCTGAACATTAAGATTGATCATGATCACTTCCTTATATCTGATCATAAACCTAGTTATCTTAGTGTTAGTTTTACCAAACTTAATCAAACTCATGAGGACTCCTACCCAAAAGGGTTCTAAGTTGTATGTTCCTATCACCAGCTCTTGTTTCCCATGGGATCAACCCCTCACTATCACTATACTACACCTTAGTAGCAAGTGTAGTTTGGGAAACAATAAATCTAATCTAACCATATCCCATATGAATTAAAATATGTGTGAAGGAATGTAAAAATGAAATAATTTAATTAAAAATTCTTACATTTAGAGGATACATACTTAGTATGACTTAATGTTAAAAAAGTATTGTTTTTAAAGAACTATTTTTAATGTGTTTTGTGTTTTATCCTAATAGATTAAATCGATAACTTATAAAATATTATTATGATAATATATATTATTTAAATTTATGATCTAAAATAATAACATTCATTTAATTATTAATTTATATGAAATAAGATTTAGAACACTTAAAGTTTAAAAGGCCCTTTTTATAAATGAATTTTATATTTATATTTTAAATTTTCATTTAAATCCTTAATTTATAAATTTTAAAATTTAAATTTCATAAAATAAACTTTATTTTTTAATTATTCATATCAAAATTAGATTTGGGTAATTTTTTGGAATTTTTATTGGATGATAGTTTTTAGGCCAATGTTAAAAAATGTAGTTTTTACAAATACCGTGACATTTATTACATCATTATCATATAAGAATGAATTAAAAATTTATGAAACATTTTTTTCTAAAAAAATATTTATTTAATAATTATAATTTTACTTTTAAAAATATTATGTTTAAATTAGGAACTAATGATTGATATCTTAAAAGATAAGTTATGTTTTTTCTAAATATCTTTTTAATACGTTATACTTTTTTTAAATTTTAGAATTAATTTTTATCACTTTGAGAAATTTTATATAATAAAATTGTTTCCAAATTTGGAATAATATATCCAAGTTTTTTTAATATATTATATTTTATTTTTAGGCATAGAAAATAAATTACGCAGTTAAAAATCAGTTACCATAGTAAAAGTCAAAAATGGTAAAAGTGGTAAATATAACGATAAAAGACCTAAAAAATGTTAAAAATATAACTAAAAATGAGTGTATAGGAGGTGGATAAACCAAGAATCTTCCCCTATCCTTTATATACCACATTTTGATCCACTTTCCTTTGAAAGTGACATGACATTAATATAAATTTATGGGTTTTTACAAAAGTGAAACCCCACTTACTTATAAAAGGATTCATTCATTACCAAACTTCTCCTCACGTAATAAGAAATTTAGAATGACAAAAATCTACCCAAATAACTTCACAAAATTCTTTAACTTTTCCTAGAGGTTTTGTTTCAACTAAAAGTCCATTATAAGAAGGGTCAAGTATTTTTCTTGAGGATTAAGCTAAAAACTTCTTATCACTCAGTTTTCATTTACATTCATTTAATTCTTCTTATAACTATAAAAACTATATTGTACCCATAATTACATAATTTAATAAAAAAAACTAGTATACTTAAACATTATTATTTTTATGTAATAATTATTTTCTACCTTCCTCCCAACCATTCAAAAAATGAAAACATCACCCGTGCGTACATGAGGACTACCGTCTCCATGGATGGCATGTTTCATTTTTCATAATTTCCATAAAATTATAATTAAAATTATGTATTTAATGAATAAATATTATATTTATAATATAGTTATGATTTTTTAAAGATAAATCATTGTCTACCCTCCTTTATTTCTATTTGTTGAAAAATGAAAATGTCAACTGTGCTTATGTGTGAACTACCACCTCAATGGTAGATGGGTTTCATTTTTCTTCATCACCTTACATGGATAGTTATAAAAATATATCTTATGAATACATATGATATTTAAGACTAATATATGTAATTAATAATATTATTTAAGGACAATTCAAGAATCAATGATCATTATAATGTAACACATTAATATTGGTAAATCACCCAAAATAAGCTCGTCATGGATTCCATTTTCTTAAATCATAACCATGAATTCCATGGAATGAAAATGGGAATTCATAAATAATTGAAACACAAGTATTATAATATCTTTAATAATCTATGAATGGTGAACTTTGTATCAATAAATAATAACTAACATTACCATTACAAAACATTAATGGAAAAAAATAAAATTATTAACATCTGATGATCAAAATAAACTATAACTAAATAATATATTTGTGGATAATGATTATAAATTAAGACTATTAAAATTAATATATATGGATAATGTTATGAAATAACTGATTTATATAATTATGTTTATTATAGAGGTGTCTAAATAATTTTCATGAATGTCATGAGTAAAATGTAAGGGTTTTCATCTCAAACTTCATTCTTTAAGTCATGTTTTGAATTATGAACAAATTTCCATTATATATTTTTTATGATTCCTGTTATAAATATTATATCATTATTAAATATTTAATCATGGTATTTAAATTTACATTTCATTTCCTCTTTTCAATAGGCTTTGATTCATGTTTTATAAAATCTGTAAGGGTTTCCCATCTCAAACTTCCTTATTTGAGACATGTTTTGAATTACACATATATTTCCATTATATGGTGTTTCTTATGACCATTTTAAATATAATATCATGATCCACTCATTAATAATTATAATTAAGTTCCATTTCTGGTCCTCTCTTTCAAGAGGTTTTAATTCAAGTGTTATAAAATCCTTAAGGGTTCATTGCATCAAATTCCCTTCTTTAAGGATTGTTTTATATTATGAACCTATTTTCAAAAATAGGGTGTACATATTTCCCATTTTCAAAATATCACCATGAATATCCTAATTTATGGTATTTAAATTTTTATTTCAAGTTATTTTGATTCAAAATTTACCAAATTCATAAGGGTTTCTTTTCGAATATCTCTTATTTTTGTCCATGAATATTTTCCTCCATATCCATATTCTCATTCCCACAAATATTATCGTTTATTATTTTAAAATAAAAATATTTATTATTTCTTATGAATTTCATATTTATCTATTTCATTTATCAAAATTAATCCATATTAATCTTTTAACAATGTGGGTTTCTATAAAGATATTTTTAAATATTATTCACATTCATATGTTTTATCTTTAACTCCCCATTTATAGATTTAGACTTTATTTATTTTAAAAATTTAATTTCTTGGGATTTATATTTTGAAATAATTTTTTAAAAATTATCCTACTAATATTCTTGAAAATGATATTTAAAAGAGACTTGTGACTTAATTTTGATTAGCTTAAATTTTCTTTACAAAATATAAAAGGAATATTCTTTAAACATTTTCTATACCAACTATTTTTATTGAAACATCCATCAGTTTTCTTTAATAAACTTACTCTACAAGTTTTCATGTTTTTTAAAGTAATATATTTACCATTTTTTTTACAAAAATATTTTCTAAAATTCTTATAAAAAATGAAAAGGGTGTTTCTTCTTATTTATCGAAGTAATTTTTTCATGCTCTTATAAAGGTGTTTTTCATCTATATTAACATCCTTTAATGTTTATTTTTTTAATTGGGAATATTATCTAATGATATCATGCAAATTCATCCTTTATATTTATTATGATCATTATATTCCATTTATTAATCGGGGAAAGTATTTACATCTCATATGATTTTTATCCAATATAGATGTTTTTTGATTACTAAGGAAAGTTTATTATACATAATATTACTATTCATTTATTTCTTATAAGGAATAAATTATAATTAATTTAGTGATGGTTAAATATTGACATTATATATCCATTCGATGAATCGAAAGGTCTCATGAGATAAAGAGTTTTTAGTATTTGGTGTATTCTGGACCGTTTATAAATATTTCTTTAACCTGGGGACTTGATGGTAAGAACGTGATGTATTGGAACATGTACTTGATGGTAATATCATGATGTATAGGAATGTGGAATTGATAGATATATAATGATGTCCTATAATATGGCCCTGATGGTAATATCATGATGCCTTGGTTTTAGGTATTAATGGTATGGTTATGATGTCTGACGTTATATATTTTATCACTATGAATTAAGTTATTGTTATCCATGTGATCTTTTTGTTCCCATTTATTTATTATATAGAGATTTATTATTATCTAAAGTTTTATTTAATTGTAGGGTAAATCTTATCATTTATTCATACTATACCATTCCTTCCATACTTGTTCCATGATTTCTTCTGTTGTACACTACCCTTGACTAATAATTTGATATCAAACTTTAATTTTTTTCATTTCCCTATGAACAAATGAAGAGATATTTGAATTAATTTTGGGATATACTAAAATGAATAATAAAATTTTCAAGAAGTTTATAAGATTATGTTTTAAATATTCTAATGCAATATGAAAGATATAAATATAAATATATCTAGTATCCCATGAATACTAAACCATGAGATCATCTATGATTAAATCACTTATATCTTATACCAATGAAATAAATTAACCATAATCCTTAGGTTACTGAATTTTAGGTTGTTATAGGAACCATGATGAAACCTCAAGGACCAGAATTGACAAACAAAATCATGCAATGGAAATAGAATGGTTAACAATCAAATATTAATTCTAACAATAGACAATTAATATATAGGTATTAAGGAATAATAAATGGAAGTGATAAATATAAATAAATATGAATAAGGTTCTTACTGATATGAATAATAATACTAAATATATTTTATAGTAAACTTAGAGGTATTTTGACTAAGAAGAAGATCAAGGTAAGAGGTTTCCATCTCAATTTCACTTCATTGAGACTCGATTCATCATTCACACATATTTCTATTCATATAGTGTATATAATATATAATTAACATATTATATCATGACTCTATTTATAATAATTATATTGTAAGTTCCTTCTCTAGTTATTTAATTCAAGGTAGTTTTTGATTTTTCAAAGTCCTAAGGGGTTTAATTTTTAATCATTGATTTTAATGTTTAGAAGTATTTTACCCATATATTTCCAACCATGTCCATCTTGCTTATACTATTTCAAGAATATTATTATATATCTTTCAATGATTTCTCAAGGTAATTTTAAACTGTCTTTGAATTTCATTACAATTTTTTAAAAGGAATCTTCTAAATGTTTTTATGGGTTATTTTTGAATTTATTTATTAAAGTGAGAAAAAATGTTTTCAATGTTTTTTGTGTGAATAAATTTTCCCATTTTTAATTACATTATTCAATATTTATCTTCCATTACATGTTTCGATGATTTTCAAAGAAAATACTATTCCTATTGTTTTATGAATTTTTCTTTTTTTTAAAAAAATTAACTAGAAGAAAAGGATATTTATTATACTTTTTAAAAGCATATTTATTATGATTATATATATATATTTTCATTTATATCAATATTATTTAATGATTTCAATGTTTCAGTAGGGATATTCTCTAATGATACCACTCAACTTCTTTTTTTGGATGGATTATGACAATGTTTTAAAGAAATTATCTTGAAACCTGTTTCTTTTCCATGGGTTAATTAAGCTATAAAGGAATGATGGGTGCTCTTATATTTTTATGGATTATATAAGTATGTTTTATAATTATTTTATGGTTGAGGTCTTATATAGACCTCTAATATATTGGTAATTGTTTTATTTCTCATGAGATAACAATTATAATAGTGGACCTTGTTAAAATGATCACAATGATAATGGTAAGACTTGTTAAAATGTTCAAAAATGTTAACAATTGACCTTGTTAAATTGTTTAAAATGTTAATTATGGGATTTATTGAACTATTCACAATTCTAAGAATGTTACTTGTTAAAATTTTCACAATGTTAATCATGTACCATGATAAAATCTTTATAATGTTAATCATGAACTTTATTGAAATGTCCATAATGATAAGAGTGAACTTTTAAAATGTTTCCAATGTTAAGCATGAGCCTTATTAACATGTTAAAAGTGTTAAGACTATATTTTATTAAATTTGTTAAAAATTATAAGAGTGGATATTGTTTAGATGTTAAAAAATCTACATGTGATCCTAGTTACGTGTATCTATGTTCACGAAGTTATGATTTCCCATGCTTATGTACATGCTAAATTTCTATGTTTTACCACATGCTTAGGTTATATCATATGGATCATGATTATTATATCATATCTAGACATTATTAATCTACTGTATATTTATGATCTTTTGAGGTTATAGGTTCTTTGATCATGCCTTATAGACAACTCTAAAGATTCCATGATACTTTTAATCAGGTATTTCTCCCATGATCATGTTTTTTCACACACTTATGATCTAACCCCTTCACGACTCATTGAATTTTTCCCTTTATTGAGCATTCAAGATTACCCTTTCATATGTTTCCATTCTCGAGTTTATGAAGAATGGTATTATGTATGATACATCCAAAAGGGTATAACATGAGAAGAGTATTTATGGGAAATTTAGAAAGGTTATTGTAAATAAGAAATGATATAGCTAATCTCTAAATAAAATACATCTATATGTTCTGGAATTATATAATTTAGTGAGATAAAATTTTTAAATTATGTAAATAATGTAAATTTTATATATACTATACTCATATTATCTCTCTTGGCATCAAATACAATATGTAAAAGATATGTTATTAGAAGCAGGCATGAGAGTCTAGAATTGGGGTGTATCATTCTTGATAGTGGGTTTTCAACTCATATGACATGTAATATTATTTGTTTTGAAGAATGTAAAGGGTATAATTGATAGAAAAATGCACTGTTTAAATAACGGAGCATCAAAGATTAAATCAATTGAAAATACTTGATTAGATGAAGATGAATCAAGGAATACTAAATTCCACTGTGCATATGGACTTCATAATAATTTATTGAGTGTAAATAATCTTTGTAACTTAGGATTAGAAGTCACATTCAATTGGAATGTCTACAATATCAAAGGTAAGGTGGGGAATTATCTTATGAAATGTTATAGGATAAATGAAAATCTATATTGGGTAGATAATAAAAAGAATAATTTTATTTTAATAGTTGAATAAGAAAATAGCTTATGGAATTAGAGGATAATCAAGATTAATAATTTTTTTGAATAACTTATCTAATTTTTGAGATATAGAAGATATTCTTAACTTGAAGAGAGATCATGGAAAGGTTCATGATTCCTTTATGTGATGAAATATGGTTTTAAATCTATATCTATAGAAAAATAAGCGAGCTTAAGGTTTGAAAAATCAATTCCATGCCAATTTATGTAGTCAAATCGACCAAGATGAAACATATTCTAAGAAGAATATCATCTTATTTATTTATGATTATAATAGGACGTGATGTGCCATATTTATATGATCAAAGATTGATGTGATGGATTTCATAAAAATATTTCATATAAGGGAATAAAATGAAACCGCAAGAAGAAGATTCTAAGATCAGACAATGTAATATAGTAAAAATACAATGGGATTGAAAATTAACTTGAAAGGAAAGATATTAAGAATTAATTATCTTCGATGAGAACTCCTTAATAGATAGGGGTTTTGTAAATAAGAAACTATATGGTGGAAAACATGGTAATGAAATTATTGATAGAATGTGTCATCTCACATTACTACTAGAAATAAGTGGTGAAAGTGTGTATATATAATAAGAATAAAGTATTATCCAATCCATTAGTAGAGAATAATTTATAAAAAATGTGTTAGGGAAAGAATCCCTCATTGAAACATTATAGAGTGTTCAGAAAAAATTCTTCATTATGAATAAAGAGGGTAATCAAGGTACATAGACTGATGAAATAGATGAAGGTATATTTTTTGGTTACTCATCTAAGAGTAAGGCCTATAAGTATTTCAATAAAATAAAAATATTTTTTAGATCTATGATATGAAGGTGGTTGTGTAAGAATCCAAATAAAATTATGGAAATATTGTTCCTGGAGTAGTGTTTGAAGAATATTGTGCGATAAATTTAGATTTTGGATAATCTCAAAATATTCAGATTGATAATGATTTTGAATCTGAATCAGTAGAAGAACAAGGTGGAGAAGATAATAATAATATTACTCAATAAAGCAAGAAAAAGACTTCAATTTAATCTCAGTAGTATTATTAGAGACAAATATACTCCAACAAAGACTTATAGGATGGGGAGAATGGATAACACAACTCTATTATAAAAAATAAAACCCTCTTAATTCAAATAATCAGTAAAGGATGAATCATGGATAATAAACCCAAATAAATAACTGGATCATATTGATAATAATAAAACTTGGGAACTTGTGGATAGACTAAGAAAAAATAAAGTGATTGGTATAAAATGGATCTTTGAAAAAAATATTGATGAACATGGAAAAGTGATCTATAATTAAGTGAAGATTTTATTGAGGAGATATTCCTAGGTCGGAGGAGTTTATGTTAAAAACAAATTTACTCTAGTGGAAACAATGGAGTTAATAAAAATATTTCTAGATACATATGTTCAAATAAAATTTATATTTTTTCAAATGGATATAAAGACAAAATTATTGAATAGAGTCATTAATGTAGAAGTTTATATACACTAACCAATTGGTTTTGTTTTTGGAGCAGATTATTCATGGTTTTGAAACTAAAACAGTATTTGTATGGCCTTGATAAAACAAAATTTTGTTGAATATTTTATTGATAATAAATTAAAAAATTTCCTCACATTGTGTTAAATATTTTTATTTATAAAATATTTGGGATTAGATCATTCATTTTGAAATTTGATGAAAATTCAAGTTTTACACTTTAAAAATTAACTATAGTATTTCGAACATTAATAATTTAAATTTAATTATTTGAACTTAATATTTTTTAAATGTGTTCCCTACCTAATTTTATACAAATTTTATTCAGGAAATCTGAGTTAAATCATTGATTTGGTTGGTGAAAATGGGCCATTAATTCAAATTTGGGTTGGACTCGCCAGATTGGACATTAGTTAAATATTTGGGCCATAACATCTAAATCCATGCTTGTATTGGGATAATATTTGGATAGGAGCTCTAGAAAAACATTTTACACATATCATCCTTCTATATGGATACTTGGTTCACGCGTTTTGAAGGTCAAACATGCGGTTAAATGTGGAATAAAATATTTTTCCGAATTTCCCCATTCACACTTGAAACCACTTGAAACCTAGCCTCTCATACACTATATAAATTGGTGTTTTTATCATTTGTATTGGTTGGTTACGTGAATTAGGAGATTGGTATAAGAGGATAAGTGGTTATATACCATTTAAATTCACAATTTGACGAGGGAAGCTTCCAAGATAGGATATCCTCCAAAATGCTATTCTTTTCCTCTTCTTTGTTGTAATGTTGTTGTACTTTCAATAAAATCTTAGTTTCTCTTCCATTTCTTATATTATTTTCAATTTTCATCTTCTATTAATTTTACTCTTTGGGATGGAAATCAAATATTAGAAACAATATTGGGTTATACCCTTTCTAAATCTTTGTATATGCAATCCTTTTCTATGATGACTATGCCGCCCATAGAAGAGTAGTTTTCTTAGTAAACGATCAAACTCATAACTTATTAATTTATTTATTTTAAATAATTAAGATAATATAATTAAAAAAATTTTATCCATGAATTTAGTTTTAAAATTATAAGAAACTAATCAAACAATTGAACAATTGACACAAAAACACGCGAGGTCGAGATTTGGGTAAATTGTGAGAGCACAAACTTAATCGGTAAAACCAAACCACACATGAAAAATTTGTAAAGTTCAAGTATAATCTATAAAATAAATTTATCCTAATTTACATAATGGATTTGTGTCCTAATTTACCATTGACCATAAGCTATTATTAGAACGTCAATCAATGTCAGGTGCTGTGATTGCGTGTTCTGAAGATGGCCTAGGATTTAACTCTTTTCATCTTTGTGGTAATGTTAACTCTCGTAGGGTTCGAGGGTTAAAAAATTAGGGGATCATAATTAAGTGGATATTAATTTAAATTATAATTATTAATAAGTAAGTTAATAGGTAGAGTTATATCGATTATTCCTTTTAAAATATTTTCTAAAAAAACATCTTATTATTATGTTTTATTAATCAAGTTTCATTTAAAAAAAATGAAATCTTATTCCAACATAATTCTTCGTATTTTATAAATGGTAAAAAAACCCTCATCATTTTTACGTAGCGTTTTTATTTTTATAATACCTTTAAGAAGTTGTTTTAATTTACTTCTTCCTTTGAGAGACGACCTTGGTTAGCCACTCTGGAGCACCCAAGTACCTGAAATATCACACTTCATTTCAGATTTCTCATGATAGTGCCTTTCAAATTGGAACTGTTTCCAGGGATGCAAGTAATTATTTCAACTAATTAGAGGTATTATTATTATTTTTCATTTTATTATATTCTTATCTTCTTTCTTCCTTCTTTACCCAATCTGAATTTTTCTTCTTATTTTGTTTTCTTCTTCTTCTTCTTTTAAGACCATCAACTCAAAATTCTCATTTTTATTTTATTATGGCCCAATTTTCTTCTTTTAAGTTTTTTTTGATTTATTACATGAACTAATCCTGAAGATCTCTTAGATCTTGACCCTGAGATTTAATGAAACCTTAGGGCTCAAATCAGACATTCTCAGTCTACAGGAAGTTTCAACAGTCAACTAGTTAGAGAATTCCTCCATTCTAGTAACATAGAAATTGGAAGAAATTAAAATTAAAACATAAAAAAAGAACCAATGGCTGAAAATAATAACAATTAACTCAATAGGACTATTCAAGAGTTGGATGCACCAAATATTAATTATCAACCTACATGCATTGCATATCTAACTCTTGAATCATACTTTGAACTAAAATCTGGGTCAATTCACCTTCTTCCAAAATTTCACATCTTATCTAGTGAGAACCCAAAAAAACATTTAAAATAATTCAATGTGGTATGCTCAACAATGAAACCAAGAAATTTCTCTAAATATCAAATAAAACTTAGATCATTCACATTCTCACTTGATGGAACTGCTAAGGATTGGATGTATTATTTACAACATGAAGATGTAACATGGTGGAACTATTTGAAACATATTTTCTTATAGAGATTTTTCTAGCATCATGGACTACTTCCATTCGAAGGGAGATCTTAGGGATTAAGAAGTCACATTGGGAGTCAATGTATGAGTATTGGGAGAGATTCAAGAAGTTGTGTATAAGCTACCCGTATCACCAATTCAGTGAGCAACTCCTCATCCAGTACTTATATGAAGGACTCACACCTATGGAGATAATCATGGTAGATGTCACAGATGGAGGGGCATTAGTTGACAAAACACCAGTAGCCGCACGTGCATTGATTGAAAAGATGACACAAAACTCTCAACAATTTGGAGATCGAGGTACCCCACATGTTAGAGGAGTACATCAGGTAAGTCCCTCTTCTCTTGAAATTCATTTGATTGATACTGATTTAGAAGAATTGAAAACTGCGGCGAGACATATTTCTTTGGCACAAAAGAAATACCAACCCCCTTCTTCAAGGCCTTGTGACATTTTCACTGAGACAAGCCACCCAACTGACTGTTTCCCCCCAACTACAAGAAAAAAAATATTGTGCAGCAGTGTTTCCTTGGAGACCATATTAGCAGCAATAACAACCATATCCCCAAAAGAAGTTTGATTCCTTTGCTAAAAAATACAACCAAGGGTGGAAGGATCAACCAGACATGAGGTATGGATCTGAAAAATAAAAAAGGCCCCCTTTTCAATAAGAATTCTAGCAGCCTCCGCCTTACCAGCAGGGTTTCCAACAACCCCAAAGGATATTTGAATCCCAAACATAAATAAGCCAAAAACAAGGGAATATCCCAACCAAGGTAGATTATAAAACTGATGACCTTTAATTTTTTTTTAATCAACAGAATGAGCTGAAGGGTCAAGGTTCATAGTTGAGAGATTTAAAGAATCAAATAAACCAGATTGCAACTGGCCTCCATGAACTGGTAAGTAAGAATTATGGAAATCTAACTTCCAAACCTACTCCAAATATAAAGGGTAATGTCTGTTCCATCACATTGAGAAGCTGGAAGAAAACATCTAATGATTCCCCACCTACCATTCCACCAGGATTCACCTAAAATTTGGAGAAGACCCATTCAAGAACAACTAATAAACATCCCAAAGAAAATAAAAAGGTAAGAAAATATCAATGATGTTCCTCCTTAACCCTTTACCTTTCCTAATAGGGTTGTACAACCCAAGAATATGACTGGGGAAGTGATGAAAAAATAGGTTTTGGACACATTCAAGTGTGTGGAGATAAACATCCACCTTATTGAAGACATCAAGAAAATCCCAAGGTATGTGAAATTCTTAAAAGAACTATGAACCAATACAAGAGGTCTTAAGGGAAACGAGAGGATCAATCTTCTAAGGAATGTGTCATTACTCATTACACCAACTCTAGAAATTCCAACAAAGTGCAAGGATCTTGATACATTCACCACCCCATGCATCATAGGGGAGTTACACTTTTTTAATGATTTATGTGATTTAGGAGCTTCCATAAATGTGATGCCTCACTCTGTATTCTGTTCTTTACTAGTTGGTGAGTTTAAGACGACAAGTGTAGTGGTGCAGTTAGTGAATAAAGCTATAACATATCCACTGGGAGTCCTTGAGGATATACTTGTTCAGGTAAGAGACATGATCCTTCTAGTATATTTCTACATTCTTAACATGGAGGATGACTAGGTATGTTCTTGTTCTCCAATTATCTTAGGTAGTACTTTCCTCAAAACTGCAAAAACAATCATAAATGTCAATGAGGGTACAATTTCTATGTATTTTGGAGATGAAGTTGTGATATTTAATATTATGGATTCCATGAAGTACCCCTAATAGGACCATCCTGCTTTTTTTATCTCCCATTTTGAACCACCAAATAAAAATTCCATGGAATTTTATTGTCCTATGATTAGGGAGATTATGAGTATTGGTTCTAGTTTGAAGTCTAAGAGTACCTCCACATCTGTTTGTAATGCACAAAACTCTGTTAGATTTTATTTTGAAATGGATTCATATTCTGACTTTGATCATGTTCACTCTGATCAGGACTTGGATGTTGAATATGCTAATGGTTTTGTTGCATTATTCTCTGATTTTTATGATGATTATTCTGGTAATAATGTTAATTGTGCACATATAGAGTTCCTTCAATATATCCATCCATACTGCACCCCCTTCATTGGAACTCAAGCCATTTCCAACTAATCTCAAACACTGATACTTGTTAAGTGGTGAGAAATTTCCTATTATAATTTCTAATAATCTACCTTTTGGACATAAAGAAAAACTTTTTAATATTTTGAGTGAGAACATTAGGAAAATTGGGTGGACCTTGGCTTATTATCCCCTCCATTTTCATGCATATGATTATTTTAGAGGATGGGGCTAAACTAGTGAGGCTGCCACAAAGGAGACTAAATCCAACTCTACTGGAAGTTGTTAAAAAAGAAGTTGAAAAATTGCTCAAGGCAGGTATAATATATCCCATTTCAAACTCTTATTGGGCGAGTCCTATTCAAGATGTTCTTAAGAAAAGTGGTGTTACTGTTGTTAAAAACGATAAAGAAGAGTTACTTCTGACGAGGGTGCAAAACAGTTGGCATGTGTGTATTGATTATAGGAAACTAAATCAGTCCATTCACAAGGGCCATTTAACTCTCCCATTTATTGATAAAATACTTGAGATACTAGCTAGGAAGACACATTATTGTTTCTTGGATGGATTTTATGGATATTTTCAGGTTCCTATTACTCCAGAGGATTAGGATAAGACAACATTCACTTGTCCATTTGGTACATTTTCCTATCGAAGGATGCCATTTGGACTTTTCAATTCCCCAAGTACCTTATAGAGATTCATGGTGATTTTTCTTTTCATATTTCGTTGAGACCTACATGGAGGTATTCATGGATGATTTTACAGTGTATGGGACTTCATTTGATGATTGTATCTCTAGTTTAGGAAAGGTTTTGAATCATTTTATTGAGAAGAATCTGGTCTTAAACTTTGAAAAGTGTCACTTCATGGTAGATCATGGGATTGTCTTTGGGAATGCAGTTTCAAAACATGGGATAAAGGTTTATAGATCTAAGGTAGTTATTATTTTATCCCTACCATATCCTTCATGTGTGCGTGATGTTATATTTTTCTAGGGCATGCAAGATTTTATCAACGCTTCATCAAAGATTTTAGTAAGATTTATCTTCTTATGTAATGATTACTTCAAAAGGATTCTTATTTTTTGATTAATGATTCTTGAATGACTTCCTTTGATGATATAAAGAAGTGTCTGACCACTCCACCAATCATAAATCCCCTATAGCGGGAGCTTCCTTTTGAGCTTATGTGTGACACATCCAACTTCACAGTTGGAGGTGTCTTATCACAGAGGGTGGAGGGACGTTCACATATGATTGCCTATATATTAAGGACAATGAAATAATTTAATTGTGGGGGAGGGGAAAAAATTTTTGGGTAGATATTTAGGATTTTCATTTGTGTGTTTTGTGTGTATTTTGTTTGTATTTTCTATTAAGTTTTTGGTTAAAATTTTTAAAAACAAAAAACAAAAAAAAAAAACAAAAAAAAAAATCAATAAAAAAACAAATATATCATGTTAAACATATGAAAAATGCACGTTTTCAAAATTTATTGGCAGAATTATAAGCATGATTAAGATTTAATTATCAAGGGTTGATATTTATAAAAATTGAATTCATCGATGATAAGTTTGGTTGTGTCATTATAAAACCTTTTATATTTTGACATCATTATTTGTGATATTTGTTCATGGTAAATTGTGTCATTGATTTCTCTACACAAATTTTCACTCAACCATGACTTGTGAAAATTTTATTACTCAATTTAATGTATATTTGAGTTAGGTAAAAACTTTCATTGGTTTATCCATACATTCATTTCTCTCCCAATCGGTTTCATTACTGTACCGAATTGACCTATGTGTGTGTACCTATTATCCGACTATTGTACACCCTCAAAAAATATTGGTTATGTCTTAGATAGGTCAAAAACCAATATTAATCAACCTTTGATCTTGTTATAACTATTAAAATTAGTTTCATGAGGAGATTAAACATGGGTTGAGAGTTGAGTGTGAGATTTGTTCCAAGTGAAACATAAAAAAAACAAAAACAAAATGAGGGGAGTGATGAAATGTACAACATATAGGGATATCTAGGTCAGAAGATTAAGGTTTGAAATTAGGGAATTCTTAAGTGAGTGGGTCTTGAAATTCAATTACAAAGTAATATATAATAGGTTCGATGAATTAAACGAGGTAAGAAGAAATATTTTACTTGACCTGAATATACTGAATAAAGGGTGGATTTATGAGCTTGGAATGGTTGGAACACACACATGTGGAGAATTAGTGGCATGGTAGACCAATGAATTTTTTCTCTATGATTAGTGTTATTAATCTCACTATATTTTGTTTTGATACAATTTTTGAGACAATGACATTAAAATTTATTGATATTGACTATTGATGGGATTATTTATTTTCCTATATTTGCACGGTGGATTGAGAAATATGAATATGCATATCTTGTCACAATTTCTTTCAAATACATGATATGTGGTTTTGAAAAGGAGTTTAAAAGGGTAAGTGTGGGGGACTTGATAAAACAAATTTTTTTTGAAAATTTTATTGATAATAAACGATAAAATTTCCTCACATTGTGTTAAATATGTTTATTTATAAAATATTTGGGATTAGATCATTCATTTGAAAATTTCATTAAAATTCTAGTTTTACCCTTTAAAAATTCACTGTAGTATTTTGAACATAAATAAATTTAATTGAATTATTTGAACTTAATATTTTTTAAATGTGTTCCCTACTTAATTTTCTACAACTTTTATTCTTAAAATCTGAGTTAAATCATGCATTTTGTTGGTGAAAATTGGACATGAAGTCAAAATTGGGTTGGACTCACTAGATTGGACATTGGTTCTGTATTTGGGACATAAATTATACATCCATGCTTGTATTGGGCTAAAATTTATCACAAATAATCATACTATATGGATAGCTGGTTCACACGTTTTTAAGGTCAAACAGGCAGTGTAATTTGGAATAAAATATTTGGCCGAATTTACCCATTCACATTTGAAAACACTTGAAAGCTAGCCTCCCCTCCACTCTATAAATTAGTGTTTTAATAATTTACCTGGGTTGGGGACATGAATTAGGATATTTTTAGTAGAGGTGAAGTGGTTATATACTATTTCAATTCACTATTGGACGAGGAAAGGTTACCAATCTTGGATCTCCTAAAAAATAATTTTTTTCCTCTTCTTTGTTGTAATGTTGTTATACTTTCAATAAACTCTTAGTTTCTCTTAAATTTATTCTATTATTTTAAATTTTCATCTTATCTTAATCTTCATATGTTGTTTGGAAATCAAATATTAGAAACATTATTGGCTTATACCCTTTCTAAATCTTTGCAAATGCAATCCATTTCTACGATGACTATGCCGCCCATGGAAGAGTACTTTTCTTAGTAATCGATCGACTTCTTAAATTATTCATTTATTTATTTTGAATCATTAAGATATTGTAATTAAAAAAATTTGATACATGAATTGAGTTTTAAAATTATAATAAACTAAGCAAGCAGTTGAACAATTGACACAAAAACATGCGAGGTCGATATTTGTGTAAATTGTGAGAGCGCAAACTTAATCGGTAAAACCAAACCCCATGGGATAAATTTTTAGAGTTAAAATATAACCCCTAAAATAAATTATCCTTATTTATATAATGTATTTATGCCCTAATTTACCACTAACCATAAGCTAGTCTTATAACTTCAACCAAGTAGGGTGGTGCGGTTGCGTGTTCTGAAACAGGCCTAGGGTTTAACTCTTTTCATCTTTGTGGTAATGTTAACCCACGTAGGGTTCAAGGGTTAAAAATTAGGGGATCATAATTAAGTGGATATTAATTTAAATGATAATTATTGATTTGTAAGTGAAGAGGTAGAGTTATATTGATTATGCCTTTTAAAATATTTTCTAAAAAGTCATCTTCTTATTGTGTTTTGTTAATCAAGTTTCATTTCAAAAACAAAAAAAATGCAATATTATTTTAAAATACTTATTCTTATTTTATAAATGGTAAAAAAACCCCCTAATAATTTTTAAGTAGTGTTTTTAATCTCTTTTATTTTATTTTTAGAATAACTTTAAGAAGTTGTTTTAATTTACTTCCTCCTTTGAGATACGACCTTGGTTAGCCACTATACTGCACCCAAGTACCAAAAAAATAACACTTCATTTGAGAGTTCCCATAACAACACATTTCAGGACTAAATAAAGAACCCAATGCTTGGCCCACATATCTAGAATCTTATTTGAGGAATTAGAATTTAATAGAAGAGTGGATGATTAGAAATAGTATTTGAATATTTTAGATGAGGAATATTTTAAGGTGATGGTAAATGATTGGAGAGTTAACATATATTATAGGGCTGAAAGTTTATCAAGATGAATGGGACAAATTCATCCCATAGGTGAAGTATTCAAGGGAAGTATTGAAGAAATTTAGAATTGTAGATTGAAATCCAATTTCAAATCTAATAGTAGTTGGAAATAATTTGTAAAGCATGAAGATAGTAAGGGAGTAGACTTAACTCGTGATAGAATACTTTTCATAAGTTTACTTTATTTTATTACCACTAGTCCATAAATTTTCTATACTATATTCATGGAAGCACAGTTCTAGATTTTTTATAAGAAATAACATCTTATAAAATTGAAGAGAATAATAAGGTATATTCAGGGAAAACTGAATTATGGATTGGTGTTCATAGATGGGAAATATTTGGATCAATTTTATTTTTTGGATAAATAACGGGTTGTTGTAATTATCGATAAAAAATCTATAAGTGATGGAGAATTTATCATTTTAAGAAACTATGTTGGATGGATAAGTAAGAAACATGATCATATTTATTTTAGTATAGTATAAATATAGTATATTTTTGTTACCAAGGCTTGTATATAGTTAATATGAATGAAGAATCAATTGGAAGATCTTGTTGAAGTAGTTTATTAACTAATATTGATTTAGTGAAACAAGAAAAATTCCATGTAATTAATGAAGAATATAATATATCACTCTATCCAAAAACAAATTGAGATCCATTTCAAACTTATAAAGAAGATTGTGTATAAAAAAATTATAAAATTATAAATTTTTGGAACACTACATCAGGTGGAATATATCTTCACTAAAATATTTACTACACATGTTTTTGACAAGCATTGGTTGAACCTTAAAGTTTAACCAATTTCATCAAATAGAATTGGTTTAGATTCCCCTATGCCCATTGTATTAAATTTTATTTTTAGATAATGTTTTTACATGTATGTATTTAAATTTTATTGCATCCAATAAGATAGAGAAGATACGATCATGGGTATTTTTAAGTAGTTCAATGTTTTTATTTGTTTATTTCTTACTAGGAATCATTAAAAAAATTAATTATTTATCTTATTTTCTACATTGAGGTCTGAGTTACATGGTTCTATAGATTAGTTAAATTATCTTTGTTAAGATTTTTAATATTAGTGGTGTTAAGGATATATAAATATTATCTAAACTGAAGTAGATGAACCCTTTATATTTTATTATCAAAGGGGTAAAATAACAAAAGGAGAAAAATTACTCAAAAAGGGTATAAATAAGAATAAAAGAATATAGAGTAATGATACCATGGGGAGACATATCTTAAATTGGTGAATTTTCAACAAAATCTAAATAGGGATATTATTGAAACCATAAGTTGTAATATTGGATTTTTTGTCAATTGGAATTCAGTTGGAAGTAACATGAAGTTTTTTTAAGTATGGTAAGATTATTATAGTTGAATTAGGATGGTTGGAGAGATATTTTGAAGTAGATAAATATAACATGTAAATTTAATGCCATGAGAGAAAAGGTTACTCTATTATTAGAGTAACAATATGAGAAATTAATAAAGGAATGTGAAACGTGAGAGTCATACACACTATGACATAAATTCCTGAACATAGAAGACCTTAGGTGATTATCAATGGTACTGGTTATTAAAGTATGTCCATTACATGAATTCAATACTACACCACAAAGAGGATTATTTGACATCACGTGGTTGAATAGAAGTGATGTGGATGTTTACATTTGTGCTACTTTGGCCATTCAAATGAAGTCATGCTATAAATCATTAATCCATGCCATGAATTATTTCAAGATCAAAGAAATCGTGATGGATCACATCGTGTTTTATGGCCATGAAAAATCTATAAAAATGTGATTATTATGTTTTTAGCTATTTAGAGACACAAATTTTGTTTATGCCTAAATCTTCACATCACACTATGAAATACTTATAATATTAAGAATGTTATAGGTGAAACCAACCTACCACATTTTGAGGTATTTTTATACTCTATGATTTATGAAATTTGGATAATTCAAATTGAAATTTTTATTGAGCAATTTAATTATGGTTTGATGGTATCTTGAGGAACTAATAACTGTCTATTTAAATTTCTATAGTGGAAATAAATTTTAATATTATCCAAGGGTTTAAATTGAAGAAAAATAAGTTAAATGTTGTATTAGATTTGAATTTTAATTTGAAATATAAATTTTGTTGGACTATTCTTGGTGGTGGCTTTGTTGAGGAAGATTTATCACACATAGAAAATATACAAAGTAATCTTGAAGATTTAAAAAAATGGGATCAAAACTAAAGTTCATTGAATACCTATAATTTCATGGTAATGTGTGATAAATTTGAGCTACATTTAAGATAATTCTTAGAAGACTAATGTTTCTATGCATTTTGGTCAAGATTTTGAATTGATGATAAGGCACATCATGTAGAACACCCTTTATTATTTGATGTTAAAACGTTGATTGTATGTTTGTGAGTTCAACCCATGTGTTGATTATATCTTTTTGACCCTCTTAAAATTAGTGAGTGAAAGAGTGGAAGAGGACCTGGACCTTGGATAAGTAGCGAGACTATCCAAAATTTTGTAATAACATGCTAGTGAAGTAGTGTTTAATTTGAATATCAACACGTCATTGATATGTGCTCATTATATGTATACCATTATGGGAGAATCGTGTAAAATCATTGTGTTCTTTAAAATTTACTATTTTATATTTTATTATACCTAAAAGATAGATTTAATGTGTCTTTTTCATTGAAAATACAAGATCAATTTTTTTAAAGATAAGAATATTTTTTCAAGAAACACTAATTTACCCTTATCTAAGGGTGTATATCTAGAGAAGATGTTACCATCCAATGTTAATTTTTTTATTAAAACAATAAATTTTAAGGGGAAAGTGGGAACCCTCACAACTAAATATTTTTAGTACCGAAGGATACGACAGATCTGCTAAATAAAAGAGTGAGTTTTTTGGAATAATTTTCCCTAAACAAAGCCTAGGGAGTAGCGTTTACCTGAGTGCTGAGGAAATCCTTCAAGGTACCATCAAATATATGTTCCAATTTGTCCCAAGATTTCTTGTATTCCTCTTTTCTAATCTTCCCCATGTTGAAGCCTCTAAGTAGAATGTGAACCTACTTATCAGCCCACTCGCCTTGCTCCTTTGTAGTGGCCATATGGATCGGTCTCATCTTCTTAAATGACTTAATACCCAAAGTATCCTCAACCATTTCTTCGTCATAATTCATGAGAAGATCCCTATGTTCTAGTAATGAGGCCTTTTGGCACTGAGAATCAGATTTGGAACTTGCTTCACACTGCTGCCCCTGACCACTCAACTCCACCCCACCAGCAGGAGAAGCTGGAGAAGCAGCCTCACTGCCTGCCATAACTAGGACCTTGGTGATGGTGGCCAACTCTTGTTGGCCATGGTCTTTGGACATGTTCAGGGTTGAGTTTCCAACCTTTATAGAGGCCTTCAGGGACAACCTGCCCTTACAAGCAGATCTTATAATAGGAGGACTTGGGAGGTTGGAGTAATCCTTCCTTCGACGCGCCCTCAATTTTTTTGAAATGATGCCATATGAATCCATGATTTTGTTCTTTACCTTCTGCATAGAGGATCTAAATTAGTCCTCCGCTATGGAGAGTTCCTTGGACTCATCATGGTTCGAAGCCTCAACCATTTCCTATTAGGATGTTTCAGCATCAACCAATGTATCCTGGATGTGATCCACCCCTGTAGCTTCCTCACAGTTATGGTACTGTTCTTCACCCAAAACTTCAAACTGGTTTTGAGAGGTCACAATTGTCCCCCTTGATTTGATCTTCTCAGCATAAGAGGAGGTTTGCTGGAAATGATTTTCCATGGTAAGAGATCGTATCTGCTCAAGACCTCGACCCTTGAATTGGAAACGGTCAGGGCTGTCTTCCAAAACCATGCATTGTAAAGCCTCACTGGTGACATGACCCTTACTGTCATCCTTCAGGACAAATTCATCGCTTGTTGATGGAGTAACCTCTTGTGATACCTGTGGATATTCCTGAAGGACCTCCCTGGCTTCCTACCCCTCCCTTTGACTGGCCTGATCCGTATCCGCAGACAAGGGCCTCTCCTCATGCTGAACCTCACACACCTGCATGTCCTCGCATGAACTACTTGGAAAGGAGATGCCACCCAGATCATGATGCAGCTGATTAAACACCTCCGAAAAAAGTGGCCCTGAGACCTCTAGATCTCCTTTCTTAACTACAGACAAAGAGCACCCCCGACCTGCACCCCATTGATCCTACCCGAATCGATCCCCACCCATGGAGATAGGGACCCCCTATCTTGGACAGGCAGGGATTCCTCCAAGCATGCATCCCCTGAAGCATCCACCTGAGAATTGGTCCCAATAGATATACCATAGGGGTCGACCTTATGAGAACCTAGAGCCTTCTTATGGAATTCAATATGACTATGGCCCTGTCTATTACATCATGAGAAAATCTTAGTCCAATATTCATAAACAATCAGTTGACAATACCTATACTTCCCCTCAATTACAATCCACAAAATTTCAGGAGGGGGAAGAGAGAGATCCATTTCAACACAGAACCATGCCACAATCGGGTGCTTCATAGAGGATGTTCTCCAATCAGCATAGAGAAAACACCTAATGGAGTTACCTATAGAAGGGAGTAATTCCAGATTCTGGAAGGGTAGCGGGAGGTCGGGAAGCTGAATCCAAATCTATGTGGTGGAAGGGTCCCACTGCATGTGGAGATTGAATGACCATCGGAGTAGATGAAAATGGAATCCTCAGATAGATCTTCCAGATCTAGACCATTCCCACACCAAATCTTCCTCACTCAAGAAGTTGAGAAGAATCTGCCACGACCCTAGAAACTCGAAAACCATACGCTGAGCTAAACCCCATTCCTCATTCACAAGCCCATCAAAAAAATCGATCGGGGGCCATCTCCGAATGAACCGAGCCACCAAAGATGAAGAGAGGAGGGCAGAGGCTACGTTGAACTCCTGCAGAGAAATCAGAACCATGGGTTGTCCATGGAGGACTCCCGAATCCTTTGGGGATACAAAAATGCTAGGAAATAAAGAGAGGTCCTCTGATAGATGTAATAATATAGGGACCCTACCTCTATCCTGAGACCCTTGTTGAGAAGAATCATGAGGAAGAGACCCCTCCCATGGAAAAGGAGGGGCCACTGCAGCCTCCATCATTGCTAGGGCATCATCGTAGGGGCTGGGGCTCTCGAAGATTCTTTCTTCAAATCCCTTTCGACATTATAGTTTTTGACAGAAAATTAAAGAGGTAGAGAACATGTTACAATATGATTAAAATAAGACCATCATTTAGAAAAATATGTGAAACTATTTTAGGATTTATGTTGAATTTAAATTTCAATAAAATTAGTATAATCATTAATTTATTACATTTTGAGATTCTGGAATTTCAATTATACTATACCATCCACTATTAATTATATTTTCACTAAAATATATTCCTAAGAGACAAAATATTTTTGTCTTAGAAAATATTGATTATTTACTTTTAGAAAATATATAAAAATAAACTATCATAACACATATCTAATATGGTATTCTATGTGATTGAATAAACATTTTTAAAATAAGATTTTTTATTTAAAATATTCCATTGAAAAGGAGGGATTAAATTACTTATGTTTTAAAAAAAATATCTTGGATGAACTCATTTGTCATAATTATAACTCATTTTTCCTTATCTTCACTTAAACCATGTTATTGAATATAATGTATTATAAAATATTTGTATCAATTTAATCACCATATATTGTTCATATTAAACTCCTTATTTACAAATATATTTTGTTATTTTGTATGAGAAAATAATTTGAAAATACACATCCTTTATTTATATCCTTTTGAGCTTTAAAAATTTCTTTTAGATTAAACTCCTTTATGTCACAACCCTTTTATATATAACTTTAATACAAAAACCAATCTTCATTAATTAACTCATTTATTTTAAACTTCAATATATTTAAAAAAAATTCTAAAATATATATTGGTTATCTCATAACCTATAAAAATCAAATAATTGATATCTACAACATTAATAACTTATGTGGATTATCTAAAAAATATCATACCTATTGAGGTATTCTAAAAATTCCATCTATAATTGAAATATTTTCCCTCTATTACAAAACCTCCATTATGTATAATTCATTGAGATGTACCCTATAATATTCTTCATCCAGATTAAACATTTTCTATTTTTTACTATTTAAATAATGATAGATATTAGAAATCACATCTCTTACTCAACTATACATAACATATTCAGAACATTAGGTAAACTTTTATTAAACTAATTCATAGTTAATTATTAGAACCCTTCAGACAATGATTGGATAATGATGTTCATATCTAGATATATTCTTAAATAAGACCCCGATATATTTAAGTTATTTACAAACCCAATCATACTGTGTATATGGGTAGATAATGAATTTTCATATATCAATTTTAAACTAAAAATTTTATTTAAAACCATTAATCTAATCTCTCATTTTCTTTACATAATCATTTAAATCCATTTTTTGAATAATGTTAACAACTAGATTCTTATAAATGGATTTATCCAAATCATAGAATTTTCCTTCCAATATAATAATAATTATTATGTTTCTATACCAACACAGTAATTTTCTTCCAAAATTGATCAAAATGTCACATTAGATGATAATAATGATGGATTTTTTATCTAAAATATATGCTTTTATTAGATGAAGATCATGTTTTAAAATTATTGTGCCTATAAGGATTTGGTAATATTTGTTTTCAATATGTCAATATGTGGATAGTTATAGAGATGATGCTTCATGGATAATTTTTATAAGTTACATCTTCCAAGTTATAAATATGTTGATTTTTGTGTAGATCTTCAGGGAAACTAAAGTCAAGTATTGGTGAACTAAGGAACACTATCTAAATATCTTGGATTTTTTGAGTCAATTAAGAAGGTTTCGATTAGATTTTAAGAATCTAAAAGTCATTTGATGTAATTATATAATTTGGAGGTCTAGATCGAAAAATGTTAAAGTCATTTATCATAAATATTTAATATAATACTTTGTTTCAGACTAAAAAATTGGAAAGTCCCAGATTATAATTCTTCATGGATGATTTTAAGAATTTGATAATTAATATAAATACTCACCATAAAGCTTTAATAATGTGCATAATTCATCATAATAAGGCTTCAATGTAAAGATTTATGACTTAAATAAATTTTATATATCTATAAAATTGAAGGAAAAGTTGAGATAAGATCTGCACCCAAAAATAGGAAGGTCCATGTCAAAAAGATGCGTGATTCCATGTGTGTGGGGATTCCAAATTAGTTTAAAGTAAAATATTTCATAGAGAATTTAAAATAAGGAAAAATCTAATTATTTAGTTGATTTAAATGAGGAGTCTTAACTGAGAATCAATAAAGTTTGAATGAGGAGATCATGCCTACCAAATATTGAGGGTATTTCAAAATATGAAAGGAAAATAAATATTCAAATGATATTTATGTGTATAAATGTATTTAGGCTATAAATAAAGAATAATATAGAAAGAGTAAAAGAATATTGATAACTCTCATACACTATAAATAATCTTGAGATATTGAAACTCCATTATATCATAAAGAGATAGGGAGATCAGTCCAGATATCATTGAAAAAATAGAACTACTATACACCTAAGTATTCATGGAACTTAAGGAGTATCTAGATAATTTAAGATATGGAATGAGTCTCAAGACCATCACTACCAATGAAGTTCTTGAGGGAGTTCACATAAAGGACTATTGATATATCCACTTTTAGAGGAAGACCAACATCTAGTGGAGTATAAGAACACTAGGATACAAAGGTCATTCTTTATAAGATCTTTTATTTAAGAGATGTTGTATATTCTTGTGTACTATTGAATTGGTGGTGGGAAAAATGGAACCTATGTTGAAAATAATTATTGTATATAGTATAGAACCCATGTTGGGGGCATAAAAAACTTGGCATGGAGTGATCCTCTTATCCAAACCTTGAAAATATCGTATAATTTTAATTTTTTTACAATTACTTATCCCAACGGTGATCCTATAATATATCATTGATTATATCAATAAATTTAATAGATTCAACAATTTTTATTAAAAGGGAATAACTCATAAATGAAAATAATCACCGATGCACCCCTTATCCTCTCATTGATCCAATATATCTGGGTATAATAATTACCATCAAAGCAAGTTACCTCTTAAAAATCTAGAAGACTCCATCACTGTAAAGAATCTCATGAGAAAATTTCTAGACCAATTTTACTCAAAGATATAAAACCAAGAGAGAAGAGAATACTGGATAATATAATCACATTTTATGAGATGATAAAGGAACTGATCTTTGAAAAATACACAAAAACTAATATTTCCTTTGAATACATGTGAAAATTAAAGGTGAATAAAGATGAATCTTTAGAGTCAAGTGACTTGGATGATGGTGAGGATGAAAAAGAATTTAATAAAATGATTATTATTTTATCAAAGAGATTCTAGAAGGTAAAATGGGAAGGAAAAGGTAATACATTATTGATATTTTATAATTTTGATGATATTGGTAATATTAAAAAATATTTCCCAAAGACAATGGTTGAAAAATCAGAGTTAGATGTAGAGGATGTGCAGACACAAAATAAAAAAAATGAAAATAAGAACATGTAACAATTTAACAGTAAAAGAAAATGATTTATATATAAGAAAGGGATATGTGGATCATGATGTATGTAAGATAATGAATTTAATCTCTTTTATAATGTTGGTAAATTATTTTATTAATCAAATAATGATGATAATGGATATTAAAGGACATATTTGAGTGGAAAATGAAAGAAAAAAATAGAATTATTTAAGGAGAGGACATGATAATTCACGAAATAATAGAAGAAGCTTTAGAAACAAAATAAAAAATTGGATTCTAAGAAGGAATAATATGTTAAGAAGTAAGTGACATAAATTTTTTAGATCAAGAATCACTAGTCTATAGAAACGAAACAATAAAATATTAAAGTGAGCATGAACCGAAGAAGGTTGTAAGAGAAGAAGAACATAGAAAGACACATTAAATATATCTAATTATTTAAAATGAGTTGATAAAAGTTAGAGAATAATTAAAGAAGTATTTTGTGGCTAAAGGTGAACCTTACAAAATTTGTGAGATGATGGGATCTAAAAAATAGGTGAAATATGCACCTAATATGTATCATGTTAAATATTTTATTTCTAACAATGCAAGTGAAACACACACGATATATTCTATTTTTCATGAGAGACACTCTTACCCATTATTGGAAGAGAGAATACCAATAAGGTCTACCCCCAAGAAAAATAAGGCTTAGACTTAAGGATTTATATATATTCTATATATATTTACTATAAAAATGAAAGATCCAATTTTAGAGGTTTTTATCAGTGTTGTGGAATATATGGATAAAATCCTATTCTTGTTAGAATAATAGATTTTTTCCCAAGAAGTGATAATAACCAAGGGGGAGGTATGGTGAGAAAATGAGACCAAAAAATGAAAGGAAATAGGAAACGACTATATCTACGCTGAATATGTCTAACCAAAATAGATATTAATGTTTACAAGAAGTATTTTAGAGATGTAAAATGGAAATTCACAGTGATAAGGTTTCCCTGACTAAAATATCTTGATAAGTTAACTATTATTTCAAAGGGAAGTCATTTACTACTAAGAAGTGTAATGAGAAACCTAAATAAACTACACTTTTCAATAAGTATTTCTTGGTTGTTAAGACTAATAAACTGGAAATGGATGAAAAAATGGATAATGAAAAATTAAATGCTAACATTAAAGGAATGTAGTTAGTGGTATAAGTAAATCTTGATGATATTGGGGAATTTTTAAAAAATTGTGCCTTGATGATTCAAAATAATCTACATGGAAGTTGTGTAAATATTGGGATGACAAGAAAAACTATATAATTATCCCTCCCACCCGAGAAAAAATTAATGAAATTATAAATGAGAACATAAGGAAATGAAATCCCCTCTACAATGAGATGAATAAAATTTCTATACTGATGAAACCATCTAAAAAGGAATATTAATTCATAAAATTTATCGAGATTATTAACAAAAAGATATGTACCAAGTTAAGAATAAAATAGAAGTCTAGGGTTAGAGGAAACTCTAAGTCTGAGTGCTGCCTTTGAGGAAAAAAATAGAGTCCCTCTCTATTTTCTGTCATTTTTCATCTATATTGAAATGTATATAATTGAAGGACAAGTGGATCTATAACTAATATATAACAATAAGGATTGGATTATTGCAATATTAACATCCATGAATACGATGTGTGAGTACATCCCTCAAGAGGGGGAAAAAGAAAATAGAGCTATCAATATATTGTAAGACCATGAATCTGGAAATTATGGAATATCTAGGCCACCCCTTGATATTTTATGTTCAATGTATGAAAATAAATCTTATAGAAATTAGAAATAATTATTTTTAATAAACTTATAAAGGGGAAGTTTTATGTTTTTCACTAGATATTTCTGATTTATTTGTTGAGATATGTGTAGCACCTGATATGAGAAATAAGAAAATTATTAGTATGATATCATAAAGATGGTTGTTTATGGAGAACATTGAAAACCTTGGATATATCCCTCTTATTTCCCACATTATATAGACTAATTATATTTATAGTTGACTAACTTAAGGATCTTTTCTAAATAAGAATGTGATACCATCCTTCTCTCATGTATGGATCAATCCATTCTTACAAGGAGGATAAGAGGTTATTTTGATGAGTTGAGTAGAATACCATTGACTATTTTTATTTGATTTCAAATAAGGGGGAGAAAGAAATATGCACACATATTGAATTTAAATATGTGTGGGGGTATTAAAAACAAATACAAATATGGATATTTTTCTTCACATAAGGCTATGGTTTCATTTCTTTCAATATGTAAATATGTGTTTAGTATTTTATATGATGATGCTTAGAGAATTTTTATGAGTTACATATTCCAAGTTATAAATGTGATGATTTCTGTGCTGATCTTCAAGGAAACTAAAGGAAAGTATTAGTGAATATAGGGACACTTTCTACTATATATTGGAGGTTTTTTGGAGTCACTTGAGAAGGTATTGTGTAATTTTAAAGAATACCATAAATAATTTGAAGTAAGTCTATAATTTTAAGCTTCAAATGAAAAAATGGAAAAGTTTCTAATCATAAAGCTTCAATATATGTCTTTTCCACATACTGAAAAATTGAAAAGGATCTAATTTTAAATTTTCATTAATGATTTTAATAATTTAATGATGAATATAAAGCCTCACTAAAAATATTTAATAATTATTTTATGTATTAATCATAAGGCTTAAATATAAATCTTCATGGATTAGATAAATTTGATATGTTTATAAATGAAGGAAAAACCGAGATAAGATCCACAAATACAAACAAAAATGTCCACCTATAAAATACACATGATACTATTTATGTGAGGATTAAGAATAATCTTAAAGAAGTGTATTTTTTGGAGGCTTTAGAAGAATAAATATCTGATTCTTCAAGTGATTTAAATATTAAGTATTGAATGAGAATCAAGGAAGTTTGAATGAGGAGATATTTCCTACCAAAGATTAAGGAAGTTTCCAAATAAAAATGAAAACTAAAGATTCACATGATGTTATTCATGTATAAATATATGAATATTTATAAATAAGAATAATATATATATATATATATAGAATAAAATAATATTGAGAAATCATATACATTATGTGAAAAAATTTGAGAGCATGATATTCCATTATATTATAGATAGAGAAAAAGATGAATATGGGCACCACTGAATATAGAGAACTAATGTACACCTAAGTATTAATGGAAGATGAAGAATATCCATATCATTACAGATCTAAAAGGATTCTCAAGATGAACACTATAATTTTAGTTCTTGAGTAAGTACACATGTAAACCTGTTGATCAATATGATTGTGGAGGAGGACCAATATCTAGCTGTGTAGAATAAAACCAGGTGATAAAGGTATTTCATTGTAGGATATTTTGTTTAATAGTAATTTTATATTCAATTGAACTCTAGGGGTGGTGGAGGGCACAAAAGGCTCTATGTTGTAAATGATTATTTGAGATAATAGAGAATCCATGTTAAGGGGTAACCAATATATCAAGGACTAGGCCTTTTGGCCAAACCTTGTAAATAACATGTTTTTTTATCTTTCTTACTATTACTATATATGAAGGTGAGGATATGAGAAATCATTGGGTGGATCAATAACATTAACATGTTTAAGAGGTTGGGCTAAAATAGAATAACTAATAAGAGAAAAGGGATCACTGATTAACCCCCCCTCTCAATGATCAAGAAGATCTGGGTATAACAATAATAATTTAATGTGGACTTTTAATAAATTTTATCCCTCTGAATTTATTTCCTAATTTAAGTTTCATCATATCAATTATAGGGAAAAGATCTATATTTCACTAAACTTTGGGGTCAATATGAAGTTTCACCCATCAGTTAACCTTTTAATTTTAACATTAGGTTAATCAGATCATATATGAATCTCTAATAGTTGGGAAGACAACCCATTTTCCAAATCCATCGTTTGAATTATCCCAAATCTATTCCACCAGTATCCAAATAATATTTGGGTTTCCTAATTAATTATGATCCAAATATCATGATAAATATGGGCAACTAATATTATTAGGGTAAACTAAAATATACTTTCCTTGTGAAATATAATCCATGGGACCTTAAATTTAGCATGACCTTTTCATTTGCATCATCTATTTCTTGAAAAGTTTTTACATTGGAAGGGATTTGACACTTAATATATTTAAGGAGTTTTATAATATCACCATATTATACAATATATTCCAAAAATGAATGAAATCTTCTAATGATTTAATTTTCAGCATCCTATCCATTAACATAAATTAATATACGCAAAATATATTAATTTATAAATCTTTATAAAACTCAATATTTTTATTACTAACAAAAAAATAAAACCCAATTATATTCATGGATGTCTAAATACATCCCATGCACAAGGTACCTAAATCCCTCTTATATAAATATTTATAATCATATGAAACTAAAATTCCTAAAAGTGTTATCATCATGTGATAATTTTATATCCCCTAATTTTATAGAATATATATTAAGCTCCTAGGGTAGTGAGAAGTCTAGACCAAATCCCCAAAGTTTTTGTATCAATACTCAATCAATACCTTAATTCATATATTATTGTAACAAATAATATAAATAAATCAAAACAAATATTTGATTTCTATCTCGTTACCTATAAAAAAAATCATATTCATGGTTTATCCTATCTAAATATTATGTCACATAAAGTATATAATTTCCTATATGCATGGTATAAAATTTATAAGAAGTAGTTTAACACATTAAACTAAATAATACTTCCATTAAAAATATAACACTTATATTCATGACTTATAAACAAGGAATAAACTGAAGAAATTAATAATTCATAATCTCACACATGAGGTAAATATTAATGGGCAATAAATAAATAAAAAATTATAAACACTTTATAATTAAACACTCTTTATGGATATCCCCCAAAATAATTAGATTTTAACATTTAACATTTTTCTAATTTATACTCTTAGATTTTCAATTTACATGTAATTAAATATGGAAATGTTACATAATTTAAATATAACTTATTTTACATATATAACCATTGATCAAATCCATTAAAACATATTTTTGGTATATATTAAAAAAATTTCAAATTAAGTCCTTCAATATGAGCATTTCACATTTCTATTGATGGACATTAAAGAATCTAATATAAAACATTTATATTATTCCTTATTTTATAATTTATAAAATCTTTATAAATTATTCATAATATAAATACACATTAAACCTATATAAAATTTACAAAAACGTTTTTTATGGTTTGAAGCCCCCTAGATTTGTTTTTGAAATTTTTTAAAAATAAATTCCTTTTAAATTGATAAAAACTAGTAATTTATGTAATACATCACAATGTGGGTTCTTTTTTATGACAACTCTTATTAATGGAAACCATAAGTGTTTTATTAGGAGAGTTTTTTTAATATGATCCTTTGAAATCCACACTTTTGAAACAAAAACATGGTTTCACCTAGCTATATTAGGATGATTATATAAAAATAAAATTTCAATACTAACTTTAATCGTTCTTTAGGTAAAACACAATATTGGATTATTAAAATTACAATGCACTATTTTTCGTGAAACTATTCCAAGTACTTTTTTTTGAAAACCATGAAAGGGTTTTATAACATTCATAAAACCACGATCATTTTCACTTTAAGATACATCATGGTTTGGAAAAATTCATTAACTATAACCATTTTATACAACAACATGTCGCAGTTCTAGAAAAAACCTTTTATTCAAGTTTATTTATTTATATAAAACTTTAATCCAAATGATATGGAAGTGGATATGATGGCACTGTGGGGTTTTGGAGGGGATAACATGTGTCCTAATATATTAAAACAAATCCACCAAAATTTTATTTCCCTAAGATCCAATAATTTAATTTAATGAATTAAAATAATTTTAGAACACATACATTTTTCTCTATTGATTTGATCTATTGAAATCCTTAACATGAGAATGATAGAAATAATTAATAAGAAGCCAAAATATTCCATCCTCAGGTATCCATGGGATAAATGAATCTCCTAATACTTCGTAATGACCCCCTCTTTATCATGGTTTACTAAAACATTTGAGTTAGAGAGAGAGAGAGAGAAAAGCAATCTACTTTGAGGCATCTCATAAAACTATTTCAAATTATTCAAAAATAAGGATTCTTATCAAAATTTAATCATTCATTCATCATTGATGAAACATTTCTTAAACATTTGGAACATTAAAACTCCCTATAAATCATGGAATAATCCTTATAATGACCATTTAACATTTAAATTATCAACCATACATTCAATATAATTGAATTATTAGAAAATTATATCATAAATAAATTAAAATAACCTATGTGGAAGATTAATTAAATAACATGAATTATCATATAGTGCATTACCTATCATGCATAAAAACATTATGTGGTGACACTAACCAAGACATGGTTTACCCTAGCATAAAAAAAATGTGGATAAGACCACCATTCCATTTTTTTTAGAATTTGTGCATATTTATATCAATACCCTATATCAAGTAGGTAACCATATATAATAAAAGTTACAAAAAATTAAGACTAGAGTATAATAGATATGAAGAAATATAATGTCCATGAATAAATTAATAATGTAAAATTATTTACTAATAAATAAAAAATCCCTTTCCAAGATACCTTATCCATTCATTACATGGTCCATGACTATATACTGACACCGTACACTCTCCTCTCAAAATATTAAACATCCATATACACACCAATATATCACTATGAAAGTTCCCATATAGGGGTGAAAACTATAATCCAATAGGTCATCATAAAAGTTGAGTAATTCTAATGACATGATTGTGCCTAAAAAATAATCAAAGCATATGAAACCCTCATATACAATAAGGAACTAATAACTAAATACCACTCAAGTGTAAACTAGGTCAAATAATAAATCCTGTGAATATTCAGGCAAAAAAATAGGTACCAAAATAATGACACCCTTAGACATTAATTTTTTTTCCAAATAATTTGGGGATATCACAATGCAGAGCATAAGATCATAAAAATATATTCTATAATCACATTATAGAGGATTATGAGACATTAAGTTTCATTTTAAAGAAATGATTTCAAAACTATATGTATTTTTTATTGATGGTTTTTATGGTATAGAACTGTACAACATGCAAGGGGATGCTATAATTACATAACCACCAAGTCTCTATGGATGGTTAATATAAAATAATATATTTTTGTTAAAGTTCATCCAAAAAGAACTCCATGAAATGTTACACTATACATCCACCACTGAAACAACATTTAAAATTTCATGGACCACACATCAACCCATTCATAATGTAACTTACCAATGAATGAGTCCAATAAATCATCTCTAAACACCTCAAAAAATGATATCAAATCATCACATAATCAACATCACCACTTATATGAAACAAATCCAAGAGTATCACTACATAGGCATCATAAATAATTAGTAGGTTTACCCTCACCCAGTACCAATTTCTAGGGAAATTTTAATCAATAGAAAACAACTAATAGTCAAATAGGTTGGCCAAAAGAATGATATATCAGTCAACTACACATACAAACCACATATAGTAGAGAATGAAGAATAAATATGAGAATAAGATCCTTGAAATGTTTTTTAAAATCATTTATTTGAACAAATAAGTCCAAAATAATAATTAAACAAGATATCACAATCAATTAAAGTTCACAACTCATTAAAACTGCTATATGTTTTTCAACTCTCTTCTTTATGAAAAACAATGTCAAAACCTAGGGTTGTGGATAATCATTGATTCATATGCATCCCTATGGATATACTCATAGTCATGAGTCTATATAAAAGATACTCATATGTTATATTCACCCCAAATATTATCATATTTCATCCATCCACATCTAAATAAAAATATTCCTTTAGTGAAAACATTATCTTAGGAGCTCCAAATGACCCAACATGAGGAACAATCATTTTGTACTCAAGAAAAAAGAAACACAATGGTACTATATAAATTTTTATATATAGAGTTATTTCAAAATTCAATATGTAAATATAAAAAATTCTCAAAAAACATTTAAATGTCCTTACTTTGTTTAATTAACCTCACCATTTTCATATTCATGAAACAAATGAGTAAAATTGACTATTCATTTTTCTAAAATTGATATGAGGAAAAAACAACATATTTTTCTTTCTAATTTGATTGAAATGTCAATATGGTAGTTTATGGGTGAACTATGTGGACCTTTAGAAACATGATACACACTTTTTGTTAGTTTTTTATAGACACACATTCTATGGGTAGTGCACTCCAACCACTAGTCTAGGTTAATTTAGTTCAGGTATTTTTACCCACTCGATCAATTGATAAATGTTTTAGTTTGTCATCCTAATACTATTTGGTGGAACCTATGGGACCCTAACCTATCAGAAACATTTTTCTAGTATAAAATATTCAATGGGTGGGTAAGGTTGGGTGGGGTGAATTGATTATGAAGGTATACTTAAATTTTTCATACTCAAGAATATAAACTGTTCAAAAGTTACAAAATCTAAATAAATTAGAGTACAAAAATGGATAAATTAATTAGAAAATAAATCACTAAGAAGTTATAAAATTTTCTAAGTTAATAAAAAACCAGTATTAGAACAATATAAAAACAATTCATAGAGTTTAGGATAACAATACTTATACTCCATTAAGAAATATATAAAGGATATTTGAAATAGTTCTAATTGAAGGAAATCTTTTCTTTTATCCCAAAGAGGAAGAAGGATAAATACCCAGATCTAAGGGATAATAGTTTCCAACTAGAAATTCATCTATCAGTCTAATTATAAAATACAAGTTCTAAACTTGGAACTTCTTCTATAGATATTAGCAGAAGGCAGAAATATCCCCAAGATCATCTTTGATCAGAAAAATAAATAGCAAGTCCTTCTGCGGAGTTCATCAAACATAACATCCAAAAGATACAAATTCATAGCCCTATAATTTTTCAATAATTAAGATAAAAATAAATTATTACATTAAAAAATATTAGAGATTATATATTAAACACCTCCCATAATATAACCACTAGACAATCATAATAAAAAACATTACAAATGAAAACTCTTAAAGTCACCAAGGTATTGCAGTTATCAGAAGTAATCAACTTTTTGTCTCTATAAATATTTCAACATGTTATATTCTATTACTCAAAGCTCATTAATATTTATATACATGAACATAAATAAATTCTATAATCACTTAAGGGTAAAATTGTACCAATATTAGAAGCATATTTATCTTATATTAAAATGTTCAATGAAACTCCATGAAGTTCCATAACTTTCATGTATGAGATTCAAATCATATGAACATGTGAATCAAATGTTGTGATAATAATATAAAAAAACTAAAAACTATAAAAAAAGTTACAAGTTAAATATAAATCGTGTTGTGATTTTTCAAAATAATAGATTTGGAAGATGTAATTTTAGGGAATGAATCAATAGTCGCCCCCATTTTGAAAATCACAAAATATAAAAACCCTGACTGCTAGTCCCAAGCATGGTTAATATCCCAAGGGGAAAATCAATTTATTATTATCTTTTTCAATTTACCCTTGACAATGATCTTGTTCCACCATTATTAAGAACAATTCTCAATATCAAAACTAATATGAATAAATATAAGAAAAATATAGGGACACAAATTTTAATTATTTCAGCTAGTTTAGGATAATTCAATGGGGGTGATGAACTAATACACCTAAAACAATACACACATTTCTTGTTCATTAAATTTAAGTGTAGACTCATTGACCCTCTAGGTTTATAAACCTCACTAAAATTAAATTATTGTATAAATAAATTCTTATATTAAAATATAAAACTTACTAATCCTCTTTATAAACTGTTGCACCTTCCAAGAACACTAAACCAAATTATACTAGTGATAATATAGAAATTAGATTCACCATCAACAAAATTGTGAACTTCATGAACCAAAAGTGAGATAAATTCTTGGATCTTCTTGACGAATTCCAATAAAAGACTATAATTCTTTACCATTATTCTCTATTCTATGTTATCTCTATAGATACATGATCCCCCTTCCCCATTATGAAATATATCTTCTTTATAACTACATAGAATTGTCATAAAAACCTTTTAAATGATTGTTGATCCTAATAAATAAGATATGAAAACTAATTCAATGACACTCCTTGAATTTTGATTTAAGGCAATTTATTTAATTCCACAAATTCACTCATGAGAGATAAGAAATTTAAATCTGTAAATTTAATGATTCAAACCTACCATGACATGACAATAAATATCACAATAAGACACTTAGATTCTATTGAAACAGTAATAATGAACTCTTACACCTCCATGGTATGACTAAACCCATCATGGAGTAGTCGTTTGATCAACATAACCCCCCAAAACTCTCTCAGCATGTTCATAGTTTTACCTTGGTTTTCATGACGTGAAAGATCCTTATGTATTACCCTTCTTGACACATCCACATTTACTATATCATGGAATATTTTTCTTCTCATATAAACTAATTATAAAACCTCCCATTTGATGGAGACACTTACATATTATATCAAGGAACCATACATATACAGAGAATTCCATGCATTTAAATTTATGTACAAACCAATATCACAACATGAACAAGAACGTCACAATGTGAATAACCCTTATATATATATAAGGTCTCTTTTATATTCTCACCTAATTGTTCAACTATAATAAAATTATAATCCCCATTATGTTAAACACCTATTTATATCCAAATAGCCTAGATTTTAATATTCATGGGGTTCCTTCTTGATGTGATTTTCTCCCCATGATAACAACCTAAGTACCAAATCTCCTGACACAGCCAGATCATGGAATTACTATGGGTGTCATAGTGTGACTCCTATCCCATAGAAAAACCTGATCTATTTTTTTCTTCCAATTTACTCTCAAAATCCTTTACTATTATTCATTCCTTTATATGACCATTTGGAAGAACCACCACACTAATATAGTAAAAAAACACCTTAATAATGAAATAAATAAATTTTTCTAACAATATCTCTTATTGTATTTCATGACAACTCCATGAAAATTTGATAGACTATTCTTCATTCAAAAAACTACAGAATTGACCAAAAACTTAGTCTGAAAACTCCATCCTTCAGATAGTGTATTAATAATTCACTAATAACCAACTCCAAGCTAATGTGAGACAATATTATCATGAGAAAAAATAGTTAAATTAAAATATTTTCATAAAAAAACTTCTATTATCTTCATGCTCATAAAAACCATTGAAAAAGGATCCCCCCGGAATAAAAATTCATTCAATACCCCTTAAAAAACACTAACATTGGATAACCACTATTTATGAATAGGAAACATCACATGTCATCATCATTAACATTAGATAACTAATCAAAACTAAATTATGGAAAACTTATCCCCTCTGGAAATTAATCCAAATAGAACTCCACTAAAAGTTCATTAGAGGTTTAGAAATAAATAAAATTCATTAAAGAGGCTCAACATACCTTTCCATGAATATATAATCCCATGAGGGAGAGCAGGTTGTTGGGACCAAGATGGTTGAAGGTGTTTCAAAGATGCTATATATTGTTAAGAAGGTATTGTCTTTTTTTTTGTCCAAATGAAAATCACCTAAATTTGTTAAGCCTTCCATAAAAGGTGATTAGATAGAGATGTAATCATATAGAGATAAACAATATGAGTTTACTAAAATGAGTCCATTGGAATAAGTTTATCAGACTGAGGTTATCGACCTACATTTTATGATAAATGTTTATCTTATCTTATGATAAAGTTTCATCAGATATAGAGTTTGGAGAAGTATTAAATTTGGTGATGATTTGTTTTTATTAATTATCCTAACATCATGATTAATTAAAGACATCATGATATAAGTGTATGTTAAAAGGGGAAGAATTTTTTTGTATGTAAAAGGTTAATATTGTGAATTTTTATATATGATCATTGGAAAAATGTGATCAAAAAGAGATTTGGTTGATAACAGTTTATGCTTGTAGTTTTTAAAGAACCATGTAAGTGTTTCTTTGTATGAATTTTAAAGATACAACATATTTTTTTGTGCTCTACCTAAGGGTAGGTGATCAAGGTTGTGTAGTTTTCTATATAGAGTATTTTTTTTGAAGTATAAATGGAAGAAGATAAGGGATTTAATCATTAAAATTCAAATGAAATGAATAATATCAGAAGATCTCTCATGATTTTATCTATCGAAGTCCATTGGATGAACCAATGATTGACCATAAGAATTTATGTCATCTTATATATTTTTTTGGTTGAATTTATCATACATATGTTTTTTGGTTGAAGTCATAAGATGTATGTTTCTATATGAATTTCACTAGATAGATGTTATTTCAAAAATGGAATAGTCGAAGTGTTCTAATGAAATAAATCAGATATAGGTTGTGTTTAGAGAAAGTTTTCTAATAAAATCCTATAAATTTATTATAGGTGGATCATATAGGGTCTCGTCAGATAAAAATACTACTAAAAAGTTTCACTGGACGAATGGATGGTATAAAGTTTACCAGTTCTAAGGTCTTTATAAAACTTTCATAAATATTTGAAAAATGTAATGACAGTGAGATGCTCATTTAGTTTTTATAAAATCATTGAGGAAGATCATGGTTCTTACCAAGTGTTAAGAAAGTTTTATAAATCCACTTAACACCAATATTAAGGATGTTTGGGTAATTTTGTTAGTGTTGAGTGATCATAAAGCTTCAAAAAATACTCTAGATGTCCTAAGAAGAATTTAGTGATTTTTTTGAGTAGAAGTTTCAAATTTTTATCTTTTGAGGAGTGGGAAAATAAATTGGAGCTACTGAATTTTCTATTTTAAGAGATACTATATAAAGGGGTGTTCATACACACCAAAATTGTACATTTTTCATGAACAAATAATTTGAGTGAAGTGATGTAGAATTAAGAATATTGATTAGATAGAAATTATGGATAAAAATTAGATAAATGATTACTGGATAGAGGCTTACTATACATTTTCATCGAATAGAAGGTGTGTAGAAAATTTTACTCGAATAAGTTAAAAATGGAAACAATTGAATTTATAAGGTGGAATTGGTTGAAGGATATCAAATAATTTTCCATAAAGTAGTATAAGATAGATAGTATGATGAGGTATTATATGGGAACAATTCAATTGTGAGTAGATGAACGAAATTTCATAAAGATTCAATCTACACAAAGAAACTATACATATTATACCGGATATAAATTAGATAGAGTATATTAGATGATCCCATCGAAAATACAGCTAATAGACTAAAGAAAGTTCTTGTCTACTACTGGGCAAGAATGTAAAGAATAAGTACTTAGAATGAAGATAATTTGTGAATAATTTGAAGCAGCATAGTGGAAAAATATTGAACCATATTGGTGAATGTTTCTTAGATTTGTTATGAAAATAACTATTACATATTTTATTTGTATAGAGAGTATATACACTATTGTTTTATTATAGTATATTTTAAGTGTAAGGATATTACCTAATTGCTATAACCATATAAAATGAATTTTTTTCTAGTGGATGGTGTGGTGTTGAATTATTTCTAACCATGCCAAGGACTAGATACTCTTATTGACTAGTGAACCTTGTAAATATTTATGTTTATGAAGTTGTGCTTGTTTTCTTCCATTCCATTAAGTTCATATCTCTATTATATTAGGTTAAGGTTGTTTCAAAAGAAATAAAAATTAAAATAGAAAATATCATTGATTCACCCCTATCCTTCTCAGTGATCACATAGAACCTAATTAATCCTTTAAAGTGTTATTAGAAAAAATATTCTATTCATTGAATATTTGATAATATTTTTTTGAAAAGATAAGCTTCTATGGATGTTCATAACTCTATGAACAATATGGGGATTCTATTCTTTGATGAGGAGAACTATTATATCTAGAAAGGTATAATGTTTATTTATCTTATGTCCCTTGTTTATGAAGTTATTGAGGTTGTTATAGATGGTTTCCTTCCTTTTATTAAAGGTATTCCATCGATAGCTGCTAATAAGGAACATATGGAGAATAATGGGCAAGACAGAAATGTAGGACCCCAAGACACCCTGAGAGGGGAGGGGTGAATCGGGGTGTCAACTTTTTCTCTCAATGTGATGGATATTGTCCCCCTGTTGGTAGGAACATTTAAAACCTGTATGATGGATATGATCAACAATCTAACATTCACATTCAATGAATTGACACAACACTTTTACTTGGTTCACCACTAAGGGATACATCCAAGGAGTATACGCTGACAGGTTTCCGGTCATACCTAATTCCACTATTCTTCACTAGTTGTGGATTACAATGGTTTGGGAATAGTCACACTGTCCCAGACTCACTACCTTTACAAAAGTTTAGGGATATCTCACTACATCCCTCAGGTCACTCCTATTGACTCTCCCTGGCTCACTAACTTTGGTGATGTCCCACTCAATTTATAGACGTAAAGCTCTCTTCAATATATAAACATAAATGTCTTTGTCTTTTGTTCCGCATGAGACAATTCTTGCATCAGAGTCCTGAGTTGATGCTCTTTTGTATTCAATCTTCTACTTTAGTGCAATAACTGGATGCACTAATTCTCCTTCTTCTCTTCCATTAATTCCCAATACTGACACCTGAGTGTATCGTTATATTTCCCTATTTCTACGCAGATCTGAGTTTAGTTGCAGGAATCGTTCTTCTTCTCTTTTCAAATCACAACGAGGGTGTTAAACACCAGACATGTGTATCCGGTACAACTTCTCTTCGTAAAACCGAATGGTTCACTATACTTCCTTCTTCACAAAGCTGCTTCGAGGGTGATAAGCAGCTATCAAAGGCCTGCAGGACCCCTAAATTTTTCACTCACCATTCCCGGTGTCTTGTGCATAAAATTCAAACCTTGTGTGTAAAAATAAATTTTGGAGCGAAAAAGGCTTTTCGCGCAACTCTTCTTCTTCGCGCAGAACTTCCCTTTTTCACACAACACCTTCTTTTTCACTCAACCCTTCTTCTTTTCAGGCACCACTATATAGCTCAATTTTTCCACATGCCAGAGCTCAGGATTTGTCTAAGTGTCGAGCCACTTCGAATGAGAGGGGTTCACCTCATATTTATAGGCATTTTTGATCCTACGCGTAAAACCCCATCCTGCACGTAAAATTGTCTCTTAGTTCTTTGAATTACACACACCTTCCTTTTATTCTCATGCACCACCTTGGTTTTTTGCGCATCTCATGACTTCTCCATTTTTCATCATTCTGAACATGAATCCTCTCTTGCGCGTAAAACTTAAAACCCACATTTTGCGCACAACCAATTTTTCGTGCAACCATTTGATTTTCCACACACATGGAATGAACATCTCATATTTTTTGCACACCTCTTGCCTTTTCTAAGTTTTAGTGTTTCTGATCCGAGACATGGCTTGCACGAAAAACTTACCCAGCTATTTCACGCACAATATTTTTCCACGCACGCTGCTGTTTTTCGCGCAAACCTGCTGTTTTTCACGCAACCCTTGATTTTTCACGCACACCTCCTGATATTTTGCACACCACTTCCTCTTTGCACGCACTTCCTTTTGCCAACAACCTGTGTCTTCATTTTTCAATTTTGAGGCCCAAAAAGTTGTCAAACAGTAGGAAAAAGCGCCACCTTCAATATATACTTCATTCGTAACCTTTATGCTTCTTTTCTGTGATTTTCCTTCTTCAAAAACTCTTCTTCTTCAACCGTCATTCTCTACTTCATGCAAAACATATGATTCAATTCTTCAAGTAGGCTCTTGCATGGTTCTCATGCAATCTTGGATAATTTCATGGTCTTCATCAAATCCTCATTCTTCTTCAATCAACCTTAGATGGATTATACCTCACCATTATCCACTGTTGTAAACAATGTGTCACCTTTGACACAAGTTATTTCAATTTATTATCTGTACAACAATCATCTGAATTTCCATTCCTCCATTTCATTGGATTACTTCTTGATCTCCTTCATTTTGATCGTCATTGACAACTATTGACAACAAATACAACCTTATATACAAAGTGGTCCCAAAAAGAAATTCATTGCATTCCTCACTCTCTAAAAGTGAGTTTCTTAGAGTTAAAGAAATTGAAATGTCTAAAGTAATCTAGGAAAAGTTGAATAATATCTATGAATAAAATACTAAAGTTTTGAAATCAAAGTTAAAAATATTGATATTAAAGTATGAAGAACATAATATGGGTGAAAATAAATTTTTTGGTGAGTTCTTTACGAGGTTAAATGATATTTAAATCACTATAATATGTCTTGGTGAGATGTTAGATGATTTAACCATTATTAAAAATACCTTACAAATTCTTCATGAAAATTTTATTGCTAAATTTTCAACCATAGAATATAGATATCCTAAAAATCTATTTCAAGATTATCTACATAGTACTCTCATTACTTATGAAATGATAAGATAAAAGGATATTGTAAATAAGGAGAAATATTATCAAGAAATATCTTTCAAGGATTTGAAGAAAAGAAATCTATGAATGTTTTAGTTGAAGAAGAATTTGGTTACTATGATTTAAAATATGAGTTTAATACATTTTTTAATGAATTCATGTCTTTGTTTTTTAAATTGTTTTAAAAAGGAATAGAAAATTATAATTGAAAGTTACTTCTGAAGTGACTTGGATGTAGAGATATTAGAACATTTACTACAAATTATCTAAGATTCAAGTAAAATAAAGAAAATGATGAATATGATAGGAAGTAACGAATATAGAAAAATCTAATTATTATTCTAATGGAAATGATAAAAATTTCTCTGAATACAAAAATAAAAACTTTTTATCTAATTATGAGAAAGATTATGGTAGTTAAGAAGAAAATAATTACTCTAGTTATGATACTGCTAGAAATAATTCTTATTGAAAAATTAAATGGTTAAATGTTTATCAGTGGATAATGAAGTAGCTATGGTGAATAATAAGAATAATCTAAGATGGAGTTCATGCTAAAGAGAGATTTGAAAAAATATATTGAAAATATTTTAAGACTTGAATGAGAGAACAAGAATTTAAAGAAAGAAAATTTCCATCAAACAATAAATAATATTTTCTTGAAAAAATCCATGTTTCTAGAAGAGATTGATAATATGAAAAAGTTTAGTGATGAAAAGAAGAACCTCAACATCAATATTGAAGAAAATTGGAAGGTATAGGAGGAATAGTTAAAACTTATTCAAAAAAACTTGTTAAAAATGAGAAAATAATTAAAAATATCTAAAAAATTACTACAAAATATGAAGAAAGTTCTATTATGTGTAAATATTTGAAGTATTAGAAGGAATTATCCTCAAATATTAATAAGAAGTATGAAGATTCACATAATAAAAATCAGGCTACAAACACTATGTGTGTAGTAAAAAAAGAAGAGTTGAAAAACAAGAAGTTTTCATGGTTTTAAAGTATGAAAAAAAGTTACTATAATAATATTTTTTATTGGGCCTAATAAGAAATCTAAACTAACCAAGAAAATATTATCTTGTAACCAAAACATTGGTTCTCAACAAAGTTCTAAAGTAGAAGGTAAGAAAGCTGATGAAAACTAGATAAAAAACTCCAAATAGTACGTAAGTTACAATGTAAATTATGATTTCTAAGGTTACTACTAGTATTGTGGAGGATTTTTTCATACAATGAATATGTTTTGTTTTAATCATCAACTCTACCATCAATACCGTATTATATGGAAGTAAATTTTGACTAGGTTTCAACCCACACAAAGAATAGAACTTTAGAAAGTCAGTTTAAATATTGAAAATAGATTCTAACCTTTGGAAAAAATTTAAAAATTATGTGATCATACTATAAATCTTTGAAAATTATGTCAAGTCATGTTAAATATATAAATATGTTTTTATAAAAAATATCAAAAGCTAAATGAGATGAATGAAAAAGGAAAGGAAAAGGCCTTAGTTGTTGGAATTTATCTCAAATATATAAAATTATAATGAACATGGATTTTGGATAGTGGGTATTCATATCACATGTATAAAGATATTAATTTTTTAAATAATTTTAAATATTATAAAAAGGTATAATTAATTTAGGAAATAACAGTTCACTCAGAATGAAAGGTGTTGGATCTGCTATCATTGAGGAGGAGAATTTAAAATCCAAAATATCCTTATATATCGATGGTCTGAAACACAATTTTACAATTATTTCCTAACTCTACGATGAAGGTAAAATGGTTGTTTTCTAAAAATATAGTTTTTTTGTTAAGAGAATAATATATTAAGAAGCTATAATGAGAGTCCAATGAATAAAGGGAAACTTATTTCAAGTTGGAAATTCATAAATTTCATGCTATCTAAACATGATAGATGAGAATAAACTATGGAATAAAAGGATGGGGTATATGTTTTAGAGGAATATGAGAATGATAAACAATAGAGAAAGTATTTATGATATTATTAACATTAAAAGTAGAAGATATTAGTGTTGTTCCATTTTCTAGAAAGGGAATATTACAAACTCAGTACATAAGAAATTTGAGATACATTTAACTCTTCCCTTAGAGATGATACATTTTGATATTTATGGTCCCATTACTAAAAAATCAAGAAATATAGTTAATTAATTAATTTTATTTATTTATAAATTTTATTTCATTACATGTATTATGTTTTCGAAACATAAATCAAATTCTCTAAAAATGTTTAAGAGTTTCAAGATAAGTGAGAATAATAATAGCGATATTTTGTGAAGAAAATATGAACTGATAATGGTAGAGAATATAAAAGTGTGATGTTTATAAATTATCTTAAAAATCTTGGAATTCATCGTGAGTTTAGTGCACCATATTCACCATAACAAAATGGTGTAACTAAAATAAAAAATAGAAGGTTGGTAAAAATGACATGAACAATGTTGATCAAATTTGATCCTTCATGATATTTTTTGAGGCAACCTATTTGAGCCATAATTTATGTTTTTAGTTAATTAATCTATAGGTAACACTATAATATGACTCCTTATGTTATGTGTTATAAAGAAACCCCATGTTTTAAACACAGAAGAGTGTTTTGAAGTCATTGAATTATAAAAATCAAGGGTGATAATCTTGGATAGTTTAATAAAATAGGTGTTAATGGAATCTTTCTTGGATACCCTTATAATGTTAGAGGATAAAAGTGTTATAATAAAAAAAATTCAATATTTTTGACTCATAAGATGTTTAAGTTCTCAAACATTTTGATGATAAATTTTCACATATAGATGAAGATATGGAAGAAAGGTAAGATGAGGTGGTTTCAATTGAACAATGTGAAAAAGTTCTTAATGATAGTAACAGTGCTAAATCTTATCAAGATGAAGATTCTGACTCAGCTATCTCTAGTGATAATAAACAATTAATTTTATATTATCCTTGAATGAGGAAGAAATTTAAATTTCATGACATCATTGGAGATCAATTATAAAAATTTCAAACTAGAATAAAATCAAAGTTTGTATCACATACTTCCAAATATTCATAGTTTTACCCAAAATATGTTGATAAATATTTGGAGCATCAAGAGTGGACTGATGATTTGAATGAAAAATTGGAGAAGATTGAGAATAATGATACATGAGAACTTGTACCCAAACCAAAAAATAAGATTTTTTTTGGTAAAAAATGGGTGTTTCAAAATAGGTTGAATGAAAAAGGTGAGGTGATAAGAAACAATTCACGACCAGTTCTTAACGGTTACTCACAAATTTACGACATTGATTTTGATGAAATTTTTTCTCCAATAAAAAAATTAGTATCTATCAGAATATTTATTTATATCACTTAAAAATAGAGATATAAATTTTTTTAAATGGATGTCAAGTAACCTTTTTCTAAAGGGAGATCTAGATGAAGAATTTTATATAGATCCACCTTATGGCTTCATGTTTGAGAAAGATGAAAACTATGTGTGAAAGTTAAAGAAGGAATTTTATGAGTTGAATAAAGAACCCAGAGATTGGTATTATAAATTAGATAATTATTTATAGAATTTGAACATTAAGAAATTAAGAGTTGATACTAACCTCTATATAAAAGAAACTCAAGAGATTTACCTCATTATGACTATGTATGTTAATGAGAATATATTTATAGGGAATGATGGAGAAAATTATTAAAATTTTGTTGAGGATATGGATAAGTTTTTTAACATATCCATGTTAGGATAAATCAAATACTTTCTTGTCCTAAAAATCTATCAAAATAAGAAATACATTCTTCTATCTAAAGAGAAGTATGACAAGGAACCTCTAAAGAGGTTTGGCATGGAAATTGATAAACTGGTTTCCATAATAATTTTATTGGGAAACAAGTTGTAAAAATATGGATATGCTAAGAAGGTTTATCCTAAAGTGTTTAGGGAGTTGGTTTCTAGTTTATTATATATTCTATATTCATGGATAAATATAGTTTATTCTATTAAACTTTGTGACAGGTATCATGGCGTAAAAAAAGAATCTAATATCATAGTTATAAAATAAATTCTTATATATATATTAAAGGAATATATTTTTTTTTGAAATATCATAGTTCAAGAAAGATTAATCTGTTGGGTTACACAGATGTAAATTAGGTAGGAAGTATAGATGATAGAAAATCCATATCTATTGGAATGTATTTCTTAAGAGAAATATGTATTATTTGGAATATAAAGAAGAAAAATTTACTGACACTCAGTAAAAAAGAAGCCGAGTATGTTACTGTAACTCCATCTACAAAACAACTTATGTGGATAAAGACATAGTTAGAAGAATTATTTGTTTATTTTAATCTCCCCTTATATTAGGATGTGATAATCAAAATTCTCTAAATTCTAGTATAAGGTATGTGTATCCATACCCTCTCTCATATTTTCTTTAGATAGTGTTGTCAAAGGGGGATAAAAATGTTGTAACACAAATCTATCCATTGGTATGTGTTTTAATATTCCAGGGAAAACATATATTTAGGAAGAGTTTTTAAAATGGGAAAGCTATATCTTAAGCATGAGAAAACTGTATTAATATTTTTTTGAAGTGTATGTATGAAATATTGTGAAAATTTACTCTTGTAGGATAAATTTGTTTTTGTGATGAAAATTTCTAGTGGAAGAATACATTTCTTATGAGGTGTAGGAAAATTTTTCTCAATGCTCTCATTATGGAAAATATAGTATTATTGTTCAATGATTGTTATTTTCTACTTAGAGTTAGCTCACATTGGCCTAGAATTGTTTGATAAATTATACATTATATGAGTTATAAGGTGTCAGTATTTTAATGTTTCGTGATTGGAAAAAAATAAAAAGAAGGAGATTATTGGGACCAAGATGGTTTATGTTTTTAAAAATATACTGGATATTGTTAGGAAATTTGTTAAGAAGGTATTGTCTTTTATTTTCTAAAAAAACTACCTATCTTTTTTAATCATTCTATAAAAGGTGATCAGATAAAGATATAATCAGATGGAGATAAATGACATGAGTTTACTGGAGTGATTCCATTAAATTAACATCATTGGAATGAGGTTATCAGCCTAGGTTTGGTTCTGAATGTTCATCTTATGTTGATCTTAAGGTTCATTAAATATATAATTTAGTGAAATATTTACTCTAGTGATTATTTTATATTATTAATGGTCCTAACAAAATGAGTAATGAATTAACTCATGATCTATTCATAACTCGAAAGGGGGAGAAATACATTTTTATGTACAAAGTTCATAGTAAAAAGTTCTATGTAAGATCACTGGACAAATGCTATTAGATAAAGGTTTAGCTGAGATGTTTTGTTTTTTATTTTTTGAAGTTTTTTATAAGGGTTTATTTTAATACTATGTAATTGTATAATATATTTTTGTGTACACTAAAAAAGGGTAGCTGAGCATGCTGCGTAAGGGTAACACCAAATTTCCAAACATTGTATATGGGTACATGTGATGCTACAATGTTTTTATACAATTTTTGTGAAGTCTGTCAAATAGAGGAATGGTTTTTAAGTACAAAGGGAATATGAATATGATTTTAATTAGAAAAATTACAATCAGATGAAGACTATCTGATGTTCTCTCAAAATGTCATTAATTGAAGTCAATTCGATGAACCAATGATCAGACATAAGACTTTGAGTTATCAGAAAAATGTTTTTTCTTGAACTCATCAGAAAGATTTATTTTGGTTGAAGTCATCAGATTGGCGTTTCTCTATGAATTTCATCAGAAAGATGTTGGTATGAAAAGAGAAACATTGAAGTGTTTTGATTCATTCACTAGACAGAGGGAGAGTTTGATGTTTTTTTTATATTCTACTTTGATGTTTTGGAGGATCATTATATAGAGTCTCATCATATGGTAGTGTTGCAAAAACGTTTCACTAGATAACTGAATGGTATAAAGTTTACCAATTTAAATGTCTTTACAAAACTTTCATAATGATATAAAAAATGTGACAATGCTGAGCTGATCATTCAACATTCCTAAAATCACATAAGAATATCATGGTTCTTTCCAGGTGTTAATAATGTTTGATGAGGTTACTTAATCAAAATTCTAAGGAAGTTTGTCGAATTTTGAGAGTGCTGGGTTTTCAATAAGCAACAAGAATACTCTCTAAGTCTTGATTAGAATCCATCAAAATCATTTTCAATTTTGAATTTTTGTTGAGCGAGAAAATAAAGTAAATCACCTACCTTTTCTCCTTTAAGAACTAATATATAAAGTGTGTGTTTGTACAAACCCAAATTATAAACTGTTCACACATGAAGAAGTTGAGTGAAGTGCTACAAAATTAGAAATTTTATTGGATAGACTTTGTGAAGAAATATCAGACATATGATTGAATGAACCTGTGGTGCAACAAAAGCCTAAAAAATGTGCGGTTTAAAAGTTTGGGTTTGGATTAATTTTAAAAATAATTAATCCATGAAAAAACTTTTCCTATATTTTTAAATGGATCCCATGTAACTTAATTTAATCATGAAAAATAAAATTAAAAAAAATATTTAATGGTATGTTGTTTATTTGAATTTGTTAGTTTGATCTGATCACCATCGACGTGTAATGGATCAAAGGCTCCTAGATAAGAATATTTTAGACTATACACACATTAAACACAATTCTTGGATCATCGATCTATGTTTTTCAGGTGCTATAATGGGAAATAGAAGTGCTTTACTATGTCCCTTTGATCTTTCAAGGAATGTAGACTTGATTGAGAAATTGGGATTGATCTAACCTTGTTATTCCTTCAGAATATCTCTCCAAGTACTTGAGAGGAGAGGAGAGAGATCCTATTTGACTAAATTAATCAAAATAGTGGAGGTTCCTAATCAAAAGGATAAAATGAGCTTTTATACCAAGGTAATACTTTCCAAAATTTCAGTTTTTCCCTGGAAAGTAATAAAATTCATTTTAGACCTTTGTGTACTTGTATGGATTAAAAAAATTGTCATAAAAGTCCCATATATTTTACCACTCACTTGTAAAATTATAAAATGTTATGTGATAAAACAATAACCATTAAATTTTCCTATAATCTCCCCAAATAATTTAACAAACCTTGAACATATTATGTTCGTTTAAAAATTTATATTTTCTCATATTCAATTTTATGATCAAACAACTTGTGAATACTATGATAAATTAATTAAATGATCATTATTCTAAAAATTAATAATATAATTAAATTATTTTTACTTTCAATCAATTATACTCGAGAGTTCACTAGACCTTACACATGGGGCCCACTTCATCATATACTTCTATTCATTATAATAGGTGGAACCTCTCGATAAACTTAGTGTGTGACCCACTTTGTCCTCATCTAAATATAATTGAGTCCAACCCATAGACCAAGAGTGGATTATAGAAAACTATCATGGCCCCTAAGGAGATAAGGAATTTCATAACTATAACTACCTCCTAGGAACACAATCTGTGTAATATAATAACTTTGTCTCACAATATCTCATAAAGATGGATGCACACTTGTGTCAAAATCCTTTTATTGATTTATATATTTCAATACCTTACTTTATAGACTTACATTCTTGTACTATGGAAATGGATATAATGAATGTTCTACCATCCTGGGAAAACTAGGCCCATGAGATATCTCTTCCTCAACTCGTAAGCAGAAAATTATTTCTTGGTCATTCAATAAATGCCATACCACCAATGACACACCCAAAACAAGATACCTCACCATGGATTCAATGTTTTTTTTCCTTTAATCAATATATCTAATCAAATGGTACAAAATGATAATGATATCAAGTTTGGAGACCAATACACATGTTCGTAGATAGGAGCAACTAATGACACATGAAACATGTAGTGTTCCTATTGGAAGGTCTTTCCACATGATCTAATCTACTTGAGATCACAAAGTGTGATATTTATAAGAAGAAGTATCAATTCATATGATCCACCAACAATTGATAATCATAAATCATCTGTGCCCTATCATTATGAAGTTTCTAGACCAAAGAACTTTTGTTAAAGATTAATGTCATAATATCTCTAGGTTTTCATTATAGTTGGGAACTGCTATAAACTTTTTATACAATGTGTAATCGAAGGAAATTACCATGTAAACAGTGGATACAAAAGTAACAACACAATTATAATAATAATAAACACATTTATATATGTCAAATTGTATATATGAAATTGATGTTCCCAGGAGGAGTTGCACCACTGAGAGGGGGGATGAATCATTGGTGATTTTTATAAATTTTTTTTCTTTTGAAATTAACCCATGTTCACCTAATAGGATCGAATCCACTCTTATTATAACTCAGACTCTTATGAATGTAGTAGAATTAAATGTCATTAGAACACAATATTTTTACAAGGTTTGGTTTTAATATGATTTTAATCTATGCTGTGATTGGTTAGACTCCCCAATCACATATTCTCCACTATAATCACAAGTGATGACAACATAAATTTCTTCACTTACATAGCTTCCCACTATGATTTATAGAGTCCCACTAGAACAATAGTTACACAATTTAAGTTAATAAAACAATACAAAAAACCCAATAAATGATCACTTTTTAATTTTTCCTACTTCTTAAACAATTAATGAAGATATTTTCTTTTGAGACTTCAAGATAAAAAAATATAATACACTCACTTCAAGAAGAACATAACTGAACTGGTTCTTCCTCAATATATGAATTTTGACTTCTAAAAAATATAATTCTCATTTTTTTTTGAAAAATGGTCATCATGTGCATAAAATAATTAACATATAGCACTACAAAATACTATCTACAGAAACAATTTTACTGCTTAGAAAATTGATATATGCACTATGAGCGGAAAAATATTTTCTAATAAAATATGTGATTCACTTCAATGATCATACATTTTCAAAGAACATCATTTCATCTGTGGATTGAACCAACATTTATAGCCAAATATTCACCAGTTATTGAAGAAATTATCGCATGATAATTATACAAATGTGGTAATCAGTTTAAAGCAGTTTAATGGTTTCCACATAGAATCTCTATAGATAATTTTTTATTCATGTCTACAAATCATTTTAATTCCAATATTAAAACACTCACAAAAAAAAAATCATCACAAAGTAACCTCATCCGAAAATCATGGTGTCCACAAACTCATTTCCCAATCACAATTCTATTCCCACATAGCATTTCATTTCCTATACGACATTAAATATATAACATCATCTTCATAGAAGATTCGCCGCATACTACATGACAATCCACCAAATCACACTGCATAAAAAAACATCATCCAAAAACTAGTAGCACCCCACATATAATTTACTTTTCTATGTGGATTCACGTGGAATCACCACATACAATTTCCTTCAAACTCACTGTACATGAAATCTTTCACCACAAACCATATTTGTGTATAATTTTCTACTGAAAATTTTTCTCTATGTTCTACATGTTTCCATTCACATAGTAGCTTCACCAATAGTCATCAAATACTTGTTTGTGATGCTAAAACTACAATACATGTATTTTCAAACAACTTCATCACCTCCAAAAATCAGCTTATTTTCTATGAAGCTTTACATAGGATCTTCACTATGTATTGTATTCCTCAAATTTATCTTCTCTACAAAGCATTATTATTGCATAACATTTTTCTCACATTGAATTTTGGCATAGAACAAATGAAGTTTGTTCCACATAGAATTTAAGAATGTACATAGTTTCTCAGCCTATAACCCTCATCCCTGAATCATCTTCCACATAGAATCATCTCCACAAATCCAACATAAACAAAAAAAAATTTTCTTTGCAAAAATCCATAATTAGACAATTTTAAAAAAATTTAAGAGCAATGAGAGATCCCATATGGAGAACGAGTTCATTTTTTGTTCTTTGATCTGTAATGCTTTACTGTGAAGGGTTTTATTCATAGAAGGTTTAAGACAATTTCAAATCATGATCGGGTGACTCATATGGGATAGATCAGATGGTTCATGTTCTATTAATAAGTTTTTAATGAATGAACAATATCCCAAATATATCCTTCAAATGAATTTCACTTTGGTTTAATACTCCAACACTGACATTGCACCTTACAGCCGACACCAGCATTGACACCTAGATAAACCACACACACCACTTGGGCTTTGGTCTACGGTCTACTGGCCCGACCTCTGTGCATTTTCAAGTGCATGCTCTATTATCCCTATGCATGATATTTTTATCATTATATATTCCCTTTATATATAGGGGAAGTTTTGTGGGCCTCTACACGACCCTAGATGCCTTGGGACTTGACATGGTTTATTCCATGGGTGTGGTTAACCTATGGGTCCCAAATGTTCCCATGTTGAGATGACCTAGGAAGGACCTAATTTTGGACTTATTTTTTATATGAGGATTTTTAAAATACTTATAAGAAATCTAAGTCTAAAATATAATACAAATACATCCCCAAGAAGTTCAACCAATTATTCTTTTCTTTTCAACTATCTTCTTCAATAAACCATCCTCATGGATTTCATCTTCAATATTATTTTATAAAATAATATTTAATTTCATCTTAAAATCATCATAAAAATGAATATTTCCTTTGTCTTCACTTGTACTAAAAAATTTGAATACTTCTTAGCACATTACTTTGAAAATTAAGATCAACAGAAGCAATCTTCACATTTATACCAAGAGGAATTTTATAAGTGTGACATAAATTTTTTTAAAAAGAATAATTTTCCTAGAGATATGTCTAATTCCATAAGATAGACCCATAAGAATTCTCCAAGAATCACCACTTCATCCATAAAAATTATATAGAAATCACCACTTCATCCATAAAGTTTCTCTAGGAATCACTACTTCATCCAACCTCACCAAACACATATTGAAACACTTTGAAAAAAAATACAACACATAGGTTCAATAGTATTGGTAATCAAAGTACATCAAGGAGTTGTCTCTTGGGCACTTAATCTCAACACTCCCACTTCCACTATAGAAATATGATAACAATTATTAACATGTAAGCTATCACATGAGTATAATGCTTCTATATAGATATTGATTTAGTCATAGGGTCTTCCACATTTTTCTCCATGGATACTCTATTAACTGTGAATTAACCTCTATGAGTATAATCCCTCAAGAGATGAAACTTACCAAGTATATTCCTTTTCCTTTGGTATGACATGGTCTCCTTGATAAGAACCACTACCATAGTATTATCACATTATACTATTATAGGGTCTGCAATGCTAGGTATAACACCAAGATTGGAAACAAAGTTTCATATCCAAAATGATTCCTTAGCTACATCAGAATCTGCTATATACTCAGACTATGCTATAAAATTGACAACCATAGGCTTCTTCAAGATCCTACAGTTCACTGTACCAATATTTTGGAAAAATACATTGCCTGAATAAGATTTAATATCATCAAGATCTATCTAAAATCTAGCATCATTTCATCCCCTAAAAACTAGAACCTCATCTTGTCTATACACTATAAATATATCATTTATGAATCCCAATTACTTTAGGATAGTTTTTACAGATTTCCACAACTCCCATGCATATCACTTGTTTGTTTTACTATGACTCTCGACTCCAACTATTTTTCCACGCACTCCTTCGTTCATTAAAATCTATACTCACACTCAGGTGAGGGGATCTCATGGTGTAAAAATACATTTTATAACTTAAATGTATACACACATGAACTTATAAAAATTAAATATGGAGGGACGATAAAAAAATCATCAAAATAAAATTAGTATTTCATTTTTAAAACATAAATGTAAAAATAAAATTAAATAAATAATAAACAAAACATGCACAGGACAGTATTGGTTCATGGATAGTCAACATAAAATTTTATTGCATTAGAATAATTAAAATTTATAAAATTAAACTCGGGGGTATTTATAATACATTAAATTTCAGTAAAATAATTTTAATTAATTATTGATATTTCCAAAAACACCGAAAATAATTTTATTAAATCCAATACAATTAAATTTAATTTATGAAATTTTTTCAAAATTTTTTATGTCCATTTGAACCTAAATAAGATTCCTATAAAATTAATTTAGGGCTTATGATGGGTTAAAAGGGTCGGTCTGATAAGACCTGGACCAAATTGGTCCATCCCAAGATAGGGAAACCTTTTAATATATATATATATATATTATAATAAGATTATAAAGGAAATTTTTTAATTTTTTAATATATTTTAAAGAAGCTTCTATGGGGAGCTTTGAATAAGCTTTCACGGAAGGCATTGTCCTTTTAATGAAACATGATTCCATGGGAATCTTTGAACAAGATTCCAAGAGAAGATTTTTCCTTTTAATTAAATAATATTCTAATGTAAGATTTATCCTTTTAATTAAAAAATCTCCTGAGAGAAGATTTATCCATTTAACTAAACAAGATTCCAAGGAAATCTTGTATTTCCAACAGACTACTCCAACATGATTCTGGTATATCCGGCTGACACAAAATATGAAATGAATAGTATTTTCCATATATTATTTTTTGATATTATATGGATTATTTTTTAGACCAGGTACTGAGATGACATGTGATTATGAGGCCTGGTGTTCCCATGATAAATGTTTGAAAAATATTAAATATTTTAAATAGCATGCACATGTAGTTTTGCTAAAATGTGAAATAACTCAAAAATGAAGGGCCAGATCAGAAATCCGAGGGATCCATTGAGTTTATAACATGTGTTTTACCTGATGCACAACATAATATTTGTCATATCATTCCATTTGTGAAAAAATTCATCATTTTCATAAATAAATAAAATAAAATAATTAATTAATTTTTTTGGTTTATTTTAACACAATGACTAATTTCTCCTTTAAGTACACAATTATAGATTTTTGGAAAGGGTTGGATGCTAAACCTTATAGACCTAGAGAACACTATAGGAGATCATTTATGGTGAATAACTATGGACCGGGATGAGATTTTGGATCGTTGTGCCAACAGAGTTTGGGGATATCATCAATGATAGAAACATAACTGTTCTTCATCAATGATCGATCTGAAATCTAGATAGTTTTTTTTGTGATTTCCATCTTGTTTCTTAATCTAAAATGAACATAGATCAATTCCATGAATAGAACTGAAATGTGCATCATTGGTATAATTATATTGATGGGATTTTTTATTCATCAGTATTGATTTATCCTGATTCATTTGTCTTATTCTATAACAATGAATGGAGGATAAAAAAATGATGGAGGTTCATTCCTCACGTTTTATGTCTTATGAATTTATCCCATATTTCTTAATTTGATTATCATTGGTATTTCTTTTAGACAACTATTTGAACAATACAAATCTTCTTATCATTTCTAAATCTTTCTTCGATGCAATAGATCAAAACCGGAGTTGAGGATCATGATGGAGGTTGTGTTTTGGGAATCAATGATTATGATGGGTATATTTAGGGAGAATGAAATTGTATTGGGGGTTATTTATTTTCATGAGTGGCGTATGGAAATGTGGATGGAGGTTTATTCTTTCTGGATTTGTTTAGTGGTTGGAATATGGAAAATGACTGATGTTAAGGTTGTTCAACCCCATATACGGTGTTCTTGGGAAAGATTAATAAAAATGGACGCTGATCAAGGTAACACGTGGACCAGGAAAATATTTTTTTAAAATCCCAAATAACACGGCATGTAACTCCGGATTACATGTTGTGTGGGGCCCTCATAGTTGATTTTAGGTTTTCAAGATGAAGTTAAGGATCACATGGAATATGGCACATTTCACACGACATGTGACCCCTCCATGATGAATGACGTGTACCTCATAGGGTACACGAATAAGAGCACGAGTATATGACTAGTGGAACATAATGTACTCAGGCACAGACATGACTACCTGTACATGGGTTGGTACATGGGTAGATACAACAAGGTGACATGGGTAGGTGTCATGTGTATTTACACATAGTGTATTTTTACACACTATATAGGTTTATAATTACATGCTTTTTGAGGCTTTACCACATGAGAAAACTTGGGGATAGCTGGACACACCATGTACTCCTGGTGCACACTGTACACCCCCTTCAAGAGTGTTTTTATCTCTTTTCCCCTTAGTTTGGACTAGTATTGGTTGAGTGTGTTCCCTTGGTCCATTCCCTTTAGGGTATAGTAAAACATTACATCTGTGTCATAGGATTGTGATCCCCTCTAAAGAAAGAGTCTTAGTTAGAGTTGTGGCGTCCTTCTATGAGAGTGGAGTGAAATCCTCTATTATATTTGTTTCCTTGGTGGGGTTTGTGAAATCAGTAAGACCTACCTGGGCAGGGTGTTGATCCTCCATCTGGAAAGTCGTATCATTAGGGTTCGTGGTATCATTGGAATATAATCCCTTACATAACAGGTTGATCCAGATTATATTTGTGGTGTCCCCTAAAAGTTCTGGGCAAGAAAACCTATCTAAGTATCATGGTCTTCATAGAACACTGAGATTTATTGGTAAGGGACTAATGATCAAAAACTATTTTTAGAGTGTCTTTGATGATGTAATTTACCCTAGAGTGGGTTCTCCAAGAACAAGTGTTTCTTCGAGTATAATCCTATGGTTGATAGTTGGTTATGAACTCTTGGTTGCATGATGTCTTTCCTGATTATATCTGTGTGTTTCTATTATACATTGATTCTTATATCTTGTATTGAATAGACTATACTTGGTAATTCATGTTTAGTGTTTTTTAGGTGTCCTATGTATTTTTATAATCACCCCTGAATGGGATTTTCCCACATGTGTCATGTCTTATGTAGATGAAGACCCATTTAACAGTGTCCTTGGGGGAAAGGGTGTGGGTGGAGTATAGATGGAGCTTGTTAGAACGTGGTTTTTATGAGGAGCTTGCATTTGACTTTATTTCACTCCCTTGGTGTAGGTTTTACTCTTTAAAGTTTTTGGTTGGGCTTGAATTTGACCCCATTATCTTCTTTTAGTACTTTATTCTCATACATTGTTATGGGATCTAGATATATAAATACATTTTTTCAGTTATTTTGAATTTCATAATTGTGTGCTCTTGGATATGTGTGCATGTGTATAGGTACTTTAGGATAATTCCTCCCATTTATGGGACATGCCTACTTGGTGCTGGTCTCCATCCCCTATTCTATTGGAGGTGGTCTTTGGGTAGTCACAAGTTGGAACTAGGTGGTTTGGGTTGTGATAGAGTGGTATCATAGGTGTTAGTTAAAATTAGGACCTGATTCAGTGGGATTTGTTTGGGTCAAGAATTTTTAGTGTTTTGAGTTCGAATTTTAGGTTAGGGACTCCAGTGTTGGTGTGGAGGCTGGCATATCCCTACGCTAGGACTCTGATCACCTACCTTTTGACTCAGTACATGTCAAAATTGGTTGAAGGAATTTTTTTGGGTACATGCATCTTATAATAATGGGATATTTTCTCCATATACTTCTTGAGATAGCGCCCTGGATACACTCTGTTGAACATGATAAATCTTGTTTAATTTCATTATGCCTCTATATATAAAACTATCCAGGGTTCAAATACATGATCATGTGGATGATCCGCCTAATTAAGAGGCATCAATACAGGTTGTTATACCAAAGATAGAACCTCCAGTTGGTTTACCAGCTATACTACCACCCATTGAGCAGTAGATGGCGCAACAAGTACCGACTAAGGAAGCACATTTGTTGAGTACATTACATTCATTTCAAAGGAAGTGAAATACTAGGTTTCAAGGTGAGACAGAACCCTAGGTGGATGATGAATGGCTTGAGGCAGTCACCCAGATTTTTTACCTAGTAAGGATTCCTAAAGATAAGATGGAGATCCTCATGGTGAGTCTTCTTCAGGGGTCTATTGGGTGATGGTGGAGTTTAGTGACTCAGTCACATGATGAAACAACTATCTCCTAGTCTTAATTTGAGCATATCTATAGGGAGGAGTTCAATCCGATGAAATTGTGATCAGTACACATATAAGAGATTCTGTATCTGCATCAGGGCAGTTTAACCATGGAAGAGTACTCAACATGGGATACTGATATATCATGTTACTCCTTAGATATGGTGTAGGATCAGTTCTTCAGAGTTCAAACCTTTGATAAGGGATTTCATTAATACATAATGTATTTAGTGGTATCCATTTACATTCCCACATATGCTGGGGTACTGGATAGAGCCTTAGTAGTAAAGATATTTATTAAAGAGCAAGCACCGATAGTGGGTGATAGTAGTGGACAACCAATAGCTGAGACCTTAATAGCAGGTAGCCAATGATAGTTATATGGATCCAAGTGTGTCAAAAGACTTTGGAGGCGATCTCAGGACAGAGGTTCAGTGGTGAAGGGATCTCAGAATGGCTAAAATCAGCAAAGGGAGAGGCGGTGTTTCTCCTGCGTTGGTCGGGTACATCTAGATCATGATTTTATAACCCATCATATAGATGATTGTGAGGCAGTCAAGGAGTCACAGAGGTAGAGAAATAGGTAGTAGTAGGGTGGTCTGTAGGCCAAAATACGTGTAAGATGGGTTGATAGGGAAGAAAAAGCTGGTCAGTGGTTCGACCTATTACAACCACCACCCCCAGGTGGTCCATGCTAGGCTCAGAGAGATGGTGGATTGGGACAAGGAAAGCTGCAGAATATGGAGTCCTATGAACCTAAGGATCTAGGGATGATATGAGGTATAATATATTTCTTTTCTACTTTATATGAAGTATTGATAGACACATGGGGGATTCATTCCTTACTTGAAACTTCTCTAGTTTGAGACATAGAGATTTTGGTTGATCCATTGGCTCGACCCTTGCTGTTGGAGACTCCAACAGGTGGTGGCTCAACAATTGTGCACTTGTGTTGACAGTGTGATCTAATTCTTGGGGGAATGAGTTTTTATGGGATATCCTTGTAGCAGAAATGAACCCTTATGACATCATCTTCGATATGGATTAGTTATCCATAGTTCATGCCCAGATTACCTATTTTAGGTAGAGGATGTGGTGTGTCTGCAGTGATAGAATGAGTTTTTCCTTTATGGTTGAAAAAGAAACCTTGGTAGAACAAGATGTTATCAGACATAAGAGAGTGTATCCAATTACACACGAATTGGATAACATGACTCTTGAAGTAGTGGATTCTATGGGCTATCAGTTTCTTACGTTGGTGGCGAAGTATAAGGATGTATTTTTGGAGGATGTACCATGTTTAACTCCTTGTCGAGTTCTATACTTCTAAATAGAATTTCATTTTAGGATGACATATATAGTTACATAAACATATTGGATGGATCCCACAAATCTTTGAGAGTTGAGTGTGCAGTTTGGAGACTTGCATGAGAAGGGATTTGTGAGACCCATCATTTCCCCTTGGGCAACCCCAATGTTGTTCTCCAAGAAGGCAGATTTTATGTTGTGGAAATGTGTGGATTAATATTGCTTAAATCGAGTGACTATGAAGAATCATTATCCACTACCATGGATTGATGACCTATTTGATTAGTTAATAGGGGCGTGATGTTTCTTGAATATTGACCTCAGATCAGGCTATCACTAGCTGCGAGTATGAGATGAGGATATACCAAAGACGATATTCAAATGTCACTATAGTCACTATGAGTACTTGATAATGTTATTCGTTGGGATGAAATCCCCAATAGTGTTCATGATACTCATGAATTATATCTTTTATCATTTCTTAGACATGTCCATTGTGGTATTCATTGATGACATCCTAATGTATTTGTAATCTGAGTAGAAGCACATGAGACACTTTAGAATTTTACAAGACACACTCTGAGAGAACCAGATTTACATAAATATCTTGAAGTGTTAGTTTTGGATATGATAGGTCCACTTTATGGGACACATCATCTTATAAGATAGAGTAGTAATAGACCTAGTGAAGGTTGAGGTAGTGCTTTCTTGGGATCCATCCAAGAGTGTTACCAAGGCATGGAGTTTCTTTTGGTTGGTAGGGTACTATCGGAGGTTTGTACCCAATTTCTTCTGAGTGGAAGCACCCTTGATAGATTTGAACTAGAAGGGGTAGAATTTTGTGTGGATGGAAAGGTTCCAATAGTTCTTTTAGAAGATGAGGTAGAGGTTTATTACCACTCCCATAATGAGATTTCAAGTAGAGGGTGTTTAGAACATAGTGTTATGCGATGAATCAATGACCAGACTTAGTTATGATCTGATGCAGAGGTATGAGATTGCTATCTATGGTTCACATCAGTTGAGACAACATGAGTAGAACTATGTGACCCACGGTCATAAGTTAGCAGCAATAGTCTTTTCACTCAATATCTTGATACACTACCTTATGGGAGAGTATTTTATCATTTACTATGACCATAAGTGTCTCAAGTATATCTTCTCACTTAAGGATCTTAACTAGATACATAAGTGATGGTTAGAGTTCCTCTAAGACCATGAATTTTATATTTTCTATACTCTTGGGATGGGGAATGTGGTGGAAGACTCTCTCAATAGGATATATTGTTCTCAGTTGCTGGATGAGGTGTTAGAGTAGTTAGCCTCATTGCAGTTATCCTTAGTGGATAAGGAAGATATTTCATATCTTTAGTAGATGTTTGTTACTCCATTTCTTTTATATCATTTTAGGGATGCTTGTCATGGAGATACTGACTGTGAGACATTATTTACTCATATATCCACTGGACATGCTCCTGATGGATATTATAAAAGAGGGGATCACACTATCCTTTTTAGAGGATGGATGATGGTACCTTTGACATTGCAGGAGGAGGTGATTTGGGAGTTTCATACATCACCTTTCGTGATACATCCAGGTGTGAAAAGGATGTATCATGACCTCCGACATTAATTTTGGTGGCTAGAAATAAAGAAGGGAGTTACAGAGTTTGTGTCTCTATGGATCGCTTTTCAGTAAGTGAATGCTAATCACCATGTTCTTGTGGGTTTAGCTCAACCCCTTGAGGTGCCAAAATGGAAGTGGGACAGGATTTACATGAACTTCATGATAGAATAACCATGTACATCCATTGGACATGATTCCATATTGGTGATCATAGAATGACTCACCATATTGTCCCACTTCCTAGATATTTTAGAGTAGAGTTCAATAGAGATCTTAGGATGCCTGTACATATGGGAGATAATCTGACAACATGGAGTTACCTCAATGATCATCTCTAACTATGATTCTCACTTCACACCTCAGTTATGGAGATGATTACAATAGCCCTTTGGGACTCAATTATTCTTGAGCACAAAGTTTCACCCCCAGATCGATGTTAGAATAGAGTGGACGATTCAAGTCTTAGAGGACATGTTGCGGGCTTTCATGTTAGACTTTGGGCATAATTGGGAGGATCACCTACCACTAGTGGAGTTTGTGTACAACAAAAACTATTATTCCAATATTGGTATGACACCATTAAAATCTTTTTATGGGTGATTATGTAATTCATCACTTTTTAGGACTGATCTAGGAGAGTTAGCACTCATCAGTGTAGATTTGGTGAGAGAAAAAATAGATAAGGTGTGGATTATATAGGAGAGGATGAGGACTGCACAGATCTATCAGAAGTCCTATGTGGACCAAAGAAGGAGACCTCTTGAGTTCGAGGAGTGAGACCATGTGTTCTTGAGGGTCTCACCTTGATGTGGATTGAGAATATTTGGCCGTAACAACATGTTATCTCCAATATTCATAGGTTGTTTTTAGATACTGTATAGAGTTGGAAAGGTGGAATACCTCTTAGCTCTACCCCCATAATTTGACTGGGCACATGATGTCTTCCACATGTCGCAACTAAGGAGGTAAGTTCATGACCCATCATATGTTATTGATTGGGGAAATTTGGACATCAAGGATTCATCTACCTTTATAGAGTACCCAATGGAGATCAAGGATCGACAAGAGATAATCCTTCGTGGGTGATCGATTTCCCATGTGCATATCTAATGGAATCACATGAATCTTTAGGAGTGCATATGAGAGAATGATACCTAGATACGAGCCCAGTACCCTCATATTTTGAGTAGTTTTGTCTCTTTTTAGGACGAAAATCCCTAATGTGGGGAGAATGTAATGACTCTGATTTTCTTTGTATTATATATGGATATTATATGGATTATTTTTGAGATCAAGATATGAGACAGTGCACAATTCTGATACCTAGTGTGTCTAAAATAAATGTTTGAAAAATATTAAATATTTTAATTATCACACACACACAATTTTCCTAAAAAGGTTAAAAAATCCCGAATGGGGGCCTGAATTAGAGATATGAGGGAATTGTTGAGTTCAGAGCATGAGTTTTACCCTAGATGCGACATAATCTAAGCCAGCATGGTCCATTTGTAAAAAAAGCCATCAAGAGCATAAATAAATAAAATTAGTTAATTAATTTATTTGTTTTGTTTATTTTGATGTAGTGAATGATTTATCCTATAAGTATGTAGTTATAGGTTTTTTTCTCAGGGTTGGCTACTAAACCTTGGTGACATAGAGATCGATGGAGGAGATAGTTCTTGGTGAATGATGATGAATCGTGACCGAATCACAGATCATTATTCCAACCGAGTTCATGGACCTCATCAATGAAGGAAACAAAACCATTATTCATAAATGATCGATCCAAAATCTAGGTAGGATGTTTTTTTTGTGATTTACATAACATTTATTAATCCAAAATGAATGTGGATAAATTCCACAAACATAATTAATACACGAATCATATGTAGTATTAAATTCATGGAATTGTTAATTCATTCATTTTGATTTATCCCTCTTCATTTGTCCTCTTCTATGAAAACGAATCAAGTCCAAATGAACAACAGACAAGGTTCATTACTCACATTTTATGGATTATGTATTTATCACTTATTTATTTGTTAGATCATCATTGGTATTTATTTTTGCTAAAGGTTCGACCGATACTTGGTTTCCGATCGTTGCATGTTCATTCTATGGTGCAACGGTTCGAAAACGCAAGTGTGGATCATGATAGAGGTTTCATTTTGGGAATTGTTGATGAAAATGGATATATTGAGGTAGAAAAAAATTATATCGTGAGCCTTTCTTTTTCATAAGTGGTGTATGCCAAAACAGATAAAGGTTGATGTTTTCCCAATCCATTTGGTGGCCTGAATCTTGGAAATGCCTGATGAAAAGGCCAGTCAACCCTAGATTCAATGTTCTTGGGAAAGATTGTTGGAGGAGGTAGAAGATTGAGATGACATGTGAACCAGGTGTATATTTTCACAAAATCCCAAACAAAACAGCATGTAAGTTTGGATTACATGCCGTGTGGGGCCCTCTTAATGATAACTAGGGTTTCAGGATACCGTTTAGGATCACATGGCGTGTTCCCCCTATCACATGATTTGTGACCCCTCTATGAGGTTTGACATGTACATCAGAGGGCACATGGAAACGGGATGAAGTACATGTCAAGTGGCACACCATGTGCTCAGACACATACAAGACCACCTGTACATGGGTTGTTACATGAACATGACAGGGATGGACACAACTAGGCAACATGGGCATGGTTCTGTGTGTCTCTACATGAAGTGTACTTCTTTTACATGATGTGTATATTGAGACTTACATGACATGTGAGGCTTTACCACATGAGAGGACTTAGGGATAGCTGTAAACACTGTGTGCCCCTATTTCACACTGTGTAACTCCTTCAATAGTGTATGTAGCTCTTAGTTTTCATAGTTTTTACTAGTCTTGGTTGAGTGTGTTCCATTGTTCCATTTTCTCAAGGGTACATTGGGACATTACATCCAAATCAAAGGATTATAATCCCCTCTAGAGGTTGAATCTTAGATAGAGTTGTGGCGTCCCTCCCTGATATGGGAGTGAGATCCTCTATCATTTTATTTCTTATGTGGGGTTTGAGGAATCATCATGGATTACTTGATTAGGATGTTGATCCTCCATCTAGAAGGCTGCATTAGAAGGGTTTCTGGTATCATTTTCATATGATCCCCTAGGTAGTGGGTTGACCCAGATTGGGTTCGTGGTGTCGCCTTGTGGTTCTGGGTATAACCCCCTATCTGAGTATCTGGTTCTTCTTAGGCCAATGATATTTATTAGGCAAGGCCCAATGATATATACCTCTTTTTCAAGTGTATCTGATGATAACATGGGTCATGGAGTGGGTTCTCCTGGAATGAGAATTTCTTTGAGAAGAATCCTTTGGATGGTAGTTTTTTATTACCACTTGGTGGAGTGGTGTCTTTTCCTAAGTATATTTGGGTGTTTATGTTATATATTAATTGTTATATCATATATTGAGCTAACTATACTTGGTGATTCATTTTTAGTGTTTTCAGAGTCTTCTATTGGGTATTTTTATACTCACCCCTATATGGGATTTTCCCACATGTGTCATGTATTATGAAGATGAAGTCCCATTTGACGGTTTCCTGGGAGGAAAGAGGGCAGGTGGAGTATAGATGGAGCTTTTTAGACTGAGGTGTTTACTAGGATCTTGAATTTGACATTAGTCTTCTCCCTTGGAGAAGGTTGTAATATTTATCATTTTTATTTGAGATTTTATTTGGCCCCTTTTTCTATTTTCAAAACATTACTGTTGTAATATATTGTGAGATATTAGATGTATGCATGAATTTATTTTAGTTGTTTTACATTTAAGCATTGTGTGGGTTGGAAATGAGTGAATGTGTATAGGTATTATAGGCCAATGCATCCCATTTTTGGGATATGACTACTTTGTACTGGTCGCCAGCCACTGGCCTATTGGAGGCGGGTATGGGGTAGTCACGGGTTGGACCTCGATATGTCGGGTCATGACACAACATAATCACATCACGCTCCATCTTAAAATCCATCACACCAGTAGCTATTAAGGTGAAAAAATAAGACTTTAATTTTTATAGAAATTTTTAGGCAAAACCCATATATCTTTGATCAACCATATCTTGGCGATATGAACATGGATCAATGTTCTATCAGTTGATCTGGGACAATACCAAAACCCTATTTATGAATCATAGAAAATTTAATTCAAATTTCCAAGCTTTAAACTAAAATAATTACACTTTCACTATGATACCAATTAAACATCATGAAATTGAATTGGTTTTGGTTTCCATTTTATCTACAAAAAATATACTTAGAATATTAGTACTTTATCATGATTAATGGTTGAAAATTTTCAAATTATTAATTTTAAATGACTCCCACTATATTATCAAATCCTAGTATCCATTAAATACTAGATTCAGAATATAGAGTCGCTTGAGTATTTTGATGGAAAGGTTCTTTGAAACCCCTCCTCATAATCTAAAAGTTTTGACTATGCCACTACTTAGAGAGTTCAAGGTAGTCACTTAGATGGAAAACCGAATTAACTCAAAACTTATTGATCTTTTGAGTGGATTTCCATATCCTATGAAAAATTACCCTGCATTCTCTACACTTTGACTCTAAAGTTGAAAAAATATAGCTTATTCTACACTTTTTATTCCAAATTTAGTTAATTCATCCCATCACTCTCATAAATATTACCTAGTGGTATGAGGCAACATAAAATTTGGATGATGATCTGTAGAGAATCATGTTTGGCCCTACCGGACTTTGGAATATTTCTGCATATATTTTTAGAGTTAGGCGTTGAGACAACATGCGATTTTGTGGACCGGTGTGACAGGAATAAATTTTATAAAAATATAAATTATTTTTATACTATGCATGCAAAATAAATAGTTTATCTATTAAATGGTATCTCAGATCATAAAAAAGGCCACATTTGAGTCTGGAGTGTGTCGTTTACCCTAGGCGGGGTATAAGTCTTATGGATGCAAACTTTCTATGAAAATATTTATTGATGTAATTTCCATAAATAAATAAATTTATTTATTTTGGACATAAGATCTAATAACTCCTGAAAAAAGTCACATATTGAATTTTTGAGATAGTGGTTGAGTCGGGAACACCATTTTTACCATAGGCTCGATATAATCTTTATCCGCGTAGGGTGTCTTGTCAGAGGCGAGATGAAGCCAGAATTTTAAGTGGAGGGAATTTAATTAAAATGAAATCTCTAACATAACCTTATACCTTTGGTGGTGTGCACGTAGGAGGTAACATATCCCCCTCCCCCTTCCTCTTCCTTCAATGAAGCAAGGCAAAGAGGTGACGCCAGAGGCCTTTTTCGACGCCGATCGTCGCCATATTGAGAATCAGTGCATCACATGCATCGTTCTGCACCCGAAGTATCAAAGTTTCACCCCAGGGTAGGTGGGTTTGAGTTTTAATCCCACTCACCCTATTTATGATTTTTTGTGTGAACCGTCACTGTGTTTGAGTAGATCGGGTCTCAAGGTTTCCAAAACAAGTCTTAGATTGATTTTTGGAGCACTAGGGTGATCCCGATGGTCCAGAGGTGCTCCGGTGAGGGTCTAACCATGAGAGGAATCTACTACCATGGAGGGTGGAAAATGGTGGTGGTGGTGACATGGATCATAGGAGGGAAGACATGGCATGCGGGAAAAGCTGGGCTGGCCAGAGCAGGTCGACCCAGGTGAAGCAGATCGGCCAGAGTGGGCCGGTCCAACCAGAACGGTCTGAGGGAGTTTTAAACCCCATGTATCTTTAAAACTGGATGTCTGATTTTTTTGCCATCTACGAAAATGTGATCCTTGGGTTGAGGTAGATATTTTAAGTCCAGTTTGATAACTTTTTTCACCATGATCAAGGCTCAATGTCACAAAACATTCAATAATAATAATAATAATAATAATAATAATGTTTTGTGTTTCTAGCATCAGATGTATCTTATGCATCCGACGTTCGATTTATGCACCATCATCGGCGTTGAAACCATGAATTTATTAAGGATGTTTCAATACTTATTTAGGATGCTAACACCAAAATCGATGTGCGGGCCCCATGAGTTCACTTTCAATAGTGTTGTGGTGAACATCACCCTTTTCACTGGTAGCCCAATTTTGGAAAGTAAATAGCATATCCTGAGTGTTTTTCCAAATAGAGAATGATGGTGGCATCTGTTATGGATTTTAAGACTCCCCATGTCATGGGTGTGGGTTTGTTACCTTTGGGTAGTTTCTTTAGAGGTTGTTACTCCCCTGATGGATAAGGGTGTGGGTTTCCCCATAACATTCATGCATTTGGACTGCTACCCTTCCATGTCAGGGTGTGGGCTCTCAAATCTCATTGGATGGAAGGGTCAGTACTCCCCTTTCATGCTAGGGAGAAGGTATTCTATCTCTCGCAGTGGTGCTCCCCTACCCTAGGTGCGGGATCATGTTTCATAGAGTAGTGCTCCCCTATAGTGGGTGCAAGATCACGTCTCTCATGGTGGTGCTCCCCAACCATGGGTGTAGGATCATGTTTTCCAAAATAGTTCCCCCCTACTGTGTTAGGGTGAAGGATCAAATTTCTCAGGGTGGTACTCCCATGTCAAACCAAGGTGAAGGTTAACACCCACAAAGTACTGCACCCACATGTTCGAGTTGACAGTGGAGAGTGGCCCCCTCTACTTGTTATGCATGATTCTTTGTTCATAGTTAGTGCTCCCTTGACGGACTGAGGGATGTGACCCTCTATATAGATGCGATGGAGGTTTTTTGGGGTTTTTAAGAGATATTACTCCCTCGACTATGGGGTAGTGGTGAGGTGCAAGAATCTCTTTAGTTATTCTGACCTTGCATAGGGTGCATGTCATCGTTGGTGGGATCTATCATGCTGGGCTCTAAGGTTGGGATTCATGAATTTTTATTAATAGAGCCTTGAATATAACCTTTCTCTGGTGATGAGGTCGGAACAACCTGAGTCTTGGTGCATGAGACGGGTATATTTGGTGTGTTGGTGGATTTCCCTTACAGTGGTGTCACTTATTTATTGACACATCCAATTGTTTGACGTGTTTAGTTGAGGATGATATTGAGATGGATTTTCTCTCTCATTTGGGTTCCCTTTGGCTGGGATGAGTGGATTAATGTATTTCATTTTATCCTTTTCTTTTGGTGTTTTTGTGGTTCCTACTGAGTATCTTTATAATCACCCCTTCATGTGCTTTTCCCATACATGTTTTTTGTATTATGAAGACCACATTCATTTATATGAAGTCCTAGGAGGACCTGGAGCAGGTAGGGCTTAGTGAGTTAGACCAAATGAGGTGTACCAGAGTTTAGTTGAGGAGATTTCTAGCAGTTCTTTTGATAGAGATCCCCTCCATCTAATCATTTTGGAAACTTCTTAAGTTTTATTTTAGTGGTCCATGTATTTTCCCTTTTTTACTACTAATTTACTTTGTTTTGGGATATTTATATGCATGTATTTCTTTTTAGTTTTTATATGTCTCTATACTGTTGCATGGAGGTGTATGTGGGTGCGTACATAAAAGTACCTTATGATAAGGCCTCCCATGTGTGCGATAACCTACTCTGTGCTAGTCACCATCCCCTGTCTTATTGGAGGTGAGATTGGGGAGTTTCGGCTTGGGCCCTGTCGGGTTAAGTCAGGAGAGAGTGGTATCATAGGAGGTTCCACCTTTTGGGCCTCAGAGCATAGCTGGTCTAGCTGTGAGCTTGTTTTGGGTTGCATAAGGATAGTGTTAGGCTGTTTCAATTATGAATTTCAGGATAGGGACTCCAGTGTTGGTGTTACAACCAATGTATCCATTATCTAGGACTTCAATAACCTGCCTTTTGACTAGGTACATTAGGAGAATTTTCATAGGGGGAATCAATGGTACATGCATCATATTGGACTAGATTTTGGGATTTCTTGTCCTTCTTGAGTCATCTCCCCAGATATACTCTTTTATCATGGCGTGTCTTGATTTTATTTTAGGATTCCTCTTCAATGACAACTATACAAGGTTCCACAATGTTATTGTGAAAATGATCCACCCCTTGTCGAGGCTTCAGTACATGGAACAAGTTCTGAGGATGGACCTCCATGTGGTCCTCTGGTTGATCCATCACATGTTGAGTAGTAGGTTGTTCTGATAGTGAAGTACGATGATGCACATAGGCTAAGTGTGCTTCATGAGTTCTAGAGGAAGGGACCTATGAGATTTTAGGGTGACCCAGACCCTTAGGTAGTTGATGACTGGCTTGTGGAAGTCCCCCAAGTTTTTCGCCTAGTGAGGACAAATCCTGATAAGATGGTGGTCCTAATGGTGAGTCTTTTTCATGGTTTGGTCAGGTGCTGGTGGAGTCTTGTGACATATATCCATGATGAGGAGATTCTCACCTAGGTTAAGTTTGAGTGGATATTCAGTGAGGAGTTTTATCTAGAAACACTATAGTCTATGAAGATCCAGGAGCTTATACAACTTCGACAGGGGTATCATGGCCATGGCAGTTTACTCAGTGAAGTTTACCAACCTATCGCGTTACTCCAGGGATATGGTATGAGACCCATTATTTAGGGCCCAATATTTTGAGAAGGGCCTCTATAGGGATGTCTTATCTTGTGTGGTCTCCTTATGCCTTCCCACCAATGTGGTGGTACTGAAGTGGGCTCTGGTGTTGAGAGATTCCTGGTGGAGGGAGAGATAGACTTGGCCTGCAGTAGGGTTTTTGAGGCTAATATGTCATCCATATTTAGATGATAGTAGGCGTCAGGATCAAAGAGCAGGAGGCATAACCTTTCTTGGACTCAGGTGCATGGGTATAAGCGGTAAGAGCCAGGCCAAGGTTCTTTTCACCATAATAAGTGGTGCTACGATACTTGTGAGGGCCATATAAATTTTGCTAGATATTTTATGACCCACCATGCGACTGAGAGGGAGATGGTTGACATACAGCCTTGTCAGAGGCATCATTTTGATCACATAGGTCCAAAGTGAGGATGACGTGGTGGAGGAGTGGGTGTAGCAGAAGGAGGTTCCAGGGGGTATGATTTTCCAACACCACCACCCCTAGGTGGTCCATGCTAGGCTTAGGGATATAGAGGATGGGGGAAAGGGAAAATTCAGGCCTTAGAGGCCATTGACCCAAAGACTCCATGGATGGATATAGGTATGCTCTGTGTCCTTTCTAGTTTCTATAACAGTTTTGTTATACACAAGTAGGAGGTACTCTTCCCTTTTCGTTTCATGCTTGAAGTTTGTTCAGGGCATCGGTAAGACCCTGTGTTGGTGTTATTCATTATAGATTCAAATAAATGAGGGAGAGGTATCCTTCCCCCCACCGAGATGTGATTTTTTGATGATACTAAAACCATGCAGGCGAGTCAGTGCCACAGAAAGTAGACATTTTCGAGGTGTGGAGGAAGCGTCTCTCTGAATTGTGTGTTCGGAATAGGGTTGTGTGTTGGGAAGCTTTTGCGAAGGGCCTGCTAAGACCCAGGGTGTGTGTTGGGCATCCATATTTTGTCTATTTATACCCTCTCATGTTCAGAGTCATATTTTTATGTGAGTCACTTGAGGAGGTCGTGGTGAAGTTTGATGTGGCTCAGACTCACAAAAATTAGGGACGCCTTCCCCACTAAGACACATTATTGAGACACAGTAAAAAATTGCACAGGTGAGTCAGTGTTTCCCAAAGTGGATAGTATCAAGGTGCAGTGTATGAGCCCCTTTGACTTGTGTGTTTGGAGTAGGTTTGTTGGTATCTGTGTTTGGTCAAAAAGGTGGCATACCAATAGAACCTATGACTGCAGGAGACCAGACACTTGGTATTTTCCACATGTCACAGTAGAGGAGACAGGTGCCCAATTGCATGATGTCGACTTGGGATAAGATGGACTTGGGTGTGGTATTCCTTGTGGTTCCCCTGAGTGTGTGCTCATTAGAAACACAATAAACCTTGGTGGATTTTTTTTTGTGGTTTTTGGTGAATTATCTGACATGGGAGACCTAGTTGAGAGTTCAGTTTCTTTCCTTCATGACTAACCTTTAGATTTTCAGGGATGAAAATTCTTAAGGTGAGGAGGATGTAGCAACTCAGGTTTGGCCCTACCATACTTTAGAATATTTCTACATATATTTCCAGAGCTAGTCACTAAGATGGTGTGCGATTCTGTGGCCCGGTGTGCCTGAAATAAGTTTTTAAAAAATATTAAGTATTTTTATACTATGAATGTAGAAGAAATGGGTCATCTCTTAAATAGTTGTTCGGATCATAAAAATGAGGCCACAATTGAGTCTGGAGGATTTCGTTTACCCTAGGTGGGGTATAAGTTTTGTGGGTGTAGGCTTTATGTGGAAAAAGTTATCGATGGTGTTTTAATAAATACATAAATTTATTAATTTTAGATGTTTGATCAAATCACTCTTAAACAAAGTCTTAGATTGAATTTCTTAGATCTTGTTTGAGTTCAGAACTTCATGTTTACCTTAGGCATTACATAATATTTGTTCGTGTAGGGTGGTGGGTTGGAGATGAGATGAGGATAAAATTTTATGTGGAGGGTATTTAATTAAAATTAAATCCATCTTCTTCCCTTCTCCCCTTGGTGGTGCGCACACAGGAGGTAGCATCTCTCCCTCCCCTTCCTCTTCCTTTGACGAACCAAGGAAAGGAGGTGTTGTTGGAGGATATTTTCAATGCCGATCATTTCCAAATCGTGAATCATCGTATCACGAGTGTTGTTCTGCATACGAAGCTTCATCTTTTCTCCCTGAGGTATACATGTGTGTGTTTTAATCTCATTAACCCTATTTATGCATCTTTTTTAGAGAATAGTCATTGTGTATATGTAGATCGGGTCTTGAGGTTTCCGAAATAGGTATCTGGTTGATTTTTGGAGCATCGGTGTGATCTCGGTGGTCTGCGGAAGGTCTGGCGGTGGAGGCCAATGGGTGGCAGTGGCGTGGAGCTTTAGGGGGTGGTCTGGGCTGATGGTTAAGCTGTGGGATGGTCTAGGCAGAGCAGACCTTCCAAACAAGGATGGTCTAGCCATAATGGTCCAGGGGAGTATTAAACCACTGTATCTTTCAGAATGAATGTTCGATATATGTGCTGTTTGTGGAAAAGTGATCCTTGGGTCAAGGCAGACCTTTTAAGGCTAGTTTGATAAATTTTCTCACAAAGATCAAGGAATGGTGTCACAAAAATTCCAATAATAATAATAAAAATATTATTATTATTTAGAGTTTCTTACATTGGATGTATCTTCTGCATCAGATATCTGATTGAGGCACCATTAGTGGCGTTGAAACCCTAAATTTATTATGGAAATTTCAAGACTTATTTTGAGTGCTTAATATGAAATCGAGGTGTAGTCTCCACAAGTCCCCTTTCGGGTTTGTTGAGGTGAACATAACCTTTTTCATAGGTAGCCAGATTTTAGAAAGTAAATATCATATACTGAGTTTTTTTCCATGTAGATAATGATGGTGGCCTCTATTATGGTTTGAGGGACTCCCCACATCATGTGCATGGGTCCTTTACCTTTGGGTAGTTTCTCCTGGGGTTGTTACTCCCCTAATGGATAAGGGTGCGGGTTTCCCCGCGACGTTCGTGAAATTAGGTTACTCCCATGACGTGTTAGGGTGCAGGCTCTCCAATCTCATTGGATGGTAGAGTCGTTATTCCCTTGCCATTTTAGGGAGTGGATTATCTTTCTCTCACATTGGTTCTCTCCTACCATGGGTGCGGGCTCACGCTTAAGAGAGTGGTGCTCCCAAACCACGGGTGAGGGGTAAAATTTTACAGAATAGTGCTCCCCTACCATGTTAGGGTGAGGGATCACATTTCTTAGGGTGATACTCCCCTATTGTAATAGGGAGAGGGTTCATACCAGCAGAGTAGTTCTCCCCCGTGTTCGAGTTGACAGTGGAGAGTGGGTCCCTCTACTTGTTATGCATGATTTCTGGTTCAAAGTTAGTGATCCCTCAATAGACTGATGCACATACCCCTCCATATAGGATCAATGGAGGTTTCATGAGTCGGTTTAGGAGATAGTACTCCCTTGACTATGGGGCAATGTCAAGGTGCGAGAATCTCCAAATTTCTTCCGACCTTTCTTAGGGCGGAGGTCATCGTTGGTGGGATATATCGTGCTGGGTGCTAGGGTTTAGATTAGTGTGTTATTACCAATAGATCCTCGAATAGAACCTCTCACTGACAATGGAGTTAGAACCTCCTAAGTCTTGGTGCCTAAGATGAGTATATCTGGTGTGTTTTCTAGATTTCCCTTGCAGTGCTATCACTTTTTTGTTGACACACCTAATGGTTTGAGATGACTAGTTGTGTTTAGTCGAGGATGGTCTCAAGATATATTTTCTCTCTCATTTGGTTTCCCTCTGGATGGTATGAGAAGCCTGGTGGATTTTAGTTGCTCTATTTATTTTGTGGTTTTGGGGTGACCACATAGTATATTTATACTCACCCCTACATGGGCTTTGACAGCACATGTTTTGTGTCATGTACATACCACATAATTTTCAACGGAGTCCCATGAGGACCTGGAAAAGGTGGAGCTTAGTGAGTTAGACCAACCTAGGTGTATCAGAGCTTGGAAGAGGAGAATTATGGTGATTCTTTTGACAATGATCCCCTCCATTTGAGAAGGTTGGATGCCTTTGCAGTTTTCTTTTGGTGGGACTAATATTTTCCCTTTTATACTACTACTGTACTATAGTTTGGGATAGTTGTATGCATGCATTTCTTTTAAATTTATATATATATCTACACTGTTTCATGGAGTTGTATGTGGGTGTATGCATATAGGTGCCTTAGGATAAGTTCTCCCATGTGTGTGATTGTCTACTTGGTTCTAGTCACCAACTACTGGCCCATTAGAGGCGGGCTTGGGGAGTTGTGTCCCGGGCCCCGTCAGGTCGGGTCATGACATGAGCACCATGTACACCTGGTTTTGTCCACATTTGAGTTATGCAAGGCATTTAATTAATTAATATTTTCTTTGAGGGATTTGGTAATTTATTATCAGTGAATTAAATCCTTTTCTATTTAACTTTCTTGTTCTTTGTGATCACACTCACAACTTAACCATTATTTTAAATAGAAAACATTAAAATGAAATGTTCATTTTATCTTTGAATTTTTATATATTATTATACTATGTGATCACACATAATAAATACACATTCAAAAAATAATAAACCATGCACATGATAAGATAAATAAATAATGACATGATCATGATCTATTAACTATTTTTTATTCCATGTAGAAAAAAATATATTAAACAATATCCTTGGGTAATTCATTAAGTCAGTACCTGACATGAATTGCAGCACCCACTATGAAAAATAAGATGAGAATCTCCCACTTCCATGAAAGCTAGGGTCATGCCATTTTGATCTTGGAGATCAACTCCACCTTTTTCAATTGTCTTAAATCTACTTGGTTTCTATATTTTTATACAAATGTTTTATCCACATTAAATATCTAATACAAACTTGTAGATAATCTAGTATTAGAAATCAATGACAAATCCAGTGAGAATGTCTCATATTCTACCCACCTATGGATCATTAGGATAGGTCATGTAAATGAGAATCCTTAAAAAAACTACATCAATAAGGGTATTTAGACTCCATGGAGTTAAAATCATTGATGTTTTTCATACTTGTTTATAAGGGAAAATGGCCAAAACACCCCTTTCTGAGAAGGGCTTAGGAGACACTAAATTTCTGGAATTAATTCATACTAACATATGTGGTCTATTTACATTAGAGGTAGGAGGTGGTTTTTCTTACTTCAATAATTTTATCGATGACTATTATATGTATGGATATATATACTTAATTTTGTGTAAGTTCGATTACTCTCATATGTTTATGGAATACCAACTTGAAGTATAAAACTTCTTGGTAAGAATAATAAGGCACTCTTCTTAGACAGATGCATGGAGTATCTTAACCACATTTTCATTGATCACTTAAAGAAGCTTGGGATAATTTCTAAAGTCACTCCTCCTTATACACCTTTGTGGAATGGAGTTAGTGAAAGGAGAAATCAGAAATAGCTTGACATGGTCAGATCTATGATGAGTCATGCAATTATACCATTATCCTTTCAGGGATATTCACCACATAATTTGGAAAATACACTAAAACAAGTACCAAATGAAGCAAAAGATGGGATTCCATACGATTTGTGGTACGGAAAGAAATCTAGGCTATCAAATAAATGTGTGTTTGGATATGAGGATTTTTTAAGAATATACCTAGTGATAAATTAATATCTCATATCATAAAGTGAATATTTATAGGTTACCCTAAGAGGAATACATAATATAACCTATAAAATTATTCAAATAGGAAAGTGGATATAGAAATAAATGATACATTTCTAGAAAGGTAACAGATTTATAATGGAAATAATGGGAGAAAGATCGAGTTTGATCAAGTTGATTCTCCAGATTCACAAGACTTGGTATGGGAATAATCTAAATAAGAGAAAGTGGGAGAGAAAGATGTTTTCAAGACATAAGTACTGCATAGGTCTATTAGAGAGTTAGAGAATCAGAGAGATGTGGTTTTCTTGCCACTAATTTAGGTAAAAAATTACTCCTAGATAATGATGCACCTATAAACTTCATGGAAGAAATATATTGGAAGGATGATGCTAAATGGAAAGAAGCCATGAATTATAAAATGGTGTCCATGTACCAAAATCAAGTTTGGATTTTGGTAGAATGACCTGCTGATGTAAAGCATATTGGTAGTTAATTAGTGTTAAAGAAAAGATGGAAATTGATGTCTCTTATACTAAATAATTAATATTATGTATCGTATTTTATTAGAAACATAATCCCAATGTCGAGTTTAGACACTCTTTAATTTTATTTCATGTTTAGAAACACTACCAAAAAACAGGGTTTCCGCTGCGCCACCCTTTACCAGTGCTAAAAAAAGAACTGATGGGGGGGGGGGCTTTATTAGGTGTGTGCACAAGGTCTAAATCTAGGAATCTGAAGGTGAGGCATCCCTCCAACATTGTGAAGGATACAAGTTCTGGATCCAGTCCCAAAATGCTCTTCTATCCATGACTCATCCTCTCATTTGGAATATCTGGGGCATAGGAGCTAGGATTAAGATGGATTTATTGGATTCAGAGATCTTCAAACACATGGAAGTTATCATTTCCATCATTGAAAAGAAAGAAAATCCTTCTAAAATTTGGGACTACTCTAGAAGTCTCAAGTTACATGGCTACATGCATGCAGATCCAGTCAACCATCACATTTGGATTTTATGGCACATGATTTGCATTGTGGTAATGGATCAGTCCAGTGACCAGTTTATTACAACTAAGGTAACAAAATACCATAATTACTTCTTTTCATCCTTTTATAGGAGTTTTGATTCTCAATAGAGAGATATTTTGTTGAAATACCTCAAAAAGTTTGATCTAGGATATAATCCATGGATATTCAAGGGTGACTTTAACATGGTTGAAGACCTAGAGGAGAGGAAAGGTAGGGGTCCTTTCCCCAGGAAATATAGCTTAAATTTAAACCAATTTATGGTATTCAAGGGGGTTTCAGACCTTGGCTTCACTGGAGACGAGTTCACGTGGTGAAAAAATCAATGGGGGAATCGTTTGGCCGACCTGAAGGAAATTTTGGCATACACGAACACAAAGGTGACACATTTGGTTTGAATATTTTAATACCACACCCCCTTTTTGTACCTATCTCCTCCATGAAGGACCCCTATGAGTGATTTTGATACAACCAAATTTGGGTGAGCATATCGGGTATCTAGTACCTAGTTAGTTCCACTTGGAATGAACCTTCCCAGGACCATACATGGTATGATTTTCATAGTAAGCTGAGGTGGGTTAGGAAGTGGCTCCAATTGTGGTTTATATACTTTCCACCTTATAATAGGGACACAGAACCCACCATTCATGGTGTCGAAATACTGGAGAGTCATTTGAAGGAGGCCTGCAATGACCAGGTATTTGAGGAGCTCTTGAGGAATAAAGATCTTTTGGAAGACTTGATCTTGAAGAATTGACACTTGTCCAGGGAGGGGGAGAGGTTCAATTGGCATAAAGAGGGAGACATGAACTCTGTGTTCTTCCATTATTTCATTAAGGAAAGTAAGAGGCTGGTTAAATCAAACATATTGCTGGATGATGGAACTTACACAGATGACATGGATGTTGTGGGAGGGTTGGAAAACTCTTTCTTTTCTGATCTCCTTGCTGGCCTAATGATCACATGCCCAAAAAGTATCCTATGAAGAACATGGAGTTCTTTGATGTGATTCCCACCCAAATATATGACCAGGATAATGAGGTCCTAGTGGCTATACCTGGTGATAAGGATATCTGGGATGCTATGATATGATTGGACCTAGATAGTGTGGTGGGTCCAGGCAAGTTCCCTAGATCCTTTTATTGGATGTCCTAGGATATTGTAAAGGGGGATTTTATTTTAGACTTGTGTGACTTGTTTCGGGGAGGTAGGTTGCCCTGCGTTTCATGTTCTACCACACTCATGCTCTTTTCCAAGTCCAAAAATCACACCTCCATCATGCATTATAGGCCAATGAGTATGTGTAACATCCCTTATAAAATTTTGGAAATCATCATTAATTGCAGGCTCTCTACTCATCTCCCTCAGTGAGTTTCTCTAGAACAACATGGTTTTGTGAAGGGGAGTTCAATCCGGGAGGCTATTAACTTGGCCCTGGAGATGATCATAGATATTAAATTCAAAACCTATGGATCTAACATGGACATCAACCTTGATATAAATAAATATTATGACTGCATTGAATGGAGTTTTATCAACAAGGTGAATTTAGGTATGGGCCTCTACTCTTGGAATATCTATATCAATTTTCATTGATTTAGCTCCTTGTGGATATCATTCACTTTAATGGGAATATCCCATGGATTCTTCAAAGTGACCTATAACCTATGTAGGGGGATATGATCTCGGCAAGGTTATTCATTCTGGTCCAGGAAGTTCTCAGGCATCTCATCCATATAAATATCCGTAATGGTGCAATCCTCCCATATCGATGTAGGATGAGAGCCCCTGCAGTGTCCAATCTTATATTCACTAAAGATACCATCATCTTCATGAAATCATTGAGAAAATCTATTCATGGTTTGAATAGGGTGTTAGAGGATTACAACCACCTAAGTGTTCAAATCATTAACTTCAATAAGAGAAACTTCTACATTTCCCGTAGTTTCTCATCTAACTGAACTTCTTCAGTAAGTCACAATATGGTCATATAGAGAGGGGATACTCCTATGAAATATTTGGGTGCCCCTATTTCATCTGGTAGGATACATATATGCGACTTCAACTCCCTCCTTAGAAAGAAAACAGATAGGGTGATCAACTGGAAGAACACATTTTTTTTCCTTTTGGGGTCGGATCGATCTTATCAATAGTGTGCTCTTGGAACCTATGGTTAATGATCTCTAATCTATCAAGGTCCTAAAAACTATCATCAAGAACACTTATAGGATCCTCACGAGCTTCATATGGGATCCACTATTTGAAGGAAAAAGGCACTAGTCCTTATGGAGTAAGTTGGCGAGGCCTGTTTTCAAAAGGGGGTATCAATTTTTGTAGCCTTAAAGATACTCTCCACTACATTCTTTCTAAACTCACTTGGGGTGCCCTAGAATAATGAACTATGTGTGATAAAACCCTAAAATGTTCTTAATCAGGAAACTTGGATCCTGTGGAGGGACAAAACTCTCCTCTTTCGTTGATTATTACCCCTTGTCTCAATGCTCTACCTGTAATCCTTCTTGCTTGTTGGGACTGGTGATCTCTTCTTATGGCATCAGAAATGGAGAGGGAACGTCATTAGCTTTATTGGATGTCTAGCCTTCAACATAACCTTCATGTAAGACAATATATTCCCATAATTTATTAAATTAGTGTTGGATAGGGAGAAACATGGCCAGTTCGATCTCATTATGTTGAATTCAGACCCTGACAGATGTGTATTCACTCCATCCCCCTCAAGAGTTTTCACGTTGAAATATTTTCACCGAATCATTGGCATGTAGGCCCATAAAGATACATGTAATGAAGTTTATTGGGTTAAAATCATCCCTACTGAATTCAATTTTCTCACCTAGAGGTTAAGGAATGGTACAATCCTAATAGATGAGAATGTCCAACTGTGCGAGAACAATATTATCTCTAGATGCTCGTGCTGCATGGCTTATAGAGTGGAGAGTACTAACCATATTTTCTTCAAGAGTGAGTGGGCTCGTGAGGTGTGGATATAATTTCGGGAGTTCAATGATTTCTCTGTTTCCATCATGGATGATCATCCATTTTTTGATCTGTGGTTTCACGGCTCAGGAAATGCTGGTCCAAAGAGACTGGACCACACTGCGGTGCTGCATGCAGATTGTTGGAGCCTCTTGAAGGAAAGGAACAAAGTGAGACAATAGGGGGAGTCTGTTTCAGTAATATTTATTATCACATGGACAAAAAACCTCCTTATTTACATGGTTAGGGTAGTGGGAAACAAGAGAGAGGCCCCATATCTTCATCGGTTTAATGTAAGGGCCCTCGATTCTCTTCCCACAAGAAACAACATAGGGAGAAAATGGGTTTGTTGGAACCCTCCTTCTAGTGGTTTAAAGATTAATATGGTTGATTCTGGTAACTTTGGAGTTATGCGTGGAGGGGGGGGGGGGTTTGAGGGATGTCAATGGTTCAGTGTTCATAGATTTTCACTCAGGATGGGTCAGGGTACTTCTCTCCTAAAAGAGGCCTTTGCGTTGCTAACGAGTCTTAATCTATGTGATAAAATTGGATTTGCCATCATGGAAGGTGAAAAAATTCTTTGTTGCTGTATAACTCCTTGTAGGGTATCAGAGATCCTCTATGGTTGATCATCTATGTCATTAAGAAGTGTTGTGTCATCCTTAGCCCCTGCACTAAAGTGCTTCACACATGGAGGGAGTGTAACAAAGTTAGGAATCACATAGTCTCTCTAGATGTCAATGGTTTATAGGATGTTTTATTTCATATTATGGAAAAATTTAAACCCAATGGGGTTAATTTTATTAGAGGGGATTCCCTTGGGTGACACTATTTCAGTTCTCCTTAGCTTAATGGCTTGATGGTAGGGCTGGCGAGGGATGTTCTTTGTTTTATTGTACCTTCTTTTTATCTCAATAAGAATTTACCTGATGACGATGATAAGGATATGAATAATTCTAAATTTTCTGTCCTTATAAAGAATAAGAGGAGGAACAGAAAGGCTAAAGTGACAAAGGCCAAGTCGATGTCAAAGAAACCAATGCATTTCCCTTTAAAAAATACAAAGACACAAAAGGAGAGTAATGATAAGGTGAAAGTAAGATTTTATTGTGGTAATAAAGGCCACTGGAATGAGAATTTCATAGCTGGGAATAAGAAGTATGTTGGCGCTTATCCTTCAGGTATATTTTTCAGGTTGGAGGATCAAAACCACCCTTTAATACCCACTAAAGGAACTCAAGGTGTAGCAGAAGTGTAAAAAAAGGAAATTTTAAATTTTAGGTTTGGATTCATATTAAAAAAAATAAATCCAGGAAAAATCATTTCCTATATTTCTTAAATTATCATGTTTAATTCAATTTAATAATGAAAAATAAAATCAAATGAAAGCTTCAATGACACCTTATTCCTTTGAATTCATTGGTTTGTTCTGCTAACCTTCAATGTGTCATGGATAAAAGAAGCCAAGATAGGGATCCTATAGACTATCCACACATTGTATATAGATCTTGGATCATTGAGATAAATTTCTCTAGTTATAGAATTGGAAATCAAATAGAATTATGATGTCCCTTCGATCATGTGAATAACGAAGACTTGATCAAGAAAGCAGGATCGATCTGACTTTTTCTTCCTTAAAAATATCTCCATAAGAACATGATAGGAGAGGAGAGGAGATATTATCTCACTAAATTCATCCAAATGGTGTAGATTTCTAATCTTGAGGACAGAATGAGATTTTATACCTAGGTTTTACTTTCCAAAATTGCACTTTGGTCCTTAGAATGTAATAACCTTCATTTTTGGACATTTATCTAATGTATGACTTAATAAAAATTTCATAAATGTAAAAAATATTTTATCACTCACTTGTAGCACTATATAATGTTACCTGATAAAATAAAAAACATTAACATGGCCTGTAATCTACCCAAATAATTTAATCAACCTCAAACATCCTATGGTCGTTTGAAAAATAATATTTTCTCATATTCTCTTTTATGATCAAACATATTGTGAATACCTTGAGAAATAAATCTGATCATCATTATCCTAAACTTGAATAATATAATTGAGTTATTTTTACGTGTGATATTTCATATGCATACATTCACCGACCCACACACATGGGTCCCACTTCATCCTATACTCATATTCATTAGAATAGGTGGAACATATGGATACACTTATTCTGTGACCCTATAGCTCCTCATCTTGATATTAGTGAGTCCAACCCACAAACCAAGAGCAGAGTCTAGAAACAATGATGTCCTATAAGGAGATAATGAATTTCATAGCTATGACTACCTTGGATGAACACATTCTGTGTAATATAATCTCCTTGTTTTAGGATATCTCATAAAGAAGGATGCAAATTTGTGTCATCATAACTTTACTGGATGGGATTATATTTTTATACCATGGCCATGGATTTAAGGATGGTACTTTCATCCTAGCTAACCTGGTCCCCATAGATATATCTTACTCAACATGGAAGCGACAAGTTATATCTTGATCATTCAACCAATTCCATACCACCAATGATGTACCCAAAACAAGATGGCTCACCTTGAATTCAATGACATGGTTTTTTTCCTTGCATCAAAGTATGTGATCAAATGGTGCACATTGGTAATGATATCATGTATAAAGACTTAAAGACATTTTCAAAGATATGAACAACCAATGACTTCTGATACATGGTGTTTCTATTGGCGGTCCTGTCATCATGATCTCGTCTATATGAGATCACCAAGTGAAAACTACATGAGAAGAAGTATCTATGCTTATAATCCTCCAACACTTGATAGTCATACATCATATATGTCTAATAAGTATGACTTATGTAGACCATATGATATATGTTTATGATTACTATCATAGTTTATTGAGGTTCTCATTATAGCTAGAAACTACTATAACCTTTTAATATAACATGTAATCTATGAAAATTACCATGTAAATAGTGGATGAAGAAGTATCAAACCTATTATGGTAAGAATAATAAAATTTATATATCAAAATATATTCATTTAATGGAAATCAAAGTACATAAAGGATTTGGATCTAGGGTGACCACTCTAAAAAATGATTACTAGATGGAGACATCCTATCAATTAGTTTCAGATAGAAGTTATACAAAAATAATCAGTCAAATATGGGAAAAGTGGTAATAATGGAATTGGTAAACTGGAATCAATTGAAGGATACAAAACATTTTTTTTACATCAATTGATATCATAAATACAGTATGTTTAGGTATTGTAGGGATAAAATACTATAGTGAGTGGATAGATAGTACATTAGAATTTTTTATTCTACATAAAGGGAAAAAATGGATTATACCATATAGACACTAAAAGTAGTATACTAAATGAACCCATTGCATAGATAACCAATGAACTAAAGAAATGTTTTGTTTACTTCTAGGAAATAAAGTGAAGAAAATGTTCTTTTAAGAAGGGAAAGCATGGGGAAGTTCAAGAAGTATTGTAACAACATATTGAATACTATTTTTAAAGGTTTCTAATAATTGTTATGAGAATATTTTCTATATCCAATATCTTTTCAAAGAGAACTTGTATTTTGTTTGATTTTAGTTCTATAAAAGTTAAAGGATATTCCCTAATTGCTATAACCATATACAAAGGATTTTTTTTTAGTGTACTGTGTAGTATTATATTATTTACAAACCATTCTAGAGACTATCTGATCTTATTTATTATTGAACATTGTATGTAATTGTGTTCCTATGATTATTCTTATTTTCTTCCTTTAGAGTAATTTTATATCTCTCTTATAGGAGGAAAAGGCTGTTTAATAGGAAGGAAAAATTAAAATGAAAATATAATTAATTCACCCCCTCCCCTCACACCAATCCCGATTGGTCATTTCAGAGGTATCATCTCCAAACAACTTAGTTGGATAGAGATAGTTAGAATACAAGAGCCAACCGATGCATCTCAAATTATGATTTGGGTAGTTCCTTTGTCATAATATTTGTAACTTTATTTTTTTATACAATTACTCCAATATCACCTGCACTTGTTCAAACTAATCCTTGATAGAATGACACTTTAACTCAATGTGATTTGTCCTTTAATTATGGACATGATTTTTTCTAAGATTAATATCACACAAATTATCACAGATAACTACAATAAGATATTTTACATGAATTCAAATATCTTCAAGCTATTGCTTCATTCATAGTATTTGAGTACAAAATTGAGTAACCACAATATATTCTACCTTCACATTTCTTTATGAATTGTATTCTTACTACTTAATTATCCAATAAATGCATAAATATATAAGATAGAAAGATATGGTCGATATCGACTTACGATCATCTGCTGAACCCTCACAATCCACATCTGTATATCCTAAAACCTGAAATTTTTATTTTCTATAATAAAATAGTCTGAAATATACCATGAAATTAATGTAATGTATAATTATTTTCACTTCTAGAATTTTTATTTCCTTAGGAAAACTTTGGTATTTTGTAGTTAACATGTCTCAATCAAAATTCCAGGATGTGTCTTTGTTAGGTAAAATAGGATTCTAATGATTTTCCTATATTTTATTACATCAAAATTCTTTTCATCATCATCTATTGAGAACTACATCTAGGTATCCATCATTGTTTTCATCAACCCTAGAATACTCCATTCCAAATCCATCAAGAACTAATTTTTTATATTTTGATTTCGAATTAAATATTCCACACCATCCTTTTGAAAACTATAAACCAGGGATAAAAGTTTTCCTTCCAATCATGGGAATTTTGAATTCGTACCACATATAATTTTTAGAGATCTGGAATTATCCATTATTTAAGCCTCCAAAAATTACTTTATTTACATAAATGATCTTACAAATACTGTCATCATGTTTTCTTGATATAATGATTATGATCAAATCCACCTCACCGGAATCTATGATTTCTCAAGATTGACCAAGCCTATAATACCAAGATATTGGTGCATGATTAAGCCCATACAAATCCTTAATTTATCAGCATACTATATTATCATATTCATCTATAATAAATATATCTAGTTGTTCAATTTACACTTCATCCTCAAGGACACCACTGAGAAAACTGATATGATGTTTATTTGATAAAACTTGAATCCTCTTTATATAGTCATTTCTAATAATAACCGAATAGTTTCTAACTAGAAAACAAGGGATAATGTGTCATAAACATCAATCCCTTAATTTTTTATAATACCATTTTCACACCATCCAAGATTTATTTTAAGTCAAAATTATATTTTATTGAGTTTTCCTAGAACACCCACTTATTTCTGATGAAATTTTCATTTTGCACCCTCATTATAATTCCCCCAGTTTGAAACATTTCAATACAGTGAAGTCCTTCAGGCATATATTTAATCAAATTTATATATTTGGAAGCCTCTTCAAAATACTTTGTCTCTACACATAATAGGAGAACAATTTATTATAGATACTTTATCCTATATGTTTTCACTAGAGTTTTCCATTCACCAATAATGTTACATTTATTGATTTTAGCCCTAATTATCACTCTTATTATAACTACTAAATTGGATTTAAATTCCTTATAATCAATGTATTATTATAATTCTATTATAACCCCATGCTCTACCCCTAATATTCATCCATCAACATGATTTTCTAAAGAGATTTCATCACTTTTCTTTTGTGAAAACTGCTCAACAGATTGTGAAATTTTATTATTATTCATAACCATTATGTTTATAATCTAAGTAAAATTTCCTAGATGTTTATTGTATCATTTTTATGCCTTGATTTTGGATGAATATAAAAGTAAAATACTTTCATCTGCCTAATATTGAAACATGTGGTTCTTATCCTTATTGGGAATAAATAAATCACTTTAAAAAATCTGAAAGTACTTTTATTTTGGATTCTTCCCATACCACATCACTTAGGGTGTCATCTCTTCATGTAGACATAGAAAAGATCTATTTGTGATATAGAATTATATACGATTTTTTTTCCATAGAATATGTCTCTAGTATATATTTTTCAATATACATCGTTCAATCCATGTTATTTATAATCATGTTCCTCCTTTCAATGGCACTAATTTGTTGAGGAGTACTTAACACAAACACATGGTACCTTATCCCATGCTTCTTAATAAATTCATTCACTTAATAATTTTTGAAAAACATAACATTATTAGTCTAGAAAATTTGAAATTTCAATCCAAGCATCTTATCCTATATTCTTCGATAATAAGTAATGCACTCTAATACTATAGATTTTTGAGAGATTTCCATCAGCTATTCCATCTAACTATAATCATCTATGATTTGAATATAAAACCTATTTACATCCATGGATTTGGGTGATATTTTTCTGCACACATCAACATGAACTAATATTTTATAATTTTTATCTTTTGTATTGTATATTTTTTAATGATTTATCCCTTTTCACAAGTACCACACTTATGTGTGTATGAGCTCCTAAGAGTTTGTTAATATCCCGAGCTACTTAATAATTTAATAAGTATTTAATGGAATTTTTGAAAAAGTGGATAAGCCTTTTGTTGTCAAGACTATTATCTTATTTCTTGTATAGAAAACACTTTTTCTCAGATAAAAACACTTATTGTTTCTCCTCTAATATTGTAGAGATTCCAATTCATGCACTTTCCTCGTATCTCAATTATACCATCTCTATATTTTATGGAGTAAGACTTATTTTTTGAAATTAACCACATGCAATAAGTCACATAGTTGTAATATAATTAGAACATTATGTCAAGGCCTTCAATAACTAAAACATCTATGAACCTCAAGTCTTTACCTTTAATTTTGGATTATCCAGAGCTAATGATCTTTTAACCAATATCATTATCAAAGGAGATGACAATATATTTGTCATACATTATTCCCATGACATGGTATTTATTTTCTATTATATGGGAAGTGAAACCACTATCTAGAATCCATACTCTTGCTTGATTTTACACTTTAAAGGTAGTCTTTGTGAGATTCACCATCTCAACCTTTTCTTTATTAATCAATTTTCACTGATTTTATTCCTTTGGGGTGAATGATATTTTTTAACCACTATATCTATTGATTTATCCTCATATTATAAGGAATAAAATTTATCACAAGTTCTTATCCGACTTAATGAAACTTACAATTTTCAAATTCTACTTTTATATACCTCTTTTGGAATATCTATTTAAAATCTAGATGATGAATTCAAGGCCTTATGGACATAAACTTCACACATAAAACAATATCCATGAAAAACATATCGAGTAAAATAATTTCCTGTCAATTGTTTTTGATTCTTTTGATCCTTTAATTTCTTGTTTTTTTCTTTGAAACACACATATTTTCTATGTCTCCAATTTATATATTAATTATACCAAATTCATGGTGTATTGTTACATGTATTCACTATTATTCTTGTGGTCCTTTAGATTTATTATGGTTCACCCAAGTCAAACTTTCTCCAAAGTGTGGGTTCTTGTGGTTTCACATAAACAACCACTAATTTTTTCTTATGATCAATCCCCTCAATATATTTACCCTTATCATTGAACTAATCCACTTGTATGAAAGTGACAAGTTTTACCATTGACTCCCCGTGTTTTCCTTTAGTTCCATCAATATCCTATAAACTCAAACTCATAAATTTCATGCTAAGATTTTGAATTATTTCCTAATAATTTAGCTTTAATCACATTTTATAACTTATCCTTTGATATAATTGAACCTCAAGACACAATCTTTCACCAAATCTACCAAGTCATTGATGATATAATAATTCTTTAAAATTTTAAGCTTATACCTAATCACTATTTACTAATTTTCTATCTTTGTAAATTTAATCCAATTAATATTATCCTTTAGTACATTCTTTAATATTGGATTTATTTTATTTATCCCTCCAAACTTCAACTTATTCAAGATTATGTTCTAACTAAACATTGAGGTATAATTTGACCTCATTTTTTGCATTTTTATCATCATTATACTCAGATTGTAGTTTTTTTATGACCGACATAAGAACTTCTTCATTGAGGTATTTTAAGTCCTCAACTTCATCCAGCTAAAATCCATTTGAGTTGAAATATACATGTGGACGAAAATTATTCTTTTTGATGAATTTTCGACATGAAATCATAACGAATTTAAAAACCTTTATAGACCAATTCATGGGTTATTCATTTATATTATTATCTCATAACTTCATTTTTCGCATTTCTATGAGATTACAAACATTTCTACATCTAAATAAATTATGTGGAATCTTTCCTTTGAATTTTATTTTTTCTATTTTTAGATTTTATGAAAGGAAATACATGAAATCATCGATTTATCTTTCTCTAGGATCATCCTATAACATTAATTTCTTCATATCCATAAATGACACCTCGTGAGAATTATCCCTTTTCATGAAAAATCTATCATTATTCCAAATATCATATGAAATGAGAGTGATTTGAAAAATGATCTATTTCCACCTCCTTTGTGACCTTGTCATTGAGCATTAAGAACTTCAAATTGAAACATAGTGGTAATCATATCAGGATCCTCTTTGTTCACACATGTACTTAACAATGACATTTATCTAATCAAAAAATTAATCAATATAATCGTTCAAGTGTATCCTAAAGTCATCATTATTGTTTTAGTGAACCTATAATTTAAATTCACGTATATTGGAATCAACTTCCTAAATTTTTAGATTCTTTTACCGCACAGAATGTTTGGATCTAAATGACCCCACATTTATGTATATTTAATTGTAAAAGGATCCTCCTAAAATGTTTAATCATTTGGAATCAAAATTTAGGCTATCTTAGATTTATTTTCTAGTAATTATCTTCTCTCTATGTCAGATGAAATTACTTGTATGGTAGCCTTGTAGAAAACCATTCCCAAAGATCAAAAATAGTTTTTCATTAGATTCTTCTATAATTTGAAGTTTTTTTAAATTTAATATTATAAAACACTTGTTGTTGATGACTATTTCCATCACTTATAAGAGATAATACTACACAAAGAAACCTTGATCTGATACCAATTATAGATCCTATGTAAGTTTAATACACTATGGGGGTGAATCAGGGTACAATGATCTTTATCAAATTATTTTTTCCTAATATCTTATATCACTTTTATTAGAAACAATCCTATTACTAACAAATAATAAAAATTGATAAAGTAAAAAAAGGACACATGAAATTTACACAGTTTACTCAAACTGAGCTAATCCAAAGAGCATGAAATAGTGAAGTACTGATGCACCTAAAAAAATAAGCATATTTCTTGTTCATTTTAATTCAAAGTTGTCTCACTAACCCTAAATATTTATAAAACCCATGAAAAATATTAATGGAAAAATAAATTATTCCCTTACAAGATTAAACTCACTATTCCTCCTTTCAAACTACTAAACCTTCTTTGAACACCAAAAAAGTACCAATTATGGTTAACAATCATATCTTATCTTATCATAATGGTGAACCCATGAACCTTTAGAAAGATAACCTCCTAGACCCCCTTATTGAATTTAATTTACAAGTACGTAATTACTTAATATTATTAGTCATTATATGCTCTCACTATAGATACATGATCCTCCTTTATCCTATATGAAAGATATATACATTCTATATCTAGAGAATCACCATATTACCTTACTAACTAATCCATAATCCTTATAAGTAATATGGTTTTTTTCCAAAAATACTGAATTAATTTTCAGTCTAGTTAATTCATTATATTCCATTAATTAACTCCTTAAAGATAGGAAAATAAAATATGGAAATATACTAACTTGAATACTCTATAATATGAGCATCAACATCCCATTACGATACTAAGTTCTCCTGAAATTATAAGCCTAAAATATTGAACATACATGGAATGACTAAAACATACATGAAATTATCTCCAGATAAATGAAACCACCAAAAAACAACTCATAATGTTTATTTCATGAACATGTTTGACACAATGTGAAGGATCCTTATGCATTCCCCTACATGAAATATACACTTTTCCAACAGAGTTAAAGTTTATTCTTCTACCATAAATAAAGTATAAAACCTCAAATTTTATGGATAATATTATTTATTATATCAATGAATCTTATGTTTATAGGTAAGTCTATTCCATTTTAATTTCTATAAAAAACTTTATCATAATATTCCCAAGAATTTCATAGTGTGAATAACTATCATACATGTATGGGCCTTTTCACGAACTAGGCTGGGTTGACATCCGACCCGGCACCTGACCCAGTCCGCAACAAGGCCTGAAGGGCGTTCCTGATCCCCATGAGCTGACACAAGTGCCTGAGTATCAAAAATAAAACTTGGGAATTATTTAACCAAATAAATAAATATAAAACAATTATAAAGATGAATAAATTCCAAACTAAAGTCAATAACCAAACATGCCCTTAAACTAGGGTCAAAATTAAAGTTTACAACTTGACCTAAAAAACCAAAAGGGGATGAAAATAAAGGAAAAACTGAAAGGCACTAACTAAACCTCCGTGTGACATAAAGAGTCACACCCTCAAGCCACGTCCACCAAACCAACACGAGGGTACCACTGACAACCCGAACCACCCAAGCAATGCTCGATGCCTCAACCTAGGAAAAAAAAGAAACACAGTCTACATACACCCAAAGGTGTATGTAGGGTGTGAGCTAAAACCCCAGTAGGATGCCAATGAGAAAAGGTTCCACGTATAATTATTAAATGACAAATACATTTTCAATTTCATGGAATAAAAATAAATAAGTGCTTAAACAATTTTAATGAAAATAGTTTTTAGGGGAAAATTACTTTAAAAGGAAAACAACTTAAATTAACCCACACACACACACACACACACACACACACACACATTCTTGGTAACTCCAACACCACATCGTGTGCCGACAGTGAGAGCAAACCAAAAGAGGAGCACAATACAAGGGAGAGGCCCTAAAGATACTTGCGAGAAGTGGGACCCTAGAAAATCATGTCTTAGTGAACAATGGTACAAGAACACAACAATATACATTCTCGTGCATGAGCCTCTAGTAGGGAAACTGTAGAGACCCGTATCTTGACGTACATGGACATTACATTACTTTTGCGGAATACTTAGTACATAACAAAAACACACACACAAGGATCGTAATAGTTTAGTGTCTTTGGAAACTCGGAACGTAATCTTCTAATCGTGGTGAAAGTTCTTCAATATCTCCCATAGAGGTCATCCCTTTTTTTTCTACCTAAAACCTTTCTTTATATCCTGGGGAAAAGAAAACATAAAAGGGTGAGCTCAAATGCTCAGTAAGGGTAAACAAAAGAAAAAAATCAATCACATCATATACATAGCTTTTGGAAATCTTAACCTGCAAAAGAGCTCATAATATCATAACATGGAATATATCATAGAAGTGAAAATGAGATCCCCATAACATAAAACTTGAAACTTTGTGGCATGCACACATAATCATAGAGAATCATTTCTTGTTAGTCAAGACTCATTGCCAAGACTATCTTAGTGGACAAAGTCCCTTTCTGAATCGAGTAATCCTCGTTTCAGTCCTGTTTCACTGAACCGGTATAACCTACCATTCCAGCCATGTCTATCTCATGAGATATAAAATCTTCACCCAATGCATTGGAGGGAGATATAGGTCCCACCCATCTTATAATGAATCCTTTCTTATGTGTGCCACATAATCATAAAACATACATCATCGCATAACACATGTAACAAAAATGGGATTCTTGAAACATCATGACATCATAAATCAATTCATATAAGATAAAGGAATTCATAAACATAATTCCATCACAACATAGTCAAATCAATGTAAAAATATGGATAGAAACATAACCCTTTATTATCTTAGATGGAAAATAATTTTGATAAAACACTTGAATTGAATTCTTGAGGAAAATATCCTTTCTTCTTCAAAATCAATTTCTTTTCACAAAACATCATGCAATTTTAAAAGAAAGAGATTTTATTGAAAATAGTCATGAAATCTTTTAGAGGAAGCTTCATGAAAATAAGGCATTATAAAACATTAGAAATCCGTTCGTGCCGTATAAGTTAAAAAAAAACATTCTTCGTACTTTTGTCGGAAAAGTCAAAAAGTACCTCATACGAAAAACGACAAAAGATTCCTTTCATACGTATTACTAAAAACTCACCGAAGGGTAAAAATGGATTTAAACAATTTTAGGTGGATGGAAATAATATTACATATTGAGTAAACATGGATGTGGATGATAAAATACACCCCAGTAAATACTTACGAATAAACAATCTCGGATAAAAATGAGATTGTGATATTTCCCTTACCTTAGGTCCGACTTGCTTTGTAAGTGTCCGAACCTCCTGTATAATGATTTAAATCATGTTATTGACTTATTACAGAATCATATTCATTGTTATGATATCATATATGGTTCACTTATGACATTATATTACCCGTTCTTTTGTAAATTCCATGTTAAAGAAGCGTTTTGGGTAAAATCGTTTCATTTATCGTAGGTGTTTTGACTTGTTGTTCTTGACATCATTATTACTTATATCATGATTTACTTACTTCCAGAATATAAAATATGATTTATATATCATATATATTCAGTATATATATATATATAATAGATAGATAAATAAAATGAAAAACACCGTTCATGGAGACGGTAGTCCGTACGTACGCATGAACGCTGTTTTTCTTTCCTTATTGTCTTGAAATGGAAGTAAGTAGATGACATACATATGTATATATATACATAAATCCAGTAGCTTTATAATGTCATATATTTCATTATTATTTCTTATATATACATTATAATCATTCTTAAATGGTTAACATGGAGAATGAATCTCATCGCGTCATGGAGACGGTATTCCGTACGTACGCACGAGCGATGATATCATTTCTATAAATATTGAATTGAATTGGAGTGGATTATACAATATATAAGAATCAATATTATGTTGTAATAACTATGTATAGTTATTCTTTACACCATTATACCCATCCATGTAAGGTGGTGGTGGAAAATAGATTACACCACGGCGTGGAGACGGTATTCCGTACGTACGCATGCGCGGTGATTTCTTTTTCCGTAGGATGGATAGATGGTGAAATAGGGTTGTTTCATACTTATAATAACATATCAGTATATGAGTGATACTGATGTTATTACTTCATAATGAAACAACCTAAGAAGAAGAAGTGGAAGAAGAAATAAAGATGAAAGAATTGGTAACGGTAATTACCTCTTCTTTGAAGTTCCTCTTTGAGACCTCTTCTTAGGGCACTAGAATTGGTCTTTGAGGAAGACCAGAACCTCTAGGATGGCTCTAGGGAAGTGGAGAAGATAAATTGGCAGGGGTTGGCCGAGCTTGAGTGCTCAAATTGGTGTGAGGAGGAGGGGGAGGAGGTGTCCTTTTATAAGGGAGGAGAGGGGCACCTTAGGAATATCTCAAAATATTATTTTATATTAAAGTCAAAATCGGTTTATAATGGTTCCAAAGGGTATTATTTAGAAGCTAAAGTGGGGATGGGTCGAAATCCTATCAACCAATAGGATTTAGACAAGTTTAGGGTATTATTTTAACCTTATCAATTAGATTTAACTCTAAGTTAAATAATTTAACTTTTACCGTGTCTTTTTGTTTTCTTTCACTATATGGTTAATAAACTTACTATAACATGCCAAACGAACCCCAAATTGTATATTATTAATACATATATCCTTATCTAAGTCATTTGGCCGAACCTTAGATTTTTAGGAATAAAATAACAATTAATAATATAATATTTGATTTAAAAACTATTTTGTGTCAATTTTGACACTATTTGATATATGATTTTTGTGAAAGTCATAACAGAATTATATGTTCGAACCAAGTTTATTAAATCAATACTAATATATCATAGTAACCTATAAAATTAGTGGAATTCATAAAAAGTCTTAAATTACATTTATTTTGGTATTTATATTATCAATTATGTCAATATTTCATTAATAAGACAATTACTGCATCATCTTTGTGTCATAAATAAATTATATTATTTGTTGTCTAAAAATTACAAATAAAATACCATCATGTAGGAAATCTTTTTAGCTTTCTAATGAATATTTATAGTCGAATTTATCTTATGTATAACCCCATATTAAAAATGATTTACTTATTAAACTTTGATTTTAACTATTTTAACCCATCTTTAAATAAATTAATAATAAATGTCCTAATCTAATCCAAGTGGGCCTAAATGGTCATATTTTATTCCTAAGTTTGTTTTTGGTCGAATTACACTTGTCCAATAGAATTAGGACATGTGTTAGGGTAATATTAATATCATATTTACCCTTAGTTACCCTATTTACTATTAATCGTGGTAAAAAAAGTAAAAAGTTACTATTCACCAAAAAATTATTTTCATCTCATTGAACCACATTTTAGTCCTTGATATTAACCGTGTCTCTCGGATTTTCGAAATTCCATTCACAGAAGCGGTAAAATTAAGTTTTATGCAAAATTCAGTTTTTAACCTACCACTTAGTAGATTCACTATTCATCAAAATTTGATGTTTTTCAGAACAATGCCAAAATTTCACCCCAAGCTATATTTCATATTCCGAATTCAAAAATGAAGTCTATTTTACCAAATTCATAACATAAAAGTTGCATTAATTAATTTTATAATTAAATCCCGCTGTTAAAACAAATAGCGTGTTTTTAAGAAATAATATCTATCAAAAGATTGACACTTGTTTATGTCTAGTTTAAATGTGAAATTACATCCAATGAACAACATTGTATTAAATTGTAAAAATATATTCTAAATATACTTTAAAACCACTCAAATTAATGATTTATCACTATTAATTATTTCGATTAAAAAAGTTGTTTTTAATTATAATTTAGTAATTTTCACTATTCATCAGAATATGAAAGTTATCCGAAAAGTACCAGAATTTCACCTTAGGCTAAATTCGATACTCCGAATCCAAAAATGAAGTCCATTTTAAAATTTCTAAAATTTAAAAAGTGGTTATTACTATTCATAACGGCTAGTTTTAATAATATTTTAATAGCATATCGTTGTTTAGTGAAACTCGGTATTGCGTATTACACACGCTATCGAGGAAGGTCGCAATTGTGTGTAATGCAAGGCAAGTCAAGGATGCGTATTGTGCAAGCTCCTTTTGGTGTAGCGTACAACACAAGACATTAATAAAATTAAAAGGATTATTTTTCATAAAATCTCGGGCTGTTACATTCTACCCCCCTTAAAATGAATTTCGCCCTCGAAATTCGTCGGGGTTATAAATGCTTTACTATTCGAAAGTTTCTTTAATAGAAACCCGCATAGTAAAAAGGAATACCAAAACATGGCTTTAAAAACTAAAGTATGAAATGTAACGGTTACCCAAATTAACTCATCACTGGGTTTCCACGTAGGAGAACATAGGTGAAAATATGGATATGGAAGAAAAATCTAACCATCATGTTCTGATGGAGAGTGGTAGAGAACATGGCTATGGAAAATCCAGTAATCACAAATCCATAAATTTGCGACGATCTAAGGTACCATCTGATTTATCAGGTATAAGATCACTAGGACAACATTTTTGGTTTTCAATATCATTTCCCTAAAGTTAAAAATTTGAATTAGAATAAATACTTTCTTTATTTTGGTACAATATCACTGTTGTTCATGCCTTGAACAATTTCCACTTCATCTCTTAAATAAATGAAGTTGAATTTGTTATTCGTGAAGTGTTAGCAGATCATGTGATAGAATGACGGGTCATTCCATCTGTCTCAAACAAAAGGTTAGAAAAAATTATATACATAAGTCGATCTATAGTGAGATTAATCACATATGGTTCCTAAAATGGACTTATACTTCATATATCATACTGCTTAATATAATAAAACTAGTTTCTACTAAACAGGGACTTCCTGTAGGCCAGTGGTAGGCGATAAAGGCCAGTCGCACTTCGGTTGTGGGTTCGATTCCCACAGCCTTGTCCGAAGCGATGGGCTGTCGCCCGTCCTGCAGGTTGTCCTTTTTCTAAAACTACATTACTATAACATCCCATCAATAATATCGAAAAAACTTCTACCCTTAAACAATACTAATTTATGTCCAACATAATCCATTTCAATCTTTAGGCTTATCCATAATACTTTAGTCCACTCTCATAACATAGTGAAGATGATTACCGGAGATTTAATACTGTCGTTGATCCCCACATATCATAAGATATGTCTTGTTGGTCACATTCCAAACATTCAAAGTCCTTAATCGTGTATTCTTTTGAATACTTTAGTGAAAACATGAGTGCAGTTAAAAGTTAACACTTTCCATATACCAAAATCCTCAAAATTCTATATACTCACCATGATATCACTTAGTTCTTATATCAATCATGAGCTCATGAATACTATTAAACATTTCATTTTCTCGTCTTCATTATGCGCATATCATCTTATTTCCAAAAAAAAAAATATCTCAATCACTTTGAATACCACATCAATAAATATTGCAATACTCAATGATACAACATTATTTTGGAATCCCATTACATAAACGCTTAATCATTCCACCACATCGTTATCCTATTCAACATCGCCAATAGTGATCGCATGTGACTTCCCTTTGTCCTTTGCCTTCAGTGGTTGCTCATGTTGATCATCACTAACCCTTGGATTAGGGAAATTATTAGCATAATGCCCCATTTCCTTGCACTTGAAGCATTGAAGTGTTGGTGGTGCGTTCTCTGCAGTGTTTGCTTTATTCACATCATTAGAAACCCTTTTTCCATTACTTGACACTCAGCTGCTCGATGACCTTCTTTTCCACACTTAAAACATTTTCTAGTCCCTTTTAGACAATCTCCACCATGCTTCTTTCCACACTTTGTGCATAAGGAAACATTCATCTTCTTTTCACCATTATTATGAGATTTCTCCTTGAACTCCATCTTTCGTTTCTTGTCAAAACCATGAGATGGATATGTAACACCAACTTCCATTTCTACCTTGATAGCACAACGCACAATTTCTTCATAGCTACTGAAGTCTCTTATAGCTAATGCCCTTCGAAGACTTGGTTTTAAGCCACAGAAAAATCGATCAACTTTACTTTCAGGTTGGATGATAATTCCAGAAGCATACCTTGCAAGTCTTGTAAAATTTGCTTCATAGGTACCAACAGATTCATCGTCCCTTTGCTTCAGTTCAAGAAATTCTTTCTCCATCTTTGTTCGAAGAATACGAGGGAAGTACTTACTGAAAAACAAGTTCTTGAACTCGTCCCATTCCATGGAATCAATTTCATCTCTTGGCCTCGTATTCTTGATAAGATTCCACCATTGATCAGCTTCACCTTCCAAACGATATACTGCTAAGATGACTTTATCATGTTTAGAACATTGAAGAATTGAAAATATCTTTTCAGTAGTACTGATCCATTGTTCAGCCACAAGTGGATCAGAAGACCCACTGAAAGAAGGTGGACGTTGCCTCATGAAGGACTCAATAGAATATTGTTCCCTTCTCTGCTCATTTGGAAGTCCAGAATGATTCATAGCTTGTGTAAGTATAGCAATAATATTTTGCACTCCATCTCCCATAACATTTGTTTGTTCAGGAGGGCAATCATTGCATTGTCCATTGCATTGATCAACACGGTTCCTTCGGGTTCCAGCCATCGTCTAAAACCCAAAAAGAATAGTGTGAGAGGCAAAAATCATGCTAGGGAAAACAACATAATAAAGGAGGAGTACCTTCAATATCCAACATCTTAGGTTTAATTCTATGATCGTTAGCGTAATTCTATTACTATAACCTATACTTATACTTATCCCTAGGGACATCCCTAGACATACCTTAGAAATATCTCTAGGGATCTCACTAACGTTTTCGCATCCTAGTTTCCAAAGGTTGACTAAACCTTTCCTCTGATACCAACTGTAGAGACCCGTATCTTGACGTACATGGACATTACATTACTTTTGCGGAATACTTAGTACATAACAAAAACACACACACAAGGATCGTAATAGTTTAGTGTCTTTGGAAACTCGGAACGTAATCTTCTAATCGTGGTGAAAGTTCTTCAATATCTCCCATAGAGGTCATCCCTTTTTTTTCTACCTAAAACCTTTCTTTATATCCTGGGGAAAAGAAAACATAAAAGGGTGAGCTCAAATTCTCAGTAAGGGTAAACAAAAGAAAAAAATCAATCACATCATATACATAGCTTTTGGAAATCTTAACCTGCAAAAGAGCTCATAATATCATAACATGGAATATATCATAGAAGTGAAAATGAGATCCCCATAACATAAAACTTGAAACTTTGTGGCATGCACACATAATCATAGAGAATCATTTCTTGTTAGTCAAGACTCATTGCCAAGACTATCTTAGTGGACAAAGTCCCTTTCTGAATCGAGTAATCCTCGTTTCAGTCCTGTTTCACTGAACCAGTATAACCTACCATTCCAGCCATGTCTATCTCATGAGATATAAAATCTTCACCCAATGCATTGGAGGGAGATATAGGTCCCACCCATCTTATAATGAATCCTTTCTTATGTGTGCCACATAATCATAAAACATACATCATCGCATAACACATGTAACAAAAATGGGATTCTTGAAACATCATGACATCATAAATCAATTCATATAAGATAAAGGAATTCATAAACATAATTCCATCACAACATAGTCAAATCAATGTAAAAATATGGATAGAAACATAACCCTTTATTATCTTAGATGGAAAATAATTTTGATAAAACACTTGAATTGAATTCTTGAGGAAAATATCCTTTCTTCTTCAAAATCAATTTCTTTTCAAAAAACATCATGCAATTTTAAAAGAAAGAGATTTTATTGAAAATAGTCATGAAATCTTTTAGAGGAAGCTTCATGAAAATAAGGCATTATAAAACATTAGAAATCCGTTCGTGCCGTATAAGTTAAAAAAAACATTCTTCGTACTTTTGTCGGAAAAGTCAAAAAGTACCTCGTACGAAAAACGACAAAAGATTCCTTTCATACGTATTACTAAAAACTCACCGAAGGGTAAAAATGGATTTAAACAATTTTAGGTGGATGGAAATAATATTACATATTGAGTAAACATGGATGTGGATGATAAAATACACCCCAGTAAATACTTACGAATAAACAATCTCGGATAAAAATGAGATTGTGATATTTCCCTTACCTTAGGTCCGACTTGCTTTGTAAGTGTCCGAACCTCCTGTATAATGATTTAAATCATGTTATTGACTTATTACAGAATAATATTCATTGTTATGATATCATATATGGTTCACTTATGACATTATATTACCCGTTCTTTTGTAAATTCCATGTTAAAGAAGCGTTTTGGGTAAAATCGTTTCATTTATCGTAGGTGTTTTGACTTGTTGTTCTTGACATCATTATTACTTATATCATGATTTACTTACTTCCAGAATATAAAATATGATTTATATATCATATATATTCAGTATATATATATATATAATAGATAGATAAATAAAATGAAAAACACCGTTCATGGAGACGGTAGTCCGTACGTACGCATGAACGCTGTTTTTCTTTCCTTATTGTCTTGAAATGGAAGTAAGTAGATGACATACATATGTATATATATACATAAATCCAGTAGCTTTATAATGTCATATATTTCATTATTATTTCTTATATATACATTATAATCATTCTTAAATGGTTAACATGGAGAATGAATCTCATCGCGTCGTGGAGACGGTATTCCGTACGTACGTACGAGCGATGATATCATTTCTATAAATATTGAATTGAATTGGAGTGGATTATACAATATATCAGAATCAATATGATGTTGTAATAACTATGTATAGTTATTCTTTACACCATTATACCCATCCATGTAAGGTGGTGGTGGAAAATAGATTACACCACGGCGTGGAGACGGTATTCCGTACGTACGCACGCGCGGTGATTTCTTTTTCCGTAGGATGGATAGATGGTGAAATAGGGTTGTTTCATACTTATAATGACATATCAGTATATGAGTGATACTGATGTTATTACTTCATAATGAAACAACCTAAGAAGAAGAAGTGGAAGAAGAAATAAAGATGAAAGAATTGGTAACGGTAATTACCTCTTCTTTGAAGTTCCTCTTTGAGACCTCTTCTTAGGGCACTAGAATTGGTCTTTGAGGAAGACCAGAACCTCTAGGATGTTGCTAGGGAAGTGGAGAAGATAAATTGGCAGGGGTTGGCCGAGCTTGAGTGCTCAAATTGGTGTGAGGAGGAGGGGGAGGAGGTGTCCTTTTATAAGGGAGGAGAGGGGCACCTTAGGAATATCTCAAAATATTATTTTATATTAAAGTCAAAATCGGTTTATAATGGTTCCAAAGGGTCTTATTTCGAAGCTAAAGTGGGGATGGGTCGAAATCCTATCAACCAATAGGATTTAGACAAGTTTAGGGTATTATTTTAACCTTATCAATTAGATTTAACTCTAAGTTAAATAATTTAACTTTTACCGTGTCTTTTTGTTTTCTTTCACTATATGGTTAATAAACTTACTATAACATGCCAAACGAACCCCAAATTGTATATTATTAATACATATATCCTTATCTAAGTCATTTGGCCGAACCTTAGATTTTTTGGAATAAAATAACAATTAATAATATAATATTTGATTTAAAAACTATTTTGTGTCAATTTTGACACTATTTGATATATGATTTTTGTGAAAGTCATAACAGAATTATATGTTCGAACCAAGTTTATTAAATCAATACTAATATATCATAGTAACCTATAAAATTAGTGGAATTCATAAAAAGTCTTAAATTACATTTATTTTGGTATTTATATTATCAATTATGTCAATATTTCATTAATAAGATAATTACTGCATCATCTTTGTGTCATAAATAAATTATATTATTTGTTGTCTAAAAATTACAAATAAAATACCATCATGTAGGAAATCTTTTTAGCTTTCTAATGAATATTTATAGTCGAATTTATCTTATGTATAACCCCATATTAAAAATGATTTACTTATTAAACTTTGATTTTAACTATTTTAACCCATCTTTAAATAAATTAATAATAAATGTCCTAATCTAATCCAAGTGGGCCTAAATGGTCATATTTTATTCCTAAGTTTGTTTTTGGTCGAATTACACTTGTCCAATAGAATTAGGACATGTGTTAGGGTAATATTAATATCATATTTACCCTTAGTTACCCTATTTACTATTAACCGTGGTAAAAAAAGTAAAAAGTTACTATTCACCAAAAAATTATTTTCATCTCATTGAACCACATTTTAGTCCTTGATATTAACCGTGTCTCTCGGATTTTCGAAATTCCATTCACAGAAGCGGTAAAATTAAGTTTTATGCAAAATTCAGTTTTTAACCTACCACTTAGTAGATTCACTATTCATCAAAATTTGATGTTTTTCAGAACAATGCCAAAATTTCACCCCAAGCTATATTTCATATTCCGAATTCAAAAATGAAGTCTATTTTACCAAATTCATAACATAAAAGTTGCATTAATTAATTTTATAATTAAATCCCGCTGTTAAAACAAATAGCGTGTTTTTAAGAAATAATATCTATCAAAAGATTGACACTTGTTTATGTCTAGTTTAAATGTGAAATTACATCCAATGAACAACATTGTATTAAATTGTAAAAATATATTCTAAATATACTTTAAAACCACTCAAATTAATGATTTATCACTATTAATTATTTCGATTAAAAAAGTTGTTTTTAATTATAATTTAGTAATTTTCACTATTCATCAGAATATGAAAGTTATCCGAAAAGTACCAGAATTTCACCTTAGGCTAAATTCGATACTCCGAATCCAAAAATGAAGTCCATTTTAAAATTTCTAAAATTTAAAAAGTGGTTATTACTATTCATAATGGCTAGTTTTAATAATATTTTAATAGCATATCGTTGTTTAGTGAAACTCGGTATTGCGTATTACACACGCTATCGAGGAAGGTCGCGATTGCGTGTAATGCAAGGCAAGTCAAGGATGCGTATTGTGCAAGCTCCTTTTGGTGTAGCGTACAACACAAGACATTAATAAAATTAAAAGGATTATTTTTCATAAAATCTCGGGCTGTTACAGAAACACATACATAACCTAGTGGTTTTCAAACATCATCCAAAAGTTTAGTTAGTGTTGTAGTTGTCAATCCGGATAAGTGAAACCAGGATGATGCCACTTCCGTATCACTAGCGCACTAGTCCTAGTCTGCCCACCTAGTACCCAAGATTCCCGTTTGTGCTGAAGTAGTTAGGATTTAAAGTCTTATGTCAAAATCACATACTCAGACAAAACAAGACACTATGCATGCCAAAACCACCATTTGCACAAACAAAGTCCATTTGAAATAAGATTCACACTAAGAATATCCCAAAACAAAATCCACATCACTCACACAACCAAATTAAAGACTACACATTCAAAGAAACCACTTTCATCTTCAAACACACCATTAAAAGAATTTGTTAAATAGTTTCCACACATGTCACATGACTTTAATCACCAAAAACATTTACACAATTCAACCAAAACAATTTCTCACCCTTAATAAATTTTTAATGAAACAATCCAAATTTTCATAAATAAATTTTAAAGAGAAAAACAACACTTTACACACTAGACTGACCCAAACCCCCTTTCATAACCAAACACACACAATGCCACACCAAGAGTTCGATCTACACCACTTTCACCGATTAAAGAAATCATTTGAGTAGTTTTAAAAAGAGTATTGACAAATGGCCCAATAAATTTTAAACCAAAGATACATCCAATTTCATTTAAAACACTAATTTAGAACCAAACCCACTTCTTAATCTTATCAAAAAATGATTTTCACCATTGATATCATTTAATTGAATGTTTTGACAATTTATAAAAAAACAGACCAAAGAAGTGTCACATGCCCTTATGTCAAAAACACACCCAAACCCCCATTTAAGAATCAAATGCACACTAACTCCATACAAATAATATAATCTGCATCCATTTCATGATCTAATAAACCAAGTGCACAATTTATAAAACACTAATAACCAGCTACCGACATGGGTTTTCACAGAAAATCACACTCATATTGCATAAACATGTTACTAATAAATTAACGAGTATGATACCTCAATAAGAAAAATAACAAAACAATTTCGCACCATGCGAACTAATTAAATAATACACTAAATTAATTAAACATGAAAATTAATTCATCAAACAATAATTATTAGCGGAACCTCCTACCTCGGTGTAGACCGACTTCACAATTTGGTGCGAAACTCCCATGACACAATAATTACAGTACGAGAAACCTCAATTGACTCTAATTAAAACATTTGAACCAAAATCATCAATATAGACCCCTGAAAATCATGAAACCCTAACCCTACCACCTTCAAAAAAGAAGAAACAACCAGTTGAAGTGGAACACACCTATGGAGAGGGCGTGAAATTCTTGTCTGAGATTAAGGGGGGGTTCTGGGGTCACGACGTGCTTGAAAAAATTCAGTCGGAAGATGAGAGGTGCAGGTTCGGATGGTGCGAAGTAGCGGGGCAACACCGGTTGGTGTGAGGTGGACCATAAGGGGTGCGAAAGGGGGTCGCCAGACGAAAGGAGGGTGCCGCCATATGGGGAGGCCGACCGGAGCACCTGTGAGGAGGATTCCGATCTGTGGGCCGCGTGCACAAGGAGAGTTCGGCTGGAGGTGTTGCATACTGATGGGAGGAGAGTAAGGGGAGGGGCAGTCCATGCTAGAGGAGGTCGTGCCGTAGGAAGCTACACTGAAGGAGGCCGTGCCAGAAGAAGACAAGGGGAGGGGCTGTCCGGTGCGGGTAGGGTTAGGAGGGGGACCAGTGAAGTGAAAATTGGGAAAGGGGGGAGGCCTTATGCGATGAGGTAAAGGGGAAATAAGGGAGAAACAAGAAGAAAAAAATAAAGAGAAAGAAATAAAAGAATAATAAAAAATAAATAAAATATGGTGAAATAAATTCTAAAAAAAATCCAAACCAATCTAATAAAATAATAATGATAATAATAATAATAATAATATGTTAAAAATTTTATAATTATGAAAAAAAATTAATTTTAAAAGCCTATGTGAAGTATTTATGAAAATAATAATAATAATAATAATAATAATAATCTTAATATTAATAATATTGTTATTATTGTTATTAAAACAACACAAAAATAATTTTATCTTTGCGACCACAATTTAATATCACAACCAAATTTAATATTAGTTGAAATAACAAGGATAATAATAACCAAATTGAAATATTAAATTAAACAATAATAAAACCAATGATAAAACTAAAATAATAGAACTAGTCATAAAATAATTGCATTAATTATTGAGTCTGGACTTCGTGCATAGATGCGTACGTGGTCACAACCTAGTTGTGCATCCATGTAATAAAATATTTATTCATAAAACGTTCCCTTATTAAGGTTGGGTGCTACACATGGTTGTGCGTACAGTCGTGCACCCATATAAGATCCCAATTTATTTTAAAATAGAACCGGTTCAAGACACATCTCAAAAGTAAGACCCTAAAATAATTAAATTAAAATAAAGCATTTGTCAGGGTGTGACAATTCTTCCCACCATGACACTTTCTGCCCCCATAAAGTCCCTAAAGACTTGTTCAACCCAAGATTCCCAGAAAGACCGTGAAGACACTTTACACAGAACCTGAATCACCCGATGGCTGAGAATTCAAAATGCCCATGACCTAAAACATCAAAGATCTCAAAACCAGGATCACCAAGTGAAATAACCAAAATCAATGAATTCACCTCAAACAGAACTAAAACATGGAACACCCTGACCCCTAACTCAAGGATCAACAGACCCGCTCTAGATCTCCAAGAACAATCGTTAAGCGACCCACTACCCATGCTAACCAAATAGCATGGTCGAGGTTGGGCAGAGCGGAATTAAGGGGTTTCCCCGCCAAGAACACTTTGAAGACAAAGTTTTTTTCCCACAAGTTCATCCTATGTTGGTCTCCCCACCATATTAGAATTATTTTCAAATATTGTTTCTATAAACCAAGATGAATCACAACCCAAACAACCTTTAACACAGGCTTAACCCTCCAAACTCTATAAGTTTAACCAACCCACACAAGAGGAGATGCCGACGAGACCCGTAGTGGGTCTCCCCACCATTTTAGAATTTGAATAACACCATGACACCCGCACAGGAATTACAAGTTTACATTGAGAAATACAGAATGAACCCTTCATCACAAACCCACCAGTACAGGCTGGCCTGCACAGAAGATTCCTACCCTGGACAAAAATTTGCCCCATGAGATGGATTTGATAGTATAAACCCTTAATCAGGAGGTGAACCAGACTGCTGCACATCAATTCCACAAGACATGAGCATCTCCAAGACGAGTACAATTTTGATCCATAATCGAGCACATGAAGATTCACAGACCACGCTCACAGGATTTACAAGAATACTGATTCTTCAGACCTCTTTAAGGCCCAAGAGGAACTCCCATAAAATAAGACCACAACAAGTAGACATGATCTTCATGCCCCTCACAACAAGGATGAATACTTCTGAGGAAATACCACAATAGAGAACTTAAGACATCCCCATCCTGACATTGTGGACTTAAGTCGGACCAAGCCCATCCCACGCCCGATGAGTTTTGACTGCGCACAAGCTTCACCCCGAGACCTATGGTTGGGGCCCTGATGTCTGAAGCATCCACCACCTCGCAGTCATAAGTTGTCCACCTCTGACCAGAACTTCCTCCGCTAGAAAATCAAATTACCTAATTCTCCTCATGTCCGAAGTAGCCACTCCATCAACATCCCAACTAAGAATTACAGCGAATGACTTAGAGTGTCTGACTAACCGTACTAAAGATAAAAGATTGAGCTGTCTATCAAAAACATGAATCAAACTGATGGAAGGAGCACTCTAAGTACAAGCCCATTTAGTTTACACCCCTCATCGGATAAGGGACCTACACTCACCATAATGTGAGAAAGACCACAACTATTACGAGTTTTAAACTAATTACTCTACACTACTTCTGGGGAACATGAAACTAACTCATCAGGAAGGTCAACACAACTCAACCTCCGCCTGTTGATTGGATGAGCACCTACATGATCCACCACTTTCTCTTGCATTCACTTCCTTAGGTACAACCGTGGAAAGAGGTTAGTCTTGAGGATCGATCACGACATCCCCATTCACAACTAAAACGGAATAATCCATGTTGACCAATCTAGTCCTGCTCCACCAGACATACCAGAGACAACTTACACCCATGAAACTTTTGGAGTTCCTCAAAAACTGGAGACACATACAACTTTTTCAAAGCATTTAACGATATCCAACTGACCTCAACATCTACGAACAATCAACACCACCGAGCAGAACCCAACTCTGCCACTCCATTGGAAGTCTGGGCTTAGGCAAGAACCGAGAAACCTACTGGAAACCCATGAGACATTTCTAGGGGGAATATCTAGAATAATAAACACAAAATAGTCTTCTACAAATCCAAACACATCACAAAACAAACATCCACACCTATGACACAATTCTAGTAATTCCAATTTGAAACATCAATTCATTCTTAAATAAAAACACCCGCTTGAAAAACCAAGAATAATACAATAAAACCCCACAACTCTTTTGAACTCATCATTTTCACGTCGGACTCAAAACCATTTTTCAATTTCAAAAATTATTTAAGCACAAAAACCCATTTTAGAGAAAAACCCACTTTTTATGAAAACAAGAAGCAGACTTAAAAATCAATCAATCACCACTGATATTCCATGGTGCCTCAGAAATATGCATCTTTGTGCCACTCATGCACCCATCCACATGATCCAACACCTATCCATTAATCACATCCACATGCACATGAGAGCACCCATAGGAATACCACTGGAAAGTAACAAGGCTACTCCACTTTCAAAACAAAATATTCTCAATATCTGAATATATATATTTTTTTCTCCCAAAACCATTTCAAAAATTCAAGGAAAAATTTCAGAAGGATTTCAAATTCTAAAAAAACCTACTTCAATTTCAGATAAACGAAGATGTAATTTTTGAAATTCAACTTCGAAAAATCAAGCGCAAATTTCCAGAAACAAGGTTCAAAATAACACACCCAAAGAATCATGTCAAACTCGCAGAAAGAGAAAAATAAGAGCAAACCCATGGTTCACTTTGCTTTTAAAATAAAACACTTTTGGGCCAACCCAAAATGGAAGCAAAACATCATGAACACTAAATCACTTGGACGGAGGACTAGTGGTCATGCCTAACCTGACTACATGGTTTAACAGACCATTCCCTAGGAAAGCGCCAACCACTTGGAGTGTCGATCCATACTCTCGGGCATCACATGGGTCGCTACTCCATGTGAGACAGCGCGCAATACCGATTTACTCCTATCGTCATCCCCCATCCATACAGAGTGAAACCAAAACTTCAATCCCAAAATACCCCTGGTTACTCGAGAATCGGAACTAGAAAGAGTTCATGACACTCTTCTCGCACCTACCCCTCGAGTACCGACAGCCCTATCCCCGGTCTACCTGACATCCCAAATAACAAGAACACAAACCTACCTCTGATACCATTTTGTCAAGAACCAGGCTGGTTCGCCATCTGACCCGACACCCGACCCGGTCCACGGAAAGGCCCGAAGGGCATTCCTGATCTCCATAGGCTGGCATAAGTGCCCGAGTATCAAAAATAAAACTTGGGAATGATTTACCCGAATAAATAAATATAAAACAATAATAAAGATGAATAAATTTATAACTAAAGTCAAAAAACAAACATTCCCTTAAACTAGGGTCAAAATTAAAGTTTAGAACTTGACCTAAAAAAAACCAAAAGGTGATGAAAATAAAGGAAAAACTGAAAGGCACTAACTCAATCCTCTGTGCGACATAAAGAGTCACATCCCCAAGCCACATCTACCAAACTGACACGAGGGTTCCACTGACAACCCGAACCACCCATGCTATACTCAATGCCTCAAACTGGAAAGAAAAAGAAACACAATCTACATACACCCAAAGGTGTATGTAGGGTCTGAGATAAAAGCCCAGTAGGATGCCAACGAGAAAAGGTTCCACACATAATTATTAAATGACAAATACATTTGAAATTTAATGGAATAAAAATAAATAAGTGCTTAAACAATTTTAATGAAAACAGTTTTTAAGGGAAAATTACTCTAAAAGGAAAACAACTTAAATTAACCCCCCCACACACTTTCTTGGTAACCCAACGCGACACCGTGTACTGATGGTGAGCACAAAATAAAAGAGGATCACAGTACATGGGAGGGTCCTTAAAGATACTAGTGAGAAGTGGGACCCTAGAAAATCATGTCTCGGTGAACAATGGTACAAGAACACAACAATATACGTTCTCGTGCACAAGCCACTAGTAGGGAAACACATCCATAACCTAGTTGTCTCCAAACATCATCCAAAATTTTAGTTAGTGCTATAGTCGTCAATCCATCTATGTGAAACCGAGCCGATGCCACTTCCGTATCACTAGCGCACTAGTCCTAGTCCGTGCACCTGGTACCCAGGCTTCCCTTTGTGCTCAAGTTAAGAGTTCAATTTATATGTCATAATCACATACTCATACAAAATAAGACACTACAGACGCCAAAACCACCATTTTCACACACAAAGGCCATTTGAAACAAGATGAACACTAAGAATATCCCAAAACTAAATTCTCATCACTCAAACAACCAAATTAAAGACTGCACAATCAAAGAAACCACTTTCTTTTTCAAACACACCATTAAAAGAATTTGTTAAATAGTTTCCACACACGTAGAATGACTTTAAGCACCCAAAAAATTTACAAAATTCAACCAAAACAATTTCTCACCCTTTATAATTATTTAATGAAATAATCCAAATTTTCAAAAATAAATTTTAAAGATAAAAACACCACTTTACACACTAGACTGACCCAAACCCCTTTTTATAACCAAACACACACAATGACACACCAAGAGTTCGATCGACACCACTTACACTGATTAAAGAAATCATTTGAGTAGTTTTAAAATGAGCGTTGACTAATGACATAATAAATTTTAAACCAAAGATACATTCAATTTCATTTAAAACGCCACTTTAAAACCAAACCCACTGCGTAATCTTATTAAACATGATTTTCACCACTGATATCATTTAATTGAATTTTTGGACAATTTATAAAAAAAAATAGACCAAAGAAGCGCCACATGACCTTATGTTAGAAACACACCCAAACCCCCATTTAAGAATAAAACACACACTAACTCCATACAAATAATATAATCTGCATCCATTGCATGATCTAATAAACCAATTGCACAATTTGTAAAACACTAATAACCAGCTACCGACATGGGTTTTCACATAAAATCACACTCATATTGCATAAACATGTTACTAATAAATCAATATGTATGAGACCTCAATAAGAAAAATAACAAAACAATTTATCACCATGTGAACTAATTAAATAATACACTAAATTAATTAAACATGTAAATTAATTCATCAAACAATAATTATAAGCGGAAGCTCCTACCTCGGTGTAGATTGACTTTACAATTTGGTGTAAAACTCCCACGACACAAAAATTACACTACGAGCAACCTCAATTGACTCTAATTAAAACATTTGAACCAAAATCATCAATATAGACCCCCTTAAAATCATGAAACCCTAACCGTACCACCTTCAAAAAAGAAGAAACAACTAGTTAAAGGGTAATACACCTATGGAGAGGGCACAAAATGCTTGTTCGAGCTTAAGGGGGGACTCCGGGGTTGTGGCGTGCCTGAAAATAATTCATTCGGAAGAAGGGAGGTGCGGGTCCAGATGGTGCGAAGTAGCGGGGTGACGCCGATTGGTGTGAGGTAGACCATAAGGGGTGCAGAAGGGGGTCACCAGACGAAAGGAGGGTGCCGCCATACGGGGAGGCCGACCAGAGAACTGGTGAGGAGTATTCCGATCTAGGGGCCTCGTGCACAATGGGAGTCCGGCTGGAGGTGTTGCACGCTGGTGGGAGGAGAGCAAGGGGAGGGGAAATCCATGTTGGAGGAGGTCCTGCCAGAGGAAGCCACGCCGAAGGAGGCTGCGCTGGAGGAAGACAGGGGGAGGGGCTTTCCGGTGCAGGTAGGGTTAGGAGGGGGAGCATCGAAGTGCAAATTGGGAAAGGGGGGAGGCCTTGCATGATGGGGTAAAGGGGAAATAAGAGAGAAACAATAAGAAAAAAAAATAAAGGGAAAGAAATAAAAGAATAAGAAAAAATAAATAAAATAAGGTGGAATAAATTCTAAAAAAAATCCAAACCAATCTAATAAAATAATAATGATAATAATAATAATAATAATATGTTAAAAATTTTACAATTATGACAAAAATTTTAATATTAAAAGCCTATGTGAATTATTTACGAAAATAATAATAATAATAATAATAATCTTAATATTAATAATATTGTTATTATTGTTATTAAAACAACAAAAAAATAATTTTATCTTTGCGACCACAATTTAATATCACAACCAAATTTAATATTAGTTGAAATAACAAGGATAATAATAACCTAATTGAAATATTAAATTAAAAAATAATAATACCAATTATAAAACTAAAATAATAGAACTAGTCGTAAAATAATTTCATTAATTATTGAGTCTGGACTACGTGCATAGATGCGTACGTGGTCGCGGCATAGTCGCACATCTATTTAATAATAAATTTATTCATAAACCATTCCCTTATTATGGTTGGGCGCTACACATGGTCGCGCGTACAGTCGCACACCCATATAAGATCCCAATTTCTTGTAAAATAGGACAGGTTCAAGTCGCATCTCAAAAGTGAGACCCTAAAATAATTAAATTAAAATAAAACATTAGTCGGGGTGTGACAGGCCTTTTCATATTATCAATTGAATGTTCCATCATGTCTAAATTTCAAGTCCCATGAAATGAACCACCTATTTAGATCCAGACATTTCTAATAACAATATTCATGGGGTTTATTTAAGGAATGATCTTATCCTCATGATACTAACTTATAGAAATCATCTCCTAAAATTTCCTGGTCACGATGTGACTAAGGGATTCATGACATGAATCCTATATTACAGAAAAAACTTCTCAAGATACTTCTAATATACTAAAATCTCATTTTTTCTTCTAAATTCCATTGTAATATGATTTTAAATCAAAACCACAACCACATTATCAAAAAAAACCAAAACATTCACCATTTTATTTTTTCTAATAATGAAAAACATGGTAAATTAAAATGAATTTAAAAAAGTTTTAAACTCCCCATAATATCCTTAAAACTTACACCCCCTTGAAATATGAAACAAATATATTTTTTAAACATATTTCCCAATTGATAAATTTACTCCTGAGAAAATTCCTTTTATCCTTCTCCCTTAACTTATGAATTCTCAAACTCCAAAATATTTCTTTGAACTTCTTTAAACCTAAAGGATATTATTTAATCTTTTATCTAATCTTTATACTTAATCACCCTATATGTTCTAATATTTATATGTTATCTCACTTTGGATTAGGAAATATCAACCCCTTTTTAGATGAAATGAACAAATTATGCTCCTTTACTAAAATAATATAAACAAATAACCTTTCTTAGAATAAAAGAAACACACAACCTTTAAAAATGAAGGTAGTATAAGAAAAAATGGAAAATGAAAACTTGGATAATTAAACTTTTCAATACATAAAATTAAAAGTAAAAGTAAAGGATATTTATGATTCACCATTATATTATATAATATTAAACAAAATAATATTAAAAATTAATGTTAGAATAAATAATAGTAAAATAAATTAATCAAAAAGAGTTAATCGAATCACAAAATCATACATGAGAGTAAATTCTGAACACATAAAATTATACTTAAAATCATCATGAGGTGGATGTTTAAGAAAAAAATCATAAGATAAAATACTTTAATTAAATGGTAAATTTAAAAAGATAATTTTATTTATGTGTAATTATGAAAATTTAACTATTGTAAGATGTAGATTCAAAATATGATTAAAATAAATCATATAATTTATAGTTAAGTTTCTTCCAAAAAATAAAAACCACCATTATAATGATTTTGAACAGATCTATATAACTAAGGAATGACCACTCATTCTATCTTGGAGTTTTTCGATGATAGAATAATGAGTAACAAGAAGTGGAAAATAATAACTTAACACTAACCATACCCATATTTATTTTAATATGTTAGAATCCTTTAAAATTAAGTGGTTCACTAAAAATATCAGAAATATGATCTTCAATTCCAATAAATTTGAGAATAATACATCCTTTAAATGTGTAGTGCTAGAGTGAATTATGTATTATATATATGTTCTTATCTCATGAGTGACATTATAGTCTTTTAGTGTATAAAATAACATGGGTTCCATTACAAAGAATTAGAGTTTGAGGAAAACCCTTTTTGAAATTAGTGAGTGTATTTTATGTCAACAATAATTGGCCAAAAAACATCTATTTACTATATATTTAGCTTCAATAGTGGAAAGTAAAGCCAAATATTGTTTCTTACTATACCAATAAACTAAATATTCTCTAAATAACAAAAAATAATTAGAATTAATATTATTATATATTCTATAACCTCTAATATTTTCATTCAAATTACTCCTAAGAGTAAATTCAGATATAGAAAAATAAAATAGACTATGTTCTAAAGATACTTTATGGAAAAAGGAGATCAATTTTAATGCCTTAATATGGGAAATTTTTGAATTGTCTTGGTACCTAACACACAAGTATTAAGATTACATAATGTCTTGTTGATTAGATATAAATTTATGTAATCCTACGATCATCCCTCCAAATAACTTAGGATTTATTGTTTTCCAAGATTCACCATGAAAGAATTTTTAGGATATACCTTATAGATTATTAATACTAAAAGTATTATCAAAACAAAAATAGTTAAGTAAATATTGAATATACTCATGTTGAGTTAAGATAATTGGTTTTTATTTTTAATTTTTCTATAATCTAAGAAAAAATTAAAGTTCACCTATCATGCCCTTTTAAAACTCTTCCTATATAAGTATTGAAATAAAATCAAAAAGTGTTTTTAGGTTTATTTTATGACAATTTCATCAACTAATATTTTTACAATTATAGTGTCATTAAAAAATTCTTGCTAAAAATATTTGGTTCTTTCATTACTTTAGATTGTTAATGTAAAAAATTTAGACAATCTATCTTACCAAGCTCTCATGGTTTTTTATACAATTAAAGTGCCTTAATAAGTTTTTAAAAAATATTCCGGGAAATTAATATCTTCAAAACTAGAAGGTTGGTTAACATAAAACTCATTTTGAAAATAATAATCAAGGAAGGTACTCTTAGCATCCATTTTAAATAGTGTAAAATCTATATTATCTATACGGACCAATAGAATGTGAATATATTCGAGTCTTAGAACCTTAGAAAGAATTTCTCCATATTCTATAACTTCTTATTAATTATAACCCTTAGAAATGAGTTTGAACTTATACACAGAGTGTTTTTCTATAACACATCTATTTTTTGTAGGTACAAAAATGTCTATGTGAACTAACTAGAATGTTTTGTATGTTAAGACATCCCAAGTAAATTTAATGTTTGACATATGCTACTTATTCTATCAGAGGGGAACCAAACTCTATAAGAATTAAACTTAAATCCTATAAGATCATTCATAAATCCTTTACAATAAATTTTAGCTGAGATCACAACATTTTAGCTTAATAACCAATTATGATAAATCAAGGAATTATCCTCAACTACATCAAGACAAGAAATGTTTTAACAATTAAGTCCCTCTAGGATAATAGTGTAAAAATGTTCATGCTTATCGGCAGATAAAATGTAAACTCCTTATGAATTATTGATGGTACATTTTTCATTCCCAAAGTTCATAGATAAAATCTCATAAAATAATTTAATTATGATAATAATGTGGGACCTTTGTTCTTGAACTGAAATTATATTGAAAACTTATGTCTCACCAAGAAATGATACATCAACAATACAAATAATTTTTCCTTATACATTTTATCCAAAAGTAATGTGTCCAAACTTTAATTTTTAGAAGTTAAAGAAGTTATAAATACTTATTATAATGTGACAAGAATAAACTACATCCATGTAGTAAGTATTCTGACTATTAGTTCTCATTATATTTTCCTGAAATAAACAAGGATAAAAAATTAGGGCCCATACTTTCTTTAGACTTGAAATGTTACAAAAAATAAAATTTAGAACACATGTATGTTAAACCCTATAGTGTTAAATATATGTTAGTTCTTTATAAATATAAACAATATAATTTCCAAGCGATTGAATGTTGTTCATGGAATAATAACACTTCAAGAAACCTTCCCTTTATCATTTAGTATAGAAAGATTCCTTTTTAAGAATGGAATAGTTCGACTTGAAATGTGGTTTTATAGAAGTAAGAAAAAATTAGAATATATTTTATTAGGTTTCAATTATCTTAAGAGATTGTAAAAATTCTTCTTTCTGGATAGAATGTTTTTAAAAAACTTATTTAGGATGCTAACTTTATTCTAATGTACAAAGTTCATAGACATACTAGTTGAAACAAAAATTAATTTATCATATAACTCAAAAGTAAGTTTAGAAATTATATCATCACCACTAGTAATATGTTCCTTAGACTTAGTGTGGGATAGTATCTCTGATGATTATTGGTCGGTGGCTGGGTTATGTACTTTGGCTTAGTGGTTTCCATCATGGTTCAGTTGGATCTGGTTCAGATTTTTGGAACTGTATGTTTTATTAGGTTCTAGAGATATCTATGGGAATTAAATTTTTGTTCATTTCATTTGGATGGTGGTGTAGCTTGTTACATTTACTATGGGGTGGGTTAACATTAAAAATGGATGGGTGTGTAGAAAACCATCATTCAACTACCTTTCTTCATTATCTATGGATGGATGAGACCCTAATTTGATTTTTCACAATGATTTTAGTCCTTATTTTCATTACATTAGGTTGAATTTATTGTGAGTTACTCACATGTTTTTTAGGTACGTGGCTCGAAAGAGAGATAGGGGTGCTGGAACATATCATCTAGTCCTCCCACCACATGTAGTGTTAGTTGGATGGGTGCTATACCACATTGTGTTGGACCAACATTATAACTACCCTTATCTTTATTTCACATTAATACAGGATTTATTACATTATATTATAATTAGTACAACCCAGAAGATCAATAAGTCTAGTGTATTTGTGAATTAGGTACCTTACATAATAATTTAAATAGGAAAAACAATATCTTTATTAAGAACTTTCTTAACATGATTTCACTTAAAATTGCATGGGATAACCTGGGGACATACATAAGAAAGAGGTGAGATATAAAGACCAGTAAGGGAAAAAACATATAATAATATGAGGATAATCATACATGTTAGAAAATATTAATATCAATGGGGCTTAAAGGGGGTTATAATCATAAACATGAACAATGAGGCATAATATACAATGATAATCATAAAGGAAACATGGGAACTATAGAAACTACTTAAAAGACTAAACCATAACCGTAATTTAAGGATAAATGACAAGAAATAATGATAAAAAAGACCCCATAAAGTAATCAGATTCAATCCCTATCCAAAAATTATATCTCATGAGACTAAACACCACCCAATACATTGGAGTTCTATATAATTTTGGGTGCACCCGTCACTTTCATATCATGCTCATGCTTAAGTGTACCACATGGATCATAAAATATGGATTAACTCATCAGTATATTTTATTATAATATCTAGGAGTGTTTAATAAATAAATATATTTACCAAATAAATGAATTATAAGTGTATAATTGTGAACACCCTTGATAAAAAATGGGTATCGCATTCACTACACAATTGTTTTGGCATGGAAAATCATGGTAAAATTTTGGCAGTATAACGACATCACTTAAAAATTAATAAAATGGGTTGATGATAATGAAAGGGGTATATAATCATTTAGAAATAAAATGGATAGTAATAGGGAAATGGAAAGACATACACCAATATTAGGAATTGAAAATATAAGGCATAATATAATAAAGAAAATCTAATAAAGAGGAGACTGAGAGGATCCCTTAATTGAGTATGTGAAACTAAATACTTTGGGGGATCTTCTTGAGAGTTTAAGAGAAACTTAGGAGTACTATAGAGAGGGTATGGAAGAGTAATTATGCTATCCTAGAATTTTTATTGAAGGTAAGTGGAAGGTTTGGTGGGTTTATATAGGAAAAGAGTGGGGGGAATCAATTTATCATTTCTCAAACATAGGTTTTGGACTCTATATAAGAAAATAACCAAAACCAAAAACCTTCACATAGTTTTTGACCATGTTTTATTAAAACTGGTAGTAGTTTTAATTATTTTATATGTAAAATGTCCTAAATTAATACAATAATACCCTTTCTATTTTTTAAGTGAGACATACTCTTAAAGAAATGATTTTTAAACCTTAAAATACATTAATGGTTTTTGAGGACTCATAATAGATTTATAAAACTAGTAAAATAAACTAAAAATTACATTAATTTAAATTTAAAATATATATTTTGTCGTGGATACCTTTTATATTATTTATTACATCCCTTTTGGGTCATTATGATGTCATAATACACACCTTATATTTATACGATATTTATTTTTTACCCAAAAATTTGGTTGTCTGAGAAAATTATGAAAAATTCACCATTGGATAATTTCAATGTTCTTATTCCAAAAATAATATTAATTTTATAAAAATAATTTTCTAAATATATTTATTTTCACTTTTAAAATAATTTTCAAAATTTATTGAGAAATAATGGGTTTTGTTTGACAATAAGTGTTTTTGAACTCTTATAAAAATTACATATAACATCATAAAATTTATATAATCATTTATATTTGATAAAATTTATTTAATAATAATATTTTACTAAAATATTATTTATTTAAAAAATACGTTAATTTAACAAAATAAATTTCTTAATTTAATTTTAATATTACCCAAAAATACAATTTGTTTTTTATTATATCAGAATCAAAATCACTTATAAAGTAACAATAATAGTATGAAAATATATTCATTATTATATAAAAAATTATATACACTCAATTTTATAGGGTCTTGATACATATCCATTTAATACGCCAATAAATGCCCTAACAGTAAGGTGCACGACTAGGAGACTTTCATGGAGTGGTTTGGTGAACATGGTTTGGGCCATGATCTTGATGAACTTGAACTTATACCATAAATGGTTTCAATCAATTTAGTTTGTTGGATATCAACTTGTAAATTTTCAAGGTAAAATCTCAGTGATCCTATCTCCCTCAGACGCTCTAATAAATGGGCTTCATAGGGTACAATCCTACTAGTTGAGGCCATCACTTCCTTTTTCTGTGTCAATTGGATTTTTCAAAAACCTATATTTATACTAATCATACGATCACTATTCAATGACAATATTATCAATAGTAATGATTATTAATGGTATTTTAAATCTGATAAGATATGATAAGATTAAATAAGCGCATGTGTTTCTATAACCATAATATATAAAAATACTTTTAATTAAATTTAAAATGGAATTTTATTTATAAAACTTCGGGTTGTTACAAAATTCCCCCTTCAGAAATTTATCCTTTGAAATTTTCATTTCCCAAACTAAAATAGATTATGATAACTATGTTTCATCACCTCCTCTAGTTCCCATGTCACTTCATCAAACATGTGGTTTCTCTACAACACTTTGAAAACATTCATTGTATTATTTCGTAGAACTATGTTTCTACAATCTAATATTTTCACCAGCTACTCTTATTAAGAAAGATAATTCTCCAATGGTACTACCTCTGGTTTGAGTACATTTGAGGGGTATGTTATGTAATTCCTCAAGAGGGATACATGGAATACATCATGTACTTGAGATATGTCAGGTAGGATTTCTAGTCGACAGGACACCACTCCGATATTATTAAGGATATTAAAGGGAACACTGTATCTTGGATTAAGATTTACCTTCTTCCCAAATATCATAACCTTCTTCCATGTAGATATGAATAGGAATACCATGTCTCCAACCTCAAATTCTAAGTCTCTTGAATTATTGTCATCATAGTTCTTACTTTGACTCTGAGTATCCTTGATGTACTGCTGTATGGTCTTAACCTTTTCCACCATTTCCTCAACCATTTTAGGACCTAGCAGTTTTCACTCCCCAATTTCATCCTAGCATGTATCTTTTTAGAACCTCTTACCAAAAAGGGATTCATAAGAAGACATTTGGATGCTTCAGTGGAAAATTTTATTGTATGATAACTCGATCAGAGGAAGATGTTGGTCTCATCTTCCTTTGAAGTCAATTGAGCATGCTCTCAACATATCCTCAAGTGTATGGATAGTCCACTCATATTGGCCATCTGTTTTGCTGTGATAATCCATGTTGAAGTTAAACTCAGTAATTCGAGTGTTTTGGAGTCTCTTACAGAACTTTGTGGTAAATCATGGGTCTCGATCAGGTACAATCGATAATGGTGTTCCATGCAACATTATAACTTCTCTAACGTATATCCTTGTAATTTTATTGAGGGAAGAGTCCTTCTGAATCAAAATGAAGTGTGTAGTCCTTGTAAGATGATCCACCATAACCCAGATATCATTATTTCCCCTTTATGTATTTAGAATACCAGTGAATAATTCCATGGTGATGTTTTCCCATTTCCATGTAGGTATGAGTAATAGTTGCATAATCCCCTTGGATATTTTATTTTTACATTCACTTGGTGACATGAAACACATATTGATGTGTATTTTATAATCTCCTTCATCTTATTTTACCACTAATAGTGATATCATAGATCTTGATACATCTTTATTATTCTATGATGGATATAGAAGGTCAAGATATGTTGATCATCCAACATCTCCTTCTTTAACTTAGGATTTGATGGAACACGTAGTCGTGACCCAAATCTCACAACTCCTTCATTAACATTGAAATCTGAGGATTTAACTTTTCTTAAATTTTCAACTTTCTTCTGAATTCCAACATCATTTTTAGCATCCTTTATCCTCTACATATGGTATGGTTGAGAAATAATTTGTGACTAGATTGATGACTTCCCTTACTTTATGATTCCCATTTCCATCCTTTTTAAGTATAATAAGATTAGATCACTATCAATTCTCACAAATGATAAAATTTTTGGATCCTTTCTACTTAGAGAATATTGCACTTTATTCACTTTCCTAGGATTATAGTGAATTGAGAAATCATAGTCCTTGATCATATCTAACCATATTCTTTGGAGAATATTCATCTCTTTATATTTGAATATATACTTGAGGAATTTGTGATCCGTATATATTTCACACTTCTCCCCAATGAGATAATGAAACAATATTTTTAAAGTGAAGATCACTGCAACCAACTCCATATCATACATTGGGAAGTTATTTTCATGAACTTTAAACTTTCTTGAAACATAGGTTTTGACTTTGTTATTCTGTATTAACACACAACCCAATACCTTATTCAAAGTATCACTGAATACCATGAAATGTTCTCCACTAATGGTTAGTGTAACTGTAGGTGGAGTGATAATCCTCCTTTTCAAATCATTTAAGATATTTTCACATTCATCATTCTAAGAAAATTTGAATCCCTTCCAAGTTATCTTGGTATGATGGTTTGAAAATCAGAATAAATTTCTCAAAAATCAGTGATAATACCCAGCTAACCAAAGCAAACTACGAATATTTGTCACATATTTTGGCCTCTTTCATCCTTTAATTTCTTTTATCTTTGAAGGGTCCAAATATAACCCATTTCTTGCGATGATATTCCTTAGGAATGATATTTACTTTAACTAGAACTCACATTTTCTGTACTTGGCATAAATCCATTCCTTTCATAGGGTCTTAGCACAGTGCTCAAATTCTACTCATGACCCTCCTTAATTTTAGAGTATATGAGAATATCGTCTATAAATACTACCTCAAATTTTTTGAGTTAATTTTAAAAAACTATATTCATTAGGTACATGAAGATTTATGGAGTATTAGTGAGTCCGAATGGAATTAATATGAAATCACAGTGCTAGTACCTTGTATGAAAAGAACTCTTGGGGATATTTTCTATCTTCACACTAACTTGGTAATATCCCAACCACAAATCCACCTTGGAGAAGTATTGTGCTCCACATATATTATCGAACATGTCATCAATACATGGAAAATAATACTTGTTCTTTATCTTGATCTTTTTGAGATCATGATAATCAATGCAATTTTACATTGATCCATCTTTCTTCTTGATGATGAGGACTGATGAACCCCATGGTGAAGCACTTGGGCATATGAAACCTTTATACAGATTCTCCTATAGTTGTTTATTCATCTCCTTATGTTCCACAACAACCATTCTATATGGAGTCTTGGATAATGGTAATTCTCCATGTATAAGTTCGATTAAAAATTAAACCTCTCAACTATGAGGAAGACTAAGAAATTCCTTAGGAAACACATCAATGTATTCCCTCAAAATGGGAATGTCTTCAAGGATGATTATTTACTTAGAAACACTAATTTGAGCCAAATATTCTTACTCATAGGGAAATAATATCCTTTTTTGAGATATTTATTATAAATAAAATTCATCCTACTCCTTTCAATTGTATAGAATCAGGGGTCGATTCATGATATGGAGAGTGATTTAATTCTTAAGGCAATTAGTTTTGGCTCTATATAGGGAAATCCAATCCATACACATAATTTCATAAAATTATACAAAAGGGAGTATGACAAGGTTCACTGGGGAGTTCATCCCACAAATTCTGATAGCTAAGGAGTTATATACATGGAATGAAATAACTTCCCCATTTTCCATTTCCACTGATATCTCGACTACCATGATTTGTGGTGGTGTTTGAATAGTTCTACTAAACATTCAGGATATGAAATAATTCATAGAACTAGAATCAAGAGGTACATAATATATTCCTGAATGAATAACTAGAGTACCTATCACCACTTCATTCTCAAGATCCACCACAAGTGTTGTGATGGAAAAATATATCCCTTTCTACCTTGGAGGATGTTGGTTGTCTCAAAAAACCCTTGGATTAGTGTAATAGTTTGAAAAGTTACCTAGTTACTTTAATTTGAAAAATAAACAATGCGCTAAGGTTTTAATGGAGAATTATTTTATTCTATTGAATTGGTGGGTTTATACCATTGAAAATCTCTAGCTAGATTCCCTTACTTACCACACTTAAAGCATTTCCTCTTCCCCCTTAGTAAATTTATAAGGTGCTTCTTTCCGCACATTTGAAAAGTGTCTTGATAAAATTTCTTAGCACCATTATATTTCTCCATCGAACCACCAGAACTAAACTCCAATTTCTACTTCTTATCCCCATGATACCGTTGAGATTTGGTGATATCCATTTCGAATTTTAGTCCACATTCGATAATTTCCTCATAGCTATCAAAGTCTCAGATTGTCGATGATTTTTGTAAACTAGGTTTTAGGCCACCAAATAAGTATTCAACCTTGTATTTAAAGGAAACAAAAAATCTGAAGGCATATCATCCAAGTTTTTTGAAGTTTTTTTCATATAACCCAATAGATTTGTCATATTTTTTACTTGAGGGAAATGAAATACATTCCCATTTTAATTTAGAGAGTGCGAGGAAAATATTCATCGATTTTTTTTCTAAAATTCCTTTAAGCCCATCACTTCAATATCTTCCTCATGCTTTGTATTTATTATTAATGTCGAAAAAGATCATATTCTCTCTCCATATGATAAAAAACTATCAGAAACTTCTCTTGTTCAGAACATTTAAGGATGGAGAATATCTTCTCAATAGATTTAATCCATTATTCTGTGATTAAGGTATTAGATGATCCATTGAAATTTGGAGGCCTTTGTCGCATAAATATCTCAATTGCAACTTATTATCTATTATTATATTCATGATATAAGTTTTTATTCATAAAATGAGTCATCTAATAGAGTAACATCATAAAGTTCATGATTCGCGCTCCCATCGGGTTGGGAATCTCTTTGGGGAATTTATCGCATTGCCCTTAAAATATGTTGTTTACCATGTTCCTCTTATTTGCAGACATTGAATAGAATAAAAGGAAATTTAGAGATGATTATTTCTAAACTATTAAACACATAAAGGGGGAATCCGATGACATTAAAGGGATAAGTAATAAATTACATTTATTTATTAACTTATAAATTTCTATGCTTCAATCTATGTTTCTGTGATCTATTTCCTAACATATATTATTATGTGATTTTTTTGTTCCCTTAATAATGGTTAATAATAATCTTATGAATTTACCAAAGAATATCCCCCATGAGTGTCAAACTAGGTGTGTAGTAAGTACTATTATCATGCACCAGTTCCCGGTCGAGTCAAGCTTAATGTAGTGTTTTCGGGGTTTACCCCTATATACATTTCTAACATAGCCACATCCACTTATAGTATTCAAAAAAATAATGAATTTTATTAATAAAACTCTTAATCTATAATTACCAAAATTTATATCTGTTTTATTATACTTATTATTTTCCCTAAGGCTTTCTCTAGAGGTTTCTAATCCTAAAGCCAACAATAACTAAAATTTTCTTCTAATACCAACAATAACAACCCTTCTCGTTATTTCACATTAATACATGATTTATTACATAATATTAAACCTAATACAACCAAAAATATTGATAAGAATAGTGTATTTGGGAATTAGTTACATTATTTAACATTTTAAACAGGAAAACAACATTTTTATTGAAAACTTCTTTAATATGATCGCACTAGAAACTGCATGGGATAACCTGGCAACATAGATAAGAAAGGGGTGATCTATAAATAATAAGAAGGTAATAAACATGGAATAACATCAATAGAATACTAAATTTTAGAAAATAGGCATATCAATGGGGCATAAAATGGGATAGAATTATAAATATGCATAATGAGGCATGATATAACATGATAATCATAAACGAAACATGGGAAATGTGGCGACAACTCAAAACACCAAATCATAAGCATAGGTCATGTATAACTGCCGTGAAATCATGATGAAAAAATTACCATAAAAGAATAAAGTTCAATATTTTTCCCAACTTGATGTCTCATTAGACTAAACATTATCCAATGCATTTGAGTGTTATATAATTCAGGGCACACCTGTCACTTTTTTTTCATTATCAAGATTACATGTGTCCCATGGATCATACAACATGGATTCATTCATCAAAATAATTTATTCCCCGATAGAGGAGTGTGGAATAATTACATGTAAGTCCCAATTCAAATAAGTATTAGTGTATAAATGTGAACACCTTGGATAGAAAATGGTTATGTTATTCACTACATAATTATTTTGGCATGAAAAAACAAGGTGAAATTTTGGCAGCATAATGACGTCACTTAAAAATTCATAAAATGGGTTGATAAGATATAAAGGGTTATATAATTATTTTTACACAAAATGGACAGTAATAGGGTCATGTAAAGACATATCCCAACATTAGGAATTTAAAATAGAAGGCATAATATAATAAAGAAACTTTAATAAAGAGAAGAATGAGATGATCCCTTACATAAGTATGTGACTACAAATATTTGGGAGGAGATTGATGAGAGTTTTGGGTCACCATGGGAATACTATAGAGAGGGTAGGAAAGTTTAAGGACATTCTCAATGAATTTTGGGTGAAGATAAGTGGGATCCTGTCTGGATTTATATTGGAAAAGAGTGGGGAATTATTTATCATTTCTCAAACATATGTTTTGGACTCTATATAATAAAATAACCAAAATCACAAACCTTCCCATGTTTTTTACCATGGTTTAGGAAAAACGGGAGTGTTTTAAATTATTTTATAATAAAATTTTTAGAAAGTAATAAAATAATACCCTTACTGATGTGTAAGTGAGTCATACTCTTGAAGAAATGATTTTAAAACCCTAAAATATATTAATTGTATTAGAGGATTCATAATGGATTAATAAAATTAATAAAATAAACTTTAAATCAAATTATTTTAAAGGTAAAACGTATATTTAGTCTTTAATACCTTTTATTATATTTATTTTATCACTTTCAGGTCATTATGATGTCATAATACACAACCTATATTTATACGATATTTAATTTTTTCCCAAAAATTTGATTGTCTCATAAAATTTTGAAAAATTCACCATTAGATAATTTAGATATTATGATTATAAAATTAATATTAATTTTATCAAAATAATTTTCTAAATATGTGTATTTTCACTTTTAAATTAATAATTGACATTTACTGAGAAATGATGGGTTTTTTTTGACAAAAATAGTTTTTGAACCCTTTTAAATATTACATTTGACATCATAAAATTTATGTGATAATTTATATTTGATAAAAAATATATTTATAATAATATTTTATTAAAATATTATTTATTTCAAAAATCCATTAATTCAACAAAATAAATTCCTTAATTGAATTTTAATATTACCCAAAAATACAATTTGTGTTTTATTATATCAAAATCAAAATCATTTATAAATTAATAATAATAGGATGAACATATATTCATTATTATATAAAATATTATATACACACAATATTCTAGGGTATTGATACATATCCCTTTAATACACTAATAAATTCCCTAAGGGTAAGGTGTGCAACTGTGAGACTTTCATGGAGTGGTTTGGTGAACATGGTTTGGGCCATGATCTCAATGAAATTGAACATATAATGTAAATTGTTTCACTCATGTCTAGGTTGTTAGATATCAACTCTTAAATTTTCAAGTGAAAATCCTAGTGATTATATCTCTCTCATAATCTCTAATAAATGGGCTTTATAGGGTACAATCCTACTAGTTGAGGCCATTACTTCCTTTTTTTGTGTCAATTGGATTTTTTAAAACTCTATATTTATACTAATCATGTGATCACTATTTAATGACAATATTATCAACAATAATGATTCTTAATGGTAGTTTAAATTTTATAGGATATGATAAGACCAAATAAGTGCATGTTATTTTTTGTTTCCATAATACATAAAAGACTTTTAATTAAATTTTAGATGGAATTTTATTTTTGAAAGTTTGGGTTGTTACAATCTTCCCCATTCATAAATTTCTCCTACAAAATTTTCAATTCCCACAGTAAAATAGATGAGGGTAACTTTGTTTCATCATCTGCTCTGGTTCCCATGCCACTTCATCAAACTTGTGGTTTCTCCAAAACACTTTGAAAATATGATTTTTTTTATTTCAATGAACTTTGTATCTATAATTTAATATTTTCACCACCTTCCCTTCTTAGGAAAGATAATTCTCCAATGGTACCACCTCTGGTTTGAGTACATGTGAGGGGTCTGGTATGAAATTACCTAAGAGTGATACATGGAATACATCATTTATAATGTAAAAATAATAGGATAAAAATATATTCATTATTCTTTAAAAAATAATTTACATAATCATTTTTATAGGTCCTTGATACATACTCCTTTAATACACTATAAAATTCCCTAAGGGTAAGGTGTGTGATTGTGAGACTTTCATGGGGTGGTTCAGTGAACTGGGTTTGAACCATGATCATGATGAGCTTGAACTTCTCCTACAAATAGTTTTCTTATTATTAAATTTTTAGGTAACATCTTGGGGTTGTTCAAGGGATAAGACCAATGATGATATCTCTCTTGAATAATCCGATAAATGGAATTCATAGGGTATGATCCTACTAGTTTAGGCCATCACTTCCTCTGTCTGTATCAATCAGATTTTTTAAAACTGTATACTTATACTAATAATGTGATCACTATTACATGGCTATATTATCAATAGTAATGATTATTAATAGTATTTTAAATATAATAGGGTATAATAAAACCAAATAAGTGAAAGTTTTTTCCATAAACATAATGAATAGTAATACATTTAATTATATTTCAAGGGGAATTTTATTTATAGAAGTTTAGGTTGTTACAAGAATGGTTCAACTTCTTGGAATGGGGGACACATCAACATTAGCTAATTTCATTACTAAATTGTCCATCAGGGGGAAAATGAAACATTTTTTTCTTTTATTATCTTGATATTTTTCCCATTAAAACTTCAGGGCCATTTTAAAACCTTTGATATAGGTTTCTTTAAGGCATTTTCCTACGTAATTTTAATTGGTTTCCTCTTGTCCTAATTTTCAAAATTGGTTCTATTTTTTTATTTAATTAAGGGTGATTGGACCTCAAAATATTAAAAAAATATTACGATTTCATCTAATTTAACTTGGTTTCTTTAATTCATAATGTATTATATCTAAAGTATCATATATTATTTTATTATTTTTATATACATAATTACTACCATTATGATGATCATTTTTGAAGTTATTCTTTTTGATAATCCTATTTATATCCCTCATATAATTCCCTAGCCTGGGGACACTCAGTAGTTCCCAGGACAAGGTGTCCATATGGCCTCAAGAATTCCTCCTCATATGGTAGAGGCCACTGACTAGTGGCGAGGGCATAAAACATGAAATAGGGAGACTATTACCTATATATCATAGCGATAAATAACAATATATAACCCAAAAAAATGAACATCAGAGTACATAGAAATAATCAACACATCCAATATCATATTTGATGTTGTCCTACATAACATACCCTGATATCCCACTAGAGTGGTCCCAAATATAAATAAACAAGACAAAAAAACATGCACACTATCCCAAATTCAATATGCATGCCTCATCCCAATATCTAATACCCATTGAGCTACTCTATCCCAATCCACTGCCGAACTTATGATGAACATGAATACAATATAAATTCTATATGTGAACTAGAGTTCTTGTGAAAGGTGTGAGAATATAACTTAGTAGGGTTTCAAAGAGAACCACTAATATACACTGTCATATGAATGTGTATGTAAGAGGAAAATAAATACAATAAATAAACATGATCAATGGGTTATCATGTGATAACTAGGACTCCTTGAAACCTGAAAAGTTACAAAAACTCATTAAGAGACTATGTGCTAACCAGGCCACCATGGTTCTTGACCATACCTACTTTATAATCCATTCATTGCATCATCCCACTAAACTCAACGCCTAGACCATATATGAATAATTAGGGTAGGGAATCTTCCAAACCTTATCTTTCTACCCGAAGAAGATGGGTACATTCATGCATCCACACCATAACCCACTACCTTATCACTCAAGGTAGGGTACATCGGTCCTGTCTTATGTCATGTCACAACTCGAACCTCTGGCTTAGGGTAGTCCACTATCATGACCTCAGACACTATTGGAAAGGTCCTCTTCCACTCATAAACCTCTATCTTCTCACAGGAGATGTTGTTGAATAGGAATTCTCACTAAATTTATGTCCCATTCCATAATAACTACCTTATCACTCAAATTATGGCCCAAATTTCATGCACACTCGAACAATATTATACACATGTCACTCATAATAATTCCATCTCACTCATGGTGTGGCCATTCCATGGGATCCCCTCCTCCACGAGGTTCATCACCTATAACAATAACAACAACGCAAGAAAGGCATGCAACCCATCCCATTGCTTTCCAGCTAATCCTAAGGCTCTAGTCACTCAAGACCTAGCCCCTCACTAAAAAATGTCTGGATTCACCTGTATAGGACCCTAATGGGTCCCCAATACCATACCAATCTCTAATCATCATTACCATCTCACATATATAACCCATAAGTGACAAAACTACCTAAACGATCTTCCCAACCCAAACCTCAAGGCCTGTCTTGGCCTCTCCAAAACCCTCATCACTCTTAGTTATAATACATAGGGAATATACAAACACATCATGTTATATTCTTACACACCCTCAATTGTAAATTCTTAATTCCCAATAAAACCCCCTTTTCATCCCAATTCCAAGTTCTAAACAAGTCCCATGACCCACACCTGGGTTTCATCACACATCTCCTAAGGGATATCCCTCAAAACATCACCAAGAGGAAACCCCAATTCATAATATATTCCAACCATTGAAGGAATTATCTCTCTCACCTCACACACCAATTATCTCCTCTTTCCTCAAAATGGATTCCCTAACTAAGGAACCCTTGTGGTTTTTCTATGTTGTTCTAAATTTGAATTTGTTTTCAATAAGTTAAGAAGATTAAAATTCAATGCATTTTAACCGTGATGATTATTGAACTATTATTTATGTCTAATGACATGTTACAATTATACTTGGAGAGTGTGAATGTTTTATAATATTTAATGAAGTGAACATTATTTGATGTTGAATTATTTTTGAATTTATAATTTAATTCAAAAATAAAGGAAATAGGAGAATTAATTTTTGAGTTTTGATAAAAAGTTAGTATTATAGACTGGCATTATATGTGAATTTTGTTAACTATTTTTATAAAATATTATTAAAATATATTCCAACCACCTATCTATCCTAAGGGAACCAATAAATGTACTACATAGGTGGTAAACACAATATACCAAGCTAGCCAAGGTGGTGAACAAGCATAGTGATGACCAAGCTTGCATAGAGGCACGGGTGAGTGAAGGTGTCTACATATGGGAAATAATGGTAAGTGCACAGTACATGAAAGAATATGCATGGGTGAGCAAACATATTGGTGGTCCAGTGGGCCTGAACATGAATTCATGACCCATGAAGGCAAGTTTTTCAAGTGTGTTCGGGTGCTGACCTTGGTTCTAGATCGAATGGTAGATCGAATAAGATGTATTATAAAGGAGATTGAGGCTGAAAAAATATATTATGTGGGATACCAGGTAGTGGAACACCATTAATCCATTTAAAAAATACATAAATAAAGTTTACCATCTAATCTATTATATCAGAGACATTTGATCGAGGTACCAATATCATATTCGACCTTGATCCTTGCCTGAGGGTTTCACATGTGCCATTATTCATGGATAAAGATCTCATGATCAAAACAAAATAATTATTTTAATGAATATTATTGAGTGAGGTCATGAGATTCTCTGGATTTTTTAAATTGAAGGCATTGATATGTTCGGTTATGAAACATAGTAAATAACCCAATTCTTAAGGGTGATGATATTGTAGACTTTTGTTTATAAATACCACTAGATTTATCATTTCCAACAGTATCAATCATCGTAACTGAGGGAGATTATATAAGACTAAAACATAATAAAAAACTGTAATTTTTTGTTAGGTTTTCATGTTTTTATTGTAATAATTTATAATCCTTCATAATCACATAATTTTGTACATTGATTTATGATTTTTTTTACTTTCATACATTTAATGAAGTTTCATGAAGAAATAGTGAACTTTTTCTATGAGGTTCAAAGCTATGTGAAGATTAGATTCTCGGTATACTAATACACAAAGAGGAAGATGGAACAAAGAATTAATGCAAGAATACTTATGTGAATATATTGGGTAAACCTATGCATGAAATGATGTTCATAAATAGAGGTTGTTAAGTGATTTAGACAAAGAAGCATGATTATCATGATATTTTCAAGGTTTCATGAAGAGTTTTTCATGATACATGTGATAATGTGAATGTAAAAGCACAATAGGGTGTGAATGAAAAAGTTAAGTAGTATAATGATCTATTTTAATTTACACGAAGGTGTTGATAAAGATACATGGAATATGCATGGTTGAGAATAACTAATTGAGTTAAATACAAAATATAGTTCTTATGTGATGATTCACAGTGAAATAGAGTATGAATAAAAATGAGAATACCATGCATTGTATCATACATGAATGAAGTTTGAGAAGTTCACATGTAATATATTTTGTATGAGTAGTGTGAATTCATGTTTGAGATTGAAGCTGGGTAGTATTTCAGAAGGTATTCATACTTGAGTAATTAGTTAATTAAGAAGGTCCATATCATTTGAAGATCAGTGGATAGTGAGAAAGACCAGGTTGTTGAAAATAAGTTACCAATATTCTGGATATACTGTACATAAAAAGATTAGGTGATTAGTTTTTTAGAGAAATATTATATCTTATTGAAGTGTATAAGTAGTAAAAAGACAACATTGATATTTCTATCTTTGGATCATATCTGAGAAATTTAAAGACTTCATTGGGAATCTGAAGTATGTAAAGGCTAGTGGGAAGCTGGTAACATTGTGGGATATTGTATAAAGATCCTCCTATAGAACTCAGGAGTAAGAGAAACACAATAGTGGGACTCTGTGTCAATTTATTATGTAGGTGGGATCATTTGATATTTAGTGGTACTCTAGAGTGGGAACACTATGGGACACAGTGTTGATGGTAATAAGATTTTCCTTGGTTGCAACCACCTACTTATAACGTAGAATCAATAACTAGAGGGATTAAATGGTTGCAAAAGGAATATGTCTTTTGACCAGACCTTGTAAAAATAATATGTGATGTATTTCATTTAATTTATACATTATATACTAGATACACTCATCCTATTAGGTGACGTAGGTATGAATTTAAATGGGTAAAATAAAAAAGAAAAGAATTTAGTAAAACAAGTCACACCTGTTTCACCCCCCCTCTTAGTGTGACTATACGATCTGTTGGGAACATTAATTACTATCATAGGGAAGGTTTCACCTCTAAATGTATGTATTTTAATAGACCAGTTTATTATATTAGAAATATGTAATGTGCATATTTTTATATTCATAAGATTCAGAAGAGCATCAGATGGAGAAGCCTTCCTTTATTCCCAGTGTAAAAAATATGGAATGTTCAATCAAGACTCATCAAAATAGGAATAAAAGAGTGGATTTTTTGAATAGAACTCAAATAATTAATATTTTTTTATGTTTTTAAATTACATAAAATTTGAATAATGTATCCAAATAAGTGGTCGCATATATATTTATAGTTTTCAAGGAACTCCTTGATGAGAAATTATAACTTGAAGAGGAATATGATGCAATGAAAGGGGCATTAACTAAGAAGTTTCATAACATAAACACACTCTTAATAATTGATAATGTTAAGGAAGAGAATATAATGTTATATAAAGAAAGAGTTACCAAGTCCAAATAATGAAAAATAGATATCTATGTAACTTTGAAATAGGAACAATTATTTGATTTAAAGAGAATTTCAAAGGACTTTGTATGATAATGATGTGATAAAAATGATTTTTATAGAAGTTATCCACACACTTGAAAAGATTCATAATTCATCTATAAATGTTAATGACTCTCAGATTAAGGTTAAATAAAAAAAGAGTTATGATCTTGATATTTTTTTATTGAAGGCCAATCAGGTGTATGATGATAAGATTTAGAAGATAAAGATTCTCTAGGAAGAAATCCTAAAATCAGTTAAATATGATAATATTTTCCTAAACTTAATATCTTGAATTAAAAGTTAAACTGAGAAATATGTAATAGGTAAAATATGTAACTTTCCAAGATACTGAGAAAAGAAATACTACCGAGAATAATTATGATAAGAGTCTTATTTTTTAAATGAATCAAACTAGTGGCATGAAGATATTGAGACTATCTAAGGATAAATCTTCTATAGGGTCATTGAAAAAGATAATCTTTTTTTATGATAAATCATTTCATACAAAGGCTTTTTTAATGATTAGTATAGATTCAAAATTAAAATCTAGACAAACAAGGATGAAGAAAAATTAATAAGTATACACTAAATTTTCATAGGTGGATGTTAAGAAGTGTAAGAATTATTTTCCTCAAATAATGCACAAAAGAAGAAATGTGATTTCTGAAAATAGTAAATTTTAAAATATAGTTAGAATATGTCAGAGAACAAGAAACAAGTATTTTTTTAGTATTATTGGTGATGTTCGTGGTTTTTTAATTAGGAAATAAATTCTTGGCACAGTATATCATTATAAAAAAATTATAGAACACCAAATTTTAGGGAGAGAAAATATAAATAAAAGGGTAAACCTATACAACAGAAGCTGGATTCATAGAAAAAGAATCAATGAAAAATAATAGGTATGAATACTTTGAAATTTTTTGTGAGTGTTTAAATATAAGTAGTAACTTTTATAAAGATTTTAGAAAATTACTGTCATGAACAAATAATTTTTTAATTTAAAGAAAAAAAACAAAAATAGAAGTAGGTTAGAAAAGATGATGATAAGTCATCATGTGATGTGAAAATGTATAAGAATTTTAAAAAAGAACTCCCAATAAGTTAGTTTTGAATAAAGTTAATGGTGGTACAATGAAGAAAATATTATTCTATTATTGTAGGAAAGGTCACATCATGGACCATTGAGAATTGTCCATGAACATCATCAGTAAAGAATGTAAGCATTAATCGAAGAAAGAATAAATTTAGAAAATAAAAAATATAAATGATTTAGTAAAAGACATATCTGATGATGAATTTGAAAAGATTCATAAAAATGGAAACTTGATGAATGCAAAAAATTTGTGTGAAATGTGGGATATTTTTGGGAAATCAGATAAAAATTATTGACATGGATACCTAGAAAAGAATAATTCCTAAAGAAGAAAGGAAAATCACCTGAAAATTCTTATGATAAAAATTTTATTAGAGACATGAGTATATACACAATGTGGAGACTAATAATATTACCAAACAATGATTGATCATATGTTTAGAATAGTTGTAAGAGTATAAAAAGTTGAAGAAAGAACAAAAAACTAAAACTATTGTTCTAGAAAATTTGAATAATACTACTTTATCTAAGAATATATTTAGGTCAAGAAGCAACTCTCAACCCTATTTCTCCAAATAAGGAGAATTAAAGAACCACCTTATTCCCATATATATGTTGTGTTTATTTTTAATACAAGGAAATAAGGTGATGCATGCAATCAGGGGGATTCCTAATCTTGATTAGAACAACAGACATATTATAGTTAGAATATTATCCATCATGGCTGAATATTGGAATCATGTTGCATATTTTCAACATTTCCAATTAAATTATAATATTCTTGGAGATTATTCTTGGATAAATTCAATCACAATGAAGCATTACAAGGTGCATCTCTCAAGGGGGAGTATATAATAACAACCAACACATATATATATATATATTTATATTTTATGAATATTTTAAGTAATAATGAGGGATGTATATGATAATTCTATATGTTTAATGTCTTGAGAATGAACCTTGTCATAATTGAGGTATTATAATTATATTATATTATTTTCAGGATAAAAGATCAAATCTAAAAGGCATAAACTTATTACTTGATGAAAAAAGGGAAACTAAATTTGAAAATGGGAAGTAAATTATTACACGTAAATATTGTTAATCTATTTTTGAGATATATATAGTTGGTTAGTTGAAAATATTTTTAACAACCTCTAAAATAAGGTTTCAGTGTTGGTATCAAAGGATGAAAATTTATTGACAACATTGATGTTAAAATTTTACTAGTCTTGTTTTTTTATATTGAGCATATATTATTTTAGATTTGAGTTGGATAATTTTAACTCATTTTTATGATTAGAGAGATTACATCCATATCTTAAAAGAATCAGCCTATAAGTTTTTTTTGTAGAGAAGAAGATAATATCATGAAACATAGATTATAGAGATAATAATTCCTCCCCACACTTATATGTCTATTTGTATTGGTAATAATCCAAAGAAGATAAAATTGAACTTAAAAATGAAATTTTTAATTGAAACAAATCCAAATGTGGATATTAAGGAACCCAATTAGTTTATTTATGTTGTGATGAAGTTTAAATCAGTTTCAATAAGTTGTGAAGATTAAAAGTAAATGTGTTTTAATTGTGATAATTGTTAAAATATTTTTAAATTCCAATGGAATGTTCCAACTACACTAGAAGGGTGGAAATTTCTTACAATATTTAAATAATTTATGATGATTTGATGTATAAGAGTTTTGGAATTTATAATTCTATTACAAAATAGAGGAAATAAGAGAAATAATTGTTGAGTTTTTATGAGAAGTTGAATGTTTTATATTTGAATTGTATGAGAATTGTTTTTAAATATTTTTATAAGAGTTTACTAAAATATATTCCACCCACCTATCTAGCTAAAAGGACCCTAGAAAACCACTCTTTTGGTGGGAAACCAGGTAAAACTAGCTAGACAAGGTGGAGGTTGAGTATAGTTATAGTGAAGTTTACACAGAGACGTGGGTGACTGAAGTCTCTTGTATATAGGAAAACATGGTGGGACCATAGTGCCCCTATAAATATATATAGGTGAGCTTACATGCAAGCGGGCTAGTGGGACTCTGTAGGGAGGCACAACCCATGAATTCCAATGCATTATGTGTTTTCAGGTGCTGACCTTGGTGCCCAATTGAATGGTTAAAGGAAAATGATGTATTATTAAGGAGAGTGAGGCTGAAAAAAATGTTTGATGTGGGATAGTAGGTAGAATCACATTGTTACTCAATTTAAAATGATTTGTAAATAATATTTTCCACCTGTTCCATTATATTCAGCCTGTCCAATCGAGGAACAAATATAATATTCATCATTGAACCTTTCATGGGGGTTTCACATGCACTATTATTTGTGTACAAAGATCTTGGGATTAAACCGAGCTCATGATTATCATGAATATGATCAGATGATATTGTGAGATGATCCATATTTATTAACCAAAGTTAGTGATGTATTTTTTATGAAAAATAATGAAGAACTTGAAGTGTATAATTATTATTAGGATTATTGTGCATGGATAATTTTCATCACATGAAAATGATGGATGAATGAAGTTCAATCCAAGAAAAGATAATGGAAGTAAAAGTGAGTTAATACATTTTGAAGATAAATATTAGTTCATAAAAGGAGATATATTTGTAAAGATGGTGATTTTCCGAAGGCACACATGTTCTATACTGGTGTGCACATGGAGAATATGGAGGCACACTAAGATTTCTGAAGTGGAGGAGTTTTTTATATAATTTAATCAGAGATCTCATTTATAGTAGTATCAATCATCTGAACTGATGGATCTTAGATAATAGAAAAAGTTAGAAAAAAACTGCACTAATTTTTTTGTAAGGTTTCCAAGAATTCATGCTGAGATTTTATAAGCCTTTGTGATCACATGCTCTTGGACTAAGATATGTGAACCTTCTCTTGTGTTTCTTAAATTCAAAGAAGTTTCTCAAATAAACAATGAAATTGTTCCTTGAGCTTCAAAACTATTTAAATAATAGATTAAATGTATACTGATATGAAAATATAAATAATAATCTAAGAACTCATGTAACATTACTTATAAGAAGATCTTGAGTAAACTCACACATGAAATAGTGTGAATACATAGAGGATGTTAATTGAGTTACACATAGTAGTAGGGGTATCCTAAGTTATCTGGGGTTTATTTATTGATTTTTTTTCATGATACCTATGATAAAATTCATACATGAACATAGTAGGGTGTGAAAGAAATGGTGACGTAGTATAAAGATATATTCTATGCTACACAAAGTTTTTGTGCATGATACATGCAATATTAATGGTTGAGTTAAACATAGAATGTAGCTCATATGAGAACATTGATAGTGAAATATTATGTGAATAAAAATGTGGATACTATGAATTTTATTATATATGCATGAATTTTGAGAAGTCAACATGCAATATATTTTGCAAGAATAGTGTGGAGTGAAGTTTGAGACCAAGTCATTAATTATTTCAGAAGGTATTGATAACCATGTAATCGGTGAATTGAGAAGGTCCATATCATTTTATTATCAATGGATAATGAGAAAGATAAGGTACTTGTCAATCACTTTTAAAAGTTCTTGAAGAAGTGTACATGATAATATTATGTTATCCAGTTTGTTTGTAGAGAAACATTACATCTCAAGGTAGTGAAATTTTTTTAGAAACTGAAAGTCATCTCTCTATCTATGGGCCATATTTAAGAAATTTTAAGAATTTAGTGGGTCTATGATGTATATGAAGGGTATTGGGAAGATGGTAACAATGGGGGGATGTAATATAAAGATCCACATATGAGACTTAGGAGTTAGAGGGAGACATAGTGGGACTCTATGTCAATCACCTATGTAGGTGAGAACATTTAATCTATAGTGGGACTCTTGAGTGGTGTAACATCCTGACCCTAGAGCCACTAAAATGATGGCCCAAATTAGTTAGTTATATGGAATCAAGAGTTTATCCCAGTATTCTAGTGGCTTCTAACTAGCAGTAAGGGTCTAATATGGTGTGGTGGGAAGGCTTTACCCTCATATCAGAGTAACAAAGAAGAAATAAGAGAGATAATAAATGGAAGAATCATAAAAGATAACTAATAAGGCAGTGAAAAAATATGATAATAAAGAATAAAGTAATAAGAAAAATCCAATAAGTAATAATAATCAAAATTCATAAGATGATTCATATACTAATGATTCCATTTCATGATGATATACAAAATGCATATATAAGGGATATATAGTACTTGTATATACAATATACTGAACAAAAATAAAAAAGAACCAAAATGAATATCCCCTTGAATCATGAGAATATTCTCAATCCTCTGATCCCCTACTCCCACGCCATGTGTAAATAGATAAAGACTCTATAATCAGATGCTTTCCCTTCTCCACACCTACAACTATAAGATTTCTCGGGTGCCAACAACGACCAAGATAGGGTGTGAGATAAAATTTTTAGGCCACTACCAATGGTTTTTAGAATAATATAGTCAGTATACATAACATAATAGTATAAAGATATGAATAATAATAATAAAAGAAGAAATCCATAAACTAACCATCTTAGGTTCTTAGGGGACTTAGGTCTAACCCTACCAGCTTCGACATAGACCGAAATAACTCTTATCTCAGTTTATCATGTCCAAACATTTATAGGTAATCATATATATATATATATAATATGTATAAATGTATATACTATATTTATGTGAGGATATATAGAGGCATATACATAGATACGAGATGCTAGCTGGACCTGGGTCAAAACTCAAGCATCAATACATAGTCTAATGAGCTATAGGCTCTAGTAAGGATTTTAGACCTAAATCCCATGTAAATGTGATACATTATTCCTTTCACTCAAGACAGTGGGATGATTTGTCCTGCCCAACACCCTAATAAAGGGAACATGGAACGTCATTCCCATCATCCAAATAAATAGTATGAGAAGTAATTCCTAACACCCTACATAAGGGAACATGAAATGCCATGATCAACAAGTCCCTTAACAATTTTCCAATTTCCAATATCCATGGTATAATAATAATAATAATAAGGAATTTCTATTTAAATCATTTACATTCATTTATTCCCATCTAAACATGTTATTTTAGTTAGACAATTTTTTTTATCAATTTACAACATGTGATGTGGCCTTGACACACACTTTCATTTAATTAATTAAAACCATTTAGTTTAGGAATAAAAAAACCAATTATAAGTCAAGCCATTCCACTTTTTAGGTGGTTGGGTCAATTTTAAATTTATATCAAGGAGGGAATTTAATTCAACATACCCCAAGGGGTGGAAACCAATGAGGTATATATTCTTAAATGCTTAACATGGGTCTATGAGAGTATCACAACATGGCGTGACTAATTAGAAAGATAAAACACATTTTAAGGTAAGATACAGAAAGGTATGAAATGTGGAATAAAGTAATATACTATGAAAACATTCAAAATTTTAGGGGAAATTACTAAACCACCTACCTCAGGTCCATAGATGACCACTCATACAATATGAGCCTTTAAATCGAAGAGAAATATAATAAAATAGAAAAAATAGACAAATTCCCTAAAAATAAGGCACACAAACTATTACTAAAAAAGTTCCAAATACACAGATATAGATGCGATAAATAGGAAAGAAAATATAAGATCTTACCAAGAGGGATCCAACATGATGAATGGTGGCTTGATCAGATGTCAGATAGAGGAATGAATTCCAAGCCTAGCTCTAGGAAAGATAGAGCTCTTAAGGAGGAAGAGAAGGATGATGTCCATTAGAAGAAGAAATAAACGACGAGGGTGATTTAAATAGGAAGATTTTATTTTATTTAATTATCCACTTTTTAAGAGGTTGCATGGTTTGTATGCATGGTTGGACAAAACATGTGCCAACCATGCACACCCCACTATTTAGGGAGCGCACCCCGTATGGACTACATCACATGGTTAAAAAACCATGTGCATCCCATGAACACCACCCACTCAGCCCTACAGGGTAGTTTTTCTTAGTTTCATGGTTTTATAAAATGTGTGGACCCTTGAAAGATCACAAGATCACCTCACATAGGTTTTTCTAACTGTGTATATTGATCTGCATAGTTTCTACTGACCATGTGGCCTAGTTGATTCTTCCGAAATTCAAGGATCTAGGCTCTGAAAAAGTCCCTACACCATCATTTCCTTCATAACCCCACTAGGAAAAAATACAAGGATAACATTAAGGAATACAATTAAAATCAAAAGGTTTCATACCTCGAAGAAAATCTGGGTCATTACAACCTCCCCTCCTAAAAACAACTTGTCCTTGAGTTTCCCTTTTATGGCTAGTAAAACATCATCTAAGAAAATTTTTGGCCACTAGGCATGTGTCTTACCCTCTCACTCCTAGGTTTCTTCCTATAATTTGATATATTTCCATATCACCCATACAAAAGGAACTAAACTACCATAGAGAGCCTTTATTTCTAGATCAATGATACTTATCAAATGGTCCTCAAATGATGCATCCACATCCATCATGATATCCTCAGGATCAAATGAATGAGGTTGGTTGGAATGATAACAGTGAACTGTGATATATGGAATATGTCAGGAAAGGCCTAGTTCCACTGAGCTAAATCCAAAATATAGGTGATCAGCCTTACTCTTTCCAAGATCTTGAAGGCTTAACATAATGAGGTGATAAGTTTCCCTATATCAGAAATTGTCTATAAACCAATATGGGTGAAACACATAAGAAAAATTATCTCTGGAACTCAAAATATAGAGGACATTGATGATGATTGGCATATGACTAATTCCTAGACATAGTTTTCCACATGTACTTCTGAATCATATGAACTTTCTCTAAAGTCTTATGAACAAGATGTTTTCTAAATATAGATTCCTACCCAACCTCTAACTAGAAAAGGGTGATCAAAATGGCCTACCATATAGGTCCTTATAAGGATATATCTGCATGGTATCCTAATAACTATTATTGTATTAGAAATCAACTAGGGGTTTTTTCTTTTCCCAAGAACCCCAAAAGTTAAGGACATATGCACTGAGCATGTCCTTTAGAACCTAAATCATATGCTTTGTTTAACTATTAGTCCGGGGGTGATATGCCTTAATTAGAAGCACCTGTGTACCCAAGGACTTATGAAACCCCTTCTAGAACTACAATTTAAAATGAGGATCTGTGTTTGATATGACAGAATATGGAGATCTGTGAAGGAATATGATTTCCCCAACATATAGCCTCCCCAGATCATGAAAGCCATGATGACATCATCCCATTTTCACTTTGTAATGGAAAATAGATGTAAGATTCATACCAGTCACTAGTGCTCTTCCTTCACCTGCTAAGAGGTGAAGCACCAAGTAACAAATCCAGTTACCTACCAATTAATACTGTGGTATCAATACTAGAAACATAAGTATCAATACATGTTGGTAAAATTAGGATGAACTACCCAAGCCATGGTATGAGATTCCCACATCAGTTCCTCTCTAATTTCTAATGGAACCTGGATATGGCCATGTATGTGTAAGATATCAACCTCATCCATGGTCCAACTAGGGGATGAATTCTCATATAATATACTTTCCCTCAATACTAAGACCACGAGACCTGAAATCTATTTCATATTTACTTTATCCGAAAGGGTAGAGGTGAATATTAAAACTAAATGGGTTGTTTGCCCGTTTTTCTCCTGAACCAAGAAATGAATTTCTAAAAACAAGGCTATAAGTTTCCAATCACCACTATCCTAAATAATAACCAGAGTCTAAGTCTTCTTGCTCAGAGAATCACCTACTACATTTTCATAACCAGGCATATAGAAAATCTCAAAATAGAAGGATTTCAGATACTCATCCCATCTAAAATACATGAAATTTAAATCACACTGAAAAAAGATATAATTATTTATTTTTTGATTCATAAACACCACGAAGTTCTCACCTAGAAAATAGTTCCTCCACTAGTAAAAATAATGAATAACAACATCGATATTGAGATCCTACATCAGATAATTCAGCTAATGAGGCCTCAAATGATGAGAATCATACACTACTAATCACTCATCCTATATTAGAATTTATCCCAACCTGATACCCAACACATCACAATAAACTATGTAGCTTCTTCCAAGATCTGAAAGACTCATGATCAGTGTTGAGGTCAGTCTTTCCTTTAACTCCCAAAATAATTTCTCACATTCCTCATACCATAAACAATTCTTAACCTTATTGATCAGGCTCATAAGAGGTGATTATAGGCATGAAAATTACCAAATAAAGAATCTATAATACCTGAATAACCCTATGAAACTTCATATGTTGAAGAAGTTTTTGGGATGCCTCCAGGAAACTATAGCTATCACCATCACTGGGTCTACTGATACTCTTGTATTTGAGATTATATAACACATGGAGTGGAATTTTTTGATCTAAAATTTTTATTTATTAGGCTTAGAATAAAAATAGTTCTCTCTAAGATCAATGAAAACTAAAGGCACATTCGTGAGACCGAACAACATAACTCGATACTCATAAAGCACTAATTTCTTCAAAAAGCTATGAGAGGTATATGTAAGGATCTAAAAAAATGGTGATATCCTGAACTCAAATCAATCTTTGAGAAAACCTAATCTCCTTGGATATGGTCAAATATTTAAACTATTCTAGGTAGTGGATACTGGTTATTAACCAAAATTTAGTTCAATCATCAGTAATACATGAAAAGATGGAGGGTACTGTCCACCTTCTTGAAAAAATGGACTGGTGAACCCCATATAGTGGTTCTAGGGAATATAAAACCCTTAGCCTCTAATTATTCCAACTTATTATTGAGCCCCTAAACTTCCATAGGGTCCATATAATAAGGAGTAATAGACCCTAGTGCTACTTTAGGTGCTAGGACAATAGAAAATTACACCAATCTCACTAGAGGTAGTCCAAAAAAATCATTGAGGAAAGTCTTTCTGAAATGACCAAACATAAGAGTTAAAATGATAGGTTTCATACCTTGATCATATAGACAAAGACTAGCAATCTGGACTATCACTCTACCTAGCTCTTAATGATTAGGTCCAGCTCAAGTGACATAGACATCCCATTATCCTTGATGAATATAACTACCAACCTATAGTGATGTGAATGTCACTCTCCTGTAATTAAAATAAATATGGTCTTAAAAGGAAATCAACCAATCCATACCAATAAATACATAATACCCTGTTATATTAGGGATGAAAATATTCTAGATAAATAGATAACCACACAGCTCTAGAGGATATTCCTTACATATGCGATTGCTTTCTGATCGGACACCCAATGGGGTTTTGAGTGTAATTAATCCACAAAAATACTATATCTTAAGGTCCAAAATTTCATGAATTTCCATAGATATAGTGTGATTCACTTGTATTAAACAAAGTATAAACTATAACTGAGGGTATTGAAAAAGTACCTAAATAGTAGAATGTATGGTGATCTGCTCCACCTATACAAGTTTCACTTGATGTATCTGGCTTATACCGAGATTGAGACATAACCTAATTACCTTGAGTTGGCCCAATCTACTGAGTCTGTAGATCCTCAGTCTCTTTACCTCTACCTCAACCACCTCTTCACCCTAAGAAGCCATTAGTATTCCGGATTCCCACCTAGAGAGGTGTTACTAGACCTACTTCAGAACATGGAGTCAGTGTAAATCCCCTCTCAGTAGGCACTAGTGGAAATGTCTTGAAAAAATGATGAATATGGACCATATTTCTCTAGAAAATGCATTCCTATGGGTTTTTTCATGCACCAGGGTTTCATTTTCCTAGACTTACTACACTGATGAAATATAAAAAACCATTAGTAATAGCTTTATGAATTCCACTACCCCATGAGAAACCTCTAAGTGACACTTCCTTTTTCTAGAAGAACAATATCCATGAATTGGTGTTGAAATTCCATGATTCACACCTTTATCTTCCCCCAAAAAATACTCGGTAATGAGGGTCTAGTTGAAAATCTAATAAATAGTGGTCAATTGGAAAACATTAACATGTGATGATATGGAATATACTATCCCATCCTCAAATTTCCTCACTGTCATTATCTCATCACTAGCTAGAGTCGGTGCAAATTTTTGAAGCTTTGTAAAATAACAAGAATCCACCATCACATAAATCTCTCTCTACTAAAAGTTTGTGAAATATATAGCTTGGTCATATCTCAATGTTTCTAAAATAAAGTAATCATAGAATACCATTTAGACATCCCTCCAGATCATATCCTGATGTCAGTCTACCTGGGCAATGACATCCCACCATCACTTGGATGATCTGTGTAACATATAAGATGCAACGTTGACCCTCCTCAGAAAAGGAATCTCCAAATGCTCGAGTATTGAAAACATAGCCTCTAACCATGCCTCAGAAGCCTGAGGGCCATCGCCCCCCCAAAAATATATGTGAATGATTCTACTAGAATAATTGAGTAAAATTGACCATATTTTGTTTAGGTATCATAACTCATTTAATATATTGCATGATATATTTAAAACCCTCTCGAAACTGGAAATCATTGCCCAAGTAGGGAATAACAGGTGGTGCCTCTAGTGGAAATATTGGAGGTAATACTAGTGGCTTTGGGCCCACCACCTCTAGAGTATAGTTTTCACTGCCCTTCTGACATATTAATCAAGGTATTCATAGTGTAATGATTATACAATTCAAAACTTATTCATTTTAAAAGATTCTTACAACAAATAGATCACATATACATAATAGGATTGTTATATTTCCTCTCAATAAAAAAGGTCACACCTTTTACTGGCTCCAAAATCCAGGTCTAGGTTGTAAGAAGACCGTAACGAAGCCCAAAAGTCACTCCTTATGCCCAATACTCAGGATGGGTTATTGTCATGTTATCACATTATATAGTAGTTCACCTTTCAAAAATGTATTCCCATTTAATAGTCATCCTCTAATTTGGGAATTTAAAATTAGAAAAATTCTTATGTATTTATATAGAAATTACTAGAGAAGGTTTAAATTATATGTTATCATTTCCAATTTATAAAGGCTCACACAATTTATAATTTTAAATATGGAGACCATGCAATTATAACCATGAACAAGTTCTAGCCCATGAGACCAATGGTCCCTGACTCAACATGCCACAGTTAATTACTTAAGGTATATCCATCAAGCTATGTAGGAAAATACTATTAGGTTACTGATGGCACTTTAAGAACCAAATTATGTTTTTCTATACCCTTTAATAAATTTTAACACATTTCTATATATGATAAAGTCAAGGAACTCATAACAATCATTGAAAATCTGTGAAACTTAAGCAACCAAATATACCTATGCGAAATGGCTGAATGAATGGCATATGGGTCTTGAAGTTCCTAGAATGATGAATTCTAAAGTATATTCATACCCTAATAGGACAACGTTAATATACAAGATCATTATAATAATAATGATAAAATATCATATCATGTTCATCACCTAAAGGTGAAAGTATTTCAATTGTAATAGGAGAAAACTAGAAAAAAAATATCCCATCCTAGGTAATATGTCTTTTCTTTCGTATGTGGGGTAACTAATCCCATGAAAAATATCATTATAAAACTATGAAACATTCATAACATTCAATATAGTATTACCAAATAGTAATATAAAATAAAAGAACTACTCTGATACCACTTTATAATGTCCTGACTCGAGAACCACTAAAATGGTGCCCCGAGTTGGTGAGTCATGTGTCCTCAAGATCACCTCCCCACATGCCAAAAGATTATGACTAGAAACGAGGGTCTAATATAATATGGTGGAGAGAATATACCCTCATATCAGAGTATCATAGTGTAAATAAGATATATAATAAATAGAATAAGTATATAATATAACTAATGTCATAGTGAAAACATATACCATAATAAATCACAATAAAAGAGAAAACATCCAAGAAAGAATAATAATCAAAACCCATAAGTTGGGTCATATACAAATGATTCCATGTCAGGTTTATATAAAAAATAGGGATAAAAAGGATAAAGTGTAAATACATATACAACATGATGAAAAAAATACAAAATACCCAAAAGGGATCTCCACTAGCATTGTGAGCACACACTCAGTCCTCTTCTCCCATGCTATAAGAAAACAGATCAAGCATCCATGAACAGACACGATCCCTTGTCAACACCTGCAACCATAAATTATGATTGGGTGCCAACGACGGTCCAGATTTGGTGTGAGATAAACTCATTAAGCCACCAACAATAATTTTTACAATAATCCAGTCGGTGTACATAACATAACAATGTTCAAATATGAAAAATAATGAATGAATTTGAATGCCAAAAACTAGTCAGCTCAGGTTTCTAGGGGACTCTTGGCTAACACTACTTGTTTCGACATAAGCCAAAAAAATTGATCTTAGTTTTTAATTTCCAAAAATTTATAGGTAATCATATATATATATAATATGAATATATGTATATACTCTATATATATGAGGACATATATAGGTTAATATTTAGATATTAGTTGTTATCTAGACTCAGGGAATAACTAAGGAGTCCATGCATAGTCTAAGGAATACTAGGATCCATCAATTGTACTATCCTAGAATCACATATTAATTTGAGACATCATTCCCATCACTCAATATAGTGGGATGAGTCTTCATACCCAACACCTGAAGCAAGAGAACAAGGAAAATCATGGACATTATTAAAATAAATATTGTGAGACATCATACCCAATACCCAACGCATGGGAGAAAGATACACCATGATCAATAATTCCATTAACTATTTTCCATAGACCAATATATATGGTTTAATAATAATAATCATAAGGTATTTCCATTTAAATCATTTACATGTTTTTATTCCCATATAACCATGGTAGTTTTTGTTATAAAAAATTATTTATCAATTTAAAACACATGAAATTGCCTTTCCACTCAATTTCATTTAATTATTAAAACCATTTAATCTAGGAATCAGTGAAAACCCAATTATTAGTCAAGAAAACCTACTTAAAATGTGGTTGGGTCAATTTCACATTTATAAAAAGGTAGGAATTGAATTCAACACACACCAAGGGGTGGAAACCAATGAGTTAGACATCGTATAATGTCTTAACATGGGTATATGGAGTATCATAACATGGTGAAATTAATTATAAATGTATAACATATTTTAAGAAAACACACAAAATGGTATGTCTTGCGGAACAATGAAATTTTATTTGAAAACATCCAAACATTTAGGGAAAATTACTCGACCACATACCTCCGGGTTGTGGATGACCACCAATCCAATATCAGAAAATAAATCAAAGAATAATGGAAGAAAACAAAAAAATAGTGAAGAACATTTAAGATATGTAATATGAGGTCAGACTAAAAATCTCTAAAGGTAGTGAGATAAATTGGAAAAGAAGGAAGAAAATTGAAGCTGTTACCGAGAGGGATCCAACGAGATGAATGGAGGGTAGATCAAACATTAGATGGAGGAACAGATTCAAAGCATAGATTTAGTATTGATGGATATCTCAAGGAGGAACATAATATTAATTTATGCTAGAAGCATAAATAAAGAAGAAGGGTGAATTAAATATGAAGAGGGGAAAATGGTAATTCACCACTTTTTTAAGTGGTCGCACGGTTTGTCTGTATGGTTGGAAAAACTGTGCGACAACCATGAACACTATACTATCCATGGAGAACAACCCACATGACCTATAGTGCATGGTTATACAAACCATGAAAACCTATGTGCACCCCTATCTTATCCCTATGAAACCATGTGTCCCAGTAGCACAATTTAATCAAATTGTGCAGACCCCTGACAGAGCACAAGGTCACCCTTCATAGTTTCTTCTAACTGTGGGACCCAATTTTTTCTTCCAAAATTCGAGGCTCTAGGCCCCAAACAAGCCCCAAATACCATAGTTTCCTACATAACCTCACTAGGTACATTTAGAATGATAAAAGTAATGAATTAAATTAAAATTTAAAGGTTCCATACCTCAAAGAAAATCTAGTAGTTAACAAGTGGGGACACTGTGGGACTCAGTGTTGATTGTAAAGAGACTTTACAAGGTTTTATCCACCTATATATAGTGAATAATATTTAACCATAGGGATTAATTAGTAACAATAATTACTACCACTTTTGATTGAACCATTAAAAAATACCATGCGATGTATTTCATTTACATTCCACTTTGCATACATGATCCAAGAATCTTAACATGTGATAGAGGTTTTAATTATAATTGGGTAAAAGAAAAAGAAAAGAATTTATTAAAACAAGTCACACCTGATTCACCCCCCTCTTAGTCTGAACTCACGATCCATTGGGCACTTCCACAAAAACTAATGAGATTTATAGTCATCTAGCCCACCATTACTCAGCCTTGATCCCATAATGGATTCCCACTAGCCCTAACAACTCAACCTAGGCTATCTCACATCTCATCTCATATCCTAGGACATCTTAGAGGTCTCTTGTTAACTCAAAAAATCCCTCACCCCAGTTTATATAGTCGTTGATTGGTCTTAAATTATCCATGTCAATATAGAGCATTTAGTCTTTTTCTGTGAGGCTCAATTCCACCCGATCATCTCACCCAAAGAATTTATTAGTCCTTATATCCTGTTATTGATCCCATATAGTATGTATCTAATTCACACTCAAGAATAAACATGCATATGAAATTTTATTAAATGGGACAACCACCTTGAATATAATTATAATCCCCCACCATGATTTGTTGTGCCTCAACCAATCCATTCCATCCAAAACCCAACTTGTATCACTAAGTGATATATTTTATAACACCTATACTTAGACATAATTAATTATAACAAATCATAATTAATAATTCAAATTAATATTAATAGGAAAAATTACCTCATAACTCTTTATGAGTTATCCTCTCACCAAAAACACAATCAACAAGGTATGGTGTACTCCTGTCATGCACCTAAACCTAACATTACACTTGATTAAATGACCAAATTCCTCCAATTTAGGATACAAATCTATAAAAATTCATCTGGGGGAATACCTTAAACTAGAAGACAAGTAATGATAGGAAGACATAATTTCAGGTAAACCTCTAGCCACCACACTCTAAATCCCCATCATCCTTGGTTGATTCCACTATAATATAGTGTAATTTACATCAAAACCTAGAAAAAAGGAAAATTGAATCCATTAAAGATTAATGAGAATGGAGGAAGGAACAAAAAAACACATTAGATCTACCTTATAACTACACCAAGAATAATCCACTCTCAAAGAGGGATCAAAGGGGAATGAAAGGTGGGAGAATTAGCTACAAATAGACTTCTATTTATCCCCCAAACCCCTAAACCATTAAGTACCTCATCCCCTAAAAGGTGAAACTACCCTTACTAAGAAAAGCACACACAGGCACACATTCACAATGTGAATGGGGGGGGGGGGTGGTTCAATTTGTGAACCACTCAGGCATAGGTATATACCCCCTCAACTATCCCCATTTAAGGTGTAGACAATGGTCATGCCATAAAATACCCAAGTAAAAACTTGGACAACCCCCTTATTCATGACCTGAAGGACCCTTAAGAAATTAATTCATGTAATTAATGTACTATCATGCCATGAATGGACTACTGCTATAGTTTATTAGAATCTAAGACACCCAACCCTTCTTCAACACCCTAACACCCATACCACCAATTGAGTCTCATTCCCAGACTAAAAAAACTTTTTAGGTTTTTTAAACTCTTATAATCCAAATATGGGTCCTATTTCTCAAACAGATATAGTCACCGAACCAAAATTCAAACATCCTCTAAAATGTGATGACCCAAAAATCCACATGGAATTAAAAACTCCCCACCATAATGATTTTCATACCTAAGAAGTTATGAAAATACTTAATAGATATATATTTTCTTGACACAATTCCCAATTCTTTGATAACTTTCCACATTTGGCACCGAAACACCAATCACACTTCTGTTGGGAAAATCCAAACACCAAATATCACTATTCACAAAGTACCGATCTACGTACTCATCACCAATTCCAACAATGAGACTATAATCACAACACCTATCAATTTTGACACACCTAAATGTCTTCACTCGATTCAACTCAAGGATTATGGTGCTCCCCAATGAAAGTATATCTTCATGATGAGCAGTTTAAATCCACAGTGCTCCCCACCCTAAGAATTAATTACCAAAATGTACTTCCATCTACCCAATGACCTACCATCAACATCCCAAAAAATGATCCTGATGTTGGTTATACATCACTGCATCAATACTGATGAAAAAACACCAGGCATACCACCTCTATATGTTTTTAATCGAAATTATTAGTTTTTCCTATTGACGTGTCACTACCTCCACCCGATCATGATGCCTTAATGCTAGATAGAATAATAAGATAGTCTAAATTCCCAAATCAAAGTTTAAACCTTGACTCTTTATGTAATTCCATGGTTGGATCACAAATCTCCTTAATATATTCCTTAATCTCACCTCAATCAATGGCACACCTATGATTCTACTTACTTTGGATAACATCAACTCCATCCCAAGACCAATGAAAACATACCTACTCTAACCTCCACAATATTTAAACTTAAAATATGGTATTTACTAAGGGGAAAGATAAAATTAGATCTTCCGACACAATTGTACTTCAATGAAACCTTAAATTTACATCGACCAATCTTAAATTCTCTAATGCCCTTCCAAAACTAGGGTTATTTAAAAAAGAATGATATGAGGCTCCACACAATAGTAGTATCAATATCATTTCATGATGAAATAAACACTTGATCTAAATGGGCTACACTTAATCCATTTTTAAATTTAATGATAAAACATGACTAGCCCACTCACACCAAGCACTAACATAAACATACTACCTGTTACTAAATCAATATGAACATCATCCTTAACACCATTAAAATTCTTTCTAAATTAGGGAAACATCCTTTGATAACCAATGATGAAATTCCCACCATATTTATTTCCATACATTAAGTCTCTAGATATTACCTAAATAGATCCAAACACTACTCTTCCTAATCCTATAAACCTATCATAAGGATCAAGACCCCTCATGCCATCATGCCCATGAGAATCTCTCCATCATAATATCACATTAGCACCACTCTAGTTCACCCAAAACTTAAACAATTCTCGATAGACTCACACACAACACTTTCACTGATCTGTAACTCAATTGAGCACTATGAATACCAAACACACACCTATTTCACACCATTAATTTTAAATATAAATCATTCAAATTCTCACCCTACTTTACCAAAGGCAAAGTGATCCACCAAGAATCCCCTCATAGGTTCTCAACCACTGTCTAACTCACACTCACTTGAACCCATGGGATGTACACTCTGATACAACTTGATCACACACCCAAAACTCACACTCCCATAAGTCAGGCCTCATCTAACCTAGGACCATATGCCTAAACCATTGACTATACTCAAATATATACCAGGCTCATATAATATCCTAAAGTATCTCTCTAATGATAAGGTAAACTAAATGATCACTTGCCACTCATGAATCATTGTAACCATGTGTGTATACCCAATATCCCACTACACAACACAAAAATGCATCCTAAGAACCATAGGGATATATATACAACTAATACCGCCCTCTAAAACCCGACCTCAGAACCAGAAATTCTCTAAGCGCTTCACCACAAATCCTAAGTCATTTACTATACTTATCCTCAATTTTCTAGTTTGGTTAAGTAGAATTCCATGAAGAATATATATGTGAAAACACCGTATAGGTTTCTATTAAACCTTTATGTAATAAAACCTATATTTTCAAGGACACCTATGACAATACGTGGATCATCTTTCAAGAACACCATGCCCTTATCGAGTTATTAATAGGCCATTAATGCATGCACTGACCCATCATGGGTCTCTATACAAATATTGGAAAAGGGAATACATTACAATCACTAGAGAATCTATTTGCATAATATCCATAATATTGAAAGGAAATACACCATGGTCTAATTAATTATAATTAATCTAAAAAGGTATATGAAAAAATGATGTATAGGTTTTTTTGAAACTTTAAAAAACTAAACCTATCATTAGAAAACAACCATATGAAATTAAACATATGTATTGGGATTCATATGTGTCGAATCATGATGTATCAACATGACCTATTTCCAATGGTCCAAGAGATAACCACAATAATGATCTAAAATACAAACAAAATATTTAAACCAATATCCCAAATATAATGATGAAAACTGAAATAATAATCTCATCACCTTGGAAACCAGGAAATTCAACCAGAATAGTATTAACGATGTATAAATATATAGTCTATCACAAGCATTGAAGCATTTATAGACCACATATCTACCAACTCCCCAAATAATAATATAAATAAAATCTCTAATACAAATTTTTAATTACCTGATCTTGGGCCACTGAGTAGTGCCTATGCCAAGGTCACCACCTAGCCTTAATTGAGGCTCCCTATATTCCATAGGATCTCGATGAGTGGTTAGGGACTAAAAAATTTATTGGGTAGACCATTCCTTCAATATCATAGTGATAAATAAAAATAAATTACCAAAAAAATCTATATCAGAGTATGTATAAATAGTAAATAAATCTAATATCATACATGATGCTATCATAAAAAACATACACAGATTATTAATGGGGTTGATTCCAAATAAAAATAGACAGAAACAAAAAATATTTACACTAGCCCTACCTCCATCCCTACAAATCATCCCAAAATTTGATACCCATTTAGCATCTCTATACTGATCCCCTACACAACCTGTGTTGAACCTAAAATAAATATACATACTACACATGCACCAGTGCCCCCATACAGGATGTTAGCATATAACTCAATAGGGTTTCACCAAGAACCCTTTATATGGAACATTATATTTCTATGTATTCATGAGGAAAATAAATATAATAAATAAACATGATCACTGGGTCATCATGTGTTAACAAATACACTATGACACCCGATAAGGTACACACAAATATTAGGCTACCATGTGCTAACCAGGCCACCGTGGTTCCAAACCATACCTACTTTGACAACATGTTGAAATTAATTTATCACCTCATTCCAAAAAACTTAATGCTTAGCCTATTCCCAAATAATTAGGGTATGAAATAATAGAATCCTCTACCCTCTACCCAAAGAAGCAGGGTATGTTCATGTGTCCATATCTTAAGCCACTTCCATATCACTCAAGGAAGGGTCCATTGGTCATATCTCATATCACGTCACTAACCAACACTCTCACTCAAAGAAATCAACTACCATAATCCAAGACACTCTTTGAATGATCTTCTTCCATCCATCAACCCACATATTTTCACTCAAGACATGGTTGATCATGCCTTCTCACTCATGGAAGTTCCCCTTCCACAACCACATCCTTATCCATAAAGGCATGGGCATATTTTCTCACAGAGTAGGACTTAATTTAATGAATGTAATTTATATCCACCTCAAATAAGTCATGGAAAGTATGGGACCTGAAATATTGTCCCCCAGATGACCTGTTTACTATCACAAGAACATATAACACAAACCATCCCCGCAACACATCATACATTTCACAAGCTGAACCCAATCCCTACTCCACATTTTATGCACACCAAGACTCCACTGTATGAATGGATGTTCTACCAATTCCATATCAATCATAGTGTGTCTAGGCCTTGAGGTATTTTCCCCATTAGACCTATCACTTATCTCAAGCATATATAACATAAGCAATCCCCAGAATCCATCTCACTCTTTTTGAGGATAGGTTTTAGGATTCTCCCCCATAAGGTCTGTCTCCTACTATAAGCACATATAACACAAGAAATCCATGAAACTAATCACAAAACTCAACAACTGATCCTAGGGAACTAATTTCTTGATACCTATACCCTCACCTCAAAACACACCTCACATCACCCATTAGGGAATCCATTTGGTCACCCAGGCTAGTCATGGTTTTTTCTCATCCATACCTTCTAATGTTAATCACCCATCATTAAAAACACTTCCCAAAAGCTATTTCAAATAGAAACATTAAGGTATAATCCAAGATCCCCAAAACCATCATCATTCATATTCCCACTACCCAAGGACCATCCCGATCCAACAAATTTTACCTGACCCTAGACTTAATAGACATGGTTTAATTACCAACTATACCCCTATTGTAATCCCAATGCCAAGTCTCAAGAAACTCCCATGATCCTCTCTTGAGTCTTATCACACATCTACTAAGGGAGATCGATCAAACTATCACCCAAAGGAAACCCCTCTATGTTACATATTCTAAGCCTTATATGACTTATACCACTCACCTCACACACCAAGATTCTCCTTTATCCTTAGGAAGGAGCTCCTAACCACTCATGTGACATATAATTGTCTCTCCAATAGTCACTCATCCTCGAACCCCTCAGGTATACCCACTATCCATAGGAACTCAACCATGGTGATCCTATATCTCATCATGCATCCCAAGAAATCCAAAAGGACTCTCATATTCTCAACCAAACCCCTCACCCCTTGGAGAAATAGGCATCGAGTGATCCCAAATTACCAAAGATGCTAAATATTAGTTTTTTTCATCCTAAGAGGCTTAATTCCACCCTATATTATAACATAAAGACTCTATGGATCCTTATACCCCATTCCCAAACCCATGTAGTACATAGTAAATTTATTTTCATGAATAAACATGTATATAAAATTGTATCATAGGGACCACAAACCTCAAACACTAAGTTAACCCCTTTCCATGATCTAGGGAGCTTCAACTAAGCCCATCAATGCCTCAACCAAGCTTGCACCACCACCTGAGCTTCAATGTTCAATGAATTTATTTTTACATTATAAGACTTTGAAATACATTAAGAAATATTTTTAGAGACATGCACTAATGAAACATGAAATTACAAGGCTTGGTGAGCCCATAATTGATATGATAAAATATTAATTATATTAATATCACAAGTGTTTAGTTTTTAAAAATAGTTGAATATCACTTGAATAGAGACCCAAATAAAAAATCTAAAACTGTGTTTCATTCTAGGACATGGGGTTTACACTAGGTATGACCTAAGTTTGGTTGGCACTAGAAATTCAGTAGGGGAAGATGTTGGTATATGCGTTTAATTATAATAAACAATTCATTTATTTATTTTATTAGATGACATAATTAAAATCACTACTAGAAAACAGGGCATTTGAGCCCTGTTACCTATAGCGACCGCCATTGGCGGTCACTAAGCCTCCTTAAAAAAATAAGGGGCTTCCGCGCCCCCCCCCTCTCCACTCGATCGTGCCCCCCCGAAACCTTCCCCCCCGTCGCCCGCGCCCCCCCCCCCCCCCCCCCCCGCCGCCCCGCCGCCGCGCGCCCTCCCAGGCGCCCCGCCCTCCGCCGGCCCGCCATCCGTCGGCCCGCCCTCCGCCGGCCCGCCCTCCGCCGGCACGCCCTCCACCGGCCTGCCCTCCGCCGGCCAGCCCTCCGCCGGCCCGCCCTCCACAGCCCCACCCTCCGCCGGCCCGCCCTCCGGCCGGCCACCCTCTGGCCACCCTCCGCACTCCGTCCGCCCTCCGGCCGCCCTCCAGCTACCCTCCGACCACCCTCTGCCGGCCCGCCCTCCTCCGGCCATCCTACGCCCTCCGGCTCCGGCCGCCCTATGCCCTGCGGCCACCCTGCGACCTCCCTCTGCCCTCGAGACTCCCGCCACCCGCCTCTGGCAGCCCGGCAGCCCTCCGGAAGCCCTTCGGCAGCCCTCCGACCGCCCTCCGCCGGCCCCGCCCTCCCCAGCCGCCCTCCGCCCTCCAGCTCCGGCCGCCCTCTACCCTACGGCCGCCCTGCGGCCTCCCACCACCCGCCTCCGGTAGCCCGGAAGCCCTCGGGAGCCCTCCGGCAGCCCTCCGGCAGCCCTCCGGCCTTCGGCCTCCATCCCCTCCGCCCTTCAACCTCCGCCCTCGGCCCTCCGCCCCCTCTTCCTTCCCCCCATCACGCCAAACACCCCCGCACCCCGCCAACCCCCGTCCCATTCGTCTTCGTCCCCTCCCTCACCGCACCACCGCCAGCCGTCCCCTCCTTCACCATCCCCTCCCTCGCCGCACCAGCTCCGGCTCCGGCTCCCCACCGCTCCTCTCCCTCAAAGCACCGCCGTCGGCTCCCCTCCCTTCCAGGTTTGTAGCGCAATCAGGTATGACATGGGCTTTCACTTACATTATTATTTTATAAATGGTTCACAAACAATTAGTTAGTATTTATTTTAAATATATTTGATATCAAAAATGAAAATGTAATAAGTCTTATGTAAATGTTTGTTATAGGGATCTTATTATGGATAAGAGTTGGATTGATCTTCCAAATCAAATGTCTAGAGAGTATTTCAATGGCATTATGCAGTTTATGGACTTCACGAGAGGATTTGGAAGTGACTATATTAGTTGTCCATGTAGAAAATGTGCTAACAGATATCAATTCACACGAGATACTGTGAGGGAGCACCTTTTCTTTAATGGATTTCTGAAAAATTATAAGTGTTGGACTCGTCATGGAGAAGAATATGTTCTTTGTCAAAATACAGATGCAGCTCAGATGGATGTTGATGCAAGGATGACTGATCCAATGCATGAAATGATTACTGAAATGGTACGTGGGTTTGATCCTGAAGGCATTGACATCCAGAATATTGAGACCAGTGAGATAAATCTTCGCTCTGGTGAAGATCGTGATTCGAGGAGGTTTTATGAAGCACTTGATGATGCGAAAATAGAATTATATCCTGGATGTACTTCTTACAATAAACTGTCGTTTATCGTGGAGTTGTTGCATTTGAAGACTTTGAATAATTGGTCAGAAACATCATTCGACATGCTTTTGGTTTTATTGAAAAAAGTTCTTCCTATCAACGCTAAGATTCCTGAGTCGTATTACTATGCTCGTAAGTTGACAGAGAACTTAGGTTTTACATATGAGACCATAGATGCATGTGCAAACAACTGTATGTTGTTTAGAAAAGAAACTGCCCATTTGGATATTTGTACGGTTTGTGGTGCTTCCAGGTGGAAAGAGAACAGGGGAAATAATACTCATCAAAGTCAGATTGCGATACAGGGGAAACCGATTTCCGTAAAGAAAATGCGTTACTTTCCCCTTAAACCCAGGTAGAAAAGATTTTTTATGTCATCTAAAGTGTCTAATTTAATGAGATGGCATGCAGAAAGAGTTCATGAAAGTGATTTGTTAACCCACCCGGCAGACTCTCATGCATGGAAGGAATTTGATAAGAGACATCCCGACTTTGCTAAAGATGTTCGTAATGTCCGATTGGGATTGGCAGCAGATGGTTTCAATCCATTCAAGTCTATCTTTGGTGCAACTCATAGCACATGGCCCGTGGTGTTGGTTCTATATAATCTTCCTCCGTGGATTTGTATGAAGCAAAAATTTATATTACTTTCCACTCTTATTGATGGACCTAAAAGCCCGGGGGATAAGATTGATGTTTACCTTCAGCCATTGATTGATGAGTTGAATGAATTTTGGGGCGATGGTGTGATGACTTATGACTGCTAAATGAATTAAATGTTCAAACTGCATGCTGCTTTATTGTAGACAATCAATGACTTCCCAGCTTATGCAAATTTATCAGGCTGGAGTACGAAAGGGAAATTTTCTTGCCCTTGTTGCAATAAAAGTAAAAAATCTGTATGGCTTAAACATTCCAAAAAATGGGCATACATGGGTCACAGGCATTTTCTCCCTCCTCAGCACAGATTCAGAAAGGACAGAGTGACATTTGATGGTTCTAGAGAGTTCAGCCCAGCACCAAAGATCATGACAGGAGTCGAAATGTTATCGCAGATTGAGGTAGAAAACATCCGCACGGTATATGAAATTCAGGATTTGGTGGCTCCTCCAGTACGTAATATTCGTGCTGCGGGTAGGCAGTGCAGTCACAATTGGAAAAAGAAAAGTATTTTTTATAGTCTTCCGTATTGGAAAACTAACATGTTGAGGCCTAATTTGGATGTCATGCACATTGAAAAAAATGTTTGTGATAACATATTGTGGACCATTTTAGGTGTCAGTGGAAAATCAAAGGACCATGTTAATGCACGCCGTGATTTGGAAGAAATGGGTTTAAGGAAACAGTTTCATTTACAGTTAACTGAGGGAAACAAGGCATATATGCCTGCTGCACAGTATACGATGACTACAGAGGAGAAAGAAACATTTCTTTCCATTTTGAAGATGGTCAAGGTGCCTGATGGTTATTCTTCTAATATTTAAAAGTGTGTGAATCTGACGAGAAAGACATTGCAAGGGTTGAAAAGTCATGACAATAAAATATTACTTCAGCAGTTGATTCCAATCGCAATTTGTGATTGTTTATCCCAAAATGTTGTTCAGCCCTTGATTGAGATGAGTAATTTTTTTAGACATATTTGTTTAAGAAATCAACGAATGAGTGATTTAAAAAGTTTGCAGGACCGAATTGTATTTACACTTTGTCACATTGAGAAACTTTTCCCCCCCTCTTTTTTCGATGTTATGGTCCACTTGACAGTGCACCTAACTGATGAAGTAATGGCTGTTGGTCCAGTGCAATTCAGGTGGATGTATCCTATTGAACGGTATTTGAGTACATTGAAATGATTTGTACGCAACAGAGCTCGTCCAGAGGCATCAATAACCAATGGTTATTTGATGGATGAGTGTACTACCTTTTGTGCAGAATATCTTACGGATGTTGAAACAAAATTAGATAAGCCCTCTCAGATTCATGATGGTCCAGTTGGAGAAGGAACCACATTTGATATGGACAACATCGAGTGGATATAAGCACATCGATATATCTTGTTAAATACTCCATCAGTTGCCCCATTAATGCAGTAAGTATCTTATCAATGTGCTTGTATAACTTTTACATGTTTTGTTTGCATAAGATGATCTTTTAAACATCGCGTTATCATTTGCAGGAAACACATTAATGAGATAAAAGAAGCGATGCATCGTGCGACTGAGTTTCAAATTCAATAATCTCATTATGCGTCATTTCATGATTGGTTCAAGGATTATGTATGTATAAATTGATTTTCATTATGAGTAACATATTATACTAATTCTTTCTGCATATATCAGTATTTATTTTTATAAATTATGTAGGTTCGTAAGCTGAGGGAGTTAGGGGACCCCACACTACCTGAAGTATTTATCCAACTGGATGAGGGTCCATCTATAACGGCTCGTCGTTATAAAGCTATTGATGCTAATGGTTTTCGATTTCGCATTAACGATGTTGACGAAAAATGAGCGACACAAAACAGTGGCATTGGTTGTCCCTTTGTCGATTCTGGTTATTACTATGGTCAATTTATAGACATCATTGAAGTTGTATACACACACGGTTTGAAGTACATATTGTTAAAGTGTAATTGGGTTGATCCAGTGCGTGGATGTAAAGTCGATTAATATCAGTTTCCATTGGTGAATTTTAACTATATGTTATACAGAAATAATGAACGAGTTGAGAATGAACCTTTCATTTTGACATCACAAGAGGAACAATTATTCTTCATTACTTTGCCTTCGGATCCAAGTTGGCAAGTTGTCGTCAAAATGTCTCGGCGAGGAGTGTTTTTATTTGAAGAAGATGAACCCGAGACTGTTCCGTTTGTTTACCAACAACTTGATCAACATACCATAGTTCAACGTGAAGAAGATATTTATTGGGTCAGAGCGGCTATTGAAGGAGAAACGGTCGATTTGCATGCTTAATAAAAGGTATAATTGTTTTCCCGCTATTCAGTAGAATGTCCTAGGATATCATAAATTATCTAATCATTTTATAAATCTTTAAAAGTTTTAATCCTCACTTTTGTAAGTTTTAATTCAATCATAAATATTTAGGTTGTTTTTACTCTTGATTTATTGATGTTATGGTCGGTGTATCATCCCTTTGACGTATTCTTCATCTGATTCATGTGCTGCTTGAATTTTTAGTAGTTCTATCTGAAATTTGGCTATGCATTGACTGGTTTTGTACGTAATTTGTATATCTGTTTTGTTAACTTTCTGATTTTTTAAAATTCATTCACAACTAATTATTCAATCCATTTTTTGTTTGATTAAAACTTTTACAAGTTTTATTTTTTAAGAACAATCCAATTTATCTTTTAAACACTTTGGACTCATTACTGATGTTTTCTATGACTATAGACATGTCAGGGGAAGAGGCAGAAGATCCACATCATCTATCTGAGGCATCTACGTCTCAGGGTCGAGGTATGCTTGAATGTCATTGTCTATATTTTTTATGTAATTGACATACATACATACATACATATATATATATATATAACATTTTTCAATTTATATATAAAATTGTTTTCAACAGGATCAGACTCGGCTGCTTCTTCCTCTCGCAGGAGAGGCCCTGGTCGTGGCATATTATCATGGAATTCCGACATGACGATAGATGTTTCATTTGATGAGGTTTTTCATCCTGTGGGACCGAATTCCCAGGCATTTATTCGTCAGCTGGGTCATATCATACGTGACCCACATCGATTTCCATTGACCATGCGTGACTGGGCTTCTATCCCTCAGGACACATTAGATCGTCTATGGAGGGAGTTCAGGTAAGAAAATCATTTTACTTTATTTTCTATGTATAAAGAATACTAATATGTTTGATTATTTTCTTTATAGAAAAATTTGAAAGTATGCCCTGAAGAGTTTCGGCCCGTGTGTATGAGCAAATTCCGTAAGATGTGGAAAGATTATAAAGGCAAAGTGAAGAGGGACCACTGGGTACCAAATGTGGATGCCCTAGACATTTTGGAAAAAGTCCCGAGAGGTGTCCTCCCGGCTCAGTGGCGTGACTTGGTTGCATATTGGTCTACTAAGGGTATTGCAGTTTGTATAATAATTATTTTGGTGTATATATATTTTCAAGAATATGTGATTTGTTTGAAATTTTAATGAATTGAATGTAGGAGGTGTCAACACGCCATTCTGAGAATCGAGCGTTTCAGGGACCACCTCACAGGATCGGGACTCGTCACGTGTCTCATATCCGACATGAGGTATATATTATTCATTTTTTAATTTATTAATTAATATGGTTTTGAGTTTATATTATTTTAATATACAGTTGCAAGAGCAAGGTGCAGCAACTGATAAAATGTCGGTGTGGATGAGGACTCGTGATCGCAATGATCTAGAGGTTGCAGCATTGATAGTAAGTGTCTGTACTTACCAATAATTACATAAATCTATATATTAACACAAATATATATTTATATATATTTAAATATTTCACAGGATCAATTTGAAGCTGAGTTAGAACATCTTCCAGAGGACCAGCGACAGCTTCCCATGCGACGGGATGAGATCTTTCATCGCATTGTCGGTCGGGACGGGCATGGCTATAGTTTGACCTATGGAGCAGGGATTCCTCGTTCTGTAGTGTCACGCGCTGCAGTTGTCGGTCCTGATGTTTCTCATATGACACAACAGATGTCAGATTTTGAGGCACGGCTGCGCGCTTCCGAGGAGGCAAATGCGCAATTGACAGCTGAGGTTAGAGCACTGCAGGAATATGTGCGTCGAGCTGATGGTGCAGGGGATCATACGACGCAGGTATATACTGTATTTATTTATTTAATTTAAATTATTTTTGTTGTTAAAATATTTATAATGTTTATTTGTTATAGGCCCCTGGCCCACCAGAAGAAGGTATCATTGATGACAACGCGTGACGCATCATATATTCACGAGATATGTTTTTTGTTTTTACTCGTGGGGTTGACATTGATGTACTGTATGTATTCATTTAATTTAAATTAGAAGGTTGTGTACTTATAATTTCTTTTTTTTCTTGTTTATTATATGATAGATAATATTATCTAAGGCGTGCATTTAAAAACTCTAACCCCCCGCACCCCCGTACAGCCCCCCCGCACCCCCGAACAGCCCCCCGCACCCCCGGATAGCCCCCCCGCACCCCCGGACAGCCCCCCCGCACCCCCGTAGAGCCCCCGCACCCCCGTACAGCCCCCCCGCACCCCCGTACAGCTCCCCCGCACCCCCGTACAGCCCCCGAACCCCCGGACAGCCCCCCCCCCCCCCCGCACCCCCGTACAGCCCCCCCGCACCCCCGAACAGCCCCCGCACCCCCGGAGAGCCCCCCCGCACCCCCGTACAACCCCCTCACCCCCGTACACCCCCCCGCACCCCCGTACAGCCCCCCCCCCCCTGCACCCCCGTACAGCCCCCCGCACCCCCGTACAGCCCCCCGCACCCCCGGACAGCCCCCCCACACACCCGTACAGCCCCCCGCACCCCCGGACAGCCCCCCCGTACAGCCCCTCCGCACCCCCGTACAGCCCCACCACACCCCCGTACAGCCCCCCCGCACCCCCGTACAACCCCCCACACCCCCGGACAGCCCCCCCCCCCCCCCCCCCGCACACCCGTATAGCCCCCCGCACCCCCGTACAGCCCCCCCGCACCCCCGGACAGCCCCCCCGCACCGCCGTACAGCCCCCGCACCCTCGTACAGCCCCCCCGCACCCCCGTACAACCCCCCCCCCCCCCCGCACCCCCGAACAGCCCCCCGCACCCCCGTACAGCCCCCCGCACCCCCGTACAGCCCCCCCACACACACGTACAGCCCCCCGCACCCCCCGGACAGCCCCCCCGCACCCCCGAACAGCCCCCTCGCACCCCCGTACAGCCCCCCGCACCCCCGGACAGCCCCCCGCACCCCCGTACATCCCCCCCGCACCCCCGTACAACCCCCCCCCCCCCCCGCACCCCCGTACAGCCCCTCGCACACCCGAATGTGTCGTTTTCAGCAGTGCGGCGCGCGCTGAAATGGCGCGTTGGGGGGTCAAAACCACCCGAACGACATCCGAATGCCACGAAACCGCACGACAACAGCCAGTGCGTGAATTCTGAAATGGTCGGCCAGACGGAACGTCATTCGGAGGTGCCGTTTGACCACGGCGGCCGGAAATGCGTTTCTGGTGTCATAGAACACCAAAACGGCGTGCGGCGGTCCAATTCGGAGAAAACATGCTCCGAACGACCTAAAACCGCACGAGAACGATAGGAATATTATTCCTGAGATGTAGGAGGAGGCGGCACGTCCATCGGACGTGTGGTGCGCTCGGCACGACCGAATGCGTCGTTTTCAGTAGCTCGGCGCGCGCTGAAATGGCGCGTTGGGGGGTCAAAACAACCCGAACGACCTCCGAATGCCACGAAACCACACGACAATATCCTTTGCATGAATTATGAAATGGTCGGGCAGACGACACATCAATCGGAGGTTCCATTTGACCGTGGCGGCCGGAAACACGTTTCTGGCGCCATAAAACACCAAAACGGCGTGCGGCGGTCGAATTCGGAGAAAACGTGCTTCGAACGACCTAAAACCGCACGAGAACGATAGGAATATTATTCCTGAGATGCAGGAGGAGGCGGCACGTCCATCGGACGTGCGGTGCGCTCGGCACGACCAAATACGTCGTTTTCAGCAGCTCGGCGCGCGCTGAAATGGCGCGTTGGGGGGTCAAAACCACCCGAACGACCTTCAAATGCCACGAAACCGCACGACAACATCCTTTGCGTGAATTTTGAAATGTTCGGGCAGACGGCATGTCAATCGGAGGTGCCGTTTGACCGCGGCGGCTGGAAACGCGTTTCCGGCGCCATAAAACACCAAAACGGCGTGCGGTGGTCGAATTTGGAGAAAGCGTGCTCTGAACGACCTGAAACCGCACGAGAATGATAGGAATATTATTTCTGAGATGCAGGAGGAGGCGGTACATCCATCGGACCTGCGGTGCGCACATCACAACCGAATGCGTCATTTTCAGCAGCTCGGCGCGCGCTGAAATGGCACGTTGGGGGGTCAAAACCACCCGAACGACCTCCGAATGCCACGAAACCGCACGACAACATCCGTTGCATGAATTGTGAAATGGTCAGGCAGACGGCACGTCAATCGGAGGTTCCGTTTGACCGCGGCGGCCGGAAACGCGTTTCCGGAGCCATAAAACACCAAAACGGCGTTTGGTGGTCGAATTCGGAGAAAACGTGCTTCGAACGACCTGAAACCGCACGAGAATGATAGGAATATTATTCCTGAGATGCAGGAGGAGGCGGAACATCCATCGGACGTGCGGTACGCTCGGCACGACCGAATGTGTCGTTTTCAGCAGCGCAGCGCACGCTGAAATGGCGCGTTGGGGGGTCAAAACCACCCGAACGACCTCTGAATGCCACAAAACCGCACGACAATAGCCGGTGCATGAATTGTGAAATGGTCGGGCAGACGACACATCATTTAGAGGTGCCGTTTGACCACGGCGGCCGGAAACGCGTTTCCGGTGCCATAGAACACTAAAATGGCATGTGACGGTCCAATTCAGAGCAAACGTGCTCCAAAAGACCTGAAACCGCACTAGAACGATAGGAATATTATTCCTGAGATGCAGGAGGAGGCGACACGTCCATCGGATGTGCAGTGCGCACGCTGAAATGGCGCGTTGGGGGGTCAAAACCACCGGAACGACCTCCGAATGCCACGAAACCGCACGACAACATCCGTTGCGTGAATTGTGAAATTTTCGGGCATACGACATGTCAATCGGAGGTGTCGTTTGACCGCGGCGGCCGGAAAGGCGTTTCCGGAGCCATAAAACACCAAAACGGCGTGCGGAGGTCGAATTCGGTGCAAACGTGCTTCGAACAACCTGAAATCGCACGATATCGATAGGAATATTATTCCTGAGATTCAGGAGAAGGCGGCACGTCCATCGGATGTACGGTGCGCGCGGCACGGCCGAATACGTCGTTTTCAGCAGCTCGGCGCGCGCTGAAATGGCGCGTTGGGGGGTCAAAACCACCCGAACGACCTCTGAATGCCACGAAACCACACGACAACATCCGCTGCGTGAATTGTGAAATGGTCGGATAGACGGCACGTCAATCGGAGGTGCCGTTTGACCGCGGAGGCCGGAAACGCGTTTCCGGAGTCATAAAACACCAAAACGGCATGCGGCGGTCGAATTCGGAGCAAACGTGCTCCGAAAGACCTGAAACCGCACGAGAACAATAGGAATATTATTCCTGAGATTCAGGAGAAGGCGGCACATCCATCGGACGTGCGGTGCTTGCAGCACGACCGAATGCGTCGTTTTCAGCAGCTCGACGCGCGCTGAAATGGCCCGTTGGGGGGTCAAAATGGGCCGAACGAGGTCCGAATGGCCTGAAATCAGACGAAATCAAAGGGTGAGTGAATTGGGACGTGTTCGAGAAGACGACACATCAATCAGATGTGTTGTTTGACCGTGGTGACCAGAAACGCGTTTCCGGTGTCATAAATGGCCAAAACGGGCGTCTGACGGTCAAAGTCATAGAGGCCGACATCAGATTGACCTGAAATAACAGAGAAACAATCTAATTATTATTCGTGACGTGTACGCGTAGACGGCACGTCAATTAGACGTGCAGTCTGCGCGGTAGGGCTCATTATGCGTTCTTTAAGTGTTGTGTGCGCTTGATAAACGCGCGTGGGGGGGGGGGGGGGGGTCCAAACGGGCCGAACGAGGTCCAAATGACCTGAAATCAGACGAAATCAAAGGGTGAGTAAATTGTGACGTGTTCGAGTAGACGACACGTCAATCGGCCGCACCGTGTGCCCGCGGTGACCGGGAACGCCGTTCCGGTGTCATAAACGGCCAAAACGGGCGTCTCACGCTCAAAATCATAGCAGACCACATCGGATTGACCTGAAATCACAGGGAAACAATCTAATTATTATTCGTGACGTGTACGCGCAGACGGCATGCCAATCGGACGTGCGGTCTGCACGGTAGGGCTCATTATGCGTTCTTTAAGTGTTGCACGCGCTTAATTGTTTTCCATTTTTTATGCTTGTTACCTTTGTTTTATGTCTGCTTTTCCACCGTGAAGAAAAAAAACACAATTTGTACATTTTATTTAAAAAATGAAAAATATTTTATTTAATATTATATATATAAATATTTTCATTAATATATATATATATATATATTATTTAATAAATAAATATACATACTTTATTTAATATTATATATATCAATATTTTTGTTATTTTATATATATATATATATTTGATTTAATAAATAAATAAATAAATATATATATATTTATTATGGTATGCATTTTTAATTTTTTTTTTCAAGTTTAGCGACCGCCTCTGGCGGTCACTATAGCCTGCCTGCCAGGCAGCATTAGCGACCGCCATTGGCGGTCGTTATAGCCTGCCGTCCGGGCAGTATTAGCGACCGCCAATGGCGGTCACTAATGGTCAGCCTACAGCGACCGCCGGGCGGTCGCTTACGGCGACATTTGGGCCACCTATAGGGACCGCCATTGGCGGTCGCTAAAGACCTACAACGACAGCGCAGAAGCGACCGCCAATGGCGGTCGCTAATGGCCTTTTTTTAGTAGTGAATCCACTATAAATACAAGGTTATGAAGAGTTTCCAATGGTTATAATAATAAAACTTTCAAGATTTTGGAAGATTTTTACAGAATTACTCATTGGTGAATTGGAATCTGATGAAAAATGATGATCAGATCAAGGTGGATTGAGAGGCATCAGATGCAATGAGTCTTATCCTTCGCTGGTGAACACATTATTCACCAATGATTGATCCTTTTTCAAGGTTGGTCTTGTAAATTTCCATTTCATCCCTTGATTAAAATATTTATAATGGATATATTTGTTTATCTTCTTTTGATGCTATTTTTTTCATACCCTTTATATAAAAAACTTGATGAATTAAATTAAATTATTTAATTTATTCTTTTTATACCATGCTCTCACCCTGTATTCCATGATATGAAATTATAGGAAAAGAATGTATAAAAGATTGTGATTATCACTCAATGTTATTTCTCTTTTCCCCATATCACTTTGAGTTATTTTCTGTTGTTATACGAGGTTTAATTTTCACTTTTCTAGGGTAGGTTTGAGGGAAATCAAACCCCAAGATTCATGGTGAGGGTGAAAATGATGATTGGGAGGGTGATTTGTAGACAAATTGAGATTTATTGTGGGATGAGGTTGATGGTTTCCATATAAATGGGATCTAGGATAATGGTAGGCGATGGGTAGTATATTGGTCATATGATGAACCACCAAAGATGGAAAATTTAAAATTTTTACCCTTTAGAGGGACAAAATCGATGAATGGAGGAAAATACCATTGGTTTTAGGTGGTCAAATGGTGAGATTTGTAGTGAAGGGTGCAGATAAGGAGAACTATATGAGGAACTATTTTTTTAGAAAAAATATAACTGCATAGAATATAGTGTGATGAACTAAATACATGTACCAACCCTATGGATGTGGCACTATATTTTTAGGGAAGATAAGGACCACACACCCCATTGATAAGGCCACATGCTGTGTGATCCTCCCTGGATGGATAATCCATGTTCCATATGAATACGGCTAGGACCTTATGTGGGAGGACATGTTGTGTACACTGAGATTACATGGGCATGGTATGGTACCTGAATAAGGCCCCATACATGAAATAGTACATGGGACCAACCTGATGAACACACGCATGGCTAGGAGAATACATGAAGGACCCGAATGGATAAGACACACTATGTCACCCTGCTTACATATCTTGTACAATGACATGGCCTCTAAGACATATGTAGAGGAGAACATGGCTAGTAAGAGGTGTGGGATGACATTCCATGTAAACCACATACATGTTGTTTACTCCTTTGTGAAATATCCACCTTGTATATCTCCTTTGTCTGGGAGCATATTTTTCCCCGCGAGTATCCTATCTTGAGTAGTTTTCCATATAGAACATGATGGAAGAATTTGTTTTGGATTTCTTGATGTCACGTGGAATGATCTGAGCATAATGATTATTTAGGTGTTGATTGTTGATGATAGTGGTCTCACATGATCATTAAAGAGAGGTTATGGTTATCAACCCCCTATTACATCAGGGAATATGTCCCACATACACATTAAAATAGTTTGAGTGACACCCCTAATAGACTAATGTGTGGGTACTATACCTAATCAGTGGATCTGAATAAAATAATTGGCTGTGGGTCCTCTACCTAATGAGTATCACCCCTTGATGGACTAAGGGGTTGGCCCTCTACCTACTGAGTGGAACCCCCTGATGTATAAGAGAATGAGTCATTTACTTATTGAGTGGAACCCCCGAATGGAATATGGTGTGGGTCCTTCATACTTCAAGTGGAAATCCCCCCAATGCACTAGTGATTGGGTCCTCTATCTACAGAGTGTAACCCCCCCAATTCACTAGGGAATGGGCCCTCTACCTATTGAGTGACACCCCCATAATGCACTATGGAATGTGTCCTCTATTGAAGTTTTCATCCTTGGATGTGTGGCATAGTGGCGAGGTGTGGTTCCTCTACACAGTTACCTTGATGGATACATGAGATGTTAGGAATCAAATATGGACCCTTTGGAGCTGTTGGTTGTCTCATAGACCTAGTATAAGTTGTGAGATGGAGGTGCCCTTTCTAACTCATATGGGTTTCTTTTATAAGAATATATATATATATATATACATATTGTTGGGTGTTCATTTCCTTCTTGCTTCAGGTTGAATTTACTACTTTTATCATATCTCTCTATTGCCCCCCTTTATTTTTTGGAGCATCCTATTGGGTACGTATATACTTATCCCAGCATTGAATTTTTCCAGATGTGTCATGTATTAAGAAGAAAATAGAAATATTGGTGGTGATTTTTGAGGAGCATAGGTATATTTGGGAGAATAGACTCCGTATTGTGGTCAGGCGTAGAGATCAGGAGATGGGCTCTCTCATCCATTCTGTATTCCAGATGTTATGAGGTTGGGACATCATTACTGGTTGGGCATGTATTTTTTCCCAAAACTATTTTTTTATATAATAATTTGATTATATTACCTAGAGGTTATTTCCTGAATGGTTTTTCTCTAGATGTTACAACCCCTTTTATTATTCCTTTGCACTGTTTCATAGAGATTGTTGGGTTACCATGTACAAGTATAATAGGAAAAGGCGTCCCATTTATGTTATGCCTTCCTGGTGCTTGGCACCAGCCCCTAACCTATGGAGGTGGTCTTTGGGTTATGGTGTCGTGGCCTTCCCTCAGCTTGGTAGGCCCCTGATGGGATGGGTCATTAAATATTGTAAGGGTGTAATTTTGGCCCGGCCCGGCCCGAATAGGGTGCGGCTGGGCCCGCCCTGTCATGCAAAAAGTCAGGCCATTGGCCACTATTCGGGCCGGACCAGGCCAGCCCAAACAACCCCATGGGGTGGCCTGAGCCCGGCCTCAGGCCGACCTAAACCATCAGGTCGGGCCGGACCTTTTTGGGCCGGGCTGAGCTTTTTCGAGTCGGGCCATGGTGGGCTTTTATTATTTTCATAATAATTGTCTGTTTTAAAGTTTTTTTATTTTATTTTTTTTAAAATTTATTTAAAACGTTTCATTACATTTATTTTTAAATGCATGTATTTTTTTTTGTAAAAACGTTTATTTTATTTTTTATTAACATTTTACAGTGGGTGGATATGTTTTTTTATCTAAATAGATTTATATATTGTTAATATATATATATATATATGTTATTTGGAAATTGTAAAAAATATAATGAGGGGTGAATAGCTGCCATGGGTGAGCTTAAATCCTTATTATTTAAACGTTTTTCTAACATTTATTTAAAACATTTTTTTACATTTATTTTTTTAACTTATTTATAATTTTTTAAATGTTTGTTAATATTTTTTTATTTAAACACTTTTATTTAAACCATTTTTTAACATTTGTTTAAAACATTTTTTACATTTATTTTTAAATTATTAATTTTATACATTTTTGAAGTTTTAAAAATGCATGCTTTTTAAATGTATTTTTTAAATATATTTAACTTTTTTTTCATATTTTAATGTAAAAAGTATTTTTTAAGAGTTTGTTTTAAAAAAATTAAATTAAATGTTTGTTTTATAAGCTTTTTTAAGCATTTTTATTTAAACCTTTATTTAAACCATTTTTAAAACTTGATTAAAACGTTTTTTACATTTATTTTTGAACGCATATTTTTTACATGTATTATTTTAAACATTTAACATGTTTTATGTAAAAACATTTTACATTGGGTGAATATGTTATTTTTTTCTAAATATAATTATACATGTCTATGAATTTATATATATTATGTACAAATTAAAAAAAATTAATGAGATATTGGGGGGTACGCGGCAGTGGAAGGTTGGTTTAAAGTTTTGTTATTTAAATGTTTTTTTATCATTTATTTGAAATGTTTTTTAAATTTATTTTTTTAAATTATTTATGAAAATTATTTTTAAACGTTTTTTTTTAATTTTAAACATTTTTTTTGTAGGGAAAGCCCGACCTGGACCTGTCTGGACTGAAATTACACCCTTAGCGGGTGCGCATGGGTGGGTGAGTTAATTGTTTTCTAAATAGATTTATATATGTATGTATAGTATATATAATATATGCACGTTTTATCATATTTAATAAAAATTAATGAGGTCGGAGGTGTGTGAATATGATTTGGTGACTAGTTATTTTTTGTTAATATATAATAAGTTATTATATATATATATATAATATGATAAAATTGTAAAAAAATAATTAGGGGTTTGGGGGTGCGCTGCAGTGGGCGGGTTAATTTTTTTTTTCCTAAATAGATTTATATATAATATATGTAAGTTGCAACATATTTAAAAAAATAATGAGGTTGGGGGATGTGCACGAACATCATTAGGTGAGTGTGTTACTTTTTTTGTTAATATAAAATAAGTTATTATATTATATTAAATCATTGTCACACACACATACACATATATATTATTAATGGATTTTTAAAAGCCACACTTAATTGATATATATTATTAATAGATTTATATATAATATTAATGTCTATATATATATATAATCATATCATTGATATATATATATATATATTAGTATATTTGTTTTTATATATACGTATATATAATATGCAAGTTTCATCATATTTAAAAAAAATTAGTGAGGTTGGGGGTGTGTGCAAACATTATTGGGTGAGTGTCTTATTTTTTTATTAATATTTAATAAGTTATTATATGTATATAATGTTAAATTATTGATATATGTATATATATATAATATGAGAAAATTATAAAAATAATAATTAGGGGTTGGGGGATGCGTCACAGTGGGTGAGTTAATTTTTTTTCTAAATAGATTTATATATGTATAGTATATATAATATATGCATGTTGCAACATACTAAAAAAAATTAATGAAGTTGAGGGATTTACACGAACATCATTAGGTGAGTGTGTTAATTATTTTATTGATATACAACAAGTTATTATATATATATAATATTAAATAACTGATATATATATATATTAATAGCTTTGTTTATATATATATATTATATTAAATCACATACATATACATAAATACATAAATACATACATACATACATACATATATATTATTAATGGATTTTTAAAAACCACACTTAATTGATATATATTATTAATGGATTTGTTTATATATATACACCATTATATATATATAATTAGATATCATTGTATATATATTTATACACACATTATAATTATATATAATAATAATTATATGTATATATATAATATTATTTTTTGTTAATATATAATGATATATTCACATATATATAGATAAATATATATATAGATATATAGATAAATATATATGAATACATATACATGTATATATATATATATATGTATATAAATCTATATATATATAGGCTGGTGCTTATTTTACAGGTGCAATGCTTGGACCGGTTGGTCCAGGTGCAACCTTGGGAGCTTGTGGTAGGGGGATTGAATCCCCCTACCCGCAGTTTGCCCAATAATTTTTTTTACAGCAGGCAGGCCCTAGCATGGGCTAGCGGGCTGGGCCTCACGTGGGTCAGCGGGCCGAGAATTTTAAGGCTAGCCCATCCTGGCCCATAGGCCTTCTTGGAAAGGCCCAGGCCTGACCCACTGAACCTACGACCTGAGCCCGACCTAGCCCGATGTGGCCTTTACCGGGCCGGGCCGCTCGGGATTTCGGGCCGGGACTGTCAGGCTTTCGGGCTGCCAGGCCAAAATTACACCCTTAACATATTGGTATCAAAGGTGATTTATCCTTGGGTTGGTGTAGAGATAGACCTATGGTGAGCTTTGGTTGGGAACTTAGAGAAACAATGTCAAAGTATCTCAAGTGTGACTTTCAGGTGATGAAACCCAATGTTGGTGCAGAGTTTTACATATCCACACACCAGGACTCCGAATACCTTTTTGTTAACTTGGCATACTGAGACATTGGTTGTAGGGAACATGTCAGATACATCATATAATATTGAGTCCTTTGACTCTCTTTATTGAGTTATCTCCCCATATATATATATATGATCATATTACCATGTTATTTATTGATCACTTTTAGGATGCCTCTGTGAAGACATCCATCTAGGTTAATGATTTAGGATCATGAAGATGATTTAGTTAGTGATGATTCATTAGTCCAAAGGCCATCTCATGAGATCTTTCCTCCAGGTACGTAGGTTGTAGCACCCTTTCCTGGTGAGTAATAGATTATACCAATAGTGTTAGCTGAGGATTCTTGCTGTCTTAGCACACTCTGCAAGTTCTATCACTAAAGGCCACTAAGGTTCCATGATTAGCCATATCCATAGGAAGATATTAATGATTTAGGATGCCTCCGTGAAGACATCCATCTAGGTTAATGATTTAGGATCATGAAGATGATTTAGTTAGTGATGATTCCTCAGTCCAAAGGCCATCTCATGAGATCTTTCCTCTAGGTACGTAGGTTGTAGCACCCTTTCCTGGTGAGTAATAGATTATACCAATAGTGTTAGCTGAGGATTCTTGCCGTCTTAGCACACTCTGCAAGTTCTAGCACTAAAGGCCACTAAGGTTCCATGATTAGCCATATCCATAGGAAGAGGATGATTGGATCAAGTATGTGGATTGAGTCTCCAGGCTAGTTTGAACTCCTGAAGACCATATGGTTTCATTGAAAGATAGTCATTTTGATGGAGCAGCTAGACGCTGGTGGGATTTGGTTACATAGAACTATGATGAGATGAAAATCTCATGGTATGACTTCCAACAACAATTTCATGAGGTGAAATACCCCCGTTCTTGGGATCAGTTCATATTATATAGCTTTTAAAGCTGCAATAGGGTAGTATTCCAGTTACTGAGTATGTTTTGAGGTTCACTAACCTTTTGTGGTACTCCCTTGACATGGTACATGATGGTTACTTATGAGCATAGAAGTTCAATCAAGGTATCCATAGAGACATCCATGTTAGTGTAGTTTTACTATGTATTCCCACCTATGATAGAGTGCTAGAGGGGTGTTGCTGATAGAGATATTCCTATCATAGGGACACCATGCATCTTTAGCTAGTAGAGGCTGTCATGGGTCTGAGTTTTCTGCAGTAGTTAGTAGGCATTAGTCATCAGGATCTCAACATAGGAGATCTTCCCCTGGACAGTCTCAGTTAAGTGGTTATTCAACATAGGGTTCACACAAAGGACCATGTCATCCCTGAGAGTGGATATATAAAGAATGTGACAAGATAGGTCATGTGGAATTTGATTTCCATACTGAACATGTTGATGAGGGAAGGAAGGTAGAATATGGACCTCCTTGGTAGAGGTAGCTCTGTGATCAGGGTTCTCCTAAGCATGATCAGGGTGGCCCCTAGGGAGTTGGTTCTAGAAGAAGAGTAGGTGGGGCTCCAGGAGGAGGATCTATTGTTGGAGGTAGAAGCTATGACATAATTCCACCACCACCACTAGGTGACCCATTCCAGGCTCAGGGAGCTGCTAAATGGGGATGTGGGAAACTTCAGGCCATAGAGGCCTATAACCTAGTAGATCACGAGACCATACAAGGTATGATCAGTGTTTACTCGATACATAATTAAATAATTTTTGACACATTTTGAGTCACTCCTTCATTTATTTATCCCTTATTCAAGAACTAGAGATCCTCATTGAGACCTTAGTACAACAGATTTTACTAGAGAGTTCGACTGGGTGATATTCTTTGATATCTCTTATCCAATGGAATTATGATATTTTATTGTTAGAGAGAGTTTCACATGGGAACTCATGGCTATCATGATGAAACATTATGATATCATCTTGGGTATTGAATGGTTTTCTATGTTTTGAGCCTAGATCGAATGTTATCATAGGTGGGTCAGATTACTTTATACTGATGGGATGATATTCTCCTTTATGGGTGAGAGTGTTCTCATGGACGAGCTAGTGGGTATTTTGGGAAGGATCCTATAGCTCGTCACTAATAAGTTGGAAAATTTTTAGCTATGAAAATTGGTCTCTTTAGGAATCTAGATTCTTTCAGTAGTGGAGGAATTTATGGACTTATTCCCTGAGAATGTTCTCAGATTACATCCGAGGTAGGAGATGGACTTCTACATTGAATTTCACCACATTACTATAATGATAAATTCCATGTCATATCAAATAAAACATAATGATATTTAGAATATGAGTTTGTATTTAGAAGATCTCAGAGGGAAGTTCTTTATCAGACCAAGTTTTACCCCCTAGGTAGCTCCGATTTTATACATGAAAAAGTAGTCTGGGTTTTTCTTCTTTATGTTGACTATAAATACAAGAACTTAGAAATGTTTAAGAAAAAGTACCACTTGTGGATTGATGGCCTCATTGATATGTTTCAAGGTGGGTTATCAATGATTTATCTGAGGTCCAGCTACCACATGTTTAACATTTCTGAGGTTGATATTCTGAAGCTGGTATTACGATGTTTCTATAGACACTACGATTTCATAGTTATTTCTTTGAGTGTTTTTAAAGGCATCACTATATTTATGGATTTTATAAAATAGATATTACATCTATATATGGATCGATTTGTGGGTTTTCATTGATTATATACTAATATACTCTATGTTAGAGGAGGATCATGTATAGAACTTGAAGATGGTCACATACTTACTATGGGAGCACCAACTTTATGTGAATCTCTCAAAGATCCATTTTTGGATCTTGGAGGTTCAATTTATGGGTAATGTCATTTATAATCATGGTTTATCTATAGAACTCATGAATATTGATGCAATGATTTATTAGGATCTACCCAATAGAATGTATGAGGTGTAGAGTTTCTTTGGGTTGGTAGGGTACTGCCGGAGCTTCATAAAGGAATTATCTAGGATTTCATTCCCTTTGACCAAAATGACATGGAAAGGGAAGATGTTTACCTTGGTCAATAAATGTTAGAGTGCCTTCAAGAAGTTGGGGATGAGGTTGACCAGTGCTTCTATGTTGAGACTACCAGAGGAGGGTGTAGAGTACGTAGTGTATTACATTAAATCTGTAGCTAAGATCAACATTATTTTGTTGAAGAGGTAGGAAGTGATCAAATATGGGTCAAGTTAGTTAAGACCCACTGATTATAACTACATGAATCATGACATGGAGTTGAAAATGATTTTATTCACTCTGATGATTTGGAGGCACAATCTTCTGGGAGATCACGTTTTTGTTTACTCAGACCATAATATTATCTGGTATATCTTCATGAAGAGAGATATAAACCGAATAAAGAGGTAATTGTTGGAGTTATTTTTGGATTTTGGATTTGATATAGTTTATATTCTTGGGAAGGAAAATGTTGTTGTAGATTACCTTAGAAAGAATTTCTGTTCAAATTTAGAGGGGGAGAATTTGAGTAGTTGTATTCTTTGTAGCTAACCCTGATGGTGGAGAGGGGTGAATATTATCTTTAATTGATGGAATTTAATCCTCTGAGTCTATGGTGTGTGTGTTGGAGGATCATTTGGGATATATTGACTATGAGGTTCTACATGACCTGATGTCTTTGAAATATTCACAAGATGGATCTTATGAATGAGGGGAACAAGTTAGACTTTTTTAGGGATGAATGGTGGTTCCAGTAATGATGTGAGAGGGGGTGATGAGGTAGTTTCACACTTCTCCTTTGGTTGTACATACATTTGTAGGTAATATGTTCACGAACATTAAGTGAAAATTTTGGTGGGCTGGCATGAGAAAGAGTGTGGCCATGTTTGTCTCTCAGTGTCTCACATGTTAGCAGGTGAAGGATGGGCACTAGGTTCCTATATATTTCATACAACCTCTTGATACATCATAGTGTAAATAGTATGATATATCTATAGTCTTTGGGATAGGGTTACCACATACAATGATCCCCCATGATGTTACCTGGGTGAGTGTCAACTGACTCATGAAGTCGTCACACTTCCTTACCGTTAGGGATAAGAGATCAGTGGAGGGTCTGGGACAATTGTACATGTGGGAGATAATCCAACTTCATGGGGTACCCTTAACGATAATATATGAATATGTTGTGTAGTTCATGTCAGGGTTATGGAGAGGCATGTAGGAGGAATTATGGACCTAGTTGAGGATGAGTACAACCTTTCACCCCTATATGGATGGGCATACTGAGTGCACTATCTAGGTTTTGTAGGATATACTGAGATATATATATTTTGGACTTCAACTCGAGTTTGGAGGATCAATTTACATTGGTATAATTTTCATATAATAACAATTATGACTCTAAAATCAGCATGGAACCTTTTGATTCCTTGTATGAGAGACCCTGCATGTCACCATTGTGCTGTATTGAGATTGGTGAGACATCTCTATTTGGGCCATATATAGTATAGAAAATGATAGAGAAAGGCTACATGATCTATAAGTGGATGAGGAAAACCCAGATATGATATAAATATTATGAAGATCGACATTGTAATCCCTTGAAGTTCAATTAGAGAGACCATGTGTAACACCTCGAGCTTTTTAGTGACTTATCTTTCAAATAAATTAAATTTTTTGATATATGCTACATGAAGTTAAGATTTCATTACACGCATCAATGACCTAGCTATATTTATACATAATAATTATTTTTTATGAAACAAAATTTTATTGTAATTATTTAAAAAATACAATTAAACCAAGATCTTAGAATAGAGGGTATGAATAAGATTAACAAAATTATGAATGTATGGTTTATAATTAAAATGAAAACTTTTTCTGAAAGACTAATTAAATATGAAAAAGTGTATTTTTTACAAATAAAATAAAAAAATCACACTTTTCTTATTATAGTAATGATATATATCTAAAATATTCAACATAATTTTTAACATTTATTCTATGTTTTTTCAAGACATGATATAAAAATAAATCCAATTTTGTTCTTAAAAACTGAATTTTTTTAAAAAGCAGTTTGATCACCTTTTAATGTAATTTTTTTTAAAAATCATGTTTTTTATACTTTTATAAATTGTATTTGAAAAAAATAAACTTCTTATTTGAAATAGTAATATCAAAATTTAATTTGGTTTATTTTTTTGGAAAGTTTCATCTTTTGGTGAATAGTGAAAATAATGTTTTTTTTGAAAACTGTAATTTCATGTAACATATTTATATGGTAAAATTTTGTTTTGGAGTAGTTTTAAAATTTTATTAGTTAATTTTAGTTTAAAATAATGCAATTAAATTTTTTGAAAAGGTTTTTATACATGTTTTTTTAAAAAAACATGTAATGTTTTAACATTTTCTGAAAAACTATTTTTGATGGTATTTTACCAGATTTATCGTAAATTAAATTATACAACTTATGTGTTTAGAATTTTGAAAAATTGATGTAATAATTTTTATTTAGAATTTATAGGTTTAGTAAATATACCCCTTTTATTTTTGACAAATATGATTAGTAACATTGGTAAATTTTGTTGCCATTGTAAAGGGTAAATTGAATAATTTAGCATAAAAAATTATAAAGACTATAAACTAACTCTAACACAAGAAATATTTTTATTCAATGACTAAAATTTGACCCATAAAATATAAAGATATAAATTATTCTTTTTAATGGACTCTTGTCAATGAAAATGACTTATATAATATTTAAATCAAAGAAAGTCACAAAATGCCACTTTCTTTGTCTTTGATATCCCTTATGTGTACACATGGGAAAAAATTATGGTATGAAGAAATATAACTATGAATTTTTAAATTAATAAATATATTTTCGTGATATAAATCAATTTTTAACTTTTCAGGTCACTTATAAAAAATTACGGCATTTATAATATTTTATTTGATAAAAATTTAAACGTGTCACTTCAATGCTTCAAATAATATATAATTTTTTATATAGGTATATACAAAAAATATATCCAACTGTAAAAATTCATATAAAATACATAATATTTATATTTTTCATGATAATTTATTTTTAATTTTAATAAAACAAATAATCATATTAAATAATTACAAAACACCAATGTAGTAGTTATTTTATTAATGGAAATATGAGATTAATGTTAATAAAAATATTAAAAATATTAAATATTTTCATAATTAATGTGACAAATTAATTTTATTTATTAAAGTGACCCTTTATAGATATAATAAAATATTTGGATCGAATTCAACTTGTTATCTTGATATTTTGAAAAGTCTATGTAATGAATAATGTCAAAATAGACACAAATAATATTTTATCAAAATAATATTTTCTTAAATTGATTTAAAATCATAAAACATATTTAAAAAATAAATTTTTTTAATATGGTCTATAATGTTATAAAATTTTAATTTATTATTTAATTGATGTCACATAGGTAAAATTTTCAATTTTTTAATATTTAAAAAGTTGTTAACTTAGTTAAAATTAATATAGGTTAACTAAGGGTTAATCAAAATGGTAAGGTTTAAAATAATACCAAAAAATGTAATTAATCTATTGGTTGATTCTATTAAAACCTTATATCATGTTATATTTAAAGAAATGGAATTTTGGAGGTATTTTGATTAATATTTAGTTTATTATAAATTAATACTTATAGAAATTATAAAAGTTCCCCACACCTCAATTATAATATGGAACCTTCTCCCTCACTTATACACATTACATCGAGCCTTAAATATCAACCACCATATACTAAATTATCCTATACACTTACCTATCCACATTATATCAATTCTAGTCTTCCCAAAATATAAACTCTGGGGTCCTTTAGAGAAGATCTAAAGGAGACATTTTGAAGAAGAGGTAATCGCTCAAACAGATCACTCTATTTTTCTAATATTATATACATCCACTAAATGTATGCTACATAACATAAATTAATAACTTCAGAATAATCAATATTCTTAAATTTTATTATGAGTATGAACAAACCACTATACATCCCCTTTTCCATCGAACAAGAAATGAAAGAATCATTTATGCGTACGTATAACTTACCATCTCCACATAGAGATACAATTCATTTTCCAAAAACATATTTTATGAGTGGGAATTATGATGTTATTGGTGTTTATATATGATATTTATGAATTAATTATACTTATTTAATTATAATATAATATCTACCTTTTTACTACCAAATCTTTTGGGAAATGATAACATTGCTCATGCATACATATGGCTTACCATCTCCACGATGTGATGTGATTAGTTTTTCATCCATATTTCACATGGATGGTACTAAGGACATATTTTTTGAATATATATAATATATATAACTTAAAAATGATTCTATAATTATAATATATCATATACTGTTCTTTCATTTAATATGATAAGAAAATGAATATAAAGTTCATGTGTACATTGACCTAACATCTCCATGAACAATGTATTTTTTTCTATCTATAAATTTTATGAATCACCATGAATAAATATATACTGAATATATATATGATAATTATATAATTATATTCATTCTATAGATGATAAAATCAGGATCTATGTATGAGGACCAAGGATAACAAGGAAAAATATAACCAAAATAGGATGTCTATTACCCAAAATATAAATAAATAATATATGGTATGATAATACCATAATATTCAAGCCAAAAATTGAATGAAAACAAAGCGTTTATTACCCAAAATATAACTTTAACATGAAATTATTAATAAGTGAGTAAGATAAAGTTATAAATAAATAATATATGGTATTATATCTATGAATATGGTTCTATTTTTTTGTATAGTAAAATTATATTTATTATACAGGATGTTTGAACATGTAAGAAGGAATTCAAGGCTTAGGGTAATAGATTTATTTCTCACTTTTTATTCTGTTGGACACATTCCATAGACACTACTTGTTTATTATACATGGTGTATATACTACCCATGAATGTCTTTTATGAGTCTTATCTTGAATATTATGGTATTATCATATCTGTATAATTTTATTCCTTTCATGTGGAATAAGATTCTTCTGATTATATAGCGATGGGTGTTTATTTCAAAATCTCATTAATATTCGGGATTGTTTCATTTTAAGTATACACTGAGGTATATTTATTTTCCTTTTCCACGGTTTAAAAAATAATTTTTCAAATTTGTTTTAAATATTTTCATATTAATATTTAATTTTATCTTTTCCCATGTTTGAATTTTTACTAAAAAATTTTAAAGTAATCTTTTTGTCATTTTCCAAACGAGGTGCTTTTTCACTTTTACAACAAAATTATGAGAGGAATGTTTGTTTAAATTATAAAACATGAACATATTTTTACACTTTCATGACTCATTAATACCTTTAATATTCCCCTACAATATCACAAGGTTATTTTAAAATAAAATGTTTTCCTTTAAAATTGTCTGGAATTTTAAGAAAGTAAATCATTTTCAATAAGGAAAGGATATTTTCATCAAGAATTATTTTCACGTGATCTATAATTTTTTTTCCATATAAGATAAAATAATTTGATGTTACTTATGTTTAACTAGGGATATGATACAATTATACCATTCTGATTACTTCTAAGAGTGGTTTATGTTTATGATGGAATTATATTTATGAAACACATTTATTTTCAATGGTTAATGTTATGAATGAATAATTTTTATAAAAACCATTTAATTTCATGAGTTATGATATTATTAATGATTTATGTTCTTGGGGAACATATATGTATGGTTCTCATTATGTGATGATAGGGACCTATATCTCTCTCTAATTTATTGGGTAAATATTTATATCTAATGAGATAGACATGAATAGAACATGAAATGATATCGTTCAGTAACACAATGATAGAACAAGAAGTAAACCCAATTTTGTGACACATGGATAGAATATGAAGTAAATTATTTCTATAACATTGGGATAGAATAGGGAGTGTACCTAGTTCAGTAAATTAATTTTTTTACTAGGAAGGTCTTACTAGTGATCCTTGGATAACATTATTTTATATGCTTATATGTATGCCAAAAATTTATGTCTTATGTTATTCTATGATGGAATATGTTTTATTTTATATTTTATGGACTTCTATAATTTATTCATTGACACGATATCATGATATTTGATTTACATGATATTATTTTCAAATTTTTTCTTTATGTACTTATTATTTATGATTATGTTTACCCGTAATGAGTATCTGACCTCACCCTTTTCATATGTTTCTTTTCTCCAAGTTTAAAGAAAATATTTAGGTAGGAATTATAAAGGAGAATATATTTGTGGGAGATATTTAATATCATTAACCAAAATATAATATTTTTTTCTAAGATTCCACATATACTAAAATAATATAGTCCTTAGGCTTGTTTTTGTGTAATGTATTGAATATTTATCCAGAAAGATGTAATATCCATGTATGAAAAGCCTGGTTCATTAAAGTTGCTATCAGAGAAATGGTTTAGTAAAAATTTGGAAACTATGATGATAAAACTTTAGTGATATCCCTGTAGATATTTTGAAGGATATTTCTAGGGATGTCTCTAAGTATAAGTCTACATATAGGTTATAATTCTAGAGTTTTCATAATAATCATGAATAACCAAGGATTAAACCTAAGGTGTCATAGATTTAAATTTCATAAGTAATTTACCTTTATTATGTGGTTCTACTACTATGATTAGTGTTTCTGACACTATGATTTATAGTTTTATCCAATTGCTATAACCCAAAGGAACCATGTTATTGATGAATGCAATGGGAAATTAAATAAGTGTCCTCCTAAAAAAAATGTTATGGGAGATGGAATAAAAAATCTTTAACCTATAGTTACACAATATATGATTCAATATTGACTTTAAAATGAGTATTGAACTGGATAAATTTATGTTGTGTCATTCATTAAGAAACATCCACCTTCTTTTAGTGGGTGTTCTAATCCACTTGTTGTTTAATAATGAATCAGTACCATTGAAAAAAATATTTTCCATCCTTTTGTATTCAAAACATGAAAAATTCATTTTGGCTGTCTAACATTTAGAAGGTGTATAAGACTAGTAGTGGACTCTAATCAAGAATATGAGGCATCAATATGAAATTGAATCCATATAATGGTATGAGTATAAGAACTTATTTTTCAATAAGTGATTTCCTCGTATTCCTCGCACGAAGAAGGAAAATGAGTTCCTTGAGTTTAAGGAAAAGGACGATGAATCTTTTGGTACCTATGAGGCCAATTTTATAATACTTTCAAGGTATGATTCTAGTATTATTATCCAACCTAAAAATGAGGTCTATAGATTCATCATTAGATAAAAACCAAGTCTTTGAAGGGCATTATCCATAAGGGACTTTAGTAGTTATGAAGAAATCATCCTATGAACCATCAAGGTGGAAATGGTGGTTGGAGTTGTGTATCAATCTTATGGTTTTGAAAAGAAAAGGAAGATGGAGTTTAAAGAAAAATATAATCACCATGGAGAAAAAAGATGAGTATTCCTTTATGTTCAATGTTGGGGAAGAATCACGGAGGAAATTTCCTTTAGGGGGATGGTAAATTTCTTAAGTGTGGGAAATAAGGTAATCGAGCAATTTACTACTAAAGTGATGGGAAAAAAATATATAATGATACTAATAGAGAAAATGATACACAAAATTCACCTCACACACTTTAGTGTTATAAGTGCAAGAAAAATGGGAATTATTCTATCCAATTACCTAATACAAGGGTTATTGATGAAGATCGATGTCAATAACCCTTTAAGGATAAAGACAATGGAAAATCTCATGTGATCACTATTGGTGATGTAGAGTATGAAAAAAAAGTGGTGAAATGATTGAGTGTTTATGTAACATAATTTAAGAATAATTTTGTATAAGTAATTTTATGGTATTGTGGAATAATAAAATATCTATGCATTGACCCACTGTAGTATTTAAATAAGGATTTAAGAGCGTATACTAAATAGTACTGGTAACCACAAAAAGTGATTGAGGTTGTATGGTGATATTTTTAGATAACACAATATTAAGGGAAGGATAAACCTTAATATATTTGGATAATGAAATAATATGATGTTTGATTATGATAAAATAAATGGGATAGTATTAATGACCATGAGACTGATATGATAACAAAGTTTTTAATGATATGAGGGATTGAGCTTATATAAATTTTAGATTTATTTTATAATTTTTGAAAGCTTTCATTTTTTCAATATGGTTTTATGGTAATTTAGGTTGTTATAATATTTCTAGAGAATACATGATAATGGTCTTTACATGTTTGGTGTGTGACAATTAAGAGATACATCAAGTTGTTTGGGGAATTAATGATATATTGATTTTTGTAAGTGAGTTACCTTCTTTTGATTTTTTTTTAATTTTAATATTTTGGAAAGATCATAATGGTATCCATTTATGATATTTTTTGCATTGAAATCTTGATGAGGTTTTAGAGATTAAATTATTATTTCTATATATTAGGATTTATGCATATTAGATAACTTTTTTTATCCTTTTTGGTTGTTTTTTTGTTATATGAATATATATAGAATGACCTATAATTTTATTTATGGATCTCATGATATGTTAATGCTTTAGGAATAAAAAATTCATATTCATTTCAAGGAATAAGAGATGACATGGAAATTTATCAATGTACAATGAAAGTATGAGATTATGATTTTTAAATGTAATGAAATCAAGTAGGTATTTATTCTCATTAAAATTCATCAAATCTTTGGAAATTATCTTAAAACCCTAAAAAACATGCCATCCCAGTACATTATTTTCTGATGAATTAAATGGTACCTTAAATCATCTCATATTTTTGGATTTTTGATTGTTAACTTTTATTTAAACATATTCTCTATCCCTCACTATCAAAACATGATAATTATATTTATCTTCCATGTCCATGTTTTCACTTTCCAACTATTCTCTTCTTTGTGGAAACCTGATTATGAGTTACTCTGGGTTACCATTTTGTTTCCAACTATCTATTTTTAAAAGGAAACTTTTGTATTCATTTTGATTATGTGGGTTTCTATAAAAGGAACTTTAAATTATTAAATATTTTATGAACCCAAGAAATTTCAAGGGTGAAATTCATTTTAAGGGGGTAGAAGTACACCTATAGTTTTTTATGAACCTTTTTTTTCGAATAAATTAAATTTATTTGATATAAGTTACACCACGTTAAGCTTGAACTACAATTAACACCATATTAGATTGATTTATATGCAACATTGAGTACCTATAAAACAAAATTCTATTGTAAATATTTATATAATACCATTATAACCTAGCCGTTATAATGGCGGGTATGAAATGAATTAATAGAATTATAAATGTATAATATACAATTAAAAATAAAACTTTTTCTGAAAAATTATTTAAATATGCATAAGTTTATTTTGTAATAACAAAATAAAAAAATCTCTCTTGTTTGATTATAGTAGATAAATATATATAACATATTCAAGATAATTTTTAACATTCATCTTATGTGTTTTCTAGAAATGATATAAACATCAATCTAGTTATTCTTAAAAGATATATTTTTCTAAAAAGGCATTATTTTCACCTTTTGATGATTAACTTGTTAAAAATATAGTTTTTGAAACTTTTATAAATTGTATTCGACAAAATAATCTTATTCTTTAAAAGATGAATATTAAAATTTACTTTTGTTTAATTTTTATTTTTTTCCTGAAAAGTTTGACCTTTTGGGGAATAATATTCAACCCTTAACACATAATGATGAAAATTAATTTGTTTAGTGGACACTTGTCCAGGAAAAATGACTTATATAATATTTAAATCAAATAAAGTTACAAAATCTCACTTTCTTTATCTTAAATATACCTTATGTGTCCACCTGGGGAAAAAGTATAGTAATGAATGAATCAAACTAAAAATTTGTAAATTCATAAAAATATTTTCAGGATATGAATTTATTTTTGATTTTTTGGGTTACCTTGATGAAATTATGGTATTTACAATGTTTTATTTAATGAAAATTTAAAGACGTCACATTCAAGTTTTAAATTATATATCATTTTTAATATAGAGTTATACGAAATATATATCTAACTGTAAATATTCGTAAAAAATATTGAATATTTATATTCTTCATGGTATTTTATTTTTAATTTTTATTTAGCAGATAAGTTTATTAAATAATTAAAAAACACTAATTTAGTAATTACTTTATTAATGAAAATATCTAATAAATGTTAATAAAAATATGAAAATAAATATAAATTGAAATAAATAATGTAATAAACTAATTTTATAGATGAACATTGACCTCTTAAGGATATAATAAAACATTTTTATCGAAGTTAACATGTTATATTGATAAATTTAAAAGTACATTTAATGAATAGTGTCAAAATTGACACCAATGATTTTTTTAACAAAAATAATATTTTATCAAAATAATATTTTTTAAAATCGATTGAAAATCGAAAAAAATCATTAAAAAATACAAAAAAAATTAAAATATGGTCTAAAATGTTGTGAATTGTTCATTTATTTTTTAATTGATATCACATAAGTAAAATTTAAAATGTTTTGATATTGAAAAAGTTGCCACCATAGTTAAATTAAAAAAAGTTAACTAAGTGTTAATGAAAATTTTAAGGTTTAAAATGATACCGAAACTGTTTAATAATATATTGGTTGATGATATTAAAAACTTATCCCATATTATATTATAATACATGGAATTTTGGAGGTATTTGGACTAATATTGAATTAATTATAAAATAATTTTTTAAAGAAATTATAAAAGTTCCCCTCTCCTAAATTATAAAAGGGCACATTCTCCATCACTTATACATATCACATTGTGCCTTTAATATAGACCCAAATCTACCAAATTGTTCTCTCCACTTACCTAGACACATTATAGGGGTTTAGGTCTTCCAAAAAGCCCAAATATAGAGTCCTTTAGGGAAGAAATAAAGGAGTATTTTCGAAGAATATGTAGTCGCTCTAAATGATCATTATCCTTTTCTACTCTTATATATATCCTCTAAATATAACATATATATCATAAAATAATAACTTAATCAGACTAAATATTCTGAAATTTTATTATTATTATGACCACATCACTATACAATCCCTTTCCCATCAAACAAAAAAGGAATGTATCTGCTTGTACTTACGTACGGTTTACCATCTCCATATAGTGATACAATTCATTTTCCATCATTATATTTAATAAGATGGAATTATGATGATTATTTTGTTTATATATGATATTTTTGACATAATTATAATTCTTTAATAATAATATCATATCTACCTTTTCATCACCAAATATTTTGGTAACTGATAACATTGCTTGTGCCTCTGTATGGCTTACCATCTCCACGATGCGATGCGATTTGTTTTTCATATTTATTTCACATGGATGTGAATAAGGATGAATTTTTAAAATATATATGATATGTATAACATAAAATGATTATAGAATGATTATATATCATATAATTTTCTTTCTGTTAACATGATTGGAAAATGAAAACATCATTCATGTGTACGTATGACCCACTATCTCCATGAATTATGTATTTTATTCATATATATAACTTTTATGAGTCACCATGAATACATAAATAATGAATATATATATATATATGATATTTGTATCATGAATATCATTCTATAAATTATGAAATCATGATCTATGTAAGAGGACCAAGGATAAGAAGTCAAAACATGAATGAAAAGAAAGAGTTTATTATCAAAAATATAAATATAACATGAATTTATTAATAAGAGAGTAATATAAAGTCATAATTAAATCATATATGGTATTATATATAAAAATATGTTTATATGGTATATTTATAATAAACTTAAATTTATTATAAAGGAGGTTTCAATGTATATTGAGGAAGTCAAGACTTAAGGTAAGAGATTTATGCCACATTTTTTTCAGTGGGACACATGCCTTATAAAAAACTTGTTTATTATACATGGTGTATATACTACCCATGAATGTATTTTATGAGTAATATCTATAATATTATTTTATTTTCATATCCATATAATTTTCGTTCTTTCGTGAGGCTTACAATTCTACTAATTATAATGTGATGGGTGTTTATTTCACAATCTAATCAATATTCAGGATTGTTTAAATTTATGTCTCCAATAAGGAATATTTATCTTCTATTTCAATGTTTTCAAAAGAAATGTTTCCAAAAAAGTTTTTAGATATTTTCCTATGAATATATAAAGTTATTTTTACCTATTTTGACTTTTTACTAAATGGTTTTAAAAGAATATTTTTGTCATTTTCTAAACGAGGTATTTTTTTTTGACTTTTTTGGAAAATTTATGAGAGGAATGTTTTCTTAAATTATACGACATGAACATAATTTTATTATTTAATTATGCCTTAATTTATTTGAGATTACCTTAAAATATTACATTGTTATTTTCAAAAAAATGTTTCTTCTTACAATTATGTGGAATTTTAAGAAAATAAATCATTTTCAAATAAGAAAGGACATTTTTTACAAGAATCATTTTCAAGTTATCTTTAATTTTTTTTTCAATCTAAGATAAATTTATATGATGTTACTTTTGTTTTATTTGGTGTATGATCCAATTCTACCATTATTATTCTTTCTATGAATGGATTCTACTTTTTGATTGATTGATATATATGAAACCCATTTCATTTCCATTGGTAATGTTATGATTGAATGATATTTATAAAACCTATTTCATTTCATGGGTTCTAAAATAAAAATTTATTTATGCTCTTATGGAACACATATGTATGGTTCTCATTAAATGATGTTCGATACCTATATATCCCTCCAATGCATTGGGTAACAATTTATATCTCATGATATAGACAAGACTGGAATTAGAAATGATCTTGGTTTTGTAACACATGGCTAACATGAGAATTAATCCTAGCTCAGTTACATGGGGTTGGAATGGGAAGTAAACCAATTCAACAACATAGGGATAGAACAAGGAGTTTACCTAGTTCAGTAAAATAATTTTTCTGTTATGATGGTATTGGTACAAATCCATGATTAAAATGATATTCTATGCTTATGTATAGGCCACAATTTACCATGTTACGTTATTATCTCATGGATAATATTATCTGTTTTCTTTTATGGCCTTCCATGATTTATTTCATGACATGATATCATTATATTTTATATACATAATATGATTTTCAAATTTTTTATGTAATTATGCCTTATGATTATTTTTACTCTTAACGAGCATCTGAGCTCACCCTTTTCTTATATTTCTTTTACTCAGGTAAAAGGAAAGAATTTAGGTAGGAATACTAAAGGGTAATATCTTTATGGGAGATGCTGATGATATTTTAACAAATTAAAATATTGTGTTCTTTGTTTCCAAAGGCACTAAAGTATTATGGTTCTCAAGATTTTTTTTGTAATGTAATGAATTTTCATCCAGAAAGATTTAATATCCATGTATGAAAATCTTGGGTTGTTATACCATGTTTTCTTGAGAGTCTCACTATGAATAGTATTTCAAAGGTTTATATGGAGAGAAAATCTATCAGTGATGTTCAGGGGGCCATTCAAGATCCAACAGAGGGTGGGTGATGTTTCTTACTGCATATTCTTACCCTCACAGTTAGAGTGGATGCATGAAGTCATCCATGTCTCATAGCTGAGAAGATACTTGTATAATCCTATACACATCATTGATTGGGGTGAGATAGATATTGAGGAAGGATCCACCTTCCTGAAGCACCTTGTGGTGATTGAGGATTGATAGGAGAGGATCCTGTAAGGATGATCCATTCCGTTTTCTTATCCTGTGGAAGTATGGGAGCATGAATGAGCGTACCTTTTAGAAGGAGTGATAAATTTTGGCTCAATATACCCATAATTTTGTTTATATTTTTCTTTATATGGATGAAAATCTATAAAGGTGGGAATAGTGTAGTATTACTATTTTTATCTATAACAATTTGAATTATATTAAGGAATATTTTTCAAGCTATACACTGAGATGACATGAGATATCGAATCATAGTGAGCCCAAAAATGATATTATAAAAATATTAATTATTTTTATATCACATTAATTATTTTTTTTCTAGAATAATGGAATAAATCCTCAAAATAGCCATGGATAATAAATTCAATACCACAGTTCATTCTGAGATGAAAGTTTTACCCTATGTGTGACCTAAGGTCAGTTGTCATTGAACATTTGGTTGAGGAAGCTGTTGGTGGTTGTGTTTAATTAAAATAAATAAATTATTAATTTATAATTACATAATTATAATCATATATAAATACCCTCTTATGAAAATTTTTCAAGGGTTATCCACATAACCCTTGTGAGATCTGAGAGGAGGATTAGAGAGTTCCTTATTAGTGAATCAGAATTGAATAAAGAATGATGATTATATCAAGGTGGATTGAGAGGTAGAAAATGTAGCAGGTGTTATCCTTAAAAGTTGAATTATCTTTCTACAAATTATTGATCCTTTTTCAAGATATGTATTTTCAATTATGGTTTATTCACATTATTAAAATATTGAGCCTGGATATATATGTTTATCTTATTTTGATATGTGTTTTTTGACCCTTCACATGATCCCATTGATGAATTAAATAATCTTATTAAACTTATTTATTTTGTTTCATGATCTCAACCAAGATTACTTGATCTGCAATTATAGGCCAAGAATTTATATCTAATGATGTTTATTACCCTTTTTATTGTACTTTTACTCTATCATTCTTTGTGTTCTTTGTCATTAGCCTTGGGGGTTGTGGTTCAAATTTTCCAAGGAAGGTTTGAGCATGATTAAACCACTGGATTCATGTTGGTTATACGAATTCCAATTGGGATAGTGGTTTGGTGATGGATTAAGATTCATTGAAGGATATATGTGATAGATTCCATATATCTGGGGTTTGGGACAATGATAGGTGAAGGGTAATGCTTGGGATGTGGGATTAACCACTATAGATGACAAATTTATAATTTCCAAACATCGAAGGGATGGAATCAACTACCAAAGGAAAATACCACCAATTTTGGGTGATAAAATAGAATAATTCATGAATAAAGGAATAGATCTATAGAAAAACAAAAATAAGTTTTTTTCTATAAAAAACTTAACTAAACGACATGTTGTCTAAGGAAAACACACAGTGTAGTACCCCCATGGATGTGGCATTATGGTTTGATGGAAGATAAGGATCACACCATGTGTCTTGGACTATATCTTGTTTGAAACTCCCCAGATGGATGAGCCATGTGATACCCACACACGGCTTAGACCCTATGCTGGAGGAAATTCCATGTACTTTGGGAGTACACAGGTATGGGCTGGTACCCAAACATGGCATGATACATGACCAGGTACACAAACAAATCTTAACAAACATGATCACAAATAAAAGCACACTAGAAGGCCACAAGTGGATGAGATACACCATGTGGGAGCCCTTATACATCATGTATGATGAAATGAACTATGAGTTGTGTCAATAGAAGAACACATCCAAGTAATAGAGTGAGACAAGACATTATGTAGAACCCATAAACACCATGTAACCCATTGAGAAAATTCTACCTTGTGTATCTTCATGTTCTATAATAGGATTTTGGATCGAAAGTATCCTATAATTAGTAGTTCTCAGAGTAAAATTTGAACATAGATTTCATAGTGGCTTTCAAGATATGACATGAAATTCTCCAATCATGATTTTTCCTTAAGAAATGCTTGATGATGAAAATGACGAGGAATTTTCATTAGAGAGAGGATGGGGTTAGAAACCCCGTGTTACATTAGGGTGTGGGTCCTCCATAGTCCGTAAACTAGTTTTAGTGAAGCCCTACCTGAAGGATTTTGGTGTGGCTCCTCTAACTGCTGATTGGAACCCCTAGTTGACTAGGGTGTGGTTCCTCTGCCCAATGAGTGAACCCCCTGATAGACTTGGGCATGGGTCCTCTACCTACTGAGTGGAACCCCCTTATCATAATTGGGTGTGGATTATCTACCTACAAAGTGGAACCCCCTAATAAACTAGGCAGTGATTCCTCTATACTTTGAGTGTAACCCCATGATACACTATGGTGTGGGTACTCTACCTACTGAGTGGTAACCCCCTGATGCACTAGAGTGTGGGTCCTCTACATATTGAGTGGAACACCCTAACACTCTCTGGCATGGGTACTCTATTGGATATTATTCCCCATGGACTGTGTAACATAATAGATAGGTGTGGTTCCTACTCAAAAATACCTTGATGGATACACGAGATATTTGGTTTCATAAATAGACCCCTTTGGAGATGTTATTAGTCTTATCAACCAAGGTTGGGAAGTTATATAGAGATTACCTTTATCTCTTTTTTGGGTTTATTTTATGAGCACCTATATATATACATATACATATATATATATATATATTATTGGGTTTTCATTTCCCTCTTTATTCTGGTTGGGTTGAATACTTCTATCATATCTCTCAATTTCATCACTTTGGTTTTTGGGGTGTTCTACTGGTTATGTTTATACTCCCCCCTATATTGGATTTTCCCATACGTTTCATGTAATATAAATAATACAAAATAAAATTAGTGGTAATTTTAGAGAAGCATAGAGATACTCAAGTGCGTAGACCACGTATGATGGTTGACATTAGAGATCTAGAGTTGGGCTCTCTCAAACATTTTCTATTGATGTTTTTATTAGGTTGGGACTTCATTTCTTGTTTGGTGTGTATTTTTTACTTTACTCTTTGGTTGTTTTATTTCATAATATGATTGTATTTCCTAGAGGTTATTTTATTCATGGATTTAATCTAGATGTTACAATCCATTTTATTATTCCCTACAACTATTAAATGGAGACGGTTGGGTGTGTAAATATAGAACATTAGGAAAATGCCTGCTATTTATGTTATTATTTTTCGGTGCTTGTCACAAACCCCTTTCCTATAGAGGACAGTTTGAGGTTGTGTCATCCCAACCTTATCTAGTTAGGAAGTCCCCGATGAGTTGGATTTTTACACTATCATAAACCAAGAATCACACATAATTATTTATAATATATTATAATTAATTATTAAAATTAATCTAAATATGAATAATTGTTTAAAATCTCATTGGTCATTATTATTTCATCAAAACGTCAAGAGATGGGCTGTGGTACACTCTAAACACATACACAAATCTAAGACACAAGAAATCCCAAAAAATTATGCATGAATCAACAAAAAATTTCCTCTAATTTACAAAAACCTTAAACAAATTCACTATGTTCCATACCGTTAATGGAATTTTTAGTTCCAATGTGTAGAAATAATATCAGGTCCTCCTCTTTCTACTTCAATATAAATCCCAAACATCCTTAATTGATTATCACATGATCCAAATGAATCTAAACTAAAACCTATATAAAATTAAACAAAAATATTGTCTATAAATGATTAATAAGAACATAGGACGGAATAGACACCCTACCTTAGATCTATTGCAGAATCTCTCCAAGAAGTATCCCCTATTAAAGTTAGATTAAATTGAAATGAAAATTGAGAGAATCAATATGAAATGGTATTTTATAGATTCCCCAAACCCCTAAATCTCAAATTCCCCTAACCCCTAAAACATGAAATTTCCCTTTTTAAGAAAAAACCTAGGAACCCATTCATAGTTTGAATAGAAGGTTCACACTGTGAACTAATTGGGAAGAGGGATATACCCCTTGGACATATAAAATCATGAAATGAACCATGGTTTATGTCATGAAATCTATAAGGAACCCCTTCTCCACCCACCTCATTCATATATTCAATCCCCCTATAAAATCAATTGATGGAACGAACAATCAATCATGACTTGAATGATATAATGCTATAGTGTTTTAGTAGCCCAACCACCCAACACTTCTCTAAGTCTCCCCTGAGCACTCGTACCACTAACCCTGTCCCATAACTCATCCATAAACACATTTTAAGGACACCCAAACACTTATAATCCCAACCCATGTCACGATTAACCAAAAAACCCCCACCAAACCAAAAAATTAAATTTTTTAAAAAATTTAATGAACCAAAAATCTACAGGGCATTAGAACTAGAAAGATTTATGAATTCAACTTCACCAAACACTATATTGATACTATAGAAATAATATTTAGAATATAGTTTTTATATAGTAGGATTTTATGTATTAACATATAAATTTATATATCTGATTGTTTATAGAACCTAATTTTTCAATCATAAATATTACATCATTTTGAGATAAAAAAATAGATATAAAAATTTAGGATCAATATCTTTAGTGTCCTGGAAAAATTAGGATCACTAACAACTTTAACATAATAAAACATAAAATTTATTTAATTTATACTTATCTATCCTCATAGTGGCCCTCATGTTCTCCCTAGAAAAATTAATCACTTGAGTATATACATCAAAGAAAGGGTTGAGCTAAAATCCTAGTAAGAGGATAAATAAGGGGAATGAATCAATATAACATGGGTGATCATAATAATAATAATAATAATAATAATAATCATATCATAAGTATAATATCATCATCAACATAATGAGGAAAAATGTGATAAATTCATGGAATTTTTTAATGCAAAAAAATGAAACATCATGTCATAGTGGATAAATACCACACATAACTATGAACAAATATAGCATCATGTTCACACATAATATATGTTCATAATCATAACACCGTCATTATGAAAATAATAACATCATGGAAACACATAATACATATTATTTCATGAGATAAAAAACATTAACCAATTCATTTGAGGGATATATAATTCCAGGCCCACCCATCACATCACAATATTTACATTATCATGCATGCCACATAGGACATATAACAGTCATAATTATGAAATAAACCTTGTAGAGGAATGGGTTTAAAAAGTATATAATAATGAATAAATTCATGAATAAACATTAGGGATCCCAAAATAATAAAGTGATATCACACAGTGGAATAATATATAATTCATCTTGGATGAAAAATAACACATGAGGATTTGAATATTTGTTTTGGAAATAAAATTCACTTTTTGGTAAATCATTGTGTTTGGTTTAAAAATAAAAATTGAAACATGTATATCACAAAAAATAAATGTTAAATAAAATGAAGTTATATTTAAATAAAATTAATTGAATATATACACTAGATATGTCATTATAGAGGGATAACCTAATGAAAAGGAATTGGGTTTGAGAATCCCCTTACCTTAATTGCTACTTTATTTTGTTGCTTTTGCGACTCCTGGATAATAAATTTATATTTATATAAAATTGACCTATAAGAGAATTATTTTAATTTTTGACATTATTTATCAATTATATTCATTTTATTATATTTCTTAATTTCCTTGTATATAGGTTAGTCATTTTGATATAATGTTTTACTTAAACATTTCCCATTTTGCCTCTATTTTTCTACTTTGTTAAATATATTTTATACATTACCACAATTAATTACCTAAGCTTATAATACATATAGTCACATTATTATATATTATATAGAAGTCATAATATCTTTAAATGATGATGGATATATGTTTTGACATGTAAATGTATCTGTAGGTGGTTAACTGTCCTTTGACGGGACATTGTCAGGAGAGAGGGAAAGAGAAGTTTGAAATATATATATATCATAAATATGGTACTTCCAATACATTAAAACCATTGATATAATGTAAAATTATGGAATAATTAATCTTATAAGGTAATTTTGGGAAAGGGGGTGGTGGAAAAAATAAAGAGGAGAAGAGTAATAAATAAAAAAGAAGAGTTGATTGAAACTTACTTAGTTTTCAACGTAGCTTCTCTTCTATGCCACTACAACTCCCTCAATGTTTGGAGTTGGTTCAGTCTAGAACATACCTAGGTAATCTAAGTGTCTTTAAAGGAAGTATTTTGGCAGGTATTAGGCTTCATAAAGTGAGGAATGAGTGATTTTCCAATGGGAGGGAGAGGCATTATTTATACTTGAGGAGAGAGGTATTTTAGAATAAAATATTAAATAAAATATTATATCAAAGGTAAAACTTATAATAGTGAATTTTGACAATATAAATCATATATAAATATAATATAATCGTTTTTTTAAAATTTAAACCTCTTTATAATTATAATTAATTAGTTTATTAAGAATCAAAGTGGAAGGAAAGAAAAATTGTTATTTTAAGAAACCACTTTTGACATTTGGTTTTGAAAAATTATTTTTAGGTTTTGAATTTGAGTTTAATTTATTTTAAGAATATTTTTTGAGATAAAATATATCATGGAAAAATATAATTTTCTAGAAAGGGATAGTTCATCATTAAATCATGAATGATGTAATTTAAGATGCATCAGTTATGTGAAAAAATAGTTTTCCTATTCACTCAAAAATTGATGTATTTCAAAAAATTACAAAAAAAAAACATTTAGAAATTTAGACATGAAGAATTAAAAAATAATATGAATTTTTAAAAAATAAATTTATAAAATAGATAATTTTTATTTTTAATATAAACATAATTATTTTTAAAAAATACATTAATATATAGTTTATTAAAAATGTGATTATATTTTCTTTGAGTTTTTAATCATTGTATTTATTTATTTTTGGGATTATAAAATTAATATTTACATAGATTAATCATGATAAATTATAGCTATATCAAAATTTATTGTTTTTGGGAAAATTACTATTCCAACAGTCTAGTTACTATTCTTAGCAGTCAGGATACTATTCCAATGGTCACATTACTATTACAATGGTAACGTTACCTCCTATAAATACATACAATTTTCTTCATTCATTATTCAAATCAACTACTCTCTTGGTTCTTTATTACCATTTTCTATAATATTTATTGGTTTACTAACATTTTATTTCTTTCGATAGTGTTGGTAGTGGAGGAGATGATTCTAGTAGATTAGGGTGATACATATTTCCCCTTTTTAGCTTTTAGATTTCATTTTTTTCCCACTTATAATTTTTTTAATCTTAATTGGTTTAATTATTGATTAATGTAATATTATTTAGTAATGAAATAATTTTTTATTGGTTTCATTGTGTGTATAATAGTTTATAGTATATTATAATACACATTTCATTTCAGGAGACAAATATCACTTATAAACACTGAACTATATAATTTTGTACTAAGTGAAACTCCTTTCTTCTTCTTTTCCTTCCCAATATCTCACCTCAAAAAAATTTCATATTTCATTTAAATTATAATCAAATAATCTAGAATTATCTTTCTAATATGTTTAATGTCATTTATAATAGTCTAATTTAACTCCAACTTTTTCAGTAGTATGTCTATAACTTTCTCCAAAATTTTATTAGATATAATTTCTCTTTCACTTAGTGATTTCAAGCCACTAAAAACTACAATGAAATGTCGATTCATTTTCACAACAGATTACTGTACATGAAACTAAATTGTTTTAAAATAAACATAAAGTATTACCCATATAGTCACTAGGGATTTAGATGTTCTGAAATATGAAATATCTAGTTTTATTTAAATTCCATTTATAGTATAAAAAGAAGATATTTATCTGTAAATATTTCTCATTATATAGAAAAGTAAGTATTTTATAATTTATCATTTTCTTAATATTCCATCTTATCATCTCATATAAAATAAGAAATTTTTTTCTTTATGATATTATAATTTCCAATCTCTATTTGATATTGGTTTACTCTATTATTATTCGAATTTTTTTCATGTGATATCTTAAGTGTTCATAATCAAATATATGAAAAAATAGAGGAATAATAAGATTCAAATTCTCTAATTTCACAATTGGAAAACCTTTTATATCTAACAATATTTATATTTTATTAAGAAAGAGAAATTTTAAGGAAAAATTGGAAAACCATTCCAGAAACAATCATACAATCAACTGACACCATTAGTAATAGTTGAATCTTTGAATTTTAGTTTAAGACTTTTAGAAACCTTATCTCTGTGGAGACTCTATTTAAGAGTGGTAAACATTATATCTAGATTATATTTGGGGAGGACTTCAATTTTGTATTCCATCTTGTCCAATGTTTGGCAGAGCACTTCTTCAGAAATATTCTTACCATTGAGTCCACGTGCCAATATGATAAGTTGTTTTTGGACCTAATAGAACTAATCTTGATTAAGGTGTAACTGTATATGCCTCCCAAATAATCATTCAAACTCCTCTTGCATGGAATCAACCAAACGTTCATTCTATAATAATTATTCGTTGTAGTTGATGGTGGTATCCCATTCATCACAGTTCATCGTTTTCTTACTACTCATGGGGTTAACGGATTCTAGAATCTCATTTTCTGTATTCTCCATATTGATGATTGAATATTCACCTGCTTTTGATTTCAAATCCTTAGGGGTATCAACCTCATCATGTTTATCAGGTCCTTTACACTTTCTAGTGGGGTTGCTATCCATGATTTTTGAAACCTTTGAAGGTATCCTGCCTTTGCTTGAGGATCTTGTAACAGGGTTATTAGGTAGATTAGAATAATATTTTCTTCTTATCAGCCTCTGGGAGTTCTTAATAAACCCATGAAAATCTAATATAGTGTTATTTACTTTCCTTGAAGAGTATATAAGATATTACTCTGCAATGCTTGCATCCTTGGAATCAATTGGGTAATCCGAAGGAGAATCCATATTCTCTTGAGAAACCTCCCGGCTTGGGGGGTTCTCTTCAGGGGTAGCCGCCACTTTATCCCCTTACCCAAAATAATGGCACTCTCTTTCTCCCAGCCCTGCAAAAATATTTTGAGATATACTACACATAAGATGAACTTTTTCAATATCAAGAGGAGGAGCATCCTCTCTGACCTCTCCAGAATCTTCCCTACTCATAACGCCCATGTGATCCCTTTGATTCTCAGTGGACTTCACTTGGGAACCACTGATCCCTGATTTTACCATCTTTGTATAGGAGAATGGGGACTAGTAAAACATCAATTTTTGGAAATATTGGTAAGGAGGATGGATCAGTGAAAGGGGAAAAGGAGTGATGAAGAGGACGTAAGAGAAAATTATCCTTCCCCTAGCTAAGGAACATGGAGGGGTGGTGACGATGCAACCATAAGTTATGAATTCATAATCTTAAGGGAGCAGCGCGATGTCGCCAATAGGTAAACCTTTTTATACAAAATATATTTTATTTAAAAAATTATTAGTGTAAGAAAAAAATAAATAAAAAAGGAGATGATATTATGTGTTGCCCTAGTATGGTAGCTTCAAGAGGGGGGGGGGGTGAATTTCATTTGAATTCATAAATAAAAATTTCCCACTTAATAATGTAATTTTATTAGAAGTTAAAATCTCTAAATATATTAGAGCATATATTTTTTAAAATGTATTGGGAAATAAAACTCTTAGAAGTTATAAATTTAATCGTGATAACAAAATAACCAGAATAAAAACAATTTAAAAACAATACATGGATTTAATGATAATGATATTTAAAATCCTTTGATATTATAAACATTTCTAATCATGTAATTTTTTTTCTTTCATCCCAAAGTATTAAGAGGATCCATACTAGGAATCAAGGAAAGAAATGTCTAACCCTTGAACTTCTTTTATCAAGTTAATTAGTAAATACAAGTTTTTAACGAGGATATTACTTGATAAATTCCTTCATCATGTATCTCTATACCTAATATATTTTTTTATTAGAATGATTTATAGTAACTCCTTCCTTATATTTCATAAAACTCAATGTTTAAAAGATTTAGATAGCTATCCCCAAAATCTATTTTATATCGATGATTTAATGTAATGATTAAAAAATAAGAACATAGAGTTTTTATAAAAAAACTTCACCAAATAGAATCTCTAATAAATCACATTTAAAAACATTAAAAATAAGAAATATCAACTTCACTGAGGTAGTGTAGCTTTTAGATGTCATGAAGTTTTCACTTTATAAAATGTTTTAGCATGTTATCATTCGTTCATCAAATCTTGGTATGATTTAAAGATATAAATGTAAATAAATTCTATATGTTATTTGGTTATTATTGTAATAATATTATAAGTATTTCAATCTTCCATTAAAATGTTATACGTGACTTCACAAAGTTACAAGACATAAATGTATCAAATTTGAATCACCTGAAAATTTAAATTTAAAGTTATGATTTTCATATAAATAGTCCTAACAAAACTTCAATGTAACAAGATATAAATAATGTGTGTTGAAATTTATGTAAAACAATAGATATGGAATATTTAATTTTATTAAACTAATAAATAAGTTCATATCATTTTTTGTAGAAGTACATGGTATGTGTCCCTCATACCTTTTTTGATCCATTGATAACCCTTGATGGTCCTCTAAAATGTCCAAGGTAAGTCACCTAAAAAATCTAATTATTGGGATATATTCACTATTAAAACTTTAACTTCTACCACACAGGACCCCTAAATTATTAACACTATATTCTCAAATCAGCATCACCTAAGATGGATCCACCACTTGTGGTTTTCCATCATCACCCTCTCCATGTATGCATGAACATACTACATCAAAATATTAACCTACCATTCCACTCATGAATTTGATAAATATATAGAAATCATCTAAATACATAAATACCCATGAATATCTACCCCATTACATTTTAATGGGATCAACCAATCTTATTTTAAATAGTAGTTTCATCTACATTAAAGAGTTGCATCACTAACGGTGGTTATGGACATGACATTAATCAAGTTGTGATCCATCGTATATGATAACATGTAACAGAATGTGGAAAACCCCATTCAAAATCAATTATAATAATATTTTTTAAAAATATTTCTTCTTTAATATATTTTCCATTTATGTTATAAAATTTTAAAATCATACATTATAAGTCATATATAAAAATCCAAATACACAAAATAAGTTTTCTTGGGGATATCACCATTCTATAAGGTGTATGAACCACTATTAATTCTCTAAAACTTCTTTTCCATTAATACCATGTGAATCATTTCCAAAAGTAAATCTAAAAGTTTATTATTTAATCTCATTAATGAAAAAAATAATCCAACTAGGAGTCTAAAAAATGAAAATTCCAATCCTCACTCCTATGTAGAACACATAAGTTTTAAAAAATACTACATTGATATAATTTATATATGAGTCTCCATTTTAAGTATATTTTTATTATTACACAAGGGTCCCTTATTTTTAGGAAAAATACTTCTCTTATTTTCTTTCAAAAAATCGGTGCTTAATTAAATTTTTAAAGAGTTCAATTTAATAATTATGATCACTAAAGAAGCTGACACACAAAAAACAAACTATAAGTACATGATAATTCATTCTCAGAAAAAAAATAATACATTACATTTCACCAAACTTTAATGATTTCTTTCCTATCATGTAATGACCCAAAAGTTTGCTATAAAAATTTTCCCTTTAAATAAACGCATCGCTAATAGCTTGTTTTCGACAAAAAACCAAACTGAAATTATTTGAAACTCATTAAATAAATATTTTTAATAAATCCAAGTATAATAAAACATATATATAAAAACTATAATAAATTATAAATTTATACAAAATTGAATAACAATACTATAAATTTTAAATTAGATTTTTTCAATAAAAGTAGATTGCCTTTTATTTTTATTATCATTTAAAAGATAATTTTAAAAAAAATTAATTTTAATTTTTCAAATGAACTTAATTATTTAATTTTTTTGTTATTTTTTTATTTTTCAAAGACAAATGATTTTTAGATGAATAGTGAAAATATTGTTTTTTTCAAAACAAAGAATTTTATTACATTATAAATATATAACCAGGGTATATAATTTTTTAAAACATCTTAACTGGTCAAATATTTATTTAAGGAAATTTGTTTTATGAATTTTCAAGTTTTTTTACTTTATAAATTATATGTTTAACCTTATAAAAAAATTAATAGTGTAATTCTAATAAAATTTTTTTAACCATTTTTTAATTTAATATTTTAATGAAACATAGGTTTTGGATTTATCTGAAAACTAAATAATTTTTTTTATAATAAATAAATTTATTTATGTATAATTTATAATGATGATAAATGTGGCTTATACATAAGTTTAATGATTGTAAATACACACTTTCCTAAAAATTATTTTATGTGATATGTGGTTTATTATAAAATTAACCTTTCAGACTATTAGGAATTTAATTTTATTAAATTATTTTTATATTCTAAATTATATGATTAAAATTAGGTAAAAATTAAAATTTTAATTGTGTTTATTAAAATTAATTACCATAGTTGAAAATCTATTACCCTAGTAAAAGTAATAATAGTAAAAATTGATTTAATTAGCGGAAATGACCACAAAAATATTAAAAAAATGTTTAAAAATGTATGTTTGAGGTTTTGATCAACCAAACCTTAACCAATTACAATTTTACCCTCTTTTGAAACTTTTACACATCAAAACTAACTTTACATTGTTGAAAATATAAAGGATGTTCCAAAATTTCCCTCATCTTCACTTATCAAAGGGGATCCTTCCACCACCTAATGTTACATCATCAAATTTAAATTTATTCCTAATACTCTTCCATTGTTTCCTCTTATAACCCTATTCCTCTTCTTTAACCCTATATTCACCATTAGTTAGCTTAAGGTCTCTATTTCTATGAATATTTCTAGGAGAAAACTCATGATCTAAACTTAGGTATTACCCCTTATTAATCACTTCTTATAAATATTACTCTTCAAAAACTTTTTTAAAAAAATTAATATAATGAGGTTAGTATAATTAATAAAATATTATTTTATTATATTAAATTAATAAACCTTATTTATTCATTTAAATTAACTACAAAAAATGAAACATTGATAGTGCGTATGTGTGGACTACCGCCTCCAAGAATCGTCGCCTTCTATTTTTGATAAGAACCAATAATAGATTTTTATAATGATGTAATTGATTAATAATTATTCTACACACATTATATTTATAATTATTAAATGAAAAATTAATATTTACTTTCAATCCATCTAATTCATTGAAAAATAAAAATGTCATTATTCTTACATGAAGATTATAACCTTTATGAACAACGAGTCCCATTTTTTCTAAAAAACCTAACAAGTATGGTATTAAAAGTGTATTTAATTAAATAATATGATATTTATGACATTATTATGTTTTTTAAATTTTAAACTCTTCATCAACTACCTTATATTTTATGAAAAAAATGAAAAACATCCTACGTGTATACTTCTGGAGTACCATCTCCATGAAAGTGATGTATTTTTTTATTTCATGTAGTATTTTCATATTAATATATATTTTTTAAATATGACACACCACCTTAATGAAATATAAATAATTTAATTATACTTATATAGTAATGATATTATATCTAGACCACCCAATAATCATACTTATCCATTAGTTATAACATGTTCAAGTTTTGGTAGGTCTAACCTCCAACATGAACAACACTAAAAATATATATCATGGATTATTATAGAAAAATAAATACTAATATTATTATAATTTAGTATGAAAAAAATTATTTTTTTTTTTGGTAGTAAAAATTATATGTTACATATTTAACTTATTATGAAAATATCATATTCGATCGCTAAAATTACTAAAATAAGCCGACATTGACTTCATTTTCAATAAACATAACTAAAAAACATATGGAATGAGTTAAGATATTTATAAATAAAAATAAGTTATCTATTCCATTAAGTTAAATAATATAGTAAATATGATCTTGTTATCAATGAATGGATACAGAAATCAAAATCACATAGCATGTGAAAAATAATTAAAGTTACTAACACCTAATAATAAAAAGAAACAAAAAACTAATATATTCACATTAAATGATCATAAATAAAGTATATAAGAGGGGATTTATATGAATATATTTCTTAAATGGAATATTAAGATATATTTTTTGTTTTATAGTAGTTTAGATCACATTTATCTAAACAGGGAAAACAATATAACATGATCTTTGTCTCAAATTTAATTTCACGAGACATGTTTCAAAATGTATACAATGATATATTTATTAGGGAGTGATTACTAACTAATGAAATTATTTTACTATATTCATGTAATTATTGGGGTTTGAAGATCCATTATTTAAATGCAAATTAATTCAAAGCATACCATGGTTGTAAGGGTATTTAAAAACATGATTTCCTTCTATTGAGTTACAAGATTTCTTATTTAACTCTATAGTTCCAAGTTTTATTTATAATAACCAATGGATAAATTAAAATGTATTTCATTATTTTATGGAATTTTAAAATTATTCCTTATGAACACATTATCAAATTACTCTTACCACATAAATTCTTCTTTTTATAAGGGATTCTCGGTCTCAATTCCTAATTCTTGGGGCATGATTTTTTCTATGCACCAATTTAATTTTATATTTTGTATATATTGACTATTAGTTATATTATATAATTGATTATATTTTATTAATGGTATTTTCAGTTTATTTCCAAAATTAGTCTCATTCAATGGTTTTGGGTTAAATTTTATTCAAACAATAAGGATTTCATCCCCAATATTATTTTCAAATTATGATTGTTTTTAAAATATATTACATTTAGGGAATTTAAATTCATTTTACGACTCATAATAATTTTATTTATTCACTCATGAGTTTTTACATGTTCACTAAAAATTTGATTTCCCATTTTCACATATTTTACTCGAAGTGTTTCTTATAAGTGAAATTGACCATGTCTCTTATTTTCTGCCAAGAAACTCCCTTTATAACATCTATAATCATTGGATAATTTTGAGAATTTACTTATTTAGGCCTAAAAAATGGATTGAGTTAATTTTATATTAATCTAAATTTCCTTAATAAGTTATATAGAAAATGTTTACATTTTTTGTATGGTTCATTTTCGTTAAAGTGTAAAAAGAATCTCTTTTTAATGTTTTAAGTGTGAACATGTCATTCAACCATATTAATCATTTTCACCGAACCTTTATTTTTGAGATTTAATGGTTTTATTAAAAAAAAATTTATTATCCAAGATTTATAAAATGTTTCCATCTAACTAAATATTTTAAAAAATGCAATGGATGTTCTTTATTTCCAAATTTATTTTTCTTAATTCTGTTAAAAAAGGTTTTAATCAAAATCCAAATCTTTTGACATACATTATGATATATCAATGTTATTATCTAAATATTACCTTCCATATTATTTGTCTAGATCGATTATATTATTTTATTTTATGTTGAAGGAATGATACATCACTACCTTTGACTCTCCTAATCATCCACTATGTAGGAATGTGATTTTTAACCCAATAAAATTCCTTTATGAATACCCTATTTTCTATTTTTTAGTTGAAGGGAGTTCATCTAGATGGTATTCATCAATTGATAATGGGAATTATTAATGAAGACACATACCTTTTATCTATATAGTGTAGATACCTTATGCCTCATCATTTTAATTGATGGGTTTTTACCAAGAAATTTACTAAATATATTTGGATAACCATTTAATTTCCATGGGTTTATCATGGTTTTATTATTGATGTAATTGTGAATGACTTACTTATGTAAATCCATTACAAAAATATTTGATACTAATTATCCTTACTTTTTTTATTTATGATGTGTTGAATGAATCTGAATTTATTTATAGTTTCTTTATGATATGTTTCATTGTTGATTTTTTATAGCACAAATATATTTGGATATTGATTGTTGGGGTCCCATATCACCATCTAATTCATTGATTAAGGATTTTAGCTCACCCATTATCATTTTTCCATTCCCCCCAAAAGTAATTAAAGGATGTTTTATTATTATTTAACTAAAAGAACATATTTTGTGGATAATTTGTTATATATATTGAAGACTCATTATAGATTAAGTAATTTGATATATAAGGGGTAAAAGTTCCATTTTATATAAAGAACATCAAGTATAGTAGTTAAATATTTGTCCAGATTCTTTAAAAATATAATCATAAAACGGTTCTCACAATATAAATATTAAATTACTTGTGAGATATATTGTAATTAAGGATTCATATCAACTAATGTGAAAGGTATATTATTTTTTGCACCATATTTGGGGGTCCAGGTCTTAGGTGCCTTGGTAAAAAAGAGGCTTTAGATAACTTTAGAGTTTATGATGTTATTAATTGAAAATAAACTAAGAATTTATAAATTCCATTAAGTATTTATAGATTATTGTTGGTCATAGTGTCAAATATATTGATAAAATTTCAGGTTGGTTGTATTTAATATTTTATGTTGTTTGGGGATAAGGATGATTCAGTATTAGGGAAAAACCTAGGGATATTTCAAAGGTATAACTCTAAATATATGATAACATTATGAAGTTTTGGTAACATAGAGATTATATGATTTTATAAATACTTAAATCTATATATTGATATTATTAGTGGATATAGATATGTCATAGATTCCCATAGGGGTAACCACCCTAAAAAAGTCAATTTGAGTATTAACTCAATCGTTACTCTAGTGCACGATGAGGGGGTGAAAGACTGTAAACATGAATCAACACTCCAAGGGATATGATATAGTCAATAAAATTCACTTTACAATCCATCAAAAACGGTTTATTATGTTACGTAATTATCTTAATAAGAAAGAGAGAACCAAACCTAACGAATCCAATATTGAACCAAGAATGACTTAGGTTAAACTGAAATCTAATTTAAATATTTTAAAGATTAAAACATTTTTAGGTTCAATTTTTCATAAGATCGTTTATGATAATCATCTTATGATGCTGATTATTAATCACTCATATTAACTACTATTGGTTTTAGTAATGGATGAATCTCAAAGGAAACAAGTACATAATAAATTCTATGGAAAATACATAGATTTACCCGATATGAAACCAAACATGATAACATCTTGAGTGAGAAATTTTTTAATTATTCCAAACTAGATTTAAAAAATTATAATTAATAATTTAAAACATAGTTGAAATCCCAAACACAAAAAATAAGGGCATGATGAATTCTTTTGTAAGATCAGATGATAAAGATAATAAATGGAAGAACATTCGATTTCGTCCATGTCAAGAATGTGGGAATAGAAATCTAGAGGAAGGCATTAAATAAACATGAAGATGTTTTATCTGTGGAAAAGTAGAGTTTTAAGTAAAAATATGCTAAGGAAAAAAGAATATTTTAGTCAAAAAATAGAGGAATATAATTTTTATCCAAATGTAACTTGGATAGTTCAATGTTTAAAATGTGGAAAATATGGGAATTATCCAAGTCAATATCATAATCCAAGGTATGAAAAATATGATACGCATTAGAAACTTCCAAGACAAGGGAATCACTAGAAACCAAAACTATAGAAGTGAGTTCTGAAGATGATATGGAGTGAGGAACACTAATCATCCACCCAATAACAATGAGAATTTTATTTTACCATTATTCCACCCACTCCATTGTACCTTGAATTTTTTATTAGAGTATAAAATCACCACCATGATGACTAGATTTCATTTTATTAATAAAAAATTCAAGTATTATAATTATTGTATCCCAATTATATATATCTTCTATGTTTAATGGTTATACACTATCTATAAAATCCTATTATCAATCATTTAGTAAAATTTTATGTGTTATGGGGCATAGACTAACTCTCTCTATATAGAGACTATGATAACCAAGATAGTAAAAACACATTTAAAAATCCCACATCAACCAATAATCACATATTGGTATGGGTTTGATTATAAACTCTATATAACACCATCACTCTAAATGTATATGTATTAACACCGAATCATAATGGGTACTTATCTTAAACTATCATAGATAAACCTCAATATCAGTGAATTCCTATTATAAGGGTAAATATGTATTCAATAGTCATACCTAAGAAAGTTAGGATAAAACCTCACATGAAATAAAATCTTGAGTAATGTATATATTTTTTTATCCCCATACCTATTTTCATTAGTGAGTAATAATTAAAATTTTGAGGATATTATTTAATTAACAAGAGAGAATGAAACAATCCGATATTTTAAAATAAATTTTCCCTTTAAATAAACACTATGTCAATGGATTGATTCAAATAAAAATTGAACTAAAATGAGATGCAAGATATTAGATAAATATTGTTGTGATATTTAAGATTAATAAAAACTATAGTAAATAAAAACATTATAATCAAATTCTAAATTTATACAAAATAAGAAAATAATAATTAATATTTTAATAGATATTTGTTTAATTAAATTAGTTTTCATTATATATTTAAATTTAAATTAAAAGAAAAATTTAAAAACATTAGAATTTTAATTTCTTAAAATGAACTTCATTTTTTATTTCCTCATATTAAAATTTACTTAGTACAAATTTTTTGGGTTTTTTAGATAATTGGTTCTAGATAAATAGAGAAAAATGTCATTTTTTTACAAAAGTGTGAATTTTAATACATTATTAGTAAATAAAAAGGACCAAATTTTTTACAAAACCACTTAATTGTTATAATATATATTTAAGGAATACATTTACAAAATTTAAAGATGTATATTTATTGAAATTTATATATAATAAATAATTTACCATATAAAACAAGAGTAATATTTTAATTCTTATAAAAACTATTTTTAATATTTTCTTTTAATTAATCATTTGAATGGTAATATTCAGTTCTGGATTTCTTTGAAATAAACAAAACATTTATTTGGTTTTATAATAAATTATATCATGTCATAAAAGTTGATAGTATTAATAATTATGGCTTACATGTAAATTTTAGTCTTAGAAACACACTTTTTCCTAAAAATTATTATTATGTGATATGTGTTATTATTTAAAAATTAACATTTCACACTATTAGAAATTTTATTTGATAAAATTATTTTCATTTTTGAAATCAAAATATTCAAATTAGGATAAATATTAATTTTAATTTTGACCCTTTAAATTAATTATTAAGGTTGAAAATTAATTACCCCGATAAAAGTAAAAATGGTAAGAATTTATTTACAAAGAGAAAATAAACCAAAACATATTTCAAAATGTATGTTTGAGGTGTGCCTCGATGAAACTCTCACCTTGTTATTTTTACCCTTTTTTTCCTTTTTTATATTCAATAGTAATTTTACATTATTGAAAATGTAAAGGGTACTCTCCCAATTGTCCTCATCTTAACATATCAAAGGGGATCCTTGCTACACTAGTTATCTTAAACCAATAATATCTATTAGTTAGCTTAAGTGAGGTGACCTATGAATAATATACATAAATATTACATCATTTTAGATAAATATTCAATAGATTTTATTATAATACATGTTTGAGGTCCATAAAGGTTTAGTGTCTTTGGAGACTAGATATATAGGAATATTATTTCATAAAGGATATCTATATCTCCCAAAATATTCTTCTATTATAGTACATTCCTAAGATGTACCCTTTTTAAAAAAATTTCTTCATAACCAGAAGAAAATAGAAACAAAAAAGGTTTATTTGAAATGCTCAATAAGGGTAAAAAGTGGAGATATTAATAAATGATCATAGGTAATCATAAGTTTATGAGAACATGATCATAAAATAATAAAGTCCTAACCAATTAGTAAAATATCATTAATCAAGAGTCATGGAATAAATATTTTTCAAAACAAAAAGGAAAAAGTCATAATACTAAGGAATAAATAATAATCAATCTTGATAAATGACTTAATATCATAAACATAGGAATCTGGAAAAAATATAATCTTATAACATTTTGAACATGTTTAAATAGTAACATTTTCACTCATTAAGTAAAGGAAATGAAATTAGGTCCTCACATAAAATTATAGACATAAAACAAGGTCAACACATAAATATATGTATATAAAACTAGGTCCTAATATAAACTTATGGACATGAAACTAAGTACATTTATAATTTGTTGAACCTAAATCATGTTCACTCATAATATAATTATCTAATGAGTTATCCATTATTACCCAATGTGTTATAGGTCTATATAATTTTAGGACCACTCATCAAATAATAAAAAATATACCTATGTTTTCCACAAAAATCATAATATATTCATAAAATAATCATATCATAACCCATATAAAGTACAAAATTTTTTATAAAACTTTAATCATTTCATTATAGGATAACTCTTGGAAAATAAATGAGGTTCTTAAAGGGTTTATCAAAACTTAATTAACCCCTAACAAATAAACATATTTCATTGAATAATACTTAAAATCATATTTATCATAAAAATCCTAGAGAAATAAAGTGTTCGGTATCATAAGATCATATGCTATATGAATGATAAGAAGAATTAAATTATGTTGACATAGATTAAAATTTCATTGAAATAAAATTTAAACATTTCTTTGAAAACATGAGAAATTAGCCTTTTTCCTTTGATAACATTTTTAATAAAAAATTATAGAATATTTAGAAAATAGTTTTCCTTGAAAATAACCAAGGAATATTTTAAATTAATATTTAATGCAAATAACATTAATAACATTGTAAAAATACATTCATTCCATATATGTTAAAAGAGAACATTCTTTTCACAATTTTTAAAAAAGTCAAATATTACTACTTTGGATTTTTTTTTAAAAGACCCCACTTGAACATTTTTCAATAAAGAAAAAGGTAAAGATAAAAAATGTTAATTTAATTTTAAGAACTTCTATAATTTTTTAAAGAATATACATATAAGAAAAAGTTAATAACAAAAAGGACATAAGGTTGACATTACTTAAAAAAATTACAAATAATTTTAAGTACCAAAGAAAGGAAATAGTAATAATTCATTAAAATTATTGTAATTACCAATTTATAAGAAAATATATGTGGTTTATAGAATACGATACTTATATTTTCATTTAATATAAATTTGGAATAGATAATCCTAAAAAGAAATGAGATTGTAACGTAAACCATTACCATTAGTCTTTTCCTGCTTCATATGAATTTAAACCTCCTGTATAATAAATATTAATTTATTAAAAATATATTGTTGATCCATATTAATACGTAAAATACTATTTATAATTGAATTATAATTTATAATTATCCTCTTATAATAAATTTAATCATTTAGAAGAGTATTCAGGTGAAATCTGGTTCGTTTTCCAAGTTTGTTTCGATTTGATGGTTCTAGACCTTGAACCTTGGTCATGTTTTCATCATATACATTATACTAATCATGAAATAGGTATAATATTTATGTATCATATACAATTTTATAATCATTCATATAAATCGGTGATAAAAAATGAATTACATCACATCTAAGATATTGTAATATTTACATATGCACGAGTGATGTTTCAAATTTTTGATGCATGAGAAAAAAGGAAAATAATATTTTACCTTTAAAAAATAATTATTATATAATAAATATCAAAAATATTTATTAAATAAATCTTTATTACTATCCATGGAAATCTGAAATGAAAAAAAATCACATCACTTTGTGGTGGTGATAGTCCACACGTACGCACGAGCAACGTTATTATTTTACAATTGATGGAAAGGTAAGAAGGTAGGTTAGATTTTATAATTCTAGAAAAATAATTATTTTATAAATATAGTATGTAAAAATTAAATTAATAATCATACAAAGCTTTTAATTATGGTGACAAAAAATGAAATACATCACTTCTTGAGGTGGTAGTCCCCACATACACATGTACAATGCTTTCATTTCTCATTTGTTGGAGAATAAGAAGAATAAATGATGTAAAGTAAACATAATAAAATATTAGTATATTTATTATACTTTATTAAACATTTTATGATGGATAAAATAGGTTTATATATGGTATAATAAGAAATTAAATCAAAATTACTCGGTTAGGAGTTATACCTCATTTTTGAGAAACCTCATTTGACTTACACCTTATTCTTTGAAAGGATAGAATTATGATCAAAAGTAGAACTCCAGGATGTGAATAGGGATATTAGGAATTTATTTGGATATGTATTGGTAAATCTAAAATGATCATTAATTATGGAGAAGAGAGGATAAGTGGTTACCTTTTATAAGTGAGGGAGAAGGCACACTTGGTTTTTTTAAAAGATTAAAATATATTAACTTTTTAATCAATACAAATGGATAAAAATGAATTATATTCTAATATTATAGGATATATGGTTTAAATATTACTATAAAATCGTATTTATATAGGTTTTTAGTTCATTTTAACCATTATCACCTTAGTTTTAACACTTTTAACTGGATTTAACTCATGCCATGGTAATTGACTTTTTTTCCCAATGTTACTGTTAAAAATGAAAACAATTTGATGAAAATATTAAATAATATTAATTATTTTGATTACAAATATGCAATTAATTTTAAAATATTAAATTTCAATAGGTTGAAATTTTTAATTTTGAAATAATTTTTCAAAATGAAGAAAAAACATTTTTAGACAAATTCATTTTTAAGCATAAAACTTAGTTTTACTTTAATTCCTTTAAAAGTAATATATATCAAAAAAATGTGAGAATATTTGATTTAATATATAATATATATATTTTATTAAAATAATTCATTAAAAGTTATTATTTTAATTTATTGTAATAAAAAAATATTTTCATGTATAAAAATAGTTTTTAAAAAAAACAACTATTTTTTAATTTCAAAACATTTTATTTTATTCTCTAAAAATTTTATAACTAATGAATTAATTATAAACATTTATAATTTTATTTTATAATTTAGTTAGTCCTATTCATACCAATAAATCCAATGGATAAGTAGTAACTATCACATTAAACAATAACAATTTAATAGTAATCACAGTTCTTTTAAGATCATTGTTGCATGTAACACAAGCAATAAAAAAATTTATTTTAAGAGAAATATATCATAAATTATAGGGGTGTTACATTCTACCCCACTTATGAGAATTTTTCTCATGGAATTCCATCACTCTAATATAAACAAATGATGATACTTCTGCCTCATCACATCTTAAGGTTCCCACATAGCATCCTAAAATTTATGGTTTCATGATAAAAAATTGATCAGGTGAGTATTATTTTTTCACAAAATATTCTCTCTTTAATCCAAAATCACTATTGGTTATTCCTTATAAGAGAGATCCAGTTCTAGTGGTATGACCTCTAATTTTGGTATATTTTAAAGAGTAGGTATACATTTCCTTAGAAAAAATACATGGAACACATCATGAACATAAGAGAGGTTTGGTGAAAGTGTGAAGTGATAAGAAACCATCCCATTCTGATAAAAAAACGTGAATGGGACTATATATTTATGTATAATATTTCAATTCATTATAAATCCCATAACCTACTTCATTGAAGACATTATTAGGAATACCTTCTCTTAAACTTTGAATTTGAGATCTCATCAATGAGTGTCAGTATAAATCATCTATCAACTCTAAGCTACCTTGATGTGCCGCGAAAGGCTATAACATTCCAACCATTTCCACTCCCACCTAAGGTCATAATATCTTTATTTGTATAATGTTTTCACAATATTTTATTATTTTACACTTCCCACCATAGAGTTATTTATAAGGATCCATTTGAATTCTCAAGTGAAAGTTATTATTGTAAGAACAACATACTAGAGGAATGTAGCGATCCCAAAAACCTTTGAAATATATAGAACATGATATCATCATATAGACCATGGTTTGAATGTTCCTCTCATTCTGACCATCATTATGAGGATGATATGTAGTGCTAAAGTTCAACTATGTATTCAATTCTAGATAAGTACTTCTCCAAAACATTGAGGAAAATATCAGATCCTGATTGAATATAATAGAATTTGGTACACCAAGAAATATTACCACCTCATAAAAATATATCCAATAAAGTTTATGAAGAGGGAAAATTATGTAATATCAATGAAATTTACTGAATTTCTTAGGTGTTTGACCATATCCCAAATAGAAATTTTCCCTTCATATGTTTTGGGGAGTCCAATGATGAAATCCATAATGATGTTTTCCGATTTCCATTCTAGTATGGGTAATTGTTGTAATATCCCCTTAGAATAATATATCTTAGACTTAACCTTTTAAAAAATTAATAATCAAGATACACACCATCCAATATCACTTTTCATGTTATCCCACTAGAAACACTCTTTCAGATCTTAATACATCTTCATATTTCGAGGATGAATTGAGAGAAATGATTTATGAGATTCATATAATATATCTTTCCTAAAATATGGTATTGATTATAAACAAACTCAACTTATTTACCTTATTATTCCATCACAATCCTGGTTAAACACAAGAACTTTTCTAACCTTATTCTATAGTTATGAATCCTACCTATGGACCTCTTTAATCTTATCATAGATGGATGATATTACATTCATCTGAGAAAGATAAGATCTTTCCCCTTTCCTCATGATTTCATGATCTATATAATAAAAATTGAGTAATATTGGATCTATTTTAATCCTCAACAAGTAAAAACTATCATGATATTTCTAACATAGAGCATCAGCCACCTTATTCGTCTTCCTAGGTTGGTAATGTATCGAACAGTCATAATCCTTTATCAAATCCAACCATATTCTTTAGGGAATATTAAAATATTTCTAGGTGAATATATATTTAATTATTTTATGATCAGTATATATATCATACATGTTACAATATATATATATAATTCCACTGCATCTTTAATGAAAAAATTACCATTGTTAGCTCTAAATCATGAGTTGGGAAATTTTTCTCATGAATTATTCATTGATGATAGGCATAATTTATCACTATATAATTAAACATGGGGATGCATACTCATCCCTTATATAATGCATCATTATAGATCAAAAACCTTATTCACTGTAGGGCAATGTAAGAACATGTTTTCTCACCAACCTCGTCTTTAGTTCCTTGACATCCTGCTCACATTCATTTGTCCATAACAATATGGACCCCTTATATTCAACTTGGTTAGTAGATTTAATATAAATAAAAAAATTATAAAAAATGTTGACAATATCTTTACAACCTAATAAAACTATAGATATTAATCACCATGTTCTATCTAGGCCATTTTTCAATAACTTACATCTTTTAATGATCCTCCGATATATCCTCACTAAAAATTATATGAAAGAATAATGAGATTTTTTTGTAACCAAATTCATAGTTCATAAATTTTGAATATATCTTTTTTTACTCATGGTATTAAAAGAATCAACTAATTATATTCATACTCCTCTTTGCTCTTGGAAAATATAAGAATATCATATATATATACTACCACAAATTGATTAAGTCAATATCTAATGGCTATATTCATTAAATACATGAAGATAGTGGGGGAATTGGTAAGTCAAAATGGAATAACTATAAATTCAAAATGACCAAACAATGTACAAAAGGTTATCTTGCGTATATCCTCCCTATTAACCCTCAAATTTGGACATCTAGAATAAAAGTCAATAATGGAAAATAATGGAGCTCTATAAATTTGATCAAACAATTCATCAATATAGGGTAGAGGATTCTTGTTCTTGATAGTGATCTTATTACGTTCTTGATAATTCATGCAAAGATGCATCAAACCAACTTTTATTTTAACAAAAATAATAGGTTCATCCCATGGAGACACACTAGGGTGTATGAAACCCTAATCAATATTCTCATGGAATTTATTCTAAAATTCTTATAACTCAATTAGGTCCATTCTGGATGTATGGTTTAACACTATGTAGGGGGTTTATTGAAAATCAACTTCAAAATTCAGGGAAATTATAAGAAAGTATTTAGGAAATACACTAGTTTAACCTTGAATAGTAGTAATATCTTTGATGTTTCATTTCTATCTAAACATTTTTGAAACATATACCTCATGAAAAGGTAATAAGACCCATAAAAATAAATTAATTTATAATAGAATATATAATATATCCTCAAACCGAAATAAGATAATATGTTGATTCAGAATACCAAAAATAAATTACCGCATCAAAAAATGATATAGTATCTATATAGATAGTGATTATTAATGCCCAAAATTTCATAAAATTCAACTAGAGGTTAATCACAAGATTTTCAGGAAACACATTCCCAAAAAATAGTATTTCAGAAATGATATAGACTTGATAAATGATCATAATACCATTAGGAGTTTTTTTTAAAACTCAACATTTAATCATTGAGGTGGTGGCATGATACCCTTATAAATTTTTTTAGACATGGAATAGTTATTAGAAACTAAATAAAATAAAACATTTTCATTTCAATAGTGAATGATAAGTGTATATTTCACCCCATAATTTTCATGATCCACTTCAAAAGTTATGATTTCATCATATTTTCTTCTTTTCCTTTTACTTTAGTGGTTGTTGAGGATTATTTTCCCCATTATCCCATGAATTGGGGAATTTTTTCACATAATACCTAAACTAATTGATTATAAAGAATTGAAGTATTAGTGGTGTATTAAATTGATCTTTATTTTCATTTATTTCATTTACTAGACTCTTAAAATCATTTCAACATTATTTTTCTCAATGGTCAGGCCTCCCACACTTGAAACGTCTTTTCATTCCTTTTAGGAAGTTACCTGAGTGTTATGTCCTACATTTGTTTTGTAATGAATCAAAATGTTATTAATAAATTTCCATTTGTTATTGACTTAAATTCCATATTATATATTGGGGTTATAGAAAACATATTCACTTTATTTTTTTAGAATATTAAATCCTATTGAATTTAAAATACCATTAAGAATCATAAACTTTGATAATATAGCCACTGACCAGTGATCATATGATTAGTATAAATATAAGGTTATGATAAATCCAAGTGAAACAGATTAAAGAAGCAATGACCCTAACTAGTAGGATTATATCCTATAAATACCATTTATTTGAGCTTCTGAGGGAGAAAAAGTCACTAGTATTTTCCCTTGACCAAGATTAAGAAAATATCCAATAACTAAAGAATGAGAAAAAACATCTATGGGAAATTTTGAAGCTATAAGGACCTAACCATAAGCATTAAATATTCTAGTGTTTTTGTACTAGAATTAATTTTCTTAAGATTTTAAGGATCTTTTCAGTTTAGAGTTTTAGAGAATTAGGGAAAATCATACAAAGTAAACTCATACATTACAAATGGACACTTCTACACAGTATCCATTTTTTTAATAAAACAAAAGTATTTATAAACAAAAATGATTTATTTTCATGATAAATCAACATAATTTTATTCATTACACTATAATTTTTCCTACATTCCCTTACACCCTATGAAAATGATGTTAAAACATGGGATGGGCACAAAAATCCTAGTAAGGTACATAAAAAGAAATAAAACCATTACTCCAGTGAAAAACATGAAAATACTTAATATACTTATCTTTATCTCATCATTCTTTGATTTCATATAATTAATATTTTCTATATAAAAAACATACATTTTTCTTAATGAAAACTTTTAAAATCCTTCTAAAAGATAGGAAACTTGGGGAATCATTGAAATAACTAGAATTAATACTCATCAAAGAGCTTCATAGTTAACTTTCAATCAATAAAATTGAGTAACGATCATAACTACTTATATATTAACAATCATATTTAATCTTTTAATAAAAATCATAGTATATTGGCATTATATCTTAGGATAAACCTAATTGGTTATCTCTATCTAATATATGTACTAACCATAAAGTCAACTTCCATACCCAATGAATTGGAGGTTATAACATAACCACCATTCCTTAGTATATAATAAAACCAAATATCATCATAAAAATTCCAAAGACCCATACATAAACAAAAATCATGAAATCTTATATCTTAAAAAATTTCTTAAGTAAAATAACCTTTTTATTTTAAAATCACTTATTTTAAAAAAAATCCACACATACAAAGGAAAAAAATTTATTTGAAAATAACCATGTAAACTTGTAAAAGAATATTAAAATAAATAATTAATTATAATGACAATAAAATCAATTCAATCCATATAAGTTAAAACATTCCTTTTTTATTTTTTATGAAATGTCACAAAGTACCTTGTTTTGAAAATGAAAAAAATTATTCTTTTCAAACCATTTTGTAAAAATTCAAATATGGGTAAAAATGACTTTATAAAATCATTGAATAATAATAATAATATTATTTAAATAATTTTTTGAATAAAATCATATGGATATAGAAGAGAAATATACTTATGGAAGCATTGAAAATATAATTTTTAAATGAAATTCCTTTACCTTGAGTCTGAATAATCACATACATTCTTTGAATTACATAATAATAAAATTTTGTAAATATTTTAGTTGGTTAAGAATATTTTTTTAATATCATTATTATTTTATATCACTTATTTTCATGTTATGTATAATTACATAATCATTTAAATTCACGTTGGGCATTTTGAAAATATTTAGTACTTGAGCCGAAACATTACTTCGATATGTTGAATATGGGAGAAGTGGTCATTATACAATTATCTACAGAATAATAATAATGAAATAATAATAATTTTTATATATCAAATATATTTTTAATTCCATCCATTTAACATGGTTATGAAAAATGAACTACTTTATAATCATGTAGACAGTTGGTCGTACCTACAGATTGGTAATGTTTCCATTTTTGAATGATCATCATTGAAAGAATGTAAGTATTATTTTATATTTAAAAAATAATAATAATATGATTAATATAATATTACTCATTTAGATAGATTAATATATATCATCCATGTGATGTGGTGATGAAAAATGTATCACATCACTTTGTAGAGATGATAATTTGCACGTACGCCTGAACGACATTATCATTTTTATGTGCATGGAAAGGTAATAAAGAAAATGATTTATTATGTTTTCATAATGATAAATATTTAATGGATATAAAATATAAATAAATTTCATAATTATTACCAATCTTGAGAGATAGGGATGGAAAATTAACAACAACGGTTTGTGGGGTGGTATTCCATTATACACAGGAATGATAAATTATTTTCCTATTTGATGGAAGTGGAAATGGATATATGTCATTAAACTAACATAATAAAATATAAGTATATTTAGGGTAATATATTTATTATTTTATCATGATTTAAGAAGGTTTTAGGTATGTTTAAGATTAAATGAAACAAAAATGATCGATTAAAAATGATACATCTTCTTTGGACAATCTCCTTTTCCTAACATCTTAAGACCACTAAGGTTGGTGTTATACATAAAATAAAACCTATAAAATAATGTGAGTGATTTTATAAAGGTTTTTTGTAGGTATTTGTTGAAAAAATTGTATTTATGAGTGAATAAATGAGAATAAGATATGTTATTTTATAAGAGAGGGGAGGGACACTCTAAGAATTTCTCAAAATATTAAAATAATATAATTTATTTTAAATTTAAAATTGCTTGAAAGTTATTTATTTAAAATATAAGATGATTATGGGCCTAAATAATCTATTAATATAAAAATTAGATAATTTTGGACTATATATCTACCCTTATCTATTGGTTTTAACCCTTATTTAACACCATTGACTCTAATAGCGACAACATGGATTTTTACTATCTAAGGGTTAATATAGTTACTATAAAATGAAAAGTGATACATAAATGGACATGTTTAATATTTTAAATCTTATCCTAATGACTTGGAATAATATTTTTTAAATTTTATAACATTTAATAAAATATTACTTATTATTAAATATAAAAAAATGTCATTTTTAGTACTATTCTTTACTTTGACTTTAATAATATCAATATAACAATTATAATTTTAAAAAATATTTTATTATATCTATAATATTTCAATATAATCAAGAAAATTCTTATATCACATTAATTGTCTCAAATTATATTTATTTGAATAATTTGAATATCATTTATTTGATTTTCCATTAATTATAAAATTATTACACCAACACTGTACAAGAATTTAAGGTAATTATTTATTCACTAAAAAATAAAAATAAAATATCATTTGACGGTAAAATTTTATTATTTAAGATAATATTTATAGTCTAACATATACTTTGGATTACACATTATTAAAAATATTACACTTATTAAAAAAAAGAGTGTGACATGTTTGACATTTCTTTAAATAAAATACTACAAAAGTCATAATGTCATCCAAGTGAAAAAAGGTCATAAATTCAACCCTTGTACGATTATGATTGAGATATACTCATCCAATAAAATTTAATCAAGTGTTAAAGTAATTTTATTGTCCTTATAATTTTATTTTTAACCTTTAATTAATCGATTTACCCTTAATAATGGTAACAAAAGTTACAAAGTTTCCTATTCATATTGTAAAAAAATAAATGGGTCATATTTACTAAATTTGGCCCTCTAATTAAAAATATATAAAAAATTTATAAAAATTAAAAACACAATAGTTCTGAATTTAATTTAAAATTAAAATGGAAAAACACCGTAAAAAAACTTATTCAAAAAATGCCTGTTTTAATTATAAAATAATTTTATACAAAATTCAAGAATAAAATCCATTTAAAAAAAATATTTGGATAATTTTAAATAAAAATGAATTAATGAAAATTTAATATTACTCCAAAGAACAATTTTTCCATGTAAATAAATTAAAATAAAATACTGCTTTCAATAATAATCAGTATTTTTCACCATTCCTCGCAAAATCCATATTTTATAAAATTATAAAAAAATTGTCCTTATATAATTTTCAAATTATTAATTAAAAAACTAAATTAGTTTTTTAAAATACATTTTAAAAATTTTAAATAAATTAATTATAATGATCACCCAAAAAAATAAAAATCAATTTTGAAGAAAACATATTTTTAAATAATAAAATGAATTTAGTAAAAATATAGTTATTATTTAGAAAGCATTAATTTATAAATTTTAAATAAGTAGGACCTTTTTATATTTCATATTGTAGTTAGAAAATTTTATTCCCACCAATTTAATGGATAGGTTATAACTATCTCATTAAACAATAATATTTTATTATTACATATTTTGTACGCTATCAAACATAGTTTTTTTATTTGTAACAAAAATTAGGATGTTACAATCTTCCCCTTTTGGACATTGAGTCCTCCCAATTCTGAACTAAAGATTTAAAACTAGGGATTTTACTTTTTAAAAAACCTTTATTGAAATCCCAGATCATATAAAGGGTCAATAAAGATTCTACTTGAAAAGATAGCAAATGGAATTATGAAGGTTATATAGAATAACACAAATTTGGTTTCTAAATAGGAGAAAATTACTAAGAAGTGAAAACATAGACATTGAAGAAGAAACTAACTCCCAATTACTGATATAGAACACTATCATGAGAAAGTTAACCATCATAAGATCTTAAATCAGTATTGGGCTAAAAGACCATTGATTCCTCAATAGGAAAAGAAAACAAATATTGATTTGTTTTTAAAATATTTCTGTTGAATAATTTTACTATATTGACTAATAAAATAAGTAAATATACTTACTTGAAATGAATAATTTCACCCCTTAATGAATTTTCACCCCAAATCATATTTTTATCTAAATGATGAGTATTAAAGAATAATTTTTCTTTTATAAAGAATTAGAATCAACATATATGGATCAAAAAACAAAAGAAAAATAATAATATATTCCACATTTATTTAGGAATTAACCAATATAATAAATTAGTTGGGATAAGATAATATAATTCCACAAAATAAGTAATCCTTTATAAAAATAAAAATAACTTAAATATCTCAAATTCGGCAATAATTCAAAATGTTCAACATAGAAAATTCAGTAAATTATCCTTAAAATTCATAAATAATATTCTATACTTTGAGTAAAACCCAAAAAAAAGAAGAATTTGATCACATAGTTTTCCTGGATAAATTTTAATATTTTTCTCCAAATAACATTAATCATTCTTAATGTCTCATACAAGAAATATAATTCCCTAAATCAAATAATCTATAAGATATGATAACCACTTTCAAAAATAAACTGAATCACCATAATTCCATAATTAAATTATATTTTCTTCCTAAATATAATCCAACCTTTATTCATGAAATAAAATTACATAGTATTTTGGTTTCCTTAAAAATACCATGCTTCCCAAAGTTAAGGTGATCTTATTATGAAATAATTTTAATCAATTAACAAAAATATCAATTTTAAATCCATGGTTATTTATAAAATAAAAATTATTTTCCCCAAAATGAACCTATCCTTTGTCTACCAGTTCATTTAAATAAAATTTTTTTATACTAACTAGGACATCACGTAGACCATTGGTAGGTGATTCGCCCTTGTCACCCTTTAGTTGTGGGTTCAATCCCCATTACCTTGTCGAACGTGACTTGTTTTCACCCATACCATGGGTTGTCCTCTTTCTAAAACTAGATTAATATAATCCGTATAAAATTTATAAAACTTGTGAAACATCCTTAAAATTAACCTTAATTTATTCAACATTAATGAAATTTTTTAACCTCAAATTTTATCTTATACCATTCATTTTTCATCCCAAAATATAATAACCCATAATTACCTCAAAAATAAATGTATCTAGAAATACCATTAGTCACATTAAAATTTCATAACTTAATTCATCATAAGAGGTTTCTAATACAATTACTATATGATCAACATTAAAATTATATAACCATGGTGGTATCCATAAATATTAAAACATCATAATCTAAAATTTTATCTAAAACATCATCTGATACCAAATTTAATGACCCAAATATAAGAGTTACATATTCTAGTTTTTTTATAACAAAAATTAACTTTATTAAAATTCTAAGGATCCTTTCAGTTTAGAGTTTTAAAGAATTAAGAAAATTTATTACAAAGTAAACACATACATTACAAATGGAAATTTCTATATAGTTTCTATTTTTATCATAAGATAAAGTATTTTAAAATAAAACATAATTTATTTTCATGATAAATCATCATAATTTTCTTCTTAACCTCATACTTTTCCCTACTCCCACTTAAAACCTATCATTTTTTAAAACATTGGATGAGAAAAAAAGGATCTATAAGTGGCATAAAAATAAATAAAACCATTAGTCCACTGAAAAAAATAAAATCCATAATATAGATACCTTTATCACATTATTCCACAATCTCATTTAATTAATAATTTCAATATGAATAGCAAACACATTTTTCTCAAAGAAAATTTGAAAAACCAAAAGAAAACATAGTGAAATTAGTGTATCATCAGAGTAACCACCACAACTACTCATGGAAGAACTTCATAGTTAACTTCCAATAATTAACTTAGAGTAACCATCACAACTACTCATATATTAACCATATAATTTAATCTTGGAATAACCATTATAGTATTTTCTCATTATCACTTAGGAGAAACCTAATCGGTTAAATCTATCTCATATATAGAATAACCACAAGGATGACTTCAATACCTAATGCATTGGAGGTTATAATGTAACCACCCATCTATAGTTTTTCAAAAAAACCACCCATAATAATAAAAATTCTAAATAACCATACATAAACATAAATCAATAAATATTTCATAATAAAAACATTCTTAAGGAAAATAACCTTTTCATTTTGAAATCATTAAATTTAAGAAAAACTACACACACAAAATATGAATTTTTCATTTAAAAAATAACCATGTAAAAATATTATGAAATATTAAAATAATTAATATGTTATGGTAGTGGTAAAACCCATTCATTCTGTATAATTAAAAAAACATTCCTTCTATATTTTTGTTGGAAATTTGATAATGTACCTCCTATAGAAAATGACATAAAGATTCCATTCAAACAAATTTTATAAAATTAAAACATAGGTAAAAATTAAATTTAAAAATTATAGAATAATAAAAAATCTTCTTTATATCATTCTTATAATATATTCATTTGGATATGTAAGAAAAATAGAGCTTTGAGGGAAATGTTGAAAAAATATTTTTTTTAAAAAGTGACATACATTGTGTCAGACTCATCATGTGAATTATTTATCTTCCTGAGTAATATTTTTTTTAATTTTATAATTTATTAACAACCGTTTTTAATTTAATTATTATTTTATATCACTTATTACTATGTTATATAAAATTAATTAATCATTTAAATTCACGTAGGGCGTTTTGACAATATTCAACACATAAGTCCAAAATGAATTCGGTATGTTGAACTAATGTCAAATAGGTCAATATTAAATCATATCCATAATAATAATAATGAAATAATTATAATTTTTATATATCATTCAAAATTTTAATTCCCTAAATTAAACATGATTATGAAAAATGTTCTACATGGAAATCTTGAAGATGACATGTCGTACATACGCATGAGTAATGTTTACATTTATAATTATTATTATAGAAAGAATTTAAGTATTATTTTATATTTCCAAAATGATCATAATATAATTAATATAATATTAATAATTTAAATATACTAATATATATCATCCAAGTGATTTGGTGATGAAAAAAAATCACATCACTTCATGGAAGTGATAATTCACACATACGCACGAATGGCGTTTTCATTTTTCTATGCACGGAAAAGTAAGATTGTGATTGATTTATTATCTTTAAATAATGATATATATGTCCAAAATATCAAATAAAAACATTAATTCCATCATTATAACATGTATTGATATATGGTGATAGAAAATTAATTGCAACAGTTTGGGAGGCGGTAGTCCGTCTTACACACAGACGATGAATTATTTTCCCATTTGATGGAAGTGGAGATGGATAGAGGTAATGAGACTAACATAATAACATATAAGTATTTTTTTGATACTGGATTTATTATTTTTACATTGTTTAATAATGTTATAGGGATGTTTACGAATAAACAAGATAAAAACTCTCGATTAAAAACAATATATTTTCCTTATAAAATATCCATCGCTTAACACATTATTACCACTAAGGTTGGTGACAAACCTAATGGAAGAAATCTATAATGAAATGAGAGATTCTAGAAAGGTATTTTTTTTGTAATTTGAAGAACCAAAATAGGTTTTTTGTGTGAATAAAACATAATAAAAAGTTCCCTTTTATAAAAGAGGGGAGGGGCACTCTTGGAATTTTTCAAAATATTAAAATAATAGAAATTAATTTTCACTTATAAAGAGATAAAAAGTGGGTTATTTAGAATATAAAATTATTATGGGTCAAAATAACAACATTTAATAAAAATTAGATGTTTTTTTCTTATATTTGTTTCCTCATCATTTTATTTTAACCCTTATTTAACCCCTTTAACTTTAACCGTGAAAACATGGATGTTTTGAATTTGAGGGTTAATATATTTACTATAAAGAAAAAAAAATCTATAAACAGGCCATGTTTGATATTTTAAACCTCATGCTAATAACTTTTAATAATTATATTTTTTAAGGAATTTTATATCATTTAATAAAACACTATTTATTATAAAATATCCACAATGTAAATTTTTAGATATATTCATTACATTGACTATAATAATATCAAGAAAACACATATAATTGAAAAAAATATTTTATTATATCTCAAATAGTTCATGGTAATCAATTAGATTATATTATGAAATTAATTATCTCAAATTATATTTATTTTACTATTTTTAATACCATTTATTTTATTTTCCTCAAATAAAACAACTAATGCATCATCATTGTGCATGCATTTAAGATAATTATATTTTTTATTAAAATTTAATATAAAATTCCATGATGAAGATAAATATTTTAGTTTTCAAAATACAATTCATAGTTGAACATATACCCTTGATAACACATTATTAAAAAAATTATACTTATGAAAAAACAAAAGTGTGACATGTTTCACATTTCTCTAAATAAAATGCTATAAAATGAATAATATCATCCAAGTGACTCTAAAAAGTCATTAATTTGACCATTGAATGATTAATTTCATTATATACTCATGCAATAAAATTTAATCATCTGTTAAGTTAAATTTATTATCCTTATAATTTTTTACCTTTAATTACCAGATTTACAATTTTCAGTGTTAACAAAAATTTCTAAGTTTACTATTTATATTTTCAAAAAATAAATGGGGTATTTTTAATAAATTTATACCGAGTGATTAATAATATTAAATAAATTTTTAAAAATTTAAAACATAAATGTTTTATAATTTAGTTTAAAATTAAACTGGTAAAACTCAACGAAAAATATTTTTTTTGGAAAAAATGCCCCATTTAAATATAAAATTATTTTATACTATATTCAGGTATAAAATCAATTTAATAAATAATAATTAGTATACTTTTAATAAAAATTAAATAATTAATATTTAAAATTAATCCAAAATACCATTTGACCATGTAAAGAGTTTAAAATAAACTATAGTTTTTAGTAAAAATCAGTATTTTTAATTATTCCTTAAAAAATAAAAAAACTTTTATCCTAAGATATTTTTTAAAATATAAATTAAAAAATTAATTGAATTTTGTAAAATACATTTTCTGATATTTTCATAATTTAATTATAACAATCACCCATAAAATGAAATAAATATAAATTTTGAGGAAAACATATTATTTTAAGAAAAAATTACTTTACTAAAAATCTATGAATTATTTAAAAAGAATTAATTAATACATTATAAATGGGTAGGATAGATATATATTTTATAATAATGTTAATAATATTCATTCCTACCAACTAAATGGATATGTTATAATGACCTCATTAAATAATAATATTTATTTCTTGCATATTTTTTACTTTATCGCACATAATATTTTTTTTATTTTAAAAAATTATTAGGATGTTATAGAATCTCATTGAGATCACGATCCAAAACATGTATGCTGAACCAATCCATAAAAATTTCACAATCTTGTATCTTACCCTTAGAGAGTTTTCTAATATAATAAAGGGATATGTATTAAGACCTTAATAATGTGAATATGAATACTGTGTTTTCCAAAGAATAATGGTTACATTTACTCCTTATTATTGTTACTTAATAAGTCGTTTATTATAAAAATTAAATTTCGATATGATAAAACATAAAATTGTATTTTTGGGTAATATAAAATTTTAATTAAGACATTTTTTTGATTAATTCATGAATTGTCAAAATAAATGATAGATTAAAAAAATAATACTATTAAGTATTTTTTTAAAATATAAATGATAATATAATTTTTATGAATTAAAATATAATTGTTTTAAGGGTTCAAAAACTTTTATTGTAAAAAAACCATCAATTATATTTTTTTTAAAGATGGAAATTAAAATATTAATATAATTATTTGGATATAATAAATATTAATTTTGGAATAATTATTTTGAAATTTTCTAATGGTGAATTTATCATAATTTTCTGAGATAATCAATTTTTTGGGTAAAAATTAAATATTTTATAAAATACGGTGTGTAGTAAGACATCATAAAATACCAAAAATCGATTTAACAAATGATATAAATTATATACATAATAAAATATATATTTACTATTTAATATAATGTGATTTAGTGGTAATTTGATTAATTTAATAATGCCTTTATGAATCCTCCAAAACCTATATTATATTTTAAGGTTTGAAATTTTTTTCATTATAGACATGTCTCAATTCCACCTAACCAAGTTTAATATATTATTGATTTAGGCCCTTGGAATTATAAAATAATGAAAACCACTTTTTTTTATATAAACCATGGGATTATTTGTGGTTTTTATTACTTTATTATATAGATTCCAAAAGATATGCTTGGGAAATAATAATGAACTCCCCAAACTTCTCATACATAAACCACCCAATATCACATTCCTCTTCACTAATTAACCTTGTATCATATCCTCAATTTCCCCTTAAATCTTCAGATTCCTCTCAATGTTCACCCAATCCCTCTATATGCTCCTACAAAGCTTTTGGTATCACCCTCTAAAGGTAAGGGACCTTCCCATCTCTTCTTTTCCATTCAAGAACCTTCTTTATAATTTTCCTTTTGAATATAAATTTGTTGTGTTGTCATTGATTTATAAATATATATTTACTATCCAATTTATATCCTAAAAACGAGATATCGTTTATCCTCTCTCATTATAGAATTTACCTAATCTGTTATTATTCCAAATTTTATTAATGGATACTCTTTTTCTTTTCTTTCTTAAAGAACCTTATTTAAGTAATGAATTTTGTTTTAAAATTAATAATGTTGGATAATCCCATTCCATATCCCACTTACTTCCCCTTTTACATCCAAATTATGAGAGACCCCTTTCACCCTCATTAATATATTTTATGTATCTTTAAGTACTTCCATTATACTGCCAATATTTTTCTCTAATTTTTCATGCCAAATGATTGCATCGTGAATATCCACCCCCATTTATACTCAAGGTTATTCACCTAGATATACATATCCTTAACTAATTTAGAAAGTCAATTTTTATAACCCAAACTCCTTGATCACAGGGTTAATATTTATGAAATACATCCTTATTTTGTATGATCTTTGTGGCACTTTTATGCATGTACATGATATTAAAGTGACATGTTCTACCAGAATTATATTGTGCTTCAATTTATTGGGTATTTTTTTAGACTCATAAGAAATAATTAATGGTATTAGGGAGTGAACCTAATATACTATTGGACTTTTTCTGATGTGTTACATATTCTTGGAGGTTAGCCTTAACCTATTTTTATGATGTCATGTTGAAAGTTTTTCCACATCCCTTTATTGACTTTAGGTTATCATGCTATATTATGTCTATTCATTCATATTTTTGATTCTCACACCTTTTAAGTCACATTTAAATTCCGGTTTTCTCACATGTAATACTTTATTCATGTTATTCATTTTTTATTCCCTTACTAGGATTTATAGATCACCCCTTTATTATGTATGTCCCCTGGTTATATAATTAAAAACTAATAATGATGGAAAATTATGACCATGTTAAGGAATTTTTCAAAAATTACAATGTACCCTCAATTTTAATTTGTTATATAATGTAATAAATTCCCAAATACTCTATATTTCTTGATCTTATAGGTTTTATTATGTGTATTCTTATACACTAAATCATGATTTTATGTGTAATAAAAACAGGGGTTGTCATAGTGGGTATTTAAGGAAAGTTATGTTATTATTTGCAATTAGGATTAGGAAAATCAAGAGAAATCCTTAGGGATATGAATAAATAAAATAAAATAATCCAAAATTTTTGTAAAGTATAAGGTAAGTGGTTTACAAGAAAATATATCCCTATCTGGACACTACACGTGATGTGGCTCTAGAATAGAGGTACCTAGGTGAAATAATCCCCAAAAGGTCACATTAAGATGAACTTAATAATCACCCGGTGCATTACTACAGGCCTTGCTACACACTTGGTCTGATATTCATGGAGGATATTCTTTGGTAAATTCATAAGCTCATTACAAACCATTATTATGGAACAAAAATTCCCATAAGAGTATATGTTAGGAAATGGACCACAGATAAGATATATTGAAGCCTTGGCATTCGTAATTTAAGTAATGAATGAAATTTATTAATAATCTATTTAATATTATTGGATTCCCATTTATGTGTTTTGTATATTATAAAAACTCATCCTTAATTTTAACTTTACTCTCGCTAATATCTAGAAATAGGAGGAACCGAGTAAATAAACAATGTGAAGGGTAATGTGATGACAATCAAAATGAGATAACCAACCCGATGGGAGAAGAAATTGAAATATTTATGATAAAACTCTTTAAGATTACTCAGGTATAGAATAGAAACCTAAATCAGGAGGAATTCCCAAATCCACCAAATAAAGTGTAATTTTCAATTGATACCTTTACATGAAAAAGGCTTACACCTTTCAATGGATCATCTAATCCCTTAATCATGGAATAATAGAGAAACTCCATTGAGAGGATATTCTCCATCCTTCAATGTTCTGATCAAGAGAAGGTCATAATAGAAATTTAATTTATGGAGGGAGAATATTATTATTGGTGTAAATTTATCAATAATAGTAAGGATGAGGAATATATCAAAGTGATTGGGTGGAATGAAATTCAGAAAATATTTTTCATTAAATATTTTCCTGGAACTATCCTACTTAAGTAGGAAAAGTGATTTACTTACCCTAAAAAAGATGATCAATGCACTAGGGTGTATGAGGAAATATTTATAATACTTGAATGATATTCCTCCAAAATTGTCATTATTCCCTAATGAAATGTTTATGGATTATTTGATGGCATAATACTAAATCATGGAAAAGCCATAAAAATCCAAGAATTTTATAGCTATGAGGAAATTGTCTAATGTTCCCTTAAAGTAAAAATGGAGATCATAAAACATCAATAGTTTCATAGTGATAATATTTAGAGATAGGAATTTAACTCTATAGGTTATATGGAGAAATCTAATGGTGGTAATAAATTTCAACATCCAACTTTTCAAAAGTGTCTAAATAAGAACCCTAGAAATTTCTTAAAGGGGATGAAGAAATTCTTTAGGTGTGGGAAGGAAGGGAACCTAGTTAGTGATTAGTGATGGTAGAAACCCACTCACATGATGTAGGAATAGAATAATTCTATCAATCCTTATCCTACCATTCATTATTTCAACTATAATGAACCAAATAACTTTGCAAACCAATGCACTAAGCTAAGGGTGATTAAAGAAAATCATTGAAAATAAGCACGCACGCCACAAGGGAGAGCTTATGCCATCATAACCACTAAGGTGGATCCTGAAAAATAAGTGGTGATAGGTACATTTTTTTTCATTCATTAATATAGAATATACCTTTTGATTCTTGTTCTGGTAATTCCTTCATATCACACAAGTAGAAATATTCACACACCACCACAGAGCATAGAAGTAGAGCTACTAGTGAAAACTAAAAATTGGTAAATTATTGCATTAAAAGTATATAACTACTACCCTATTAAAACATAAGATATAAACTTTCTAGTTAACCTTATGATACCCCTTTAGTGTAATTTTATGTAATTCTTGGTATGTATTGGGTTTCTTTACATATAAACAATATAAATTGATGTGAGAAGGAAATTAGTCTCCATATCGCGAATCATCCTTCGATTCTATACATGTTCTAGGAGGATAATGAATATTATTTAGCACCAATATACTAAGCATGGATATTATTTCACTATGAGTAAGAGTATCCATCTAAAATTATTTAGTTTAAGGAAAATATCTTCCATTATGAAATGACTATTGTGAGGGAATATGCTGATGTGTTTTCTGAATAATTTTGTGCTCATCCCCCTAGTTAAGAGGTTGATTTTACAATTGATCTTATACCTAAGGACTAGAAAATATCCAAGACAAAATAAAGAATGGAGGTTGTGGAACTTGAGGAGCTAAATAAGCAACTAAAAGAGAATTTGGATAAATGGTTCATACTCCCAAGTGCCTCACCTTATGGTGCACCAATCCTCTTCATCAAGAAGTAGGATAGGTTAATGTTAATTTTCATCAATTATCATGATCTCAACAAGATCTTGATAAAGAAAAATAATCCTCTACCATGGATTGATGAATTGTTTAGTTAGTGATATATAGCCTAATACTTCTCCAATGTGGATTATTGATCTGGGTAATATCATGTAAGGGTGAAGAAGGAGGATATCCCCAAGGCTGATTTCCATATATTTTATGGTAACTATGAATTCCTAGTAAATCCAATCGGACTCACTAATTCCCCTCCAATATTCATGGAATCTATGAATAATGTCTTAAGTGATTACCTTGATTTTTTGGTAGTATTTATAAGTGACATTCTAATATACCTCAAAAGTAAGTAGGAGTATGATGAGTATCTAATCATTATGTTGAGGACCTTATGACTGTATTAGCTTTATGTGAAGTTTATAAAATTCGAGTTTTATTTGAAAGAAGTATCATTCTTGGTTAGAATTATCATAATAAATGGGATATCTACAGACCATTCAATGATTGAAGCAATTTATGGATAACCAAATACAACATATATGATAGATATCTTATGTTACCTTGGAATGGATAGATATTATCGATGATTTGTAAGAAATTTCTAATGATTTTAAAACCCACAATCCAAACTAATTAATATGGGAGTCATGTTTGTCTTGAATAATGAATGTGAAGAGAGATTCATGGATTTGAAAGGTAGTCTTATTGGTGCCCTTTTACATATGCTTCCCAAAATTGGGGAACTTTTTGTGGTATACAATGATGATTTGAAGAAGTTATTGGGATTTATAAAAATTCATAATATCAATTTTTTAGCATATACATCAAGGCAATTGAAAGTTCATGAACATAACTACCCAATGAATGATCTAGAGTTTTCTAATATAATATTCATGCTAAAAATCTTATGGCACTATCTCTTTAGGGTGAAGTGTGAAATATATAAATATCATAATATCCTAAAGTATATATTCACACATAAATAGCTGAATATATTCTAGGGAATATGGTTAGTTCTAATTGAGGACCATGACTACTCAATCAACTACCATCATAGGAAAGACAAAAAATTTGAAGGCGCTATAAGTAAAATGTATTAATTTTTTTATTATTAATGAGAATTGAGAAGTATCTGATCTTCATAGACTTGAAAATGATGGACATGGTAATCATAAAGGAAGGAACACCATCAATCCTGTCAAAAATGATTTCTCAACCATCTATTCTCGAGATGATTTAGAATTTTAGAAGAAGGTGGAATTTATAAGAAAATGGAAGTCCCTAAAGTTTAAAATTAATGAAAAAGGATATATATTATTTCGGTCACCACTATATATACCATAAATCCATGAGTTAAAGAAGGATTTATTGAATGATTCATATAGATTGAACTTCTCCATCCATACAGGGAGAATGAGGATGTATTGAGATCTCTAAGAGCCCTATTGGTGGGAAAATATTAAGAAGGAGAGCTCAAAATATAAATCATGGTGTCCTGTATTTCAGAAAGTAGATTTTGAAAAAAAAATCAGGGGTATGATGAAACCATTACCCATATATACATGGAAATGGGAAAACTTAATAATGAATTATTTTCACCGGTATTCGATAGAAAAATGGGGGAAAATGCTATGTGGGTTGTGGTGGATAATATTTCATAAAATTTTAAATCCATTTAAATTTGAGAGGAATTCTTATTTTATCAACATGAAATCATATACATTATAGAATTAGTGATGATTCATGGAACACCACTATCGATTTTATCTGATCGAGATCCAATATTTACATCAATGTTTTGTATGAGTCTACAACATGCTCTAAATATTGAGTTGAACTTTATCCTATCTTATCACCCTCAAAATGATGGACACTATATGTAGACTATCCATACAATTGAGAACATGTAGAGAGAATGCTAAATGGAATTCAAAGGAGGATGGTATTAACATCTCCTTTTGGCCTAGTTCTCATATAATAATAGTTTCCACTAAAGCATTAAAATGGATCCCTATAAATAACATTATTGTAATATATTTAGAACACCTGTATGGTGGGATGAAGTTAGTGAACACAAACAACTGGGTATTGAAATGGTTGAGGAAATAGTGGAAAAGTAAAAAAATCATTCAACAGAACATCATGGTTACTCAGAGTCGACATAAGTGATATGATAAAAATCGTCGATGAGACATGGAGTTTGTGTTTAGAGATTAGTTATTCCTAGAAATATATTTATAGAATAAATTCATGATATTTGAGAAGAAGAGAAAAATTAGTATGGGATAAATTGGTCCCTTTGAGATCCCTAATCGCATCAGAATGATGGCCTATCAACCAAGACTCCCACCTAAACAATCTCAAGTTCTTGATGTGTTATATTTATACCTATTGGGGAAGTACATATCAAACTCCTCACATGCTATGAATCCATATGTGGTACCATTGGTGAATTATATTTCATATGATGGAGAACTGGTGAATATCTTAGATGATTCTAACAAAGTTATAGGAAATAAGACAATGCACCTGGTCAAAGTACTATAGAGAAACCACAGGTTCAAATAAATGACAAGGAAATTAGAGGAGGTGATGAAACATAATTACTCTAATCTGTTTTAGTGTAAGAAATAAAAATTTTGTGGGCCAAATTTCTAAGGGGGGAATATTGTAACAACCTAAAATTTTATAAATAAAATTCCATTTGTGATTAATTTGATTTCCATATTATCTATTATTGTTATAGAAAAAATTTTCACTTATTTATTTATTTTGGAATATTATATCATATAGAATTTAAAATTCCATTAATCATCATTAGTGTTAATAAATATCTCATTTAACAGTGATGATGTGATTATTATAAAGATAGGTATATGATAAATCCAATTGACACAGAAAAAATAAGCAATGTCCTCTATCAATAGGATTTTACCCTATGAAATCCATTTATTAAAGCTTATGAGGGAGGTAGAATCACTAGTCTTTTACCTTGAGCAATACCAATACGAGATCTAACAACTAAAGAATGAGTGAAACTATTAATGTGAAAATTTTGATCTCATCGAGATCACAGTCCAAACCATGTACGTTGAACCACCTAATGAAAATATCACTATCACACACCTTAACCTCTGGGTGTTTTTTGGTGCAATAAAGGGATAAGTATTAAAACCCTAATAATATGAATATGTATATTTTATTTTAAATAGAATAATGGTTATATTTACTCCTTATTTTTTTACTTTATAAGTAATGTTTTTATAATAATTAGATTTTAATACGATAAAAAATTGTATTTTTGTGTAATATGAAATTTCAATTAAGACATTACTTTTTTATGGACTCATGAACAGTAAAAATATATGATATTTTAATAAAATAAAATTATTATGTAATTTTTATTACATATAACTGATAATATAATTTTTATGAAGTCAAATGTAATTGTTATAAGGGTTAAAAAACTATTATTGTAAAAAAAACCCAACATTTCTCAATAAATGTAATTTTTTAATGATGAAAATTCACATATTTAATGAATTATTTGGATAATATAAATATTATTTTGATAATTATAACCTCAAAATTATCTAATGGTGAATGTTTCATAATTTTCTAAGATAATCAAAATTTTGGGTAACAATTAAATATGGTGTGTGTTATGACATCATAAAAGCCCAACAAGTGATGTAATAAATACTATAAAAGGTATCCATGACCAAATATATATTCAAAATTTAATATAATGTCGTTTTTAGGTTATTCTATTAATTTTATTAAGCCTTTAAGAATCCTCTAAGACATATATAATATTTTAAGGTTTTAGAATAATTTATTTATAAATATGAGTCACTTAAAAATCACTAAGTATAATATTTTACTGAGTTCATACCTTGGAATAATAAAATAATGAAAAACAATTCAATTTTGTAGAAACCATGGGGATAACCAATAGAAGGTTTTTGGTTTTGATTACTTTTTTATATATAGTCCAACACATATGTTTTGGAAATAATAAGGAACTCCCCTATATTTTCCTTTATAATCCTACCCAATCTCCCCTTATTCTTTACTAAAAAACCTTGTATAACCTCCTAAATCAATAATACGATCTCTAGTTTCATCCCAAGGTTCCCCCAATCTCTAAATAAGAACCTCCCAATATGTTTAAATCACCCTCTCTAGGTATGGGACCTCCCCCACTATTCTTTTCCATTCAAGCACCTTCTTTTTATTTGCCTTTTGAATCACAATTGATTATGATTTCATGAATTTATAAATTTCCATCTACTTTATAATTTATTTCCTTAAAATTAGAAATCATTTATCCCCTCTAATTATAGAATTTACCAAAGTCATTACTATACTGAAATTTACTAAGGGATCCTCCATTTTTCCTCTTTATTATAGAACCTTATTTATGAAATGAATTATGTTTTCCAACTAATAATGATGGTATATGACATTACATATACCTATTACTAACATTTTTATATGAAAGTAATGATATAACCCTTCCACTCTCATTGAACCATTTTATGAATCTTTAAATACTGCAGTTATACTTCAGAAATTTCATTGTGATTTTTCATTCAAAATGATTACATAATGAATATACAACCTCATTTACACTAAAATTCATTAACATATATGTAACTATCCTTATTTAATTGTTTAATTCCATGTATATTACCACAATATTTAATATTTGTGTTAAAATTAATTAAATACATCATTATGTTGAATAATATACATGGCACTCTTATACATGTACATGATATTAGAGTGATGGGTGCACTAGGAATTATATAGCACTCAAATGCATTGGGTAATGTTTTAGTCTCATTAAACATTATTTATTGGATTTGGTACTGAACATAATCCTTTTTGGATTTTTTTACACCATTTTATGATGTCTTGTAGGTTATACTTGACCTATGTTCATGATTTCATGTTTAAAGTTGTTTCCACATTCCCATTTTTATTTATGTTATCATGTTATATCATGCCTCAGTGTTCATCTTTATAATTATATCCCCCTTTAGGTCCCATTTAAATTACTATTGTCAAACATGTAACACTTTCTTATTTTTTTTTTATTTTTTTATTCCCTTATAATACATTATATCTCACCCTTTTCTTATGCATGTCCCTAGGTTATCCCATGCAATTTTAAGAATGATGGAAAATCATGAGCATGATAAGGAAGTTTTTCATAACACCAATGTAACCCCTAATTTAATTTGTGATTTAATGAAATTAATTACCAAATACACTAAGATTCAGGATCTTCTAGGATTTATTGTGTGTATTATTATATAATAAATCATGAACTGATGTCAAATAAAGAAAATGGTTGTCATATTTTTAGCATGTAGGAATTTGGGAATTCATCTTCCCTCCATGTGAAATACCATTAGATTTCCAATGAAACCCAATAGTCCTCTTAATATCATTAAAACCTCTAAAATGAGGGTTTCCACATTCCATTTACAATTTTAGTGCACCTAAAACTATCAATTCATAGCTTCCAAATTCACTTATGAATTATCACTTTTAAATACTTGGTTTCAAACCACCGATGAATTGATTAATATTTCCTTCTGGATTGATGATAAAACCATAGGCGTACCTTGCATATCTTTTAAAGTTTTCCTCATAGGTACAAATGGATTCATAATCTTGATTCTTTAACTCTAAAAAGTTCATCTCTATTTTTTCATGAGTAGTTTGTGGAAAGTACTTATTGATAAATACCCTTTTAAACTCCATACATTCCCTATAGTGGATTTATTATTCATTCCTTGTATTCTTGAAAAAATACCACTGTTAATCCTATTCATCTTCCAAGAGATATATTTCTAAGATAACATTATCATGTCCTAAACACTATAGAATGGAAAAAATATTTTCCATCCCATTGATATATTGTTCAGAAACTAGTAGATCTGATGACCCATAGACATAGGGTGGAATTTAACACATAAATCATTTAATGGAATGTTTATACCTCTTTATTGCATTAATAATATCAACATAGTCTGTGTTAAAACCTATATCTTGAGAATTTTGAGTGAGCATAGTGATAAGTTATTCCATCCCAAATCTTAAGAAATTTGGTTTCTCATGATTACAATTATTACATTAGCCATCACATTTTTTCGCTGGAATCCTTTAGGTTTTAATAATGGACTAAAACCAAAAACAACAGAGTGTATGCATCAAGATACAATAATTATAGTGAAAAATCATGTAATAATCGAAATAATTATTGATATGAATTAAATTTTGAAATATTTTTATTATATAATGACACTTTATGTTTAACCTAGGTTAGTCATGATACTAATCTATTCAAACAATTATTAATGTCTCATAAAGACAATTAATAATTAACCAAAGAATATCCCTTGAGAGTTTGTAGATTGGTTTACAGTCCTAGTCCCACTCATCATGCATCAATTAGAATCAATTTAATACTCAATATTATTTTTTTACTTATTACCCCTAGTTGTATCCATGCCACGACTGTTTCCACTTTCTATTATCCAGACAAGGATGCATTTTCTAAGAAAACACACAGTCTCTACATTACCATAATTTTAGGTTTTTATCCTATACGTAGACTTATACCTTGGGTTTTCATTAAATATTTATAATCCTAATATTGAAAAATAACTAAGTATTACTATGATATAAACTGAAGCAACCTAATAATAACACACATAAATATTACATAATTTTAGATTAATATTAAATAAATTTTATAATAATACATGATTGGGGACCATAAAAGTTTAGTGTCCTTGGATACAACATACATAAAATCCTTTTTAATAAAGGATAATCACCTCCCAAAGAAATTTTTTCTATCATTGTACTTTCCTTAAACATATCCTAATTAAATCCTTTCATTATAAAATAGGGAAAATGGAATCATTAGAAAGGTTGAACTAAGATTCTCATTAAGGGTATACATATGAGATATCAATCAGTGATCATAAGTAACCATAACATTATATGAACAAATTGATAATAGAATAAATTCATACCCAACCAATCAAATACCATTATTCACGAGTCATGGAATAAATATTTGTCATAAAAAAAGACAAAATTCATAAAAGTGAAGAATCCTCTTTAATCAATCATGACCTATGAGATAAAATCATAGACAATAGAATATGAAAATAATAAGATTAAACCAAAGATAACATATATAAATAGTAACATATTTACTTGTTAAGTTAAATATATCAAATCAAATCATCACATAAACTTATGGACATGAAAGTAGGTCGACATAAAAACATAGGGAATTAAAACAAGGGCCACAAAATTTTTTTTGAACATGAAATCAGGTTCACACATGAAATAGTTTTCTCATGAGTTATCTATCTTTACCCAATTCATTAGAGAATTGTATAATTGCAGGACCCCTTATAAAATAATAAAAAACACATATATGTGTGATTTTATATAATAAAATTTTGATCATATAATGATGTCATAAGACATGTAAAGGAAACATTCTTTATAAACATTTCATCATTTCATCATAACAAAACCTGTGAAAAAATACATGTTTCATAAAAGTTTCATCATAACTTAATTAACCCCATGGAAAATAAATGGCTTTAATAGAATCATCCTTAACTAATAATCAACATAATAAATGAAGATAAATAATATATATGGTATCATAAGACCATATCCCAAGTGAATAATAACAATCCTTAAATTATGTTGACATTAACAAAATCATAAAAAGAACATTCGAACATTTCTTGGAAAACATAAGAAAATATCCTTTTTCTTTTGATAAATTTTTAAATAAATATTTCTAAAATATTGATAAAAATATTTTTATTAAATATAACCAAGGAAAATTTTAAAGGAACCTTTAAATAAAATAATGGTCATGATGCTGTGAAAATCCATTCATACAAAATATCTTAAAAGAGAAAAATATTTTCACACTTTTTAAAAAAGTTAAAAAACACTTGTTTAAAAAACATTTTAAAAAAAATTACTATTAAATGTATGTAAATAAATTAAAATGTAATTAAAACTATATTTTTAAAAAATTTAATGTATTGGTAAAAACCTATATTATCAAATTTTAAAATCATGGACATGGAAGATAAATTTTGTAGAAAAAATTTAAATTAGGCCAACATTTATTTAAAAACATTTTCCATATCTTATTAAGTAAAAAAGAGAGTAAATTGGAAATAATACGTAAATTTTATATTAATAAACATAGTTTAAGAAAATATATGAGTTTTAATGTATAATATGAATATAATTTCCCTCAACATAAATTTAGCTTAGATAACCCTATAAAAATAAGATTGTAACATAAACCCTTAACTCAAGTATTGTCTTGCTTCACATGTGTTGAAAAATCACGTATAATAAATATAGATTTAGTATAAATATATTAAAAAACCATATTCATACACAAATTATTATTTATGATTCATTTATAATTTCAAAATATTCTTTTATCAATAACTTTATCTTTAAAAAGAACATTTGAGTGAAGCTAGTTCATTTTCCATGTATATTTCAATTCGACGGTTATGGTCATTGCATCTTGGATGTGATTTATTTTTATATATAATATTAATAATGAAATAATTACCATGTTTATTACTCTTTTAAACATTTATAATCATTTATATAAAGTAGTGATGAAAAATGAATTACATGATTTCATAGAGATGATTGTCCGTGCATACGAACGAGTGATGTTTCCACATTCAAATGAATGAAAAAAATAAAGTTAAATAATAATTAAGCTTTATAGATTCATTATTAAATCATAAATATCATATATATTCATTAAATATATCCTTATTTATATTCTTGAGAAATATAAATATAAAATTAATCACATTGCTTCTTTGAGGTGGAAGTCCACACGTTCACTTGTGCGACGTTATCATATTAAAATGTATAGAAAGGTAAGAAGGTAAATTTTTTATTATAATTCTAGAAGAATAATTATGTGACAGATATCATATATAAAACTTAATCCATAATTTTAAACAACCATTAATTACTGTGATGAAAAATGAAATACATCGCTCCACGAGCCAGTAATCCGCACATACACATGAACGATGATTTCTTTTCTAATTTAATGTAGAAGGAGATGAATAAATGTTGAAAAATAAACCAAATAACTTCTAATTATATTTATGATCCTATATTAATAATTTTATGATGGATACTATAGAATTATATATAGTGGAAGAATAAAAAAAATTGAATGTACTCGGTTTAGAGTTTTACCTCTTCATTGGGAAACCTCCTTTAGCTAACACTGTAGGAGCTGAAAGGATATTATTATGATAAAAAACAACCTTTAGGACATGTGGAGGTATTTTAGGAATGGATTTGGGTAGGTATTGGTTAAACTAGAAGGTTCATGAAGTATGGAGAAGAGAAGAGAGGTGGTTTTCTTTTATAAGTGTGGGAGATTACAGACACGGAAGTTTTCAAAAGATTAACATATATTATTGTCTTATTAATGAAAAATGGATCCAAAATGACTCATATTTTAAGATTATATTATATATAGTTGATATATGTTCATTGTAAACCTTACCATTTTAGTTTTAACCCTTTAAACCCCATTTAACTCTTACCTTGGCAACCAACTTTTTTATACCTACATTACTATTCATAATGACAAAAAAATAAGTTGAACTTATAATATTATATTAAATATGATGATTACAAATATGAAATATGTTTTAAAAGATTCAATTTTTATATGTGTATGAAATTCAATTTAAAATAAGTGCACAAAATCAAATAAAATAATTTTTTGAAATATACATTTCTATGTATAAAATAGTGTTTTACTTTCATTCCTTTCCCAGTAAAAACTATCAAAATACTGTCAAAATATTTGATTGAACAAATAATATAAAAATTAAATTAAAATAATTCATTAATAGTGTTTATTTTAATTTATTAATATAAAAATTATTTACATGTATAAAAATATTTTTTTAGAAAACATCTCTTTTTTACTTTCAAATGATTTTATTTTCTTTTCTAATGAATAGATAACTAAAGAATTCAGTTTCTATAGGTTTAAAACATACATTTTTATAATTTAGTTAGTCTTATTCATACATGTCAATCAAATGAATGTTCGATAACTATCATATTAAAAAATAATAATTCAATAGCATATTGTGGTTCATTTAATCTCAGTGATATATTTAAAGAAATATATCAATGAAATAAAATTTATTTAAATATAATTATATCATAAAATATAACATTGTTATATTAAGTCCTCCATTCACAATGTGATTTATAAGAGAAAACTCCAGTTCTTGACATAAGTATTATCTTTTTCTAAATCTTTTATTCTTATTCTTGCTATCCCAAACCATTTATATCCACCATAATATAATGAGATAAGTATAATTAATATTCCATGATTCTATTATATAAAATTAACTATCATTATTTTTTCATTTCCATACACTAAGGAAAATAAAGTAACATTGATATTGTGTACGTGTGAACTAAAACCTCCATAAATTAAAATCTTCCATTTTTCAAAAACACAACTCATAGATTATTTTAATGATGGAATTGATAAATAAATATGGTATAAATTATATTAATGATTTTAAAATTAAAATGAATATTTATTTTCAATCCCTATAATTTATTTAAAAATAAAAATGTGGACATGCATATGTGGGGACTACCACTTCTATGAATGATGAGTATTATTTTTATTAACAACCTAACATGGATTTTTATATAATTTTAATTAATAAACTAAAATTAAATTTATATAATTATTAAGGTTCTAAAATTATAAACCATTCCCCACCATTCTCCCATTATATGAAAAAAATGAAAACATCATATGTGTGTACATGCCACCATAAGAAAAACAACCTATAGCCATGAACCAATAACCACAGTCTAATTGGTCCATGGATATAGGTAATATAAATCCATTGACAGCTTTCCCCCATGAAAAAATCTCCCTAAAATGTTATTCTCATTCAGATTTACTCTCCCACCATCAAACTCAGGCCATCCTCTCCCACCCACCCACAGAGAATTTCCACTCCCAAAACCCTTATCCTCAGCCGATCGTCACCCAATCAATGTTACCTTATATGATCCTTATTAGTTTCTCCTTCATGGTTCCTCCATCCCTCGTCAACTTCTCTATTCATAGTTCCTCAATCCCTCATGAATTCCTTCCCTTCTTCATACCCTTATTAGGGCATTCCTCTTCTATTCAGTGCATCATCAAATGATTTCCCTCTTCACGATCAAGCTCCCATCCTCTACACAATCGAACTGACCGTATTCATGATCGAGATCCCCTCTTCAAGACATAGATCATAATTTAACTTGAGGTATGTTTCCTTGTGTATTTTTATAATTTCTATAAATTTTGGGTGAAATTGGCAGTCAATTTGGGTGTTTAATTTTTAGATTTCATAAGGATTAATTTCGGGTGTGTTCCATGAGTGGACCAGGCACAAATTCTTAAGGTTTGGGCACTGTGAGGCTTACCATTGAGTTTGGAATTTATTATGATTTATGTTTTTTGGTTTTAATTGTCTAGGTTATTAATTTAATGGTTTTTATTGATCAGATGGACCCACTTGGACTCAAAGGAAGTCAGTATGAGCATAGGATGGATCTATGTTTCATTGGTTGAGGTAGGCGGCCTTGTCTTTATTGATTCTATTTCTTAATTAGTGATTTTATGTTCATGATCCATAATTATTATTATTTCTTCATGTTTCATGACTTACATGATCTCATCCATAGATTAGGATGGGATCATATTAGATTAATAATCAAAATGGACAACATAACTTGCTCAATGGTTTGATGGGGGGACCCTATTAGTTGAATGAGTTCCATTGAACCTCTTCATGGCTTACTTGGACAACACCTCATAACACTAAAAATGTTCATCCTCTGAGTTCACTGTATAAATTTGAAACTCCAAAATTAGTGTGTTGAAATTTAACTATGCTTCTTAGTTTAATTATTATTTTTTTAGGAATTAATTATGAATTATTGGATGATCAAAGGAAGCTATTTATGCATTATTATAGGTAAATTTACAAGGGTATTTATTTATATAATTTATTTATTTTTTCTATTATCATTATAATTGTCACTATTATTGTGTTATTTTTTAAAATGGAGAGGCATTTAAGACTCATGGATGTGATAATTTTAGGAATAAGTCTTATTGAATTTAAATAGGATACTATATCCATTTTTATCATATATTTAAATAGAAAAAAGAATACATTGAGAGAAATGATGTACCCAACACCATTGTTGATACATAAAATGTGGAAACTCATTGTTCTGCTATACTCACTAGAAATAATCGTTTGATCCTCAAGAATCTTAATCATTGATTCTAACATTTCTAGTTTCACAAGATATTTATATTCTTCATCCTTAAGGGAATGTACCGTTTATATTAAATATGTGTGTAATTTAATTTACTAAAAATACATGTTGTATTTTAAGATACATATAGTATCCTTTACTAAATATGTAAGAAATATCATTAATTATATCTACTTGCAACACAAAATATGAAAGTACATTGAAATTTTAGAGTAATAGCCATGGATCTGTATCCATAGGAAATAATAACCATGGCTATAGGTAATTTATTCCCATGGTTATAACATTTCCCCATGGCTGAAGCGCCTCTCTATAATTTCAAACCCTCAGGACCCTCACAACACTCCTTCCCCAAGACTCCTCTCGAACCTACATCCCAACCTCCCCATAACCCTCGTCCTCCACGTGGTTATAACATTTCTACGATCCTCCTCCTCCAAAGCTACCCAACCTACCCATAATCCTCCACCGACACAACTACCTCCCTCCCCACTATTACATCTGCGACGCTAATCTGACAGAGTCTCCCCACCACCTCCTCCAATGTTCCTTGAACATGGCCACCCCACTTATCTATGATCCTCATTCTAATATGTAGCTCCTATATGGCTCCAAAGTGGCTCAAACATGACTTAGAAATGACCACACACCTACTGAGATCCTCCCCATTTGACATGACCACCCCTATTCTTGTCCTCTGAAACTATAACCCACCTTCCCAATTTTTCCCTCGAACCAATCCCTACCCTCAAAATACTCCTCCTATCATGTTTTATCACTAACCTCATTTGGATGACCCTATAAAACCCCCCTTCTACAATTTCTCTTTTTGATTTTTCATTTTCTAGGTTTCCCTATACATTTTTCCTTTAAAATTTAGAATGATGGCGCCTTTTTTATGCTAATTAGTGGTATGTAATATTTATAATAATTATTTGAAATGGAATCAAGTGATTTTCTTTGTGAATTAAATTGTATGAAATTTTTATATTTTAATTTTCACACAAATTACATGTCAAAATATAGGGTTGTCCATGCAAATGAGTTTTGGTATCTTAAAAAGTTATTTGAGTTTTTAAAAGAGAATCTAAATAGAATTAAAATTGGTGTTCATAGTTTAATTGAGATATTTATTTGGTGTTCTTTATGATGTTTCATGGAAAATAAATCATGGATAATTATTTTGATGTAGGAAATTAGCCTCTTCATTGTTTTTCATGTTTATTTGGCCCTGTTTATGGATTTTACCTGGTGAAAAATATTTTAAAAGGGTGTTTGGAAAAGTAAAATACACTAAATAAATTTTTTATCTTCCAAATGGTTTATTTATATAATTTATAAATTTTATGAATGGTTTGTACTTATGGATGATATTTTTAAAATAGTTTAATGACTTGTTAAATTTTCTAAAGACATTTAAATTAGTTTTCTAAATTGAAATTCTTTATTTTCAAATAATGGGTCCCTGTTAGTGCCTTATGGGGTTTTCATGAAATTGTAGGAACCTATATAAATACTATCGATTTAGGAGAAATTCACATTAATGGTTTATAGAGAAGGGATTAGAATAGATGATGGATCTTATGATTTATATGTAATATATATATTTTTCCTCATGTACAACATTTATTATATTCATGGGATTCTAGGTGTCATAGTGAGAGTTTAGTGATTTAGTGGCAATGTAGTGGTAGGACCGATAAAGTGAGATGATTTTAATTGGCCTATAAATAATAATGGTTTTGGTTTTAAACTTATTTATTAGTTTGTGATAATTAAAATGGTTATTATAAGGTTTAAATTGAGTGAATTTTTATTTAAAAACCATGATTTTTCATTTAATCCTTTCGAAAAAACATTCCTAATTGAGCTGATTTCTTTATTTAGACATTTTTTCAAAATGTGTTTGTAAATGAACTCACCTACTTTCCCTTTTTATCTTTTATTTTCTATCTTCTAAACCAATGTTTTCTGAAATATGATTTGTGACACTATTAAAATAGTGATTGAGGATGTTGTTTACAAACATTCTTTTAGGTCATGAGCACTTATATCTTAAAAAATAATTTAATTATTTGTTCTATAGAAGATATGTTTTAAAAGGCGACGTCTTAAAATAATGAAGTGATGATTTAAAATATATTAGTCTAGAATAACATTTACGAATGAACTTTGACAAACCCATTTCTGATAAATAAAACCATTCAACCTTGTACATTAGATTATTGACATTTTTTTATTAGTTTATTCCAAACACCACAACTGGTCTCTAGTTGATGCATCATTTGTGTTTTCTGTTCAATGTATGATATTTTTGTGCATGGAATGATTATAACTTCATTTTAAATCTCCCGAGTATGTCTTAAAGATTTAAAATGAAATAACCATTCTTCATTTGAATTGAGATTATCACGTTTGATTGTAGTATTATTATAGTTTATTTATGTATAGTTTATATATTTTTCATGTTTACACATCATGGATTTTATTATAATAGTTGAATGGTGTTATAGTAGTGCATAATGAGCATGTAAAATGTTATCTACTTTTTGTGGATGTTTATTTACTTTAGCATAGACCCAGTCAACTGTTTCCCCATAGGGTATGTTTACATCTTTGACATAGAACTTTTCTATTGTTATAATGTGAAGCATTTATATTGTTTTATATAGAGAAAGTATATTACTACGATATGGAGAATGTTTATTGTTATGATATTGAAACTCTATATTGTGTTATCATTTTTGGATATTGATATGAAAACTATGATTTAAGGTTTACCTCTACAGTATTGAATAAATATATCATTATTTTTTCTATGTATTTTATATTTGGGTATGTAGACCTTATCTTATAGGTTCCAACTTAAGACTTATGTACTTTCTACACATATAGATATATCTATATAAAAATATGATAAGTCCTTCTATAAGAAGAGATAATACTCATATATAATAGGGATACATATAAGCATACAATTGCAGATCTATATATATATATATATTTCTTCCTATGAGAAGAGAGTATAATATATGGTGAGGCAGATATGGATATATATATACTATTCATATGAGATAATGAGTGGCCTCCAAGGAAAGGTAGATATAGGTAATCATTTATAGTTTATCCCAATAAGGAGAGAATTTCCTCATACGGAGTAATATTAAATATATATATATATATATGTATGTATATCTATTCCTATAAATAATAAATTCATAGTGGAATTTTCAACATATAATTCACTTATATAAGATTGGTACACTACTTGGTTTTAAATCTTTTCTTGAAATAGGTTTAGCTTGTGCTATTGAAAATTATTAATGTTCTTGTAAAGTGTTCTATTTATTACCTGATTGATATAAAATGTTGTCTAAATTCATAGATAATTATTTATATGAATAAAATTCTCAATGAATGTTTATTACCATAAATTTATTAATAATTTCATATTAAGTGGTTATGTTATATCTATGTTCAAGGGTAATATGATTTTTTTATTGTTAGAATAATGTTTAATATTGAATAATGTTAGTTTAATTTATTATGAAAACAATAGTATGTAGTATTTTGGGCATGTTGTGTGATTCAAATGTCGAACCTTAATATAAAATGTGGTTTGTATTTTTTTATAGGTTCAGGAAGGTCTGTAAGCGATACTATTTCCTATTTGGTATAGAAAATATGGAGTTAATTATTTTTATTATATGTTGGGTGTGACTTTTATAGTCCCGGAAGATAGGTATGTTGTAGTTTTTATTTTATTTATCACATTAGTAACTTACGCCTTTATCGGATTTCTACAGATGAAGGGTAGTTATATTATGAGAAGGTGTCTAGAAGGGAACTGGAGGCAGCTACATGGTTTTTTTATAGGGGAGGGAGATAAAGGAAGTGGAGGGATTAGTTAGTGTATTTTATTTTATTCTGCCTATATAATGTGTTTATTTTATTAATTTTCTTTTCCTTTAGCATGGACATCCGACATACAAATGGATTAAGTCGAAATTTTAATTATTTTCTATTATTATTTTAATTAATTATTTGTGGATGAAATCATTCATAAGTAGTGATTCCTTGATGCCTAGACACTTATTTTATCCCATGGGTGTAGTCAATCCACCTTAGTTAATCATATTCATTCTTATATTAGAGTCTAAATCGGTCATTACAACATTTGAACCATGGGAGGGCCTAAGAAATATGGCATAATTATCCCAATGGCCCAATGGACTCATATACATTCAATATATACATAACCCAAATAATTAAAAAAAAACTTTTAAAAATTTCTAGTACATAATTAAACACAAATATATCTTCCCTTAAACCCAAAAGTGAAAAAAATTAAAAAACAAATTTTTCAATGCACCCATAAAGTAGAAAATAGTATGAACATGATTTAAAGACATGTAAGTCCTTAAAATTTACCATGAACCCCTTTCAAATTTTGATACTAATGAAATACACCATTTAATAATAATCATGCATCTTACATATTGATGATAAAATTTATATAAGTCACAATCCATTATTTAAATTCATATCAATAATAAAACCATGAAAACAATTAATTTTAAATAATAATGATTATATGTAATTAATAATATCATATTGTAATTTTTTTTTCCAAATTTGTAAAAATTATGTACACTATTCTTAAAATTTTTGAATTTCCAAAACAATAGTATCGCACCCCCTCCAATTTAAAATTCTATCAAATTTTTATTTTAAAAACCAAAGTACTCTATTTAAAACTTTATTACCCTTTAATGAGTTTTTAAAAAAATAGAACAAAACTTTTAAAGTCATACATATTATAAATAACTCTCATTCTTACATCAAAGGCCCTTAATTTTTTTTTACAATTACAATTATAAAAAAATTCATTCCTAATTAATTCATATTTAAGGAATATATACCAATAGAAAAAATAATAAAAATAAGGCCTGACATAATTAAACAATAATGATATAATAAATTAGTCATCTCAATTCATTTAAATTATAATTAAAATGAGGAAAAATAAATATTAATCCACGTAACCTAAAATATTATAGAGAGTGTGTCTACATCCACTAATAATTTCCTTTAGTTTCCTTAAATAATAAAAAAATCATCACATTTAGAGATTCTTCTTTATCTTGTCCTACCAGTTGTTCCATGTAGCATATGGAAATAATTTCTTTACTAGGCATGATAGAAGAACCTCAATATGTCTAGTAGATCTTTATATATAAATTAACATAGGTCTTGAATGTACAATAATTCCAAATAATTGATGAGGAGTGCTTTGTCCAATATTGCTAAACTATTTACAATTCATTCAATTTAATGTTTCTTATGATCTACTCTAAGGTATAATATAAAAATTTAACATGTTACAATTACTAATTAAAAACAGGATATGAGAAATATCCACTCTAGATATAAAATTAAGACATACATTTAACCATTTCATTTATGAGTTCTTCTTATATAATCCTTGTATCTTACCTTTTTGACAAAAAATACAACTCATGATTTAGCACAACAATATCCCTCTTTGTAAATATTTTTAATACAATCAAATGTTTTTAAAGTAAATATGGGTGATAATTTATGTCACACCCTTATTAAAAATTAATTTCCAAGGTTATTTAGGGGTCATACATTACTGATATTATCCTTATTCTCATTGAGTTAATGGTCTCTAAAAATAACTTATTCTCCATATTTAAATATGAATTACAACCAAATTCTATTAGGATATAAGGATGAAAAAGAACATAAAACTTAACCAAGTGACTTTAGTTATTATAATACATGCCTAATTGGGGAAGCCTAGATGACTAAAACTTAAATAGAAACAACAAAATCTCTTGAAGCGTTCTCTTTCAATATGTTGATGAGTTTGCTGTGTTAATTATCTAGGAATATTCTGGACTTTATTAAGCCTATTTCATGGGGGGGACTTCCCTTAATAGTTATCTTCACTTCTACTCACTATAAGAGAAATGTTTTTACAAATTCATTTATCCCAAACATCTGAAAATTGAGATTCAGAATCTATATAATCAAAATAAAAATATTCAATATCACTTGAGCATTTGTAAAGGTTCAAAACTTTTTCTTAGGGATGGATTTCTCAGTATCCCTGTTTAATGCATTGATCCACTCTTCTGGTTATCTCTTATCCTTACTCAAATATACAGAATTTGAAAGGAAAAGAACATAAAGTTTTACAAGGTTTAGCCAGGAATGTCTACTCCTTCCCAGGATTGAGTGTTATTATATGACCTAGTTTTGATACTATAAATCAATTATATAAAGTGTTCGAGATACTAATTGAAATATTTATGAGAAATATCAAGAAATAACCAATAGATATTCTCTTAAAATATCTAGACTTTAAGTGTTCAAAGTATCCACCTCTTGATGGATTATTTATATTGGAATCTTACTAGTTGAAGACCTATCCTAAAAATGATCTTATCACCTCCTGATGGATATCTATATTTCCTTTACACAATTCTCAAAGGGTTATCTAGAACTAAATCACAAATAGCTCTTCATACAATACTCTCTTGATATAGTGTTCATTTTGGCATTATTCTCTTTAAATCCCATGAATCCTCTCTTCTTGAAGATCATTTAACTTTTCTCATTAGATCACTTGATTAAGCAACATTGTAGGTAGTATAGAAGGGTTCCAAATTCTCATTTTGTTTCTCTACATCAACACAGAATCACTCGTGTTTTCTTTTTTTTATCCTTCCTCTTTGATGGACATGATCTATAGAATGATATCTGGTTCTTCTTATTTGATACACAATAGATGATCTATAGGGTTTTAGTGGTATTTATAAATCAATGAGAAAAATGATGATAATTCTTAAATCATGTCAATAATGGATAGAATAATTATTGGAAAATATTTCTCCCCAAAATAATCCCAACTAGGGTATAAATTACTAAAAATCAACATGCTTACAGTTGTAAAAATTCTTGAGAGCATGCATACAAAAATATAAGGCCAAAATGGAACTCTAGGCACTATTATAGGTTTGGGTATAGGGAATTAAATTCTATTAAGTTCTATAAGAATGAGAACTTAGTTCATTGTGGGATGATTGGAAGAAAATATTTATCATTTGTAGCACTATCTCAGTCAAATATGGTTAAAGGTAGAAGAACTCTTAAAATACTGCTTAGCTTTTGCTATGTTCTATTTGGTTTGGAATGTTGTGCTATAGTTTTTGGAATGTGTTTCATAAAATGTTATCTAAATTGTGTTTATTTTGAAATAAATTTGGGGGTGTTTTCTATGGATCTGTATTAACAGTAGGAACAGAGGGTGGGGTGGGGGTAGTGGAGGTGCAGTGAGGGTGGGGGGGGGGGGGGGGTTCAGTAGGGGTGAAGGGTGGGGGGGGGGAAGTGGGGGTGAAGGGGGGTGGGTGGGGGGGGGGAGTGGGTGTAGGGGCCAGTGGGGGTGTAGGGGGAAGTGAGGGTGAATGAGTGACGCATGGTACATGGGGTGTGATTTTTTTTTTCTAAAAATGATAGCTATAGCCATGGTTGAAAACCATGGTATTCAGTCTACTGCCACAGTTTCAAACCGTGGCTATAAAATTCATTTTAAATATCTATAAAAATAAGTTATAACCATGTATATAGCCATATCCATACTTATAGGCCAATAAGATCCGTTGTTTCCCAAACTGTGACCTTAACATATAGCCACGATTATAAACCGTGGCTATTGCTGAAATTCTAGTAGTGTGCAAACTATAACCTCCATGAAAGTAATGTATTTTTTTAATCATATATTTTCTTATTTTTAGAATTATTTTAAAATTTTATTCACCACATTAATATTATATAAGTAATTTCATCATACTTATATAATAATTATATTATAACTAAATCACCAAATAAGAATATTTTTCCATTAATTATAGTATGTTCATGTTTTTTCTGGTTTGACCACCTACACGAACAATACTATAAAACACTATAATGTTTGACCATTTAACATAAATATAGAATTATTATAATTTAGTAAGAAAATAATGATTGGTTTTTAGTTATAAAATGATTATATTATGTATTCAACATATTATGATAATATTATCTTCGATTGCTAAAATTACCTAAATAAGCCGATAGTAATTTTATTGTCATGCAACATGAATAAAACCATTATGAAATGAGAGAAGATATTTATAAGTGAATATAAGTTATATATTATACTATCCTAAATAATCTAGGAATTATGAACTCGTTATCAAATAAAGGAGACTAATATCGACATCATAAATCTTGTGAAAAACAATTAAATTTATGAAAACCTAATGATAAAAAAAAGCAATAAAAAATAGTGTATTCATAATAAATAATAAAAAATGAATTATATAAGAGGGAATTCATATGAATAAGGTTATGAAATGTAATATTATTACTAATATATTTTTTATATAAGGTTAGATCGTATTTGACTAAGAAAGGAAAAGAAGGTAATGGGTTCTTTATCTCAAAGTTAATTTCTTGAGATATATTACATATTGCGCACCCTGATATATTTAGTAGGGTATAATTACTAAATAATTAATTTATTTTATGATATTAATTTGTTTATTTGGGTCTGAAGATCCAAATTGTGTTCTTTATCTAAATGTATATTTGATTCGAAGGATACTAATGTTGTAAGGGTATTTGCTTACTCAATTTCCTTCCATTGAGTTAAAATATTTATTTCTAAAATATATTATTCAAAGTTTGATTTATTTTAAGTAATAAATATTTTATAATTAATTTATTCCTTAGGTAACAGTCCTATATTTAATGGAATATCTCTTTTTAGATTTATTCTTTTTTATAGATTACGTTACACACAACACCCATATTAAATGAACTGTGTAATATTGTTATAACATAGCCATTACATTTGTGGTAATGAATAGTATAATTTTTTTATAAAATTTAAATATTCTATATTCGATCAAATTATTTTACATTCATATAAAAAATGTCATAGGAATAAGATAAGAATAGATCCAATTTTATGCATAAAAGTAATATTTTTCTAAAGGAAGTTTTGTCACCATTTAATGGCATATTTGTTTTAAAACTAAATTTTGGAAATTATATACATTATATTTAAAAAATAAAAATAATTTTTGAAATAATAATTTCAAATTATATCAAGGTAATTTTTTTTTGCATTTTTCTAATACGAATAATTTTTTATGAATAGTAAAAAAATCACGCATTTTAATTGAAAACTGACTTTTCATCTAAATATTTTATAATTTAATTTATATTTGAAATTGGGTTTAATGTAAAATTAGATCAATAATACATATATTAATCCAATATAGTTAATTGTAATCATTCTAACATTTAATTTTGATATAAAAACATTTCAAACTTTTGAACATGTTCACTTTACAAACCCGCTTTCTCACCCCATCTATATGATTAATTTTAAATAAATTTTATCCAATTATGTGTTTTGAATTTTAAAAAAGTGATTATATATTTGGAAACATATAGTTATAATTTAGTGAATACGTTCCTTTTTTGGAAAATGTGAATAATAAACTTAGTAATTTTAATTATCATCATTAATGGTAAATCAAGTAATTAAGGGTAAAAATAATATTATAAATGTTATAAAATTACCAAAAACTTGTAATAATTTTAGTAGATGAGTTATTTTCAACCAAAATCATCATTTTTCTTATTTTATGAGATCTTGGAGCCAATTTAATGACTTTAATCCATTTATAGTATTTTATTTTAATGAAAAGTAAAAATGTCATACTTAAGTTTTTAATAACTTTAACATTAATAATATAAAATTATTTAGAGGATATCTTCAACTTCTAATAGTATTTAGAATTATATAAAGTTTCTATTCCTTGGTGATATTTATTTTTAATTTTCATGAAAGAAATAATTTTCTTAAAGGCTTTCACAATGATAATGTAGTAATTGTTTAATTAATGGAAATATTAAATAAATGATATTAAAAATATGAAAATAAATATAATATGAGATAATTAATGTCATCCATAGATTTTATATATTACCTTGAAATTTTTTAGATAAATTAAAATATTTGTATCTAAGATATATTTTTATTATGATATTTTTAAAAAGTATAGTAATGAATATAGTCAAAATTTACATAAATGATATTTTAAAATAAATAATATTTTATTAACTGATATAAAATTTATAAAAATATAATATTCATCCATATAATTTGGATAGGTTTTAAAATATCATCAAAGATTCATTTATAGTTCTTTTTTTGTAGTAATAATATTGACCCTTAAAAAGTAAAAAATCAATGTTGTGACGGTAAGAGTTAAAGGGGTTATAAATGGTTAAAAGCAAAAGATAATGGAATAACCATAACCTAAAATTGTCAAACAATTATTGTATGAAGCTTATTCAACCCTTATCATCTTAATATCAAACTAGTATTATTTAATGGATTCTTTTCAATGAAAATAAATTATATATTATTTAAATCAAAGATAGTTACAAAATGTCACTCCATTTGTATTTAATATCTCTTATTTGTCAACATAGGGAAGAAATAAATATATGAATGAATATAAATGTCTATTTGGATCTTAATGATATTTTTTTCATTATATAAATTTAGTTTGGTTTTTTATAAATTATATAATTAACTTAAATGCTTCTGCAATGCTAAAACATTATTTATTTAATTAACAGAAAATTTAAATAATTGAATTTAAAAGTATTAATTTTGATATATTTGGGATGCGTTAATGGGTTTGGAAATTTTAATACAACTATATGATATTATAGATATGTTTGAGATAATTCAATTTAAATTACCACTTTTTATGGATGTATTTTCAGTCATATAAAATGAATAGTATCAAATTTGAAAATAATGATATTTTATTAAATTAATATTTTATCAAATTATTTAAAATAATAGTAATATTAAATAATCCCAAATGGGATAATATATCGTCAAAAATTTTATATCGTATTCGTTTATAGGCCATTTTTTGTCTTTGGATATAGAATAACCATATTTTATTTTTATATTTTGAGGTTTTTTGAAAGTGCCCCTCACTTTGAGCCATGTATCTTGAGAAAACTCTACCAATTTCTCTTCTTGATATTATTATCCAAGTAATAGAGGTTCTGGTCCTTCCAAAATACCAACCCTAATGTCCTTAATAGAAGTTATAAAGGAAGTCCTCCAAAGAAGAGGCAATCATCCTTACCAGCCCTTTAAAGTTCATTTATTCTTATACTTCCTCTTAATGTGTTGTTTACATTATAAAGCAATAAATCATGTATAATATATATTATTAGATTTTATTATGATTATACAAAAACCATATTTCAATTTTATTCATCCTAGTAAAATTGAAAGCACCGCACGTGCACATATATGGCATACCGTCTCCATGCCATGATGTCATTTATTTTTAATCAACACATTACATGAGTGGTTATAATAATAGAAATAATTTATATTATTTTAATTATGACATGATATTAATTCTGTAAAAATTAATATATTATCCACTTCCTTACCCTTTCACCATTAAGAGAATGATATCATCACTCGTGCGTATGCAAGACCTACCATTTTCACGACGCGATGTGATTAATTTTCCATATTCTCTATTCAAGAATGATATTTAAAATGACTATAATGAATAAATATGATATATATATATAAATAATATTATTCTTGAGAAGAATCAACAATATTTTATTCTTAATAAAAATAACTAACATGATAAAACATGAATAGGAATTAGAAGTATTTAAGACCTAAAATAAGGGTAATAACAAAGTATTATTAATAAATGAATGATAAGATGATATTAGAGGATCATATATGGTATACTAAATATATATATGGTTTGGTTTTAATTATTAACTTTATTTAAACCATTATATAGAAGGTTAAATGACATTCAACCAATGTAAAGTGCAATGTAAGGGTTTATTTCACAATCTCATCATTATTCGGAAAAGTTTTTATTTAAGTCACCAAAGGGGAATATTTCTACCCCATAACCATGTTTTCAAAAAATATTTTCAAAAAATGATTTTAATATCCTCCAATGATTATATAAGTTAATTTTTAACCCTTTTTTACTTTTTATAAAATTCTTTAAAATGTATATTTTTTCATTTTCTAAACATGGTTCTTTGATATGTTTCCCAAAAATACAAAAGGAATGTTTTTAAACTTATATGGAATGGGAATATTTTCCTACCATCATTATGCATTAATTATTTACAAATTCTTTTAGAGATTTTCTTAATTATTTTCAAAGAATTTATTTCTTTTATAGAGTCATAACATTTTAAACATTAATGATTTCCAAAGTAAAAATGGGTATTTTACAAAATAATGTTTCAATGATTTTATTAGAGAATTATAATCATTGTGAACACCCTCTTTTAAATCTTACTTTTACTTGATTTTGATATATTATGATATCATTTACCATATTTTATTAAATTTTTATGATCTATTTGACGATGGTTGTTCTATTTTGATACCATTCATGGTTTATGGTTAAAGTATTCAAATTTTTTATGATAATTTTCTATAAAAGTTTTTATGTTGTTTATGTTTCTCACCTTCCATATTATGAAATACATTGGACTTAGTAAGTGATGGGAGGGGACTTCTATAGCCCCTCGATGCATTGGTGGGTCTCACGAGACAAACTAGATTTGGTTTTTTCCAAGACCTTACCCATCCATGTAGAATTCTTGGATGAGTCTTTGAAAATATGTTTTACATGTATGAAATTATGAATTCACTCATTATTATATTAGTTATTTATATTCCTTATGATTTTTCAATTAGTATAATATCCATGGTTAAGTTTCATTCTCATGTGATTATTTATTTTCCATTTTTTGATTATCATTTATTATTTCCATATTATTCTCTGTATTATGTTCAAATGTCTTTCATTTTTGTTATTAATCACGAGTTAATGTTTATTCTTATTTATTCATGAAATATTTCACTATAATTTTACCCTTTACGAGCATCTGAGATCATCCCTTTCTTATGTTTTATTTTACCAAGATTCCAGGATATATATTTTGACTGACATATGAGGATAATCTAGGAGAATAATTGTATGCTTAAAGTAATCATTATATTGTATTTTATAATTTCAATTATAATATATGTTTTAAAAATATATCTTTTTTTCTAAAATTACTAAACTATTCGGTCGTTTGGGTTAATATTCCTTGTATAATATGCCAATGTAATAAACTAACCACTGACTGAAGGATACTAGGGTCAGGGTATTTGTAGTCTATATCAGAGGAAGTTTAGTATAATCCTTGGGAACTAGATTTAGTAAAACATATATTAGATAATGAAACCCTATGATATAATTTGAAAATATATACTAATAAAATAATCTTAGGATTTTTAAATTAGTTATATGTAAATTTTCAATTTAGGTTATTTGATCCACTAGTTTTGAGATTATATATGGTGTTTCATAATGTTATGATCTATTATTGTGTGTTACATTATTTAGAAATGGAACATAGTAGGATGAATGAATATAGTATCAATACATATAATCCATGAAGGGATTTCCCTTCCATGAAAGATAATGATGTTGGAACTGGAGTTGTAACTGAATTTGAAAAAATTATAACTATACTGGTACAATTGAAATAAGTTATGAGAAATAACTTTACCCCAATAGAGTAGCCTAATCCACAACCTAGAGGAACAATGGTAGAACACTTCATGAGACAATAACCTGCATCATTCAATGAGACAAAAAATCTATTTGTAGCTGATCAATGAATAAGTTCCTTAGAGAAGATATTGCTCACTTTGGGAAGTAATGAATGGGATAATGTTTTCATAGAAGTTTATTTTCTATTAGGGGATGTAGATCAATTTTTGTCATTGATTCAAAAAACTAAGGATGCTGAAGAAATAAAAAACATGAAATAGAAGGATTTTGAGGAACTTTTCATTGAAAAGTATTTCCCTAATGAACAGGGAATCTATATGGAGATATAATTCATAATTATAAGACAAATGGAAGAAGAAAATATTTCTAAGTATGAATCTCACTTTAGAAGGTCATCCAGGCATGCTGCGGACTGTGTACATAATCCAAAAGATTAAAACTTACCGTTTCTTTGAAGGTATTAACCCAATTATATAAAGGGAACTAGAATCCCAACCATTTTCATTATATGAGGATATATTATCTGGTTCTATCATTATTGGAAAATAAATCATCAAGTTCAATGGTTTTTAAGGTAAATAATATAAGGGTGGGACCTAAGATAAAATAATAGATAAGGGGAAGAAAATAAAGAATGAATTTTCTACATATTATTACTATGGAAAGAAACACCCTGGTACTTGCTTGAAGTGAATGAGAGTTTTATATAAATGTGGAGATAAAGGTACCAGGATCATGATTGGAAGGGAAATAAATAAGTTTCGTATGTCCAATTTCTTCAATTTTAAGGAAATAGGGAACTATAAAACAAATACCCCAAGCGTTAATGAAATATAGCTCTGAAGAAGAAAAGGGAACAAGGTCAAGCTTATGATGTTACTAAATCCAAAGTAGAATGATTAATGTATTTTTTTTTGGATTTGGTAATTATGTTGTGAAATTATGTTATCAAGTATATTCTGGTTATAATAATCACTAGATATATAAGTATTGTACTATAATACTTCTTCTTTAAGGATTTTAGAGAATATGTTGAATGGTATGGATTACCATGAAGTGTGATTTAGTGATAATGCGATCTTTTGGAAAACTCGTTATTAGGGAAGATAACCCCAAATATATGATTAATGTTTTGATAATAATGAAAAATAGACGTTTATGGGATAATATTGGTGACTATAAAAGTGTTTACTAATTTTTTGGTTTATGTTATCTTTTCTGGGTTTACTACATGTTTTGATTTTAGAAATACTCCAGAGATTTTATTATTAGAAGCATGGATGTTTTCATTAATGTTTAAAGGTGATAAAAGTATTCTTATGTTTGGTATGTGAGAAAAATATATGCATTATTATATTTGGAGAAAATATATTGTTAAGTTGATTTTTGAAATTTAGTGACCTTCAATCTAAATTATTGGTCTTTTTATTTGGATATAAATATTTAGGATGAGTCTAAAAATTAAACATTTATGGAATAAATTATGTTGAAATTTTGATATTATTGTTTAATGTTAAAGATTAATTTATTATATTAGATATCATGTGCTAAAAAATTTGGTTTCAATAAACATTTAAAGGCCAAAGGAATGACTTTTTGATCTTATGATTCATTAAAGTTCTTCAGGCATTAAAAAAATCATCATGAACATTCATTTCTTGGTATAAAGGATGAAGTGAAAATAGACCAAAGCATAACCACCAGATGAGATTATGCTTATGACATGGAAAGTGATCAAGTATATTTATTTTCTCAATTTATTATCAGAATAGTAAAATAATCCCTCAAATATAGTGAAACGGATTTTTTTAATAACAAAATTGTATATATACATTATATTTTTGAGAAATCAATGGTTTTTTAACCAACCACACATTTATGATTCTATGATGGTTAAATTTCTAATGAACATGTTATTTATCACTCTCATTCAGAACATGATAGTTATATTTCTATTACTTGTCCAATTTTTCAATTACTACTAATTTTATCCTATTCAAAAATTCTAATTTTATGGTAACCTTCTCATTTCCCTTTCCCTCTTATTAAGAGGATATTTTATTAAACCTATTTCTGATATGGGTTTCACAAAAATGAATTTTCAAGTACCAACCATTGATTTTTGAAGTAAAATTTAAAATTATGAGAATGAATTTTATTTAATGAGTGGAGAATGTAATACCCCAGGATTTTATGGTATGTCTCTTTTTTAATGTTAATCTTTTCGATAGCTTACGTTGCAGAAAAGACCCAACTTAAATGAAAAATGAAATATTATTATAACCAAGAAATTATATTGGTGGGAATGAATGGTATTAATAAAATTATTAATTTTATATATAATATATTTAATAAATTTTTTCAACATTTATCTAATATATTTCATTGGAATGAGATAATAATAAATTTAATTTTATGCATAAATAACTATATCATTCTAAAGGTAAATGTTCAGCCTTTTTATGGCGCACTTTTTTTAAAACTTACTTTTGAAACATTTATAAATTTTATTTTACAAAATAAAATTTATTTTTGAAATTGTAATTTCAAAATTACCTCAATGTGAATTTATAGTTTTTTTATGATAAGTTTCAGTTTTTATAAATTGTGAATAACACTACATTTTAATTGAAAACTGACTATTCATCTAAATAATTTATAATGGTAAATTATATTTTAGTTTTATTTTAAAGTATAATTATATAAATTATACATATATTAATAAAATTTAGTTCCTTGGAATCATTTTAATTTTGAATTTTGATATAAAATCATTTCAAACTTTTGAACATTTTCTCTTTAAAAACCTTCTTTCTCACCCAGTTTATAGGATTAATTTTAAATTAATTTTAGCCACTTATATGTTTTGATTTTAAAAAAACATATTATAAATTTGGAATCATAATTTCTAGGTTTTTTAATTTGGTACCTTTTATTTTGGGGGAATATAAATAGTAAACTTAGTAATTTTAATTATCACGGTTAAGGGTAAATCAGTTAATTAAGGGTAAAAATAATATTATAAATATTATAAAATTACCCTAATACTTGTACTAATTTTATTGGATGAGTTATTTTTGAACAAAATAATCCTTGAACCAATTTTATGAGATCTTGGAGAAACTTTTATGACTTTAATCCATTTATAGTATTTTATTTTAAAGAAAAGTCTAAGATGTCATACTTATGTTTTTGATAACTACAAAACTTCTAATATAGGGTTATTTAGAATATATATTTTACAATAAATAGTATTTGAAAATATAAAATGTTTATCTTCATCATGGTAATTTATTTTTTATTTTTAGGAATGAAATAATTATCTTAATGGCTTTCATAATGATGATGCAACAATTGTTTAATTAATGGAAATTTCAAATAAATGATATTAAAAACAATGAAATAAATATAATTCTAGATAATTATGATTATCCAATAATTTTATAGATGACCTTTATATTTTTGGGATATATTAAAATACTTTTTTCTAAGATATATTGTTTTTATGATATTTTTTTAAAAGTCAAGTAATAAATAGTGTTAAAATTGACATTATTGAAATTTTAAAATAAATAATATTTTATTAAATGATATAAAATTTAAAAAAATATATGACATTATGCCCATTAATTTGGATAATATTTAAAATTTCATCCATGATTCATTTATGGTTCATTTGTCATTTTATATTAATAATATAGACCCTCATAAAGTAAAATTTGATATTGTCACGGTAAAATTTAAAGGGGTTAAAAAATGGTTAAAACCAAAATATAAGGGTATAAACATGATCGAAAGTTATCCATAAATTATTGGATGAACATGATTCTACACTAATCACCTTAATATAGATTTTTTTTGTTTAATGGAAACTTTTTCATAAAAATATCTTATATATTATTTAAATAAATGATAGTTATAAAATGTCACTCTCTTTGTATTTAATATCTTTCATGTGTCCACATAGAGAAAAAATAAAGATATGAAAAAAATAAAGGTATATTTTGATTTAAATTAAAATTTTTCATTATATAAATTTATTCTTAATGTTTATAAATTATATAATTACCTTAAATGCTTCTGTAATGCTAAAATAATATTTATTTAATTAATTTAAAAATAAAATAAATGATTTTAAAAGGATTAATTTTCATATATTTGGGATGAAATAATGTTTCTAATGAACTTTATGGATATATAGGATGTATTAGATATGTTTGAAATAATTATATTCTAATTTAAAATATTTCTTGATGTATTCAAAGTCAAATTAAATAAATAGTAACAAATTTGAAAATAACGATATTTTATTGAATTAATATTTAATAAAATTATTTAAAAATTATAAAAAAATTAAATAATACAAAATGGGATAATTTATAGTCTGAAATTTCGTAATTTATTAATTTATAGGCCTTTTTCAAGTTTTTTGATCTAAAATAACCTTATTATTTTTTAATATTTCGAGGTTTTTTGTTCGTGCCCCTCACCTCAACTATAAAAGAGCACATGATCCCACCTTTATTCACGCCACATTGAACCAACTATCTCAACAAAAATGTTCCCAGTTTTCTTATAAACATCATTATCCATGTTCTTGAGGTATTTTACCTTCCATAAGACCAAACTTAGTGTCCTTAAGAGAAATTATAAAGGATGTTTGTCGAAGAAGAGGTAATTGTCCTTACCGACTCTTTCATGTTTATTTCTTATTTTAAATACTTTTAATGTGTTGATTCCATTATAAATGAATAAATATAGTATCCTATATATTGTGATATTTTATTATGAATATTTTACAACCACATTCCACCTTTTATTTATCCTATGTAAAACAAAAGCACCATGCGTGCGTACATACATCTTATCATCTCCACAACGTGGTGTAATATGTTTTTAATAATCAATTAAAAAGGATGGTTATAATGATGGAAATGATGAGTATATATATTATAATTATTAAATTATATTGATTTGGGAAAAATTAATACATCATCCACTTCTTTACCCTTTCTTTATTAAGGAAACGACATCGTCGCTTGTGCGGTTGTAAGACATACCATCTACACAATGCGATGTGATTAATTTTCCATGTTCAACATTCAATAATTATTATTAAAAAATATATAATGAAAAAATATGACATATATGAACTTAATATCATTTTTTATATGATATAACTATATTATATTCACAGGAAGAAAGACTTACTTGATAAATCATATATAGGAAAATGAAGCAGTTAACACCCGAAAGAAGGGTAGTAATGAAATATTATTAACAAATGTGTGATAAGATTTTATAAGAAGATCATATATGATATCATAAATTTTGATATGGTTCTATTATAAATTAATAACATTACTTAAACCAATATACAAGAGGTTAAAGCACGTTCAACTAAAGAAAATTGCAAGTTAAGGGTTTATTTCATAAAATCATTATTATTCAGGATTGTTTTTTATTTACATCTCTAATGGGGAATATTTCTCCTTCATATACATATTTTAAAAAAAATTAAAAAAAAAGGTTTTACTATTCTCCATTGATGGTTTATTTTTGGTGTGAGCATATTTTTCCACTGTCATGACACCTTAATGATTTATAACTTACTTAAAAAATTTTCTTTATTATTTTCAAAGTAAACATTTTCTTTTATAATTTCACGAAATTTTAAAAAAGATTTATTTATAAAGTGAAAAAGAGTATTTTACCTAATAATTATTCAATGTTTTAATTAGATAATTTTTATTAATGTAAAATCCCTCTATTTAATCTTATAATGAATTGATTTTGATGTATTATGATATTATTTACCATATTTTATTGAATGGTTTATGATCATTTTGACTATAGATGTGATATAATGAGACCATTCATGGTATATGGTTAAGGTATTCACACTTCTTATAGTATTTTTTAATATTAATGTTTTTGTTGTTTATGTTTCAACTCTTTAAAATGTGGAAATGAATTTTTCTTACTAAGATATGGGTAAGTCCCTCTATAGAATCTAGATCCATCAGTAGGTCTCATGAAAAAACTAGACTTGGTTTTCACCGAGGCCTTACCCATTTATGTGGAGTTCTTCTTTGTGGCCTTGATAGTATGTTTTAGATGTCCAAAATTATGAATTCCATCATTATAAAATTATTTATTCATATTACATGTGATTATTTCATTAGTATATTATCCATTTTTAAGTCTAATTCTCAAGTGATTATTTATATGGAATTATTTTATTACATTTATTCATACCATATATTTTCTCATGATTATGTTTAAATGGCTTGTGTTTCAGTTATTTACCTTGCCTTAATGTTTATTCTTATTTATTCATGATAGCTTTTGATGTATGATTTCTGTCACTAATCATCTGAGATCACTACTTTCAAATGTTTTATTTCCATTAGATTAATTGTGTTCCTAAATGAACTATTATGTTGTATTTTTTAATTTTTATTATAATGTATGTTTCAAGTATGTATCAGGTTTTCCAAAACTAATAAAATATTTAGTCCTTTGGGATGTCATTCATTATAAAATATTACGATATAATAAATTAATCATTGACTTTGGGATTCTTATGTTGAGTTATTTATGCCTTCATTTATGTAGTTTTAAATTTCTTCTTTATGAGATCATTACCAACTGAATCTTACCACAAAGATTGTGATTCTTGTAAGGGTTTCTTTGTCTCAACTCTTAATTCACAGGATATGATTATTATTATGAACCAATTTAAATTTATATAGAATATATATTACATATTTGTTATATTATATCATGAATTTTATTTTGTTCAAGATATTTTAATTTCAATTTCAAACTCTTTATCCTTTATGTATTTTTATTTAAATGTTACTCAAATGGTAAAATTTTCATTTCCAATATTATATTAAAATAAATATTATTTTTAATATAATACATATTTATAATTTTTATTCTTTCTAAAACCCCTAATAATTTTCTCTGGTCATTCATGGAGTTTTAAATGTTCCTTAAAAATTTCATTCCCCCTTGGCTCATATTTTACCCGAAGTGTTTATTGTAATTAAAACTAATCTGATCTCTTATTTTTTGTCAAGAACCTCCATTTTATTTTTTTATTCATTGGATACTTTTTAAAATTTCATCATTTGTGCCTCAAAATGGATAAAGTTCAATTTCTAATACTTTTACTTTTTTAAAAATGTTTTAAACAAAATTTCACATTTTTCCACATGGCTCATTTTCATTAAAGTTTAAAAAGAATATATTTTTAAAATTTACTATGTGAACACATATATTCTATATATTTATTATTTTATATGAAACTTACTTAATAATATTTAATAGTTTTATAAAAGAGAATATTATTCTATATGATTTATAAAATATTTCTATCTAAATAAATGTTTTCAAAAACGTCACAAATGTTTCTTATTTCAAAATATATTTTTTTCTAATTCTCATAAAAATGGTTTTCATCTAAATAATAATCCTTTGAAATAACTTATGATTTATTGAGGACAATATTAAATAATTATTTCCATCTATCTTTATTCCATATATAAGTTATGTTTTTTGTTCTCTCTCAAAGTAATGATCCATAATTTACTTTATCTTTTCAAATCATACAATTGGTATAAATATGAATTTTATTCTAATGAATTTTCTTTATAAATACCATGTTTTCCATTTATTTTTTTAATAATGTTAAAATAGATTCCATACATCAATTTTTTGGGGAAATTATTTACTGAACCATATTAATATTATCTATACAATGTAGATACCCAATGCCTCTTCATTTAATTAAAGGGTATTTACCTAGAAAGTGACTGAATATATTTGGGTACCAATTTATTTTCTATATTTTTATCATGTTATGATTATTTATGGAAATTTTAAATATATTCTTTTTTTGAATCCATTTAAAGATGATATAAAACCCATTCTATTTCCATGGGTTCTTTATGATGTATTAAACCATTTTTTTCATGGGTTCTTTATGATATGATGAGTGATTGTTTTAATATGGAACACATATGTATGGGTTTTGATTATTATGGTATTATATAACCAAAATATTCATTGGTTATGTATTTTTATCTCATGTGATATTGATGTATGGATATACTTGGATTTTTTCACAGTTAAAAGGGTGGGAATACATGTTTTTTCACAACATGAAAGGGTATACATACTTTTATTTATTCACAATTTTTTACTCTGGTTATAATTTTGCAAAAATATTATGGTTATTTTTATTAATACATCATGATTTCATGGATCATGTTTAATCTTTAATGTATCCACACTCTTGTAATTCATTCCTTATGTTTTCCCATACCACACTCCGCAAATAATGTTTTATAAGATAATATTTTTTGGGTATGATTTTATTTTGTTTCTTGATTAAACATATGATAATATTATTTTAAATTATTATAATTTATTTTTATTTATTTTTTTACACTTATTGGTAATTTTAGAGCAACCCTTATTATATTTCCATTTCCCTAATGTTTTGAAGGGAATTATTATATATAATTTATCTATAAGATCCCATTGTGTGTATAATTTATGAAATATGTTAAATAATCATTATAGATTAAGTAATTTAATATATAATGAAAATAATATCCATTTTCTACAAAGAAAATTTGTTCTACTAGTTAAATATTTATCCTAACTCTTTACAACTGTAAACCTAAAAAGGTCATTGGAATGTAAATGCTAAATTATTTGTGAAATATCTTGTAAATAAGGATGTGTATAAAACCTAATGTGTAACGTATAGTGTTTTTAGCTCATTATCATTGAGTGTGGGTTTGGGTAACCTCATTTAATGTAAAAAAAATCATAGGAGAAGCTACTAAACTCATGTCTACATTTAATACTCTTTATGCCCAATAATTTCACCCCATCGAAGTAACTCACATGAGATAAATTATATACTTATAAAAATAACTTCTCATATATGTACTTTGAAATTATTAAGAGTAAATACTATATAATCATAAATATATATCAAAACCTCATGTGTTATAACTTATAAATTATTTTAGGAATTCATTAGACTATGATCAAAATAAATGGGGGTAGATCACCTCACCTAAGTCACTCAACATGGGTCCACTAATTAACTTTAAAATGAGTCATTCAAATGAATAAAGATGATTAAATCACAAAGAAATTATTTTGACTCTTGCATTACATAAATTAACATTACATTAATTTTGGTTAATACTTAAAACATAATAAAAACAAATTCCAAATGATTGTACTCGTCTAGTGCCTTTGAAATTTTAGAAACATAAAAACCAGTACATAAGTGATATATATTATCTCTCACTAGGTTATTTAGGACTAGATCGATTCCTAGACACATCATACATAATACATATCTTTACAACTTGTGGAAGGAAACATAAAAATGGGTGAGCTCAAATGCTTGATAATGGTAAAAAAGAGAGACATGTAAGCACAAACATGAGCATATGAGTATGAGAATCTGATAAAAACCTTTTAGTATCATACCATGCATATAAAAGATGAAAAAATTAATAATTTCATAAATATTTACAATTCATAATATATGAATCATAAAGAAATATAGAACATAATCCATGAAATCATAACATAGGAATTAAACATGGAATTGTGTAAAACACATAAGCATATAATATGATTTCAATAGTATCCAATGAATCACTACTAAGACCATCTTAGTAGTATGGGTTCAATCCCTATATCATCTTGGTAGTCATGGTTCACACCATTATCCCTATTAGTATCACGATTTCACTCCCCATACCTTCTTGGTACACATGGTTCACTCCAATGTCCATCTTAGTAGTCAAGGTTCACTCCCAATAACATATTAGTATGTCCCAAATGATATAAATCATTACCTAATGCATTAGAGGGAGATATAGGTCCCAAACATTTCATAACAAAATAATACATATATATGCCACAAATTCATAAACAATCATATCATAACCCATGAAATGAGATGGGTTCCAAAAACATGTAATCATCTCTTAATGTGTATGAAAATCTAGGTTTCATTACCATTTTATAAAAAGAATAACCCATGAAAGGAAGTGGGTTTCATAATAATATAACCCATGGAAGAGAAATGGGTGTCATAAGAATAATTCCATAAAAACATAAACCATTAAAGAAATAATTTGAATGGATACTTTGGTTTATTTCTCAAAAGGGAATTAGTAATATCAAAATATTTAATATTAGATGGAAAATAACTTGGAAAGATATTTTGAAAAAATATCTTGGGGAAAATATCCTTTGTTTTTGGAAGAAGGATCTTTGAAACATAAAAACCATTTGAAGACCATTTTATTAAAGATAAAATTGCAAGATAATAAATATAGATTTGAAATCCTTTTAAAAAACTTTTTCTTTGAAAACATATAAAGATATAATTAATGTTTTTTGAAAACCATTTTCCTTGAAAAGTTAAAAAGAATCTTAAAAACCTTTTTAAAATCAATTTACTTGAAAAATACATTCAAAACATATGGAGAAATCCAGAAAAAGTTTTTAAAATGACATATTTGAAAATAATTTTTTTTAAAAAAAAGGTCGTAAAAATTTTCCTTTTAAACATGAAAATGAAGCATAATATAAATGATGGTGGGTAAATCCATTCATGTGAAACGAGGTAAGAAGAACATTTTGTTTTCATGGTAAAAGGTTAGAAAAATGCCCTGTTCAGAAATAGAAAAGAACATTCCTTGGAAAAAATTGGTTAAATGAAAAATGGCTAAAAAATTTCATTTAATGATTATAGTATAATATTATAATATTCTTAGCAACCATTTTTAGAACAGATGGTTTTTAAGGAACACATATTTCCAACTGAAGAGAGGGTAAACCCGAGCTTTCTTAAAAACACTTAAATAACTATATTATGTAACCAATTGTTTAAAAATGGTACCAATACATTAATAAATTATCAATAACCATAGGATAATATATTTCATTAATATTGTTGATATATGAATCATAAGATTTAATCAAAGGAAGCATAAACATAAACAATCTCAAAAAGCGATGATATAAGTTTAATAAACTCTTACCACATTATAACCTAGAACCATACTAACCATGTTAGAAAATGAAATTACATAACACTTATAATATAATAAAAAGAATTATATTAATTATATAAAATTCCAAAGGAATCATATACACATCATGAAAAAATATAGGTGCATTAAAGGACATGTGTCTCAAAGAAGGAAAATTGGAAAAAATTACTTTACCGATTTGGTAACTTCTGAAACATAAATACCATGAAAGAAAGACAATTAAATGGATATAAAAATAAACATAATTTTAATTATAATAACAATTTATTAAATACATGGTAAATATACACACCATACAAAAGTAATGGGTGGTTAATAAAGAAAGTATCTCATATAAATAAAAAGTGGGATGAAATTCCCTTACCTTGTGTCTTGAATCTTAGTTTACTAATAAAAAATTCATGTATAATAAGTACAAGTTAATTATAAACCTATAAAATAACTATATTATTATATAAAAAACCATATATGGTTTTATTATGACTTTATATTACCCTCTTGTTAACAATTCTATGTTAAGGTTTCACTTCTGGTAATATCCACCATGTTCTTCGTATGTGTCTTAATGTTGTTATATCTTTGCTCATATACTTATATAATGATTTTAATAATGTAAAATATGATACAATTATCATTTATATTAATTATATTTTTATTATAATAATCTATATCATATATAATTATGAAATGTAATAAATCATTCCTGGAGATGGTAAGTCGTATGTACACATGAGCGCTATTTCCGTTCAATTATCGTGTTGAAAGAAAGAAAGTAAAAGGAATATATGTATATATATAATTATTAAATTGGCTTAATTATATCATATTTATCATAAATATTTACTAAACCCATCCTTAAAACATTTCATTTAGTGTATGAACGAATCACATCGCTTTTAGGGGGCAGTAGTCTACACCTCCTCAAACAAAATTATCGTTCTAACAGATATTGGAAAGCTTAAAGATATGAGTTGTAAAATAAAAATATAAGCTTAAATAAATAATAAATATGATTTATAAGATATATAAAAAGAGTTTTCATCATAATTTACATCATGATAGGCGGTAAATGAAAAATCAACAATCATCATTTAGTGAGGCAGTAGTTTGACGTACAGGTAAACAGTATGGTCGTTATCCATTTGATAGAAGTGTGAATATATATAGCTCAAAATATTAGAATAAAAACATACTAGTATATTTAGGATACTGGTTTTTTATACAATCATGGAATGCCAATATTATAGGGAGTGGATAAAGAAAATAAAAGAAAGGAGTTTGAGGGAGGGTGTTACCTCTTAATCAGGTAACTCCTTTTGGTTGGCATCAAAGGGATTCCTTGGAAGGATTTATGAACAAATAGAAGCTTAAATGATGAATTGAGGATTTTAGGGAGGATATTTTTTCAGATATTGGTATAAACTAAGTGTTATGATAGGTTTGAAGAAGTGGAGGAGATGTGTCCTTTTTATAGTGGAGGAGGAGTGGAACTCTGGTAATATTTTGACAAACGAATTCCATACATGTTCTCACACGTCAAGTAGATAAAGAAATGTACCAAATTATAGATAAAATATTATAGGGCCAAAATAGGTATACCTAGTTTGTGTTGTAAAATTTTCTAGGTCATTTTATCCCTTAATATTAGGGGTTTGTCCTTTATTAAGGTTAATTTACCCTAATTATTGTAATAAATTTTAACTTCATTAACAAATATTTTTGGTTAAAAAATATGTTGAAATTATTATAAATTATAAATTATTATGATTATAAATATGAAATACATTTTTAAAAATTCCAATCATATAAGTGGTAGAATTTTATTTAAATTTTATCCCACAGATGAGGTGATTATGTAAGTTTTTAAAGTAAAAACATTCAAAAGTTTGCTATGTATTCATATTCAATTTCAAAATGAAATTGATTCCAATGACCTACATTGGATTTATTGATAAAAAATTAATATATTTAAACTATTATTTAAAAATAAAATATAATCTAACAATAAAACTAAATATAATGAAAAGTTGGTTTTGAATTAAAATTCAGTATTTTTAACTATTTATTAAAAAAAAGAAAACATCATAGAAAAATTCTGAAAATCACACTAACCTAATTTTTATTATTTTATTTCAATGATGAAGTTTATTTTGACATACAATATTTATAAAATTTTCAATATTTATATTTAAAATAGGTTCTTAATTAAAAGGTGGTAAAATGGACTTAATAAAAATATTATGTATATGTGTTGAATTTGTTTTATTCTTATATTATTCTTATAAACTCTATTCAATGAATATAAAAAATATTTCTTGGATATATAAAACACATATTACATTAATGTTATATACTAATTGTAATTAATTTAATTTATGAGGATTAAAATACCTTTTTGAGTATAATAATAGTTTTCTATAGAAATACTCACTTTACATTCAATTAGTTCTTATATTCATTTCTAAATAATTAATTTATTTTTTATATTTTTTATAAAGACATATATTTACATATTTTAGTTAATAACATTCCTAAAATATAATTTAACAGCTAAGTTATATATTAATATTTATTTATAATATGTTATTGTTCGGTAACACTCGGTCTTTCATGTTACACAAGCCATTGGGGAAAGGCAGTACACCATGAAACATAAGTTTACCTTAGTGTTCTCTATAGAGAAATATAACCTTTTTATTGCCTGTAGTAAACAATAAACTTGGAATTTCATATAACAAAAAGAAAAATTATTGATTTGAGAAATATAAAATAACTATTTTCAGTACTGCGTGAAATAAAAATTATTAAAAAGATGAAATTATTTCAAAAAACATATTCCACAAAATGTCATGGTATTTCATTCTACCCCTCTTAAAATGAATTTATCCCTCAAAATTCATCTAAGTTTTCTAATGATTAATACTTGAGATTTTCTTTCACAGAAATCCACATCCTAAAAATGAACACTAAAACTTCCTTTTAAAAATCAATGTTAGAACCATAATGTTTACCCAAAGAAACTCATAACTAAGTTTACATATGGGAGAACATAGGTGGAAAGTGAAAAATATGGACTTGGATGAAAATAGTAAATATTTATATGGAGTGATTGAGGTAATAAATCACAAACAATTGATTGATCAATGAAAATATGAGGGCCTCAAAGTCATAAATCTATGATGATTTAAAGGGCCATCAGCTAAACAAAAAATAAGGTATTAGGATAACATTTTTTTGATCATTTTCCTAACATTGAGTAATTCAGTTTTTGACCAAGAATACATAGAAATACACTTACTTGATATATTTATAAAATAAAAGTTTCTTTATTTATTTGTGATTTTATCAATTTTTAATTTATCCTTTACTTCACATAATAGATTTTTGGACATTAACTATTATGCTAGAATCACTAAGATACGCTTTTAGGGGATCTTAAGGCCCATTCAAATTAAAAAGTCTAACTATTTGTCCCTACATATTCTTAAAAATAAAAATGGTTCATGCATTAACATCTAAACTTAAAATGTAACACTATTGGTTTATCATTAATATTTATACATCAGGAATAATTACACACTAACTAATACATCACTGAGTCCAGTGGTAGGTGTGAAACCCTTATCATCCTTCAGTCATGGGTTCAAAACCTACAACATTTATAGACATGATTGTTTGTCACTTGACATACATGATGTCCTTTATAAAACCACACTTGTATAATTTCAAAAACAAATAAGATAAACATCCTTGAAATAAGGTTAATCCCTAAATATCCTTTTAACTAGGGTTATTAATACAACATCAATACATAAATACTTCATATGATTTTTAAATTAAACTCTCCATAAATGGTTAACCTTATAACCCTTCCAAAAGAATCAAAAACATTATAGAGAAAGTCATGAAATAAGTTTATCATTGAACCCCCATATATCACAAAGTAGCTCTTGCTTTTCACATTTTAAACACGTGAATACCCTCATCATGTCTTGTCTTGAAACATGGTAATAACCTGAATTACCATAAAAACTTTTGGAAAACATGACAATTTATTTATTAAAAAGTTCACTGGTTATATTCACTAAATCCATGAAGATTTAATCATCCTCCATGATGACATAAATCACCTATTCAACTAATCCATAATCAGATCCATGGTAATCTGTACCATCCAATTCACTTATTTATATCAAACATGTTTTTATCTGAAATTCATTATCTTAACATTAGGAACACATTAAGGGTTATCTTTCGCTTAATTTTTTTCCCATCAATATCACCTTGCCATTAAATCACTTTTATTTTCCTTTATAACTATTAAACATATTCTTAAAAATACTTAGAGAAAAATATAAACTAGATAATCCTTATATAATTCACCATTCATAATTCTTAGATCCAAATACATAAATAATTCAATACTTCATCTTTAATGGTTTAAATGGGACTTTTCCTTCCTTGGTTTATATATAAATTATGATGTCTGAGAATTTATTTGGGTAATTCCTATGTCCTCCATAGATGAGGCATTGAACTCTATGCCAATTCATCACTCTATGAAACTTTTTTCCATAGAAAAAAAATATTCCCCTCAATTTGTGGTATTCCTCAAGGTTCTTATTCCCTTATTCTTGACATGTAAGAAGCCAAATATTTTTTCCTATATTCTTCTTATAATTTTAAAATTTATAAAATTTCATATTCCTCTTATGAAATGTGTTAGGAATATCACCAAATTTAGCATTGTTAATCATATATTGTAATAACTGATTCAATATCATTACAATATCTTTATCTCTAGTAATTATCCAATTTTTTTAATAATAAAAACCATATTTTACATCAGAATCAATGTTATCTAGTTACTTCTTGTTTCCTCCATAAACTAGAAAATATAAATTATAGGGTGAGAAACACATATCTTAGAATAAAACCCCATAATCATGAAAAATTACTTATAGGATGTATAAATCATGACAACCACATTTTAATTGAAGACACTTTTGGTTTATCATAGGTTGTTAATAGTAACCTTTTATTAAATTCCCTCATAATGGTTCATGAAGAGTATACAAAATCGTTAATATTATCCACTAGGAGTGTCAAACCAGGTGTGCAACAAGGCATGTTGTTGTGTACCAGATTACCTTGAGTTAGTCATGGGACATCCTGTCGGATTTGTTACCCCTAAGTACATCTATGAAAATGCCACATATACTTGTAGTATCTTGACACAAATGGGTTTCTAAGAAACCACTCACTTTATCCTTTACCAAAATTCCAGGACATTTTCCTACACTTTTCGTTATCCTTAATCTTACCCTCATACATGTCGTTAGAGATCTCACTAGAGCGTTTTTATCATATTTTCCAAAGTCTAACTAAACCTTTTCTATGATAACAAATATAAAAACCCAGTCTTGATGTACATTCACATTACATCAATTTTGAGTAACACTTAAAACATAATACAAAAATTCACCCAAAGAACATACTATTCTAGTGACTGTTTATACTTAGAAACATTAACACTGATACATAAGTGATCTACAATATCTCCCACTTTGTTCTTCCTAACTAGAACCCTTCTTTGACACATCATACTTAATACATATCTTCAAAACCTATGGAAGGAAACATAAAAAGGGGTTTAGCTCATATCATAGGTAAGGGTAAACAAGAGAGACATGTAAGCATAAATAATATCATATTAGCATGAGAACGTGATAAAAAAATTTGAGGACCATATCCTACATATCAAAGATCATAAACATGAACAATGGAATAAATATTGATAGTTAATAATATATGAATCATAAGGAAATAAAAAACATAATCCATGAAAGAATAACATAGTAATAAAATAAGAAATTTTGGAAAACAAGTAAGCATATAAGATGATTTTTATATTATCCAAGTCATCACTTACAAGTCAATATTAGTAATATAGGTTCACTCCCCATACCATCTTGGTAGTCATGGTTCACTACCATAGCAATCTTAGCAGCATGAGTTCACTCCTCATACCATCTTGGTAGTGAAGGTTCACTCCCATAGCCATATTAGTAGTCAAATTTCACTCCCAAGACCATCTTAGTCAATGTCATGAGATATAAATCTTTACCTAATGCATTTGGGGTAGATATAGGTCCCACTCATCTCATTATGAACTCATACATATATGTGACAAAAATTCATAAACAATAATATCATAACCCATTAAATGAAATTTTTTTCATAAACATGTAATCATATATTAACTTTTGGAAGACTACATGTTTCATAATCATTTCATTAAAATCAAAAACTATGAAAAGAAGCGGGTTTCCAAAGAATATAACTCATGGAAGAGAAATGGGTGTCACAAGCATCATTCCATAAAAAAATAAACTATTGAAAAAATAATATGAATGAAACCTTTGGATCATTTTTATAAGGACACGAGTGATATCAATAGATGTCATCTTAGATAGAAAATAACTTTGAGTGATATTTTGAAATCATTTCTTTAGGAAAATATACTTTCTTATTTGAAAAAGCCTCTTTATAACATAACAACCTTTTGATAACCATTTTATTGAAGATAAACTTGAAAGATTATAAATAAATCTCTGATAAACTTTTTGTAACCTTTTTCTTTGAAAATATATAAAGAGATATTAAACATATTTTAAAAACAATTTTCATTGAAAACTTATAAAATAATCTAAAAAACCTTTTGAAAAACACTTTCTATGAAACAACATTGAAAATTTATGAAGAAATCGTGAAAACGTTTTAAAAAACATCCTTTGAATTTTTTTTAAAAAAATTATTAAAAATTGACCTTTTAAACACAAAAATAAAGCTTTATAGAAATGAAATCTGGTAAATCCATACATGTCGTATGATATAAGAAGAACATTCCTTTTGCATGATATAAGGATATAAGATTTCTTTATTTAGAAAGAGACAAAATCATTCCTTTGAAAACATTGGTAAAAGAAAAAAAGGTAAAATTTCCTTTTAATGACTATAAGAGAAGAGTATAATATTCATGAAATCCATTTTTTTAAAAACATGGTTTTAAAAGAACACATATTTCCGACCGAAGAGAGGGTAAAGTCGAGATTTCTTAAATCAATTTATTAACTATCTTATGTACCAAAGAGTATAAAATTGGTACTAATACATGAATAACTCTTGAATAACCAAAGGAGAATAAAATTAATGATTTTATTTAGGTATGAATCATAATATTTCATTAAATTAAACATAAACATAAAAAATATTGAAAATCGATGAGATTGTTTTAATAAACTCTTACCACTTAATAACTTTGAACCATACTCCCATTGTAATATTATGAAATTAAATGAATTCTAAAATATCACAAATATAATTAGATTCATGATATAACATTTCTATGTCATTATATACACCTTATAGTAAAATATAGGTGCATAACATGACAAGTGTCTCAAAAAAGGAAAATTGATACAAAACTACTTTACTGATTTCGTAACTTTCGAAACATAAATCCCCTGATAGAATGTTCCTAAAATTGATATATAGATGCCGATAATTTTAATTATAATAATTATATAATACATCCCTGGTAAGTATACAAACCGCACAAAAGGAATTGGTGGTGAATAATTCTTGTATCTCACAGAAATAAAAAGTGGGATGAAAGTCCCTTACCTTGTGTCTTGAAACTCTTCATACTTGTACATATTCTTGTATAATAAATATTAGTTTATTATAAATCTATCATATAAAATTATTATTATATCTAATACCATATATGGTTTGATTATGATTTTATATTACCCACTTCTTAACAATTCTATGCTAAGATTTCACTTCAGTTAATATCCTCTTTGTTCTTCGCATGTATATTAATTTTATTATATCTTTGGTCCATATACTTATAACATGATTTAAAGAATATAAAATATGATATAAATATCATATATATTTATTATTATTTTATTAAAATAATATATAGAATATAGAAGTATGAGATGGAAGACACCGTTCATGGAGACGATAAGCCATACGTACGCATGAATGATATTTCTGTTCAATTATCGTGTTGAAAGAAAGAAAGTAAAAGTCATATATTTATATATATGTATATATATCATTATTAAACTAGCTTAATTATATCAAATATATCATATATATTCACTAAAACAATCCTTAATACATTCCATGTAGTGTATGAACGAATCACATCATATTGAAGGGGCGGTAGTCCGCACATCCTCTAATGAAATTTTCATATTAAAACAAAATGGAAAGCATAATAATGTGTGTTGTAAAAGAATTAGAAAATATTAATGAGATAATAAATATATTATATAAAATATATTAATATATTTTCCATCATAATTTCCACCATGATAGGTGATAAGGGAAAAATGAACAATCATCGTTTAGTGAGGCGGCAGTTTGCTATACACATAAACAGTATGTTCATTACCCATTAGATTTAAGTGTGTGTAATTTTAGGTATAAAACTTAGAATAAAAACACTTTAGTGAATTTAGGATACCTGTGTTGTTAAAAAATCATGGAATAATAATATTTTAGGGAGTGGATAATGACAATAAATTAAAGTAGTTTGAGGGAGGGTGTTACCTCTTAATCAGGTAACTCCTTTGGTTTGCACCAAATGGATTCTTGGAATGATTTATGACCAATTTGAGGATTCTAGAAATAATTTTTGGGTTTTGGGAAGATATTTGGGTAGATCTTGTCTGAACCTCAATGGTTTTAGAGGTGTGAGGAAGTGGAGGACAAGTGGCCTTTTATAGTGGAGGAGGAGTGTCACTCATGTATTATTTTGACAAAGGAATTACATACACATTTTTCAAAAGACATATGTACCTGATAATGGACAAAATTCGATAAAATGAAGTATAGGGTCGAAATATTACCATCCAATGAGTATTTTCAAGTGTATAGGTCGTTTGGTCCCTTAATATTAGGTTTTAGTCTTTTATTAAGCTTAATTTTACCCTAATTGTGGTAATTAATTTTAACTACACCCACTCATTTGTTTTTCAAAAACAAAGTTAAAATTATTAATTTTTTTAAATTAGTATGATTCCAAATGTGGATTCCATTTTTTTCAAATTCCATTCATATTAGTGTCAGAATTTAATTAAAATTTAATCCCATAGATGAGATGACTATACTGGTTTTTAAAGTAAAAACATTCAAAAGTTTGATATGTTTTTATAATCAATTTCAAAATAAATTTGATTTCAATGGCCTAAATTGGATTGAATGATAAAAATTTAATCTAATTAAACCTTAAAACCATGTTAAAATATAATTTAACTTTAAAATTAAATTAGATGAAAAAGCAGTTTTGAATTAAAATTCAATATTTTAACTATTCCTTAAAAATAATACTTCACAGAAAAAACACCAAAAATTATTCCTAACATAATTTTTATTATTCAATTTATAATATGAAGTTTATTTGGACATATAAGATAAATAAAAGTTCCAAAACTTAGATTTCAAATAGGTTCTCCATTAAAAGGTGGTAAAATTGCTTAAATAAAATATAGGGTTTTATGTGTTAAATTGGTTTTATTATTCTCTTATGTTTATAAAATCTATTAGATGGATATAAAGAATATTTACTTGGATATATAAAAAATAGAATAAATAAAAATTAATTACTAATTGCAATTAATTTAATTTATAAGTATTAAAAAAACATTGTGATCATAATAATAGTTTTCTATAAAAATACTCTATTATATTCAATTGGTTATTATATTCATTTATAAAAAATTAATTCATTTTTTATATTTTTTCTGAAAACCATATATTTAAATAATTTAGTTAATAATTTTCATAAAAGATAATTTAATGTATAAGTTATATATTAATATTTTTTAATAACATATTATTGTTCGGTAACACTCGATCTTGCGTGTTATGCAAGCCATCAAGGAAATTCAGTATTGCATGAAAGGTAAGCTTACCTCAATGTTTCTTGTGGAGAAATAAAACCTTTGTGTTTATTTTTGTTCATGATTAACTTAGAATTTCATATAATTAATTTCAATCTTAGTGCTTTAATATATATAAAATAACTATTTTCAGTGTTATATGAAATGTGAAATATCAAAAAGATTAAATTAATTCAAATAACATATTTCACAAATTATAAAGATGTTATAGACATCACTAAGTTATCAAAATTTGAAATAGAATAAAATATATAATATCATAAAAAATAATAAAATCCTAAACAGTTTGATCTATCTACACATCCACTAGAGTATAAAACATTATATGTGAAAGTAAATGAGTCTTTTGAAATACCAAAAAAACCCTTCCCTAAAAATTTCACAAGAAGGTGACTCAATTAGAAAATATAATTGATAAATGTATATAAAAATATACAACCTTACCAATATTATAATTTATTATACTATTTAAAGAAATCTTAACTATAAATAGTCAATAAATATGAATTCCATGTCGACTAGTTTATGACTTATTAGATGATAACATGGCTCGATGAAAAATGTATATAATCTATAATTAACAATTCCAACCTATTAATTTTACATTTAATATATAATAATCATGATATGGATAAAAAGTGTTGAGTCAATAAGGTTGCCTTATGTCTTTTCAATTCTTTTATGTTTTGAAAATCACAAACACTCTATCTTAAGGAAAATTTTATTTATCCTAAAATTTATCTTAATAAGGAAAATTTTCCTTCTGTAAGGAAAGTTTCTTCTTACCTATATTTTCAATTTTCATGTTATAATTTCTCTAAATCCAATTAATTTTATTTCTAAGTGTAAAAATCGGTTTCACATCTAAAACCTCAGAATCCTATAAATACTTAGATATAGAGTATTCTATTTTTAGGATCCGAATTCCGGTTCCAAATTCCTAAGAATTCAGGTTCCAAATTCTCTAAAATTTATAATCCTAATTCTCTAAAATTAAAACTCCCAATTCTATGAAATTCAGACACCAAATTCTATGAAATTCAGACTCCGAATTCTCTGAAATTCAGACTTCGAATTCTCTATAATTCTGACTCTAAATTATCATAATTCAGACTCTGAATTCCTGAAAATTCAGACTCCGAATTCTTCATAATTTAGACTCTGAATTCTATAGAATTCAGGTTCCAAATTATTTGGAAACAGAATCCAAATAACCATGTATTTTAGACAAAGAATAATTTTTTGGTTATACTCTGAACATTTATTTTCCTTAGACTCTGAAAATTGGATTTGGTTAAGCAACCATATTTTTGCTTACCCTTTTTGTTGTTATGAAATGATATTGATCAATCTATTTCTAATTAACCATTGTTTGAGTTACACATGGACATGTCCCTTCGAGATTCAATGAAAAATATGACCGATGGAGGAGGGAGCCGACCGTTAGAGAAGTACCTATAAACAGGAGCTCATTTGAATGAGCTCAAGACTGGATGAATAATCTATAAATCTGGAGATTGCATGCTGTTTAAATTGATATCTAGAGAGAGAGACTCTCCTGATTTGTGCATACTGAACATCCTGTTCATCTTTATTCGTGCGACTCTGATTATTGTTGTGTAAAATCAAGAGCTTCCGGTGTTAGGAAGATAGAGGTGCCGACTACCTTAAAGTTTGAGGGATTCCAGGGATAGAAAGACAGAGATACTGAATAACTTAAAGTTCAAGGGCTTCCTTGGTTAGGAAGATAGAGATGCCTACTACCTTAAAGTTCAAGGACTTCCTTGGTTAGAAAGACAGTGGTACCGAATACCTTGTAGTTCGAGGGCTTTTGGGGATAATAATACTGATTCCAATATTCATATCGAGGGATTACCCTGGTGTGGGTAAGACATACTTTCTTGAAAGTATAAATCAAGGGACCTTTATCCAAGGTTGTTGGATACCCTACTCTTTGGGATAAAATATTTCATACTTGTTACTTGTTTTGTTTCAAGTTTATTTTCTGCTGCATTTTGATTAATAAGAAAATTATAATTATCTTATACTTCCTTGTACTCTTGTATACTTTGATTAGTAAGATTCTATACACTTTAAGGTAGAATAATTTCTTGTAAACATTCCTTAAGTTTCATTTCTGGAGCCATATTTACGAAACCATGCAAGTTTGTAGAACTAAGAGGTCTTGTGAATTTACCTTGTTTAACCTTGTTAAACATATTTTTCCTTAAAGTTAAAAACAAATGTTTTATAAAAACATTAAAGGTTCCAAAAGAATTTTTACAGTTTACAATTAATCCCCTCTTGTGTATTGAGCTTCTACATTATTATTTTGATCCTACAATTGGAATTAGAGGAGGTATCTGAAATACTTATATTCACATATAAGTTTTTCATGCTCAGGTTTTCATTGTTCACAATATTTTCCTTTCTAAGGATTTTTTTATCCTTGTTTACAAACTTGTACTATTAATAGGTTTTTTTGGAAATACATTTTATTTTAGATGGAAGAAATGAATGTTGGTTCAATAGACCATCTAAATCCTACTAGACTACCTATTTTTGATGGGAATGATTACGAATATCAGAGAGATCGTATGAAGACGTTTGTTATTAACATTGGGGTAGACAAAGTTTTCATGCTTACTGAAGGATATAAAATCATTGATAAGGAATCCAATACTTTCACCAACCAAGAGAAGCATGAATATCAACTTAATTACAAGGTGCATAATAATCTTATTTGTTCCATGAATATAAATATATATATCTAGATTTCATCTTGTGAAGTAGAAAATTGAATTTATAAGAAGCTCAAAGTAACTCACATTAGAACATCAAAATTCATTGAAACTAGAATATCAATGATCAGTGATGAATATCATGGTTTCTTATTTCTTTATGGAGAACCCATATGTAAGGTACAAAAAAGATTCATGACTACCATCAACAACTTAATTTCTATGGCTGATAAGTGTTTAGATTATGAAGCAATTGTATACAAGATCATAGAGATCATTCCTAACGAATGGGATTCCAAGAGGACAATAATAGATGAAAATAGTAAAGTTACTCAGATTTCTCTTGATGAGATATTTGGAACTCTTCTTCAACATGAAACCATAATAAAGAGAGATTCTGATAATATTAAAAAAAATAAGTAAATGGAAGTTTTTATTTTATAACAACTTCAAATAATATGAAAGCCAGGACTCCTGGGAGAGTTATAAGATCCAAATCTAGGAAGGCTGTTATTCAATCAGAATCTAGTAGAAGTGAATCTTCAGAAAACGAGTTAGCCAATCTTTCCTGAAGGATGAAAAATATTATTGGGTATAAGAACTTTCAATTTAGGTACAAGAAGAAAGGTATAAAAGATAAGAAAGACTCAAAATTCACTTGTTATGAATGCAAACGAGCAGGGTATATAAGGGAATATTTTCATATTCATAAGAATAAGGATAAAAAAGGAAAATCATTCTGAGAGGAATAGAAATAAGTACTACAAGGATAAAGCTAAGAATGTTTTGAAATCCAATGACACCTATAGTGCCAGTGGTGGTGACTCTTCTAATAAATCTATAGAGTATGAATCTTTTGGTCAGAAGAATCTTTGTCTCCTAGAAAAGTTACCTATTGAAAATCATTGACTAATGGATAAGGTACACAATTCCGAATCTATTACAAGTGTTTCATTGAATGCAAAATATATTTGTGATAAATATTATGAATATTCAGATGAAGAATCTTCTTCTGATGAAGATAATACTTTACCTACTTATGAAGAAGTTTCTAGGTTTTCTAAACTTCTTGATAATGAAAATTATAAACTCAAGAAAAAACTTAATAAGGAAAATTCTAGAATTTCTATTCTTACTAAGGAAATATCAGATCTTTATAACGTTATTGATAAGAAAATTTTTGATTTTGAAAGTGTTTCAAAAAACCTTGAGGAAGTTAATTATGAGAAGGATAAACTTTACATTGATCTTGAAAATGTAATTTCTAAGAAAAATATTTTAGAGACTAACTCTAGTACTAAAACTAAAGTTTTTGACTACAAAAACATGGTTATTAAACTAAATTCAGAAATATTTTCCTTAAGTGTTTATCTAACTTTACCTCCGGTTAGGAAAATTTTGACAAGTTGTATTCTTAAATTCGACCTCTAAGGAATCGTTCTAGTTTTGGTTATAACAGTTCAAAACCGGTTTTAGTAATAACTATTTTATTCCTCAAAGTGATGCATTTTTCACTAAATGTCAGTGTGACAGACATTGGATGAAAAATTGTTCATTAAATAAAACTTAGTCTTAAGGTTTTCATAAAGAGTATTTTTTTAAGAAATTTTGGTTACCTAAAATTTTGCTTTCTGAAATTTCTGGATCCACGAAAGTTTGGGTTCTGAAAGTCTAACAATATTATTTTCAGGAAAATAAAGAAAGTACCAACAAAAATACATGGTAAATGGATAGTGGATGTTCCCAGAATATGACTGGAAACAAATACTTTTTTGAAAAGATTATCAAAATGAAAGGAGGAAAAGTAACTTTCAGAGATAATGCTCAGGGAGAAATTGTTGTTATATGTAACATTTTTCTTTTTAGAAAAACTTTGATTTCAAATGTTTTATTTTCTAAGGGTATTAAGAACAACCACATCAGCATAAGTCAACTATGTGATGAAGGTTACCTTGTGAATTTTAGGAATGACAAGTACTTAATATAGAATTCCAAGAAAGAGTTTGTTTTTTCTACTCATAGGCAAGATAATTTATACATAATAGATTTATAAGACCTTAGAATCCAAGAGCTACCTTGATTTAGTGAAATAGAAGATCATTCTTGGTTATGGCATAGAAGGTTAGGAAACTGTAACCTTAGGAACCTGTGCAAAATCTCTAAGAAGAGAATTTTTAAGGATCTAATGGATCTTATATTTGATTCTTGAAAAGTTTTTGGTCCTTATTAATATGGAAATCAACATAAATTAAGTTTTAAATCAATAAGTGAAGTCTCAAATACTAATGAATTATAGTTGGTGCATATGTATCTTTTTGGTCCAACACAAACTAGAAGCATTGGAGGAAAACTATTTGTATTTTTTTTAGTTGATGATTACTCTAGATTTAAGTGGGTCTATTTTCTAGAAAATAAATCTAAATCTTTTTCTTATTTCTTAATTTTCAGAGTGAAAGTTAAAAATGAGAAAAACCTTCCATTGATAACTATCCATAGTGATCATGGAAGAAAATTTCAAAATTCTGATTTTGAATCTTTTTGCAGTAGAAAAGGTTTTACTCATAACTTTTCAGCACCATGAACTCCTCAATAGAATTGTGTTTTTGAAATAAGAAATATAATTTTTCAAGAGATAATAAGAACCATGGGGAGTGAATATTTGATATCCAAATATCTTTAGGCTGATGTTGTAAGTACTTCTTGTTATACTATAAATCGTGTTTTGATTATACATTTTCTTAACAAAACCCCTTATGTGTTATGGAATGGTAGAAAACCTATACTTTCCTACTTCAAGGTATTTCGATGAAAAGTATTCATCTTGAATACTAAAGATAATATACATAAATTTTCTCCTAAATCTGATGAAGGAATTTTCTTAGGTTACTCCACAACCTCTGAGGCCTATAGAGTTTTTAATAAAAACACTTGTACAGTTGATGAAACAATACATGTTAAATTTTATGAAACTGATCCTTTTGTGTTTAAACAACCCCAGCCTACATCCTTAGACGTGTTTTCAAAAACTGATTATCAACCTTTGATATAATACCCTTATGATAAGGAAAATAACCAAGAAAATGTTTCTGCGACAATTACCCCAAAAGACTTTCTACCTCATGTTGATGAACAAGTTTTACAAAATCCAAATTAGTTATTTCTTAAGAATCTTACCAGTGATAGTATCATTGGTGATATAAATATAACTATAAGGACTAGATGTTCCTTAAGGAATGATGTAGAACATCTAGCATTTTTTATCAATTAGAACCTAATATCACTGATGAAGCTTTAGGTGATGATGATTTGATTAAAGCCATGCAAGATTAGCTAAATGAAATTTAAAGGAATAAAGTCTGGACCTTGGTTGAAAGACCAATGGAAACATCTGTTATTTGAGTAAAATGGGTTTTCATAAATAACTATGATGAAAATGGAATCATAGTAAAAAATAAGGCTATATTAGTTTCTAAAGGCTATAATCAACAAGAAGGAACAGACTATGACGAAACCAACACTCCAATTGCAATACTTGAATCTATTTGTATTCCACTTTCCTTTAAAACATTCTTTAATTTCAAAATTTTTCAAATGGATGTCAAATGTTCTTTCGTTAATGGTTATGTCTAGGATGATGTTTTTGTTGAACAAACTTATGGATTCGAAGATAAAAAACATCCTAAACATTTTTTCAAACTTACTAAAGATTTATATGGACTTAACCAAACCCCTAGAGCCTCGTATGATAGACTTATATGTTTTTTTCTTCAAAAAAATTATATAAAGGGAAATGTTGATCCGAAAATTTTTATAAAGAAAGATAAGAAATATGTTTTGATTGTACAAATTTATGTTGATGACATTATATTTGGTTCCACTTTGCAATTTTTAACCAATTTCTTTGTGGATCTAATAAAATATGAGTTTGAAATGAGTATTTTTGGTGAGTTAACATTTTTCCTAGGTTTTAAAATTTCTCAAAAACTAGAAGGAACTTATATATATCAACATAAGTAGATTAAATATCTTTATAAAATTATGGATTGGACAACACTAAGAGTATCAGTAATCACATTGGTACATCAAATTCACTTGATCTTGATGAAACTGGGAAATCAGTGGATCAAACATATTTTAGAGGTATGATTGGAAGTCTACTTTACTTAAATTATAGTCATCCAGACTTAATGTTTTCAGTATGCTTATGTGAAAAATATCAATCCAATCATAAGGAATCCCATTTAAAGGAAGTTAAAAGAATTTTTTGCTACTTAAAGGGAACCATGGATTTAGGACTCTTTTATACTTATGAAAATGATTTTGTCTTAAAAATACTCTAAGATGCTGACATTGGTGGATGTATAATGGATATAAAAAGTATATCCAGTACTTTTTATTTCATAGAAGATTCACTAGTTTCATGGTCATGAAAAAAGCGACACTCAATATCACTTTCCACTACTAAATCTCAATATGTTGCAGTTGGAAGTTGTTGTGCTCAAGTTTGTGGATGCAACACACACTCACAGACTATTGAATGAGTTTTACCAAAACACAAATTTTGTGTGATAATAAAAGTGCCATTTATCTAACAAAAAACCCTGCACATCACTCCCGTGAAAAAAAACATAGATATTAGGAATCAATTTCATAGGGATCACACACAAAAAAGAGATATCATTCTTCAATTTATTGGAACACAAGATCAACTTGATGATATTTTTATAAAGTCTTTACTATCCAATCGATTTGAATACATTAAACAGAAGTTAGGAATGATAATAGTAAGGTAATATTCCATATTAACTCTTTGTTAAAACATACCTCTTTATAGTAAGAAACTCCTTTTCATAGGGGGGTACATTTTATTGGTAATTGAAATTTTTCATAGTCTAAAATTTTCCACAGGATAAAATTTTTCATAGTCTAAAATTTTTTTAGTTTAAAATTTTTGGTAGTCTAAAATATTTCGCAGTTTAAAATATTTGGTAGACTAAAATTTTTCGTACTCTAAAATTTTTCGTAGTCTAAAATTATTCATAGTCTAAAATTTTTCATAGTCTAAAATTTTAGTAGTCTAAATTTTAGTAGTCTAAATTTTTCATAGTCTTAATTTTTTGTATTCTAAAATTTTTCATAATGTAAAGTTCTTCAAAAAAAATTTCCACACTATGAATAATTTCCCTGAGAAATTCAAAAGGTACATTTTCTTTCTAATGTTTTTGTAATCATCTTTTTACTTGTTGGTATTTTCTTTATGTTTTAAATTTTAGGATTAATTTTTTCCTTAAATATGAATGTTTTTCTTAAAAACCTAAAAAGATCAGAATCTATCAAAAATACTTCTTCAGCTATCACCTCAACCGTCAAATCTGATCAGAAGGTTTTCAACCATTGGATCAAGTATTGAAGCTGAACCATCACCTCAAATGCCTATATAAATACTCCCTGATGCTTTTCCCACTTTTTTTTCTCAAGACATAGTGTGATAAAGCTCTGTGTCTATATTTAAGGCAGTTTCGGATCTTCAAAGTTTCCTCAGTTCCAAATGTCTGCTGAAGCCTATTCTCAGAAAGAAATGTCGACTGCAAGGAAATCTCTGAATGGATGATATACCGAGAGAGGTTAGTTAATCCAAAGTTTTATGCTATGTATGAATCTATCATTTAGAAGTATATCAAGTTGAATGGATGAGAGAGCCTTTGTATTTCAAAACCAAGGGCACAAGATCTGGTGTATCCAGAATTTTTGCTAGAATTCTGTGAAATAGTTAGTTTTTTCCATGAAAGCGGGAGAGATAATTTTTTTTCAAGAGTTACGAAAAGACCTAGTATATTTCTTACAACTTGGATGAAAATATAATAGGGATTCCATATGAAGGTGAAGTAGAATTCTTCTCACACAATCTACCTGATTTAATATTATCTTTTTATAGGGAAAAGGCTATAGACTTTCTTGGATTGCAGGAAGTGAAGAATTTGAAAATTATTCATCTCTCTATAAATCTTCTGATTCGTTAGCTATGGGATCAAGTTTTTTTCATTCTGATAAAAGGGGATAAGGATACCTTGAAGAAAAGTGATATTTATGTCTTGGATTTATTGGTCAATCTCAAGAATATTTACCTAGTCAAGTACATCTTGGTTACAATTGAGAATATCATCAATAGAAATATGAAGTCTCAGGTTATCATGCATCCAGCTATTCTTTCAATGATTATAGTTCTGTAACTTTATTCAATTAAAATTTCTTATAGTTCTAAGCCAAGGAATTTCAATGTGATATTGTTGAGCGATGAAACTCTAATAAGAATGAAAGTTATTTTTTCCAAAGATTCCGAAGAATTTTATGATTTTTCGGAAGCTGAAATTCAAGCTCTTTCAAAAAAATTGGAAGTGGCCGAGACAACCAAAAAGGTTAGAAGGAAGAGGAAGGAAAAGAAACCATATGGAATAGGAAAAACTCCTATTACTAAAGAAACTTTGTCTGAAACACTGAATCCAAATAAGTAAAAGACCTATCCTGATGAATTAGTGGCTAAGTGGAGAGAAGACAAACAAAAAAGGAAGGGAGGGGAGCCTATGTTTGGCTTGGACCCTATTGAGGAAAAATATTTACAGATAAATGCTGCTGAAGAGCTTGATAAGCAACAAAAAGAAAAGAAACCAAAGAAGAATATGTCTGAGGCTGAGATAGTAAAATCTCTTCTTAAGGCTACTGAAAAAGCCTCTGAGAAAATTCCAGTACCATAATCCTTCCTACAGGATTCACCACCAAAGACTCCAGGAAAGAAGCTGGGGATTTTGGAACGAAATCAAGAAGAAGAAATAGTGTAAGAAGAATAATTGGAAGAAGAAGAATAACAAGTTAGTGGTGATACCAAGGATATGATAAGGCAAGTTGAGGATTATCATGAGAAGGAGAGTACTTCTAAGAAGCTCTCAATATGAACATATGAAGCCAAATCTTCAAAAATTGCTACTCTGGTGAATGAAGATAAGGGTGAAGAAGAAGTAAATAATCAAATAGTTGATGAAAGTAGCAATCGTGATTTCATTCATCCAGAAGATCAAGTGGCTGGTACTGAGAAAGAAATTTTTTAGGAGGAAAAAATCATTCGGTTATCTGATAGTGAACATGAATCTCCCAAGGCCGAAGATATCATTCAGAAAGTTGATAAGGGAAATCAGGTGCTGGTTGCTAAACCTAAGAAATCTGTGGAAAATAAGAAAGAAGTTGGCACTCCATCAAAGAGGAAAGCTGTCGAATTAGAAAAATAATCCTCACCAACAAAACTCTCAGATTCGAAATCGTCTTCCCTTAGACATTATTTTGTTGTTCAGTCATTGAAAAAGCTTGTTAGAACTATTCCCTTATTCCTTAGTATAGAATTAATATTCCAGATGCTTCAGCAAATGATAAATCAAAAATCAGATTAAGTCTCCATGGTGATGGATAAATGTGTCAGTCTTGAGGTAGATTTTAAATATTTTCTAATTGGTTATGAGGCTCATAAAAGATCTTGTAAGAAGATTACAAGATGGTCAAAAAATACAATCGAAGAAATGAGAATCTTTGATGAATTTCATGATAGTTTCAAAGATGCCTTTGAAATAGAAGATAACAACCTTAATGATCTTACTAAGAATTTTGAGGAGAAGCTACGTCTTGAAAAGACTTCTCGAAAGCAAGAAGTTAAGTATCTGAATGGAAAGCTTAATTCTATGTCCATGAATTGGAAGAGGGAAAGGGATCCTCAAATTGTGATTGAAGAGAATCTTATTAAGCGAGAAGAAGTGTTGAAAGCCCAAGATGAATTTCTTAAGGCTCAGGAAGAAAAAATTAAAGCCTTTGAGAAAAAAAGTGAAGATCAGGATCAGCTACTCAAGTGTGCATAGGAGGATCACAAGGAGATAAAGAATCTAAAAACCATGGTGAAGAAACTCATAGAAAAGGAGAAAAAAAGGATGATTTTCCAATTCCGATCTTTTTTTTATTTCTTTCTTGTACAAATTCTATCAATATTAGTGAAATTTTAATTGTTCTCTATATATTTGGTTGTTTAGGACTAATATTTTAGGTACCAAATTTTTCCATTCAATTTATTCCTTTTTAAAAATCACAAATGGGGAGAAAGTAATGATAAAAAGAATACTAATAAAGAAGAGATTTCCCTAAGTAAGGGGGAGTTCATCTAAGGGATAGTTCTTATGAATGGAGATTTTCCTATTCAAGATAACGTGAAATATCATTCCGAAAATCAAGAATATGATCCTCATGGATTTCAAAGCCTGGGGGGGGGGGGTTACTCGTATTCACTTTTATCTATAAGTAAAGAGAGATAAGATTTAATTAAAAAGTTTGTAAAAATTATAAAGTGCTTATATTATTTTTAGTAAGGATGTTTGTGCTTTTTAAAAAGGGGGATATTGTTGAGTCAATAAGGTTTACTTATGAATTTTCTATTCCTTTATGTTTTGAAAATCACAAACACTCTATCTTAAGTAAAATTTTATTTCTCCTAAAATTTTTCTTAATAACTAAAATTTTCCTTCCCCAAGGAAATTTTCTCCTTACCTTTGTTTTCATTGTTCATGTTATAATTTCTCTAAATATAATTAATTTTATTTCTAAGTGTAAAAATTGGTTTCATATATAAAAGCTCAGAATCCTATAAATACTTAGATATAGAGTATTCTGTTTTCAAGATCCGAATTATGGTTCTGAATTCCTTAGAATTCAGGTTCCGAATTCTCTGAGTTTCAAACTCTGAATTCTCTAAAATTTAGACTCTGAATTCTCTAAAATTTAGACTCCGAATTTTCATAAATTCAGACTATGAATTCAGACTCCAAATTCTCTGAAATCCAGACTCCAAATTATTTAGAATTCAGACTCCAAATTCCTCAGAATTTAGATTCCAAATTCCTCATAATTCAGACTCCAAATTCTATAGAATTCATGTTTCGAATTCATTGGAAAATAAAATCCAAATATCCATGTATTTTAGACACTGAATAATTTTTTTGTAAGACTCCTTAGACTTTGAAAAGTGTATTTTGTTAAGAAACCATATTTTTTCTTACCCATGTCATTTTTATGAAATGATATCGTACAATCTATTTCTAACTAACCGTTGTTTGAGTGACACGTGGACAGGTCCCTCTGATATTCAATGAAAAATATGATTGTTGTGGGAGGGAGCCTACCATTGGAGATGTACTTATAAATAGGATATCATTTGAACGAGCTCAATATTGGATGACTGATCTATAACTCTAGAGATTTCATGCTGTTGAAATTGGTTTCTAGAGAGAGAGACTCTCATGATTGGTGCATACTAAACATCTTGTTCAGCTTGATTCGTGCGACTTCGATTATTGCTGTATACAATTGAGGGCTTCTAGGGTTAGGAAGACAGATTTGCTGACTAACTTAAAGTTAGAGGGATTCTGGGGATAGGAAGACAGAGGTACCAACTACCTTAATGTTTGAGGACTTCCTTGGTTAAGAAGACAGAGGTTCCGAATACCTTAAAGATCAAGGACTTCCTTGGTTAGGAAGACATAGGTGTCGACTACCTTGAAGTTCGAGGGCTTGCGGGGATAATAAGACTCATTCTGATATTCCTATCGATGGATTACCCTGGTGTGGGTAAGTTAGTATTTCTTGAAAGTATAAATCCAGGGACCATTATCCAAGGTTCCTGGATAACTCACTCTTTGGGATAAAAGATTTCATACTTGTTACCTTTTTTTGTTTCAAGTTTATTTTCTGCTGCATTTTGATTAATAATGAAATTATAATTATCTTATACTTCCTTGTAATCTTGTATACTATGATTTTTAAGATTATATATGCTTTAAGGTAGAATATTTTTTGTATACATTTCTTAAGATTCATTTCCGGAACCATATTTCCGAAACCTAGAACGTTTGTAGAACTAAGAGGTCTTGTTAATTTACACTGTTTATCCTTGTTAAACATAGTTTTCCTTAAGGTTAAAAATGGAAGTTTTATACCAACTTTAAAGGTTACAAAGGAATTTTTAAAGTTTAAAATTCACCCCCATCTTGTTTATTTAGCATCTGTATCATATTTTGATCCTACAAAAATTCCCTAAGAATGTCATTAATTTATCTCCACTTGATAACTTGTAAGATATCTAACTAAAAATATAATGGCACTCTATATAATGGTTTATCACAATTTATTGGAAATCACAGCAACACTTTAATATATATATATTCATTCATAAAAATAATAATTCTCACAATTATTCATAGAATATCAACTAATTCTAATACATAGCTCTTTGAAAAGGTTTCATGCTCCCTAAGTTGGAAATTTTCATCAAGAGTATTCCATGAGAATGTATAATAATGTTATACATCACCATAAACATACATAAGTGAAACCCACACTACTCATCATAATGTATGAGAGTCATGGACATAAAATTCAATCAATGGGTACCTCTATAAGATTATGAAACCAAATACATACCTAACACCATTAAATATTCTATATAGCACATTTAAAATTATCTTCAAATGAAAATCTATATTTATTTTGATTTACTCTATATAAAGTGTTTAAAATTTAATGGATATGAATTTATTTTCAAATGGAAGTAATGATCATGCTAATATTATAGTTAACTACATTTTTTTCAAAAAGATTATGACTGATCATCATTTAATTAAAAAATTAGGGAAAGAAATTTTTTTACATAAAATATGTCAATGAAATTATTATTTCTAACTCATATAATTTGGATTTTATCCCAAGTCTTAGTATTTATAGAACAATATTATCCCTCGGTACAGGGGGACCCCCACCACTTTTATTTTTATGAATTCAATTTTTACATGATAAAGTTTTTGATGTTATCTTTAAGAATATAAAAACAAAATTCTTATAAAATAAAAATATTAATTTAAGTAATATAATTTAATTATTATTTTATCAACAATCACAAGAGGCCAAGGTTTGGTTATTTTCACTATACTAGAAAAACTACTATGAATAATTTTATGTTACTAAGTTTTAAATTATCCCCTTATCTGATTTTTATATAAAGACTCCAAAAAACATGTTGTGGGACCAATAACACTACATTTGAAGTATACAGTCTTGAGAATAATTTTTTGGACCTATTCTATCTACTATAGATCCCAGGAAAACACCTATCTGATCCATCAACTTTGGACTCAATTGAAATGGATCAAATATTTTAACTAATTTACATTAAATTTATAATTACATGAAAAATATGTCCTATGAATCCCATATCAACTTGAACTATCTTCCTTAAAAAGTTATCTCACATTTCCGATATAAATATATATATTTTTGGCTACCATTCACATGAGTCTATTACCATATATCATGGTGTAAGATATCCTATAAAATTTACTTCTTCAAATAAAAATTCATCACCACCACTAAATGGGTGTGATGTTGATGTATAAGGAATAAAATATTGTAGATAATGAATATATCATATACCTAAAACATAATCATATGTTTTCAAAACATATAATTAATATTTTATCTACTGTCCAGATCAGATTCATCCTTCATTATTTGGTACATAAACATCAAAATGTATTTATATGTTAGCTATTTTTATTCTCTATAATGAATTATACAATAAGGAAAATAAATTATAATTTTGGTCCGACTATATACTACCATAACCCTCTAACAACCATTATATTGAGTTGGCTTGCCTTCGTCTCAATTCTTTATGTTGTGATGAAGAAAAAACTAGATTCTATAATGTCTTGGAGTCTCAATGAAAAAATAATAAAATTTCCATTAAACTGTCGGTTTTTAATATTATTAGGTGATCTCTATCTATACAACACATCATAATACCTTAAAAGATGTTGGGATCTCATTAGGTAGAAAATACAAAAACATCTCCTTAGAAAATCATACACATACTAATGTTTCCTCAAAATATCATCTATTGGTACATCTTAGAGTAGCTAAATAATCCAAAAAATAAATATTTATTCATCAAAATTATCAAAAAATATATCAAATATCATATAAATTCTCAATCGTTCTACCACTAATTTTATAGTGACACTCTTATAATTTTTTTGAACTCTCTTTATATTTTAATGCTTCTACCCTCAAAATATTGAAGATAAAAATACCCCAACTTACCACCAATCATAAGAAAATATCATCATAAGGATATAAAAAGAGGTATATGTTTCATTTTAATGGGTAAATCCTTTAAATCTCATCTAGCTAAGGATCCACTACCTAGTTCTAAGATTATAGTGGATCATGGGTAATATTAAGTGATGAATCAAATATAGTGTATCAAGGACATGAGTTGTCTCAAAAATAATGATGTCTCTTTATCATTATGTATGTGAACTTAGGTTATTTTACTTATCTCCCCAGATAAAGATCTCATAATTACCATAATCAATCTCGGGTGGCACTCTAATAGGTTTAATTCTAGGATCATAAATTTTCAAGGAAACTTCATATGATGATATATCATATTCATAAGAAAATAAAAATTCATGAGGATTCATAAACATAACTATGAGAGAGATTAGGAATATATAATTTTAATTCTTGATCAATCCATCATCATAAAATTCACCAATCACAAGAAGTAATGCACAAAAATCCTGAACTATCCACTATATGATACATTAAAAAACGTAAATATAAACAGAAATTAGTGCTCTATGTACAAAAATAAATCAAATAATGATTATATTCCTTTAATATCAATGTTTTAGTCATAAACCCTATATCCATGTCTCTATCTAGATAGTCTAAAAATAAATTTCCCATGAATTGTTACCTTAGTTTCCCAAAAAAATACTCATGTGTTCCTATTATAAGATCCAAAATTAAGACATACTCTCTCAAGATAAATTCATATATAACTATACAATCATGGAACCCCACCTGGTTTAGGGACATTACTAAGTGTGCTGATGTATGATCATATCCTATAGGTCAGGTGCTGGTGACGTTAGATGAGTTTTTCGTTCTCTTTTTTTCCCAAATATATCTCAGTTTTTATACTAATAAGAACTAAATGTACTTGTATATAATGTATTATTTTATGTGTGATAATTTTAGTTAATTATTTTTATTCTAAGGAGATTATCAATTTATATAATAAATTATATTTATAGAAGTTTAAAAATTATTGTGTTTTTTTTGAAAGAGTTATTTTTATAGATACTTAAAATATTATACATAATTGACTCAATTTCTCATCATGATCAACTCAAATGTTCTAAAGAATTTAATAAACTATTCAACATGGTTGGATGAAGGTGGTTATTAGTTGTCTCAAGGTGGTTCATGGTTGATTTAACTCTTTTCCATAGACAACCATATAATTGAAAAATACAATAATCACATTAGCTTTAGTATGAACTAAATAGATGACCATGTAGTCCATTTACAAGAAATTTTTAGTATGTTCTTAACATCATAGAAAAACATTACAGAGAGAAATAAATTATAAAAAAGTACAAATTACTCTTAAGTTAACATTATGTTTATAACATTTTATTTATATATGAAGTTCTTAATATTTTATTAGTTTTTATTTTATAAATTTACTCTTATGTAACTAATGGGAATATTTTTTACAATAATGAAAATGTTTTATCATGATTTGACTCTTATATTGGTGGATTAAATCATTAATTATGATTACATGTATCTCAATTAAACATACCTTATAGAGACCTGATTTTTAAATTTTATGACTTTGAAATATTTCGGTATATATTTTAAGGGTTATGCGTAGAGACAACGTGCTCTTCTGAGGTCTAGATTACTGATAATTATTTTTATAAAAATATTAAATATATTTTATATTGTGTGTTCATGGTTAATTAAATAAAATGTGATAAATCTTAAACAAATGATCAAATCATAAATTTGAGACCATGATTGGGTCTGGAATGCGGTGTTTACCCTTAGAATGACATAAAATTAGTTGTCTTGGGATGTTCAGACCCCTCACTTGTTGGTGGTGAATTTAAGTGAATTAATTAATTGATTGATTAATTACTTTTCGACCTAAATAAAAGTTTATAAAAGGGTAATTATGGGGATTTTTCTAGGGTTGGCCTCAGAATTCTAGGAATTTTCTAGCAAGATCTATCTCTACCTCCTCTGTTGGAAATGAATGAATAACCTCTAATTCAAGGCAGATCGATGTGAAACGAATGCAGCGGCTTCCTCTGAATTCATTGGAGAACCTTTTCTTCAACAAATAATGATCCAAAATATAGGGAGGACTCTTAAATTGGTGTTTAAGACCTTTTTCTAATTTTTTTTCAAGATAAAATGTTATTATTCGATTTGCAACCCTATTTTCAAACCTTTTCATGACCCTATGTATTGAGTATATATTTTTTTCACTAGTGGGTTTCTAATATAAATCACTAGTTCTTTATCCTTGGATAATAACACTATGGAAAAAATCATAAGACATTTTTTTCCTTTTATTTTTTCCCCATTCTTAACATTCTCCACCATTGTAATCTTGTGGTTCCGGGTTCAATAGTTTTCGGACAACCCAAGCTTGATTGGGTGCCCAGATTTTTTGAAGAACGATGAAATGATGATGGTTCTATGAGTGGAGCATAGATCTGGATTCATTATGATGAAAGGATGTTTAATATGATGGGTTGAAGTTGGATTATCAAGGATCAAATATCTGGAGGTGTATGGAAAAATAAAAATACCCTTGTAAACTTTCAGTGATTGCTTTTTGACAAATAGTGGTTTGGAACCACGATTCGTCGCCATATCCACATTTTTCTATTAGAACTAAGGCTTATTCCAAAAAGATAGAGGCTAGTTTAAATCAAAATGAAGAATTGAAAAATTAATAACGTTCTATAAAATCTTGAATACATGATGTGTAGTATGAATAACGCACGGCATGTAGCCACCCTTAGTGAAAACACTAGGGTTTGAGAATATATTAGGATTAAATAACGTATAGTCCTCCCTCACACGATGTGTATCCCCTCCCCATTTGGTCATTCTGTGTGATGAGTCACATGGGTGGGGAATCCATGTAAGAGAAAACAGACACAAATTGACAACATTGGCTAAATTCTATGAGAACCAACACAAAGTATACCAAAGTACATGGACACAGTGTTTGAGTACACGAACATGTATAGAAAACGTTGAATGGTACCTAGATAGGTGGGACACTCCGGCTTGTACCCCTACATGGATGGGACATGTGTACGGATTAAATACATGATCAGGTTGTGAAGGGGGACCACACACTGTGTGGGTCCCCTTACAAGTTGTATACTACTTGATCTCTTTCGAGTGATCTTCAAATGCATGTATCTCCTTTGTTGGAACTATGATTTTGGACCAAAATATACATATCCTAGTTGTTTTTTCATGTAGAATGTGATGGTCCCCTTGAAAGTGGATTTTGAGATATGATTTTAAATTTTACATGTTTGGCACATGATGAGGTGATAGCCGATGATGGAAACGATCATAAAAAATTACTAGAGAAGTACTGAGATTACCCTTAAGGTGGGATGGGTAGTGGTGTTCACTGATGGTAGTACATGTCTTACCATCTATCTAGTCTAGGTAGTGGCATTCCTTGATGGATGTACTCAGTTTACCATCTAGATGGACTGGGCAGTGGCATTCTCCGATGGCAGTTTTCGGCTTCCCCTCCAGTAGGACTGCGTAGTTGCATTCCCTAATGATCGTTCTGAGTTTCCCTCTATTAGGGCTGGGAAGGGGAGTTCCCCTACATTTTGGGATTACCCTCTAGTTAGGATGGGTGGTGGAATTCCACAATAACATCTTCCAGGCATGACCCTTTTGTAGAAATGGGCAGTGGCATTTCCCTGACGACTCACCAGGCTTACCATCTAGTAGGATTGGGTAGTGGCGTTCCTCAGTGACCTTCCCAAGTGGTACCCTCCAATAGGGATGGGAAGTGGCATTCCTTAGTGACTACTAGAGTAGGACCCTCCTATTGTACATGGTCATGGTAATGTTTCCTAAAACTAGTGACACCTAAAAAATGTGGCACAGTGCTGAGACATGGTTTGACATACCTTTGGGATCATGAGAAAGAGGGACACCTTCCCCACCGAGATGCATTCTTTTGAAGTGTCCTAAAATAGTGTGTGCGAGTCAGTGCTGCCCAAATCCGATAGTATCAAGTTGTAGTGATTGAGTCCCTTAGACTTGTGTGTTCTGGGTAGACACATGAGGTGTTGGTCATCATAGATGGACTTACTTTGGAACTATTGTCTACTCATCTTCTAGGGATGATTTGTGAGATGGATATCCCCTTAATCTATCATTTGATATTATTTCACTGAGAATATATATATATATATATATATATATATCCTCCTTTAGTACCCACTCCTAGGTTTTTGTTTACTCTCCTTCCAAGAGAGGTGAAGAGATGTGCGGTATGCCATGTTCTTTCCATGTCTAGCTTCTCATGGTTAGACGAGTCTACTCTCCTACTATAGGTAGTGAAGACTTGATGAGAAGTTCATCCTCTAACCGTTTCTCTCTCATTGTATTTAGATGAGTTTAATTTTACTCTTGTTGGGTTGATCTATTCTCTTTTACCGTACCTTGTGTTGTCTACTACTTTGATCATACTTTATATCTCTTAATGGTACCCTTCTAACTCATTAGGATGTTATACTGGGTATGCATATACTCACCCATGCATAAGATTTTCCCAATAAGTGTCTTGTCTATTACAGATAGCAGACAGGTTGATCATAACTTTAGAGGTGCTTAAGGATATAGACTGGTTTGACCATGTAAAGTGGTCATAGCTTGGGATACATGAGATGGGCTCTCAATTGTTTACTCTTTTCTAGTTTTTTAGGTTGGGACATATTTATGGGTTGGCGTGTATTTTTACTTTCTTACTATTCAGTATACACTATCATATATCGTACTGTTTAGAGGTCTATGAATGTCTGGTTTATTTATAGCTATGTTGCAGCTCTTATTTCATTCCATCTTCACATTTTCATTGGGTTGGTTGTGTGCATATTCTCTAGTTTCTAGGTAAATTCATCCCCAGGTTAGTTATCCCTTTGGTGCTTGTCACCACCCCTAGCCTATGGTGGTGGGATTAGGGTAGTTATGGCTCAAGCCCCGATGTGGGTTGGGTTATGATAGATTGGTATCAGAGCAATTTCATTCCTAGGGAAATTGTTTAGATGTTTCCCCTTAATAGTATTGGTTGGGTTTATGGAAATAGTGTCAAAGTTCATTGAGGGTGGATCATAGTATAGAGAGTATAGTGATGGTGCAACAACATATGTGTCCATTCACCAGTACATTAACTACCCATTTTTCAACCTGACATACTGAGAAATTTGTGCCATGATTAATGGTGGATGAATCATATAGGATTGCTTCTTTGACTATCCTTCTTGAGTTATATCTCCATTGTTGTTGATATATATATATATATATATATATATGATAATCTGACCGTGGTACTACTTTAAAACTTTTAGGATGCCTCCCCAATGATAGCCTTCTAGGATACCAGCTTTGGTTTGTGAGGATGACTCTATGAGAGATAGGGCCTCAGTTCATGGTCCATCCCATGATCCCCTTCCTCTAGGTGGGTAGACAGCGACACCTACACTAGTTGATTAGTAGATTGTCCCAACATAGAAGGTTGAGGATGTGCATAGGCTAAGTACACTCCCTGAGTTCCAACTTCAAAGACCGTTGAAGTTTTAAGGTGATCCAAATCCATAGGTAGTGGAGGATTGTCTAGTATCATTGGTCCATATCTTTAGGCTTTTCAAGACACCAATGGATTATATGGTGGATTTGGAAGGAATTATTTTCTATGGAGTAGTTGGGAGTTAGCGGAGCCTGGTTACCCAGATTCACGATGAGTCGACACTCTCATGGGATGACATTCAACAACTGTTTCATGAGGGGTACAACCCCTCCTACTTACATTCAGTTCAGATCCAATAGATTCTGGATCTTTATCATGGAGGGATGATAATGGATGATTATGTAACTAGGTTCATATAACTTATGATACACTCTCTCAACATGATCTGTGATGACCGCTTCTAAGAACATAAGTTTTAAAAGGGACTCTGCAAAGAGATCTGATCTAGCATAGTGCCCTTGTGCATTCCAACTTATGCTGGGGAGATAGAATGGGAAATAGTGATAGATATATTTCTGTCATATGTGTGTGAGGTAGCTGGATTCGATAGTGGGTTAAATAGATCTGAGTCATCTACAATAGATGGCAGGCTCCAGAGATCTCATAACATGATCCAATTATGCGAGAAAGCTCAGGCATGTGGTCGTACAGTGTAGGGGTAGCGTAGAGCACTAGGGTAGGACAGTGAGTTCTAGTGCTATGCTTATGATCGGTGAGGCCACATGGCATGGGACTGCTCAACCAGACATGCGGAGCATCCCATGCAGGTAGCTGATGGACCTCCACAGTAATGAGAGCACTGTGATCCAGGATCTCCTTGAAATTGACATGGTGATTCATAGGGAGTCGGATTGGGAAGAGGAACAAGAGGAGATACAGTTGGGAGATAATGGAATGAGGTACTTCCACCACCACCACCAGGTGTCCCACTTCAGGCTTAGGGAGTTGGTGTCTAGGGCCATAGACAACTACAAGATTTGGATGTAAATAATCATGTAGTGCACGAGATTATTCATGGTTTGATATATGTTTATTATACTATTAACTCAATACTAGTATACATAGGTTCTAGCCATTATTTTATTTCTCAACTCTTAGTGAGGGAGCTAGAGAACCTAGTATAGATTCTAGGACATCATCTTTGTTTTGAGGTTCCTACAGGGAACACTTATTTTATGTATTCCATCTACCGGTAGTGTGATATATCACTTAGATGAGGGTGGTTCATGTGGGACCTATTTTTTATCACGATGGAACCCTATAACATCATCTTGGGTATAGATTGACTTTCCATGGTTTGATCATAGAATGACTTTCACTATAGACTACTCAGATGCCTACACCCTGATGGGAAGAGGTTCTCCTTTTTTAGTGAAAGATACCATCTAGAAAGAAAATAAGATGCTGTAATAAGAAGATTATATCCTATCACCCATTAGATAGGAAGCGTAACCCTTTGTACAATAGAATCTTCAGGAATCTGAGTCCCTTGAGTTGTGGAGGACTATATGTACATCTTCCCTAAAGATGTTCTGGGACTACCTCTGAGGAGGGAGATGGAATTTTGCATAGACTTTCATCTTGAGACTACCCAGATATCATATATAGAATGTAAGATCACACATACTGAGCTCTAAGAGCTACGATTGTAGTTTTATGACCTTCTTGAGAATGGTTTCATCAGACCCAGTGTGTCCCCCTGTGAAACTTTGGTTTTGTTCGAGGGGAAGGCTGACATTAGCATATGGATTTTGATAGATTATCACCACCTGAACCAGGACATGATAAAGAAAAAGTACCCCTTACTGAGTATTTATGACCTCTTTGATAATTGGAGAGTTGTGATATGGTTCTCCAAGATCAATATTAGGTCATGTTACCACCAGTTATGGGGTTTTGAGACTGATATTCCAATGTTGTCTTTCCTATTTCACTATAGACAATATGAATTCCATGTGATTCTCTTTGGTGTGAAAAATGACCCCACAATCTTTATGTCTTTGATAAACCATGTATTATATACCTATGTGGTCTATTTAATTATTGTCTTTATTAACAAAATATTTTTATTCTCTGCAAAATAGGAGGAGTATACATAACGCTTGATTTTTGTTCTTGATTTACTTCGAGAGAACCAGATTTATGGAAATATCACAAAGATCTAGTTTTAGATTTAGGAGGTTCACTTTCTAGGGAATGTAATTTATGGAAAATGTTTGTCCATTTATTTATCAAAGATAAAATCTATGCTTTCTTGGGATCCACCCAAGAATGCATTAGAGGTGAAAAGTTTTCTTGGATTTTAAAGATACTACATGAGATTTGTGGTAGACTTATAAAAGATTCATGCCCCTTTGACTATCCTAACATTGAAGGGAAACCATTTACCTGGTCCAAGAAGTTACATGAGACATTTTAGGAGTTGAGAAAGAGGTTGATGAGCACTCCAGTTTTGATACTACCAGATGAAGACATTGAGTTTGTGGTATATTGAGATGCCTCAAAAGTTGGGATCAGTTGAGTATTGCTGCAACATTAGGTAGTCATCACATACTGGTAGAGGAAGTTGAGGCCCCATGGGAATACCTATTCCAATCATGACCTAGAGTTAGGAGTAGCAGTCTTCACCCTAACGATGTGGAGACACTACCTTCTAGGGGAGAATTTTGGGGTATGCTCAAACCACCACAGTCTTAGGTACGGCTTCACATAGAGAGACCTGAAATTGAGACAATGACGCTGGTTGGAGTTTCTATAGGATTATGAATATGATATAGTATATACTCTAGAAAATGGAAACATTTGGTAAGACTCACTTAGTAGGAAGTATCATCCTCACATAGTGCATGATGATTCGAAGCGGTTAGCTTCCCTGCAGCTGGCCCTAGTGGAGCTAGAGGGTACAAATTTTTTTCAGTCGAAGGTGTGGAATACTTCTCTCCTCAGGCATGTGACTAATTTCTAGTTGGAAGAAATAGACTGTAAGGTATTGCGTGATCAGAAATACACAGGTGAAGTACGTAATGGATATTTTGAAGGAGGGAATCACGAGATCTTGTTCTAGTGGAGAGTAGTGGTTCTAGTCATGATGCAGGAAGAGGGGATACTAGAGTTCCACACTTCTCCCTTAGTTATACATAATGGTATGAGGAACATGTACATATTCCTTAAATGGTTGTTTTTATAGTATAAAATGAGGCAAAGCATAGCTGACTTCATCTCAAGGTTCATCACCGGTCTGTAGGTGAAATATGAGAACCATGTTCTAGTGGGTTTCTTGGATCCTCTTGACATCCTGGAGTAGAAATGGGATAGCATATCAATGGACTTCTTCATAGGGATTCCACACATAGTGAAGGGAAACAAGGCCATATGGGTGATAGTAGACTGAGTCATGAATTCGGCGCACTTCCTGCTATTAGGGAGTATAGTTCAGTGGAGAGTTTGTGGTAGTTGTATGTGTGGGAGATCATCTTCCTTCATAGGGTTACCTCAATGATTATTTATGATCATGATGCACAGTTTATGTCACGATTGTGGAGAGGCCATCAAGTGGAATTCATGACTTAGATGCAGATAAGTACAACTTTTCACTCCCAGACAAATGGGTTTACTGAAAGCACTATCCCAGTGCTAGAGGATTTGCTGAGGGCTTTCATGTTAGATTTTGGCCGGAGCAGGGAGGATCACCTGCCCTTGGTAGAGTTTTCATACAATAATATTTACCAATCAACCATTAGAATGGAACCTTTTGGGTCCCTATATGGGAGACCTTTCAAGTCACCCTTGTGTTGTATGAATATTATAGATTCATATCTCATGTACCCATTGTTGGTGCAGGTGATAATGGATAAAGTGCAGGTTATCCGTGAATGAATCGAGATGACCTAGAGAAGACAAAATTCGTACCCAGATCACCATCATATACCCTTGGAGTTCGAGCAGGGAGACCATGTATTCTTGAAATTCCTATAATAATAATGAATGTAAATGTTATGCCGGGAGGAAATCCATCCTCGAGGTTTATCAGACCACTCGAGATCATGCATAAGGTTAGTGGGGGTTCCTACTGTATCTCCCTACCCCATAACTGGAAAGGGTTCATGATGTCTTCCATGTGTCATGACTAAGGAAATACGTGAATGACCCTACACATGTCATTGACTGGGTATAGTTGGACATCAAGGATGGAACCACCTTTATACAGAACCCAGTGGCAATAAAGGACTAACATTAGGGGACCTTGTAATGATGAACCATACCTTTGGTTAATGTGTTGTGGCAGTATAGGAATGTGCAAGAGAGTTCCTAGGAGTGGGAGATATAGATTCGATCTCAGTATCCTGAGATGTTCTCTTACCTTTTCCATTTCAGGGATACAAATATTTAAGGAGTGAATGATGTAGAGAACCATATTTTCCTTATAATACTTTGAAATATTTCTAAATATATTTTCAGAACTAGGCACTGAGATGAAATGAGTTTCAAGGCTCGGTGTTCAAAAAATTGATTTTATAAAAATATTAAATATATTTTATATTGTGACCACATGATAAATTAAAGGAAATGAGATAACTATTAAACATATGATTATATTAGAAATTGAGACCACAGTTGGGTCCAGAACATGGTGTTAACCCTAGGCACATTATAAAATGAGCCGGTGTGGGATGTTCAAACCCCTCACTAATTGATGATTCATTTATATGAATTAATTAATTGATTGATTAATTACCTTTTGAAATAATTAAATGTTTATAAATAGGTCATTAGGGGGACTTAGCTAGGGTTGACATCAAAATCCCTGGAATTCACCGGTGTGAGGTCTCTATTCCTCCTATGTTGGTGAAAAATGATGAACCTATGATTCAAGGTATTTCTAAACACAACGAACATAGCAGCTTCCCTTGTATTCATTAGTGAATGAATTCTTCAACAATGAGAAATCCAAACAAGAGTTAGGACTAATCGATTGACGTTTACACCTATTTTATTAAATGTTTGAGAAGATAAAACATTAATCTTTGATCCTTTCCCCTATTTTAAAACCATTGTATGAGCCTAAGTATTGAATTTTTTTTTCACCAGTGGTTTTCTAATAGGAATAACCTTTTTTTGATCATTGGCCTAGTTTTCTTAGATAATGATCATAATACCTTTGTTATTTTGTTTTTATTTCCCTTTTCTCTGCGTTATTTTCAATTTAAATCCTATAGTTCCCGGTTCGATAGTTTTCAGATGACCCAAGCTTGACCGGGTGCCCATATTTGTGGCTGAATGATGCAAAATTGATGGTTCTACAAGCAGATCATAGATCTAGATTTTTTTGTGATGAAAGGAAAAGAAATTCGGTGACTTGAGGCTATATTATCAAGCATTCAAGACACAATGTTGTGAAGAAAAAAATGCAACACTCATGGAATTCCAATGACCAATATCCATCAAACGACAGTTCAAAACTGTGATTCATAGCCAGATATACATTTTTTATGCTGAATCGAGGTGGATTCCAAGGTGATCGAGGCTTATTTAAAGCACGAGCGAAGATCCGAAAAAGTTTGAATGTTCTAGAAAAATCCTGACTACATACCATGAAATATAAAAAACACACGGCATGTAGCCACCATTATCTATGAAACAAGGGTTTGGGAAAATATAAGGATTACATGGTGTGTAGTCCTCCCTCAGACACCACATATCTCTTACCTGGATAGACATTCTATGTGATGAGACACCTGGGTGGGGACTCCATGTAAGAGAACATGAATACATGTTGACCACATAGGTGATATTCCATGTGAACCAGTACAACATGTTCCAAAGTAAATGGACAAGAGGTCTGAGTATACGAACACAACCAGCAGAGATGACCCTATCTCTGGATAGGTGGGACATGACATGTAGTCCACCTACATGGAATATACCCCAACATAGATGGAACCTATATACTGATCAGAGACAAAACCATGAATTGAAGAGGGGCCACACGCCATGTGGGTCCACTCACAGACCATGTACTACTTGTTCTCTTCTGAGCGATCTTCAAACATCTGTATCTACTTCATTTGAACTCAGATTTTAGCCCATGAGATGCCTATCATGAGTTTTTCTCTATATATAATGTGATGTTTCCCATTAAATAAGAATTTGATATTTTATGTAAAATCTCATTGGTTTTGTAATGTGTTGAGGTGACACCTAATGAAGGCATCAATCATATAGAATTTTAAAAGAAGTACTGAGCAAACCCTCAAGTTGGGCTAGGTGGTGGAGTTCCCAGATGACAGTATTGGGCATACCCTCTAGCTGGTCTGGGTAACAACATTCCCCGAGGGCAGTATTGGGATTACCCTCTAGCTGGGCTAGGAAATGGCCTTCCATGATAGTAGTTCTGGGATTACCCTCTAGTAGGACTGAGTAGTGGCATTTCCTAATGATCTTTTTGAGTTACCCTCTAGCAGGACATGGAAGTGGAGTTAGTAAAAATTTCAAGCTTACTATCCAACTAGGCTAGGTAGTGACATTCCATGATGACACCTTCTAGGCGTAACCCTCTTGTAGGACTGGGTAGTGTCATTTTGCTAATGAATAACTAGGCTTACCCTCTAGCAGGACTGGGTAGTAACATTCTTTGGGAACCTTCCTAAGTGTTATCCTCAAGTAGGACTGGGTAGTAGAATTCCTTGGAGACATGAATAGTAGGACCCTTCTATTTTACTAGGAAATGAGATCCTTTCCTAAAACTGGTGACCCCTCTTTTGTACATCACATTGACAATACATGGTTTAATATAACTTTAGGATCTTGAGAAAGAGGGACACTTTCCCCACCAAGTCACATTCTTATGATGCGACCTAAAAGCACACAGATGAGTTAGTGCCACCCAAATTAGAGATTATTAAGGTGTGTTGATTTAGTCCCTTATACTTGTGTGTTCTAGGAAGATGCATGAGGTGATTGGCATCATAGATAGAATTACTTTAGAACTGTTGCCTACACATCTTCTTATGATGAGATGTGAGATGGAGATCCCTTTACTCCCTCATTTGGACTTCTTTTAATGATTACATATATATATATATATCCTCTTTCAGTAACCACTACTTTGGTTTTTGTTACTCTCCTTCCAGAATATGTAAGATGTGCATGGTATTCCATGTGCTTTCCATGTCTATCTTATCGTGGTTCGAAGAGGCTACTATCCTATAATAGGTAGTGAATACTCAAAAAGATGTTCATATTCTCACTATTTCAAGCTCCTTACATTTGGATGAGTTTAATTTAACTCTCTTGTTGGGATGAGATGTACTATTTTACCGCACCCTATTGTATCTACTCCATTCCTCTTCAGGTGTATCTCTTACTAATCCCCCTTCTCCCTTTTCGAGGAATTCTTCTAGGTATGTATATACTTACCCCTACTTGAGAATTTCATAATACATGTCTTTTCTTTTCCATACGGTAGATAATTTGATCGTGACTTTATAGGAGCTTAGGGATACAGACATCTTGGACCGTGTGTGGTGGTCATAGCTTGGGATACATGAGTTAGGTCCTCATTTGTTTACTCATTTCCTATTTTTTCAGGTTGGGACATATGTTAGAGTGGTCATTTATTTTCCCCTTTTTTACTTTTTATTATACACTACCATACTTCGTACTTCTTAGAGGTCCATGCATGTTTGGTTTATTTATAGTAGTGTTTCATCTTTTATTTCTTTCCCTCTGCACTTTTTCATTCAGTTAGGTAGGTTATTGTGTATAGGTTTCTAGGAAAAGGCCTCTTTGAGTTAGTTATTCATTTAGTACTTTTTTGATACCCATATCCTACGGAGGTGAACTTTAGGTAGTTGCAGCTCGAGCCCTAGTATGGTACGGTTCATGAAATACTTGCTAATACAAATCATGGATAAACATCGAGTTATTATTTAAATATGTATGGAATTATAAATCACATTTATATAAGTTATTATTTAGCTAGTCAAAAATTTCATGAGACTAAATTTGAAGGTTACACTTATATAAATTATTTAAATGGAATTTAGTATTATGTGATTTAGTTTGTAGCTATAAAGATATTTATTTTATTTGAAATGATTTTCATAATTAAAGAGGAAGTTATTAATTATGAGATTATTGATCAAGTATTTGAGATAATTTTTACGATATTTTTTCATAAAATATTAATTACAAAAATTTTATGAATATTGTAAGAAATATCCTCTTATATTTTTTTTATAATAGATCAATTTCTTATTATTTAATTATTATATAACAATTTTTAAAATAGAGTCAAGTCTAAAGACACCACTGAGATTTATAAATATTTGAAAGATCCTTTCATATAAAATAAAATGTGATTAAAATTCATATTTTGATCAACATATACTGATTTACTTCAAGTGATCTATGGTTATTTTGAAATTTGGATCATGAGATACTACAATTTTCTATCTATATTCATTTGGTCTAACTTATTTCAATAAATTTTGTTAAAATGTAGTTATGGGAATCATTTCAAAATATCAAAATTACATTTCTATTTCATTTAAATTTAATATTCTTATAATAGGTGTTTGATTAATACTTTCGTAAGTATTATTTTAATAAGTTAATTTTTAAAATATCATTTAATGAATAAGTTTCAAGTACTTAAACTTATCTGTGAAGATTCTTGGTTGAAAGGATGTTTAATTTTTTACTTACCAAACCTACATTATATAGTTGTTAGGTGTTGTAGTGGACTGTATAGGTCACTCCAAATCATTATAAAAATTCATCTATTCCTTAGGGTCACTTTATTTTTAATTTAGTTGTGTATAAAATCATTTTTGATAAATAATTAATCAAGTTGGTGATTTTATTTATTTTTAATATGAATTAAACGTTTATGTGCCCAATTCAACTCCTCTTGATCCATTTGGTTTTTTAACTAGAACAAAATTTGGTATTATTTATTAATATTAAGTTTACAATATTGAAAATTTTAATGGGATAAGATGTCTCAATTCAAATGGATGATCGTAATGAAGGATTGTATATAATTAAATCATTGTATTTGAATGGAAAAAATTATGGTTTTTAGAATTATAAAATGACTATTTACATTAAAAATTTGAGTATAAAGGTTTATATAGACACAATTATTCATATTTATATTCATCTTGGTAAACCTAAATTATTGAATACCTCTAAAGAATCTGAATATTGTTACAATTAATGTGTGATGAATTATATTATTTATGGTATTAGTCCATATAATTTTCTTATAGTTTATCAATGTGATACTACCTAGGAAATTTAGGAAAATACGTAAATATTATAGTCACCTATATTTATAATTTTTTATTATGAAATTATTAATAAGATGAATGTAAAACATATAATGATATTAAATATTTTTTTTTATTTTTGGAATTTCAATTCTTAGGTGAGATTAATATTTTAAAGTCTTAAGACTCTCACCGGAAAGAGGGAGTGGTATATGTGATTATGTATGTAACAACCCCAAAATTTAAAATATTTTCATTTTTGAATAAATTTAATTTATTTTCTATCTTTTTTTATACGTAACACCATGTTAATATTAAACTACAAAAAATAATGAGTTGACATACATTACACTCAAGGCCGAGTTTTACCGACCAATAATAAATTATTTAAATATGATTATTTAATAGAATAATATATAACCTAGCCATTAATTTAGAGGTTATGAATAGTATTAACTAACTAATAAACATATATGGTTGAATTCATTTTCTACAAAATAATTATAAATGAGTATAGAAACCAATGAATATGAAGGGAATGATTTTATAAAAGAACTATTTTTATGCTTCCAAATGAGTTTTTTCTTCATAAGTTAAATTAACTAAAATTGGTCAATTTTATTAATGGAGTATATATATATATATATTATATTCAATCAAATACATTTGAAATTCATCCAATATATTTTATAGGCATAAGATTGGAATAAATCGAGTTTTATGTTTAAAAATTGTATTTTTATAAAAAGGAAATTTTACCGCATTTTAATGGAGAATGTATTTGGTTTGGCCAAAACCTGTCCAAATATCCTCCCAAAATCCATCCACTAAATATATGATCCTTAATTTGGGCATAAATATTACCAAAGAAACCCCTTTGTGAAATTATATAAGATACCCAAAGAAGAGGCAACGTTCATCAATGAACGTTTTTGTTTTAATTATTCCTTAAGCCCCTTCAATGTTTTTATTTGATGTTTATATAATAACATAAATATCAAAAATATATTGATATGTTGTTATGTTAATTTTTTGACATAAAATCACACTCACTTTCATAAAATAGGAAATAAGCTTACTGTTCCTTTATACAGCGAAGTATCACTTCACAAAATGATGTTGTTTGTTTTTCCTTTATCAACTCTCGTGGTTGAGAGTTATGATTTAAAATATATTTTTATATTATATATATATATAGTGTTTATGATTTATTTATTATTATTTAATTATTATGTAACTCACACCATTATGCTTTCCATTTTTTGTATATACAATAACTTCGTTAGTGGACGTGTGGACTACTGCCTCCTCAAAACGATGTGATTTGTTCACACTATACATCGAATATATTAAGGATTATTTTAATAAAAACATTTAAAATATATGACATAAATTTTACACTTTAATTATAATTTATATTATTTTCCTTTAATTCTCTTAATATGACAATGAAATATAAGTAGCGTTCATGCATACTTACAACCTACTGTCTCCAGGAACGATGCATTTTATTTCTTATATCCAAATATTATGGATTATTATAAATAAATATACAATAGATATATAGTATTACTAAATAATTGTTTAAATTATATATATGAATAAATTATTATCTAATTAATGGGATCAATAATTATCATGTCAAAACATACTCGAAAAACATGGCAATTAACACTCAAAATAGGGAAAATAATGAAATATTATTAATAAAAGGGTGATAAAATAATATAAGAAGATCATATATGTTATCATAAATATAAATAAGTTTCAGATATATATTAATAACATGTTTTAAACCATTTTACATTAGGTTAATTCATGTTCATCTAAAAAGGAATTGTTCGGTAAGGGATTTCGTCTCAATTAATAACATGTTTTAATTTCAGTGTGGTATAAATCTATATTCTTTATTAAATAAATATATTTGATAAAGAGTATTACTTATTAATTAAAATAATTATTCTATATGAGGAATTCTTTGGACTAGAAATAACGGGTGGGGATTAGACTTTATATAGCCCCTCGATGCATCGATAGGTTCTCATGAGACAAATAATTTTTGAAAATTAATTGGGTTTCTATCCATAGTTTTAGAAAATCTTGTGAAAGGTATTGGCTATATAGTTTTTCATGTTCCTTAGAAATAACTTCCAATAATTAATAATTTCCCTCAGTTATAATTTATCCATGAGATCTTTCATTGACATATCTATGGATGTAATGCCCCAACCCCAGTTACCCAGAGTCGGTGCATTATTTTAATACGTTGGCATAATTACAAGGAATCAAGTCCCGAAGGACCGAACAGTTTAGCAGTCTTGGAAGATAGATTACATACATGAATGTTACATTACACTTTATAACATACAAAACAACATAAATAATCTTTTAAGAACACCATTATTCCCTTGGCTTAACCCTGCATATCAATCACATTACACTTCTTGGAATCCTGGGAAAAAATAAAACATAGAAAGGGGTGAGCTCAGATGCTCAGTAAGGATAAAAATACAGTTAAAACATTCACAAATAAGCATAAACATTTAAGTCAATGTATAATGAAAACAAAAGCATTTTAAACTTGATCTTCAACATAATATGGAAAAAATAAAATGAAGTAATTCCATTTACTTATTCACATGGATATTCTACTAGTCGAATAATCACATGCAATATCACTAACCACTTTCATAATGATGGAATGCATAATGCTAGACTATCATAACTACGTATCCAAGGCCTCATACCATGACTAGAAATAATATTTTGTCACGGCCTCGTGTCAAGACACTAGTTTGTCTCATGAGATCTACCGATGCATCAAGGAGCTATAGCGGGCTCCACCCATCACTTAATATGTCCAATTCATTCCTCATATGAAAAGGATATAACATAAACATTAGTATTAAAACTAGAATATTAAATGTCAATAATTTCTCCATAAACCATGAATGGTATAAAAATAAAACATCCATAGTCAAACATATCACAAAAACTTCAATGCAATATGGAAGATTTGTATCATAATAAATCATCTTCAAACAAGTTTAAAATCCATCAAAGGATGTTGACATAGATAAAAATGATTTGTAAAAATCTTTGAGAGAAATATCCATTTTTCTTGAAAAAATTTAAAAGTCACACAATTTATAAAAGAAGACATTTAAAGAAAATTTTTAATCAAAGTTTTCCATACCGCTTTGAAACTTTTTAAAGGAATTAACATTTTAAAAACATTCATGTCCATATAAATAAATCCTTAAAAACCATTTTGAAGACATTGACATTAATGAGAAAGATTTAGAAGAATAAATATTTAAACATTTGAAATGATGTTTTAGTAAAAAGTCCCTTAAAATAATCCCTTTGAAAAATCTTTAATAAAACATGGACATGGATAATAAAAATGTACCAGTTGATACTTATGTAGAAACAACCTCGGATAATAAAGTGATTGTGAAATTAACCCTTACCAATTTGGTAACTTACGAAACATACACCCCATGAAAGAGGTATCATACAATGAATGTGTAAATACACATAAATTAAATTTTATTACACAATGAATGCAATTATTGGTAGTACATACACCACACAAAAGGTAATAGTGGCAATATGGCATGAATATCAGGAGAATAAGGAGTGAGATGAAAACCCCTTACCTTGCAATTTCCTTTAGTTGAGGGTACGTTTAACCTCCTATATGAAGACTATAGTATGTTATTAAATTATACCAGAACCATATTAATATTTATGATATCATAAATTATTCATTTATGACTTTATACTACCCATTTAATAAAAATTTCCATGTTATATTAATATTTCGAGTAATAATCGCTTTCTTTATCGTACGTGTTTTAACTTATTACTCTTGATTATATCACATAGATCATGATTTAAATACCTCCAGAATATAAAAAATTATTTATATATCATATATATTTAGAACATAAATATTTATAATAGACATATATATGAAATGGAAAACACCGTTTATGGAGACGGTAGTCCATACGTACGCATAAACACTGTTTCCGTTTTCATATAATATTGAACGGAAGTAAGTGAATAAGATATATGTAAGTACATAAATACTTATATATAAATATATATATCTCCAGTAGCATTATTATTTCATATATTACATACTTATTAGTAATATATATTTTTATAATCGTCGATGAATGGTGAACTTGGAAATGATTCTCATCGCGTCGTGGAGACGGTAATCCGTACGTACGCTGGCGCGAAAATATCATTATTTTGATTTTAAAATAATATATAATTGGATGGTATATAATATATACATATTCCTTATCATGTTATATTTATTATTTACATAAAATACACATCATTATTATACCCATCCAAATAATAATGCATTGAATAACAATTACACCACGACATGGAGACGGTAAGTCGTACGTACACACGTATGGTGACATGTCATTCAAAGGGTGGATAGAATAATGAATTTGGTTGTACCATAATTACATTAAAATAAATCTATATAGAAGATACTGGAGTTATTATTTTAGAATGGAAACAACAAAGGAAAAGGAAGCGAAAGAAGAAAGGAACTTGAAAGTGGGTGGTGAAATCATTACCTCTTCTTTGGGTTCTTCCTTTTGATTTGATCAAAAGGGCTCTTTAGGTTGGATTTAAGATCAAACTAAGGCCTCTAGGTTTAATGGAGGATAGTGTACAGGGTATTTGGGTAGAGGTTGGCTGAGCCAAATGGCTTAGAAGGTGTGAATTGGAGTGAATGGGGAGTGCCCTTTTATAAGAGGGGTGAGTGACACCTTAGAAAAAACTTAAAATATTATTTTATAATAAATTTATATTCGGTTTATAATGGCTCCATATTGATTTATTTAGAGTATTAGGTGGGTATGGGTCCAAAAAAACTCATCCAACAGGTTTTAGACAGGTTTGAGTCTCTTTATTAACCTTATCTTTTAGTTTTAACTCTTAGTTCATTAGTTTGACATTTACCATGTCTCTTTGTATTTTTATATTATATAGTTAATAAGTATACTATATAGTTCCAATCGATCCACAAGTGGACCATTAATGATAAAAATATCATGATATAAGTCCTTTGGCCAAAACTTAGATTTTTAGGAATAGAATATCAATTAATAATATAATATTTGTTTTAAAAACTCTTTTATGTCAATTTTGACACTATTGGGTATTTTGTTTTTGATAAATTCATAAAAGCATTTTTACTTCGAAAAAATTCATAAAACCAATCCTAATATGCCATATTAACCTAGAAAATTATTGGAATTCATAAAAAGTCTCAAATTACATTTATTTGTGTATTTATAATATCAATTATCTTAATCATTCATTAATACGGTAATTAGTACATCATCATTTTGTCATAAATAAATTAAATTATTTAATGTATAAAAATTATAAATAAAATACCATTATGTAGGAAATATTTTTATTTTTCTCATTAATATTTATAATCGAATTTATCTTATGTATAACCCTATAATAATAATGTTTTAGTCATTAAACATAGATTTTAAATCTTTTAACTCTTCTTTGAATTAAATAACAATAAATGTCCTAATCTAATCCAAGTGGACCTAAATGATAATATTTTATTTATAAGGTTGGTTTTGTCTGATATACACTTGTCCAATAGAATTAGGACATGTGTTAGGGTAATATTAGTATCATTTTTACCTTTAATTACCCTATTTACTTTTAACCGTGGTAAATAAAAGTAAAAAGTTACTATTTAGAAAAGATTATTCTTATCTTATTGAACCGCATTTTACTCCTTGATATTAACCGTGTCTCTAAGATTTTCTAAATTCCACTCACAGAAGCGGTAAAATTAAGTTTTATGTGAATTTGCAAATTCTCTTAGGAGGTGGGTAAAAGACGGTGAAAGGTTCAATAAAATTTTTAAATATCTAAAATTATTATAAACTGACTCCAATGAATTACATTGAACATATATAGGTATTATGTATATATTTTGACCTAAAAAAAATTTAAATTAAATAAATAATTATTTAAATAAAATTTCAGTTTTGAACTATAACTCAGTGTTTTTCACTATTCATCAAAAATTGAATGTTTTTAGAAAAATTCCAAAAAATTAACCCTAAGATAATTTTGATATTCCAAATCTAAAAATGAATTCCATTTTACCAAATTCAAAACATAGAAGTTGAATTTATTAATTTAAAATTAATTCTCGTTGTCAAAACCAAAAGGCGTATTTTTAAGAAACATTATCTATCAAAAGATTGACACTTGTTTATGTCAAATCTCAAAGTGAAATTACTTATAATGACCAGCATCAGATTGAATGGTAAAAACATAATATATTTATTCTTCCAAACCATTAAAATTTATAATTTAACACTATAAATTATTTTGATTAAAAAATTTGTTTTAAGTTAAAATATAGTACTTTTCACTATTCACCCAAATATGAAAGTTATCAAAAAAATAGCAAAAATTTATTGAAACTAAATTATTATGTCCCGATTCTAAAGAAGAAGTTTATTTCGTCAAATTGAATATATAAAAGTTTCAAATATTGGATTTAAAAAGGTTTCACTATTAAAAGGCGATAAAGGTCTATTTTTTAAAAAATACTTCTTTTATCTGAAAAAAATAAATTAGTTCTCATATATGGATTATAATATTATGAGGATTATATATAGTTAAAAATTTAGTTAATACTATTCATAACCTCCTTTTAACATCTAGTTTGGTAAGTTGTGGTGCGCTTGAACTCGGTGTTGCGTGTAGTGCAAGTTATTGATTTACTTTGAAGAAATGACGTACTATGAAATATTGGGGTGTTACATTCTTCCCTCCTTCAATAAATCGTGTCCTCATAATTTGAAATTGTTCTTCAAAAATAAAAGGTTGAAAATAGAGAATACCTTTGTGGGAAAACCCACATAGGAAATTGGGTTAATAAAATTTAGTCTTAATAAGAGGAAAAGGGGAATGAAAAAGTCACCAGCAAATTATGATCTCGATTAGAAGAACATTGGTTGAAATTAGAGACACATAATTAGAGGAAAAATGTAAATATATATAGGGAGTGATTGAGGTCATCAATCACAAACAATTGTAGAATTGTGGGCCTCAAAGCCACCAATCTATGATGATTTAAAATACCACCAGTTCAACAAAACATAAGGTATTAGGAAAACATATTTTTGGTTTTAAGATGCCTTACCTAAAGTTTAAGAATTTATTTCTTCATAGAATAAGAGAATAAAAAACAATAAATATACTTGACAAGTAGAGTTCCATCCTTTAACTAATTTCTTCCACAAACTCATCTTTCACTCTAAAAGATAATAGAACTAAACAAAAATTCTATTTATCCAATTTTTATAGGGTTACAAAAAATGAATTTATAATTCATCTACAAGAACCTTTAAAAAAACACTACATTATTCAATCCAGGACATCACATGGGTCAGTGGTAGGTGATACACCCTTGTTTCCCTTCGGTTGCGAGCTCAAGTCTGGTGACCTTGCTGGACATGACAGGTTGCCACCCGACCTCAGGGTTGTCCTTCTCATGGAAATCCAAAAATAATCTCAAACTAGACTTATCCAAAATACTTCTATCCAAACTCAAAATCCAAAATTTATAAGGAATTTAGACACAATGAGGATCCTTTTTTTTGTAATAACATGTTAATACCTTCATCATGTACTATTTTAAAACATGGTAACACCCTGAATTACCATAAAACCTTATTGATTACATTCATTATCCCTTATTCATTATAGAATACTATATATACTCCTTCTATCCAAAAATGATGTAAACTCAAACAATGATGGAATATACAAATCATTAATCAGTTTCAAGGTAGTCAAGAATATCCAATATAATTTATCCAAATCAAACATATATTATTCCAAAATCACTACCTCAGTATCAGAACCATATTATGGTTTATCATTCCCTCAACCATATATTTTACAAAAATTTAACCTTCTATTGAGTCACTTTTCTTGGTTCCACACAATCTCAAGTCCTTAATGAAATAGTACTACAGTACAATATTTATATACTCCATAATTATTATAACGAGTACATCATTGATACAACACTCAAATGACATAATTTTTTAATAACAACATAAGAACACTAGTCATTCCTCTTCATCTTTGGTAGTACCATAACTTTATTATCATCCAACAACATCATTTGAGGCATACTCTTATGATTTTAACATTGATTCACGTAGTGTCCCCACTCCTTGTAGATGAAGCATTGTACATTTGAAACCTTTTTCTTAGCCTCGAAATCACGAATGTGGTGTCCTTTTTCTCCACACTTATAACATACTCCCATTCCCCTCAAACATTTTCGAAGGTGATTATTTCCATAGTTATCACATATGGGAAAACCCTTCTTTACCTTCTTCCATTTATCTGTCCTTCTGTCTACCATCCTTTTCTTCTCTATATTCCTTTCAATGCCATAGGATTCCGAGAATTCTTTACTTATCTTATCAACACATGACATTATTTCTTCATATGATGATAATACGTGGGAGACTATTTCCCTTCTAAATTCTGGCTTAAGACCGTGAAAGATATGATCCTTCTTACTCTTTGTATCATGCATATTGTTGGAGTTCTCATTCCTTCTACTGGGAACCATTTCTAAACAATGGAATGCACTAGATTAGTTTATGAATCACAATACCTAATACCAAACTTATAAAACACTTAACATAAATTAAATAGTTTATGGACATACTCCATAGTCATAAAAATTTCTTCTTTGTGTAAGTATATACTCATAAACCATTCATAATGGTTTGTAAAGAAAATGAGAATGTTAGGTCCACTAGGCTGAATACCCTGAGAGGGGGGGGGGGGGTGAATCAGGGTATGACTAATTAAAAATTAATGCCCATTCTGATCTTGTTTCGCTGTTAAGCAAAACACCCTTCTCTCTCTTTCTTGCTACACAATATAAACAGAAAGTAAAGCAAGCACAAGACACAAAAATTTTACTTGGTTCACCGCTAAGGGCTACGTCCAAGGAGCATACGCCGACAGGTTGCTGGTCATACCAAATTCCACTAATCTTCACTAGCTGTGGATTACAAGGTTCGGGCTAGATCACTTCTATGCCCAGGCTCACTGCCTTTACAAATTTAGGGTCAGCTCACTCCTTTCCCAAGGGTCACTCCCTGTCTCTCTCTCTCTGGCTCACTGCTGGTGGAGAGGATCACCTTCTTCCTCTTCCTAAGCTCACTGCTCTTGGAAGGAATCTACTCATAGTTTATAGACCTGTAGGTCTCTTCATTTGCATGAATGAATGCATCTTCCTCTGTGTGTATATGCTCTGTTGAAGTACAACTTTCACCCGTAGATGAATATCTCTTTGCACCGAAGGTATCGGGCAACGTACCAGCTTCCACGCAGTCCGAGAAGCACCGCTGGAACAAAACCTTACCTGGCGTGCAAGTCAATCTCGGCGTGCAAGTATCGGCGCGCAAGTCACAACGGGCACGCAAGTCCTCCTCAGACACTTGCGCGACTCAATCTTCCTCAACTCCAAACTTGCGCGACTCTATTCCTTTTACGCCCAAACCAGTATTGGCACGCAACTGCCAACCGGCGCACAACTTCTAACACCGGCGCACAACTTCAACTACTGGCACACAACTTCACCTGCGCGACCCACACTCACCACTTGCGCGACCACCACACCTGCACGACAGGAGCTCTGATTTCTCAAAGAGTTGAACTCTGGTGAAGAATGAGGAGGGGTGGTCCAGTATTTATAGGCAATCTAACCACCCTGCGCGACGACGCGCAAGTCACCTGTGCGACCCAGTTTTGGCACGCAAGCCTTCTATCTTTTTGGATACTTGCGCGAACAACTCCCAAACTTGCGCGAACCTACTTCCTTTTCCATATTTTGATCTTCTGATATTGGAAAACATGTGGCGCGCAAGTTTCCTATACTCCACGTCCTCGGCACGCAAGTCGTTTTTCCAAGAACACTTTTCTTCATTTGCCGATTTTCAGGCCCTAAAATTTGGCAAACACTGGAAAACGGCGCCACCTTGTATCTGTTCTTTTGTACCGCCTCCAGATCATCCATTCCTTTTATCGACGTTCTTGAATCAAACATGGATTGTTGACCTCAGCTCTTGAACTCAACATTCCACCATGAACTCCTCTTTGTCAACAGAATTGTATGTCATTGTTTTTCTTTGTCAACAATCACTACTCAGATGTCCACTTTGTCAACAAACACAATCACCTCAAAAATGCGTCAATAATTCCTTGAGGGATTTTTTCCCAACAATCTCCCCCTTTGGGTTTGTTGACAACTCTTCCAAAACAAAGATATGTCGTTTATTCTTCAGCCTCCATTCGCCTCATTGCGATTCTGATAGCGATCAAGGATTTACTCAACACATACTCTAAGCCCACATGAGCAATGCTCGGCGTGAGAAACAAGAGTAAATGAAAAGTTCATCAATGAATCAATTCATCTCTTACACCTACTGTTGACACCAAACTGATACCAATTTGTACTAAACTGATACCAATTATTGATGATCTTGTTGGAAGACCAATGTTTGGTTTGGAAATATTCTTACCACTTTCCAACACCACTCTTCTGCTTTTATCACGATCCTCAGCAGTCGTGATATCTATTCTTTGATCGATCACTTCTAGCATCGTCAGATTTAATACACTCCCCCTTTCTCATTGCTCCCCCTTTCTGGCTGCTCCACCTGTCTGCTTCTCCCCATATCTGTCATGATTTCTCAAATACCCACACTGTCTCCCCCTTAAACAATCACTATTTTCTCCTCCTTTAACAAACACTTTTCTCCCCCTTTTTCAACGAACCCAAAGGACACTCCTTTGTAGTCTGTAATATAGTAGAGAACACATATCAGCATATTAGGGAAAAACACATCATACCACGGGGAGAGGGGGGGGGGGTCCCACATCCACACTATTTCAGGTGTGGGGAATCGACTGAACTCCCAGAGCCAGTCGATGCCTCTCAAAAGCTTCCTTGGGTAAGGCCTTTGTCAGAATGTCTGCAACCTGTAGCTCTATAGGCACATTCACCAACTTCACGATTCCCTGCTCAACCTTCTCCTTGATAAAATGATACTTAATCTCAATGTGCTTTGTCCTTGAGTGATGGGCGGGATTTTTTCTCAGATTTATAGCACTTTAGTTATCACACTGGATTCCGATCGGAGACTTCACTTCAACTCCCATATCTTCAAGCTACTGCTTCATCCATAATAACTATGTGCATGCTTGAGTGGCTGCAATATACTCAGCTTCTGCGGTGCTTAATGAAATGCAATCCTGCTTCTTGCTCAACCAAGCAATACATAGTCCGCCAAGATAAAATGCACCTCCAGACGTTGATTTCCTGTCATCTGCTGAACCAACCCAATCTGCATCAGTATATCCCAATAATTCTGTCTGAGACTTGTTGGTATATGTCAGCCCGAAGTCCACTGTGCCGTTGATATACCGAAGTATTCTTTTCACTGCAAGCATGTGAATTTCCTTGGGATTACTTTGATATCTCACTGCTTGGCATGTGGCGAAAACAATATCAGGCCTTGTCGCGGTCAAGTACAATAGAATTCCGATAATTTTCCTATATTCTGTGATATTAACTTCCTTTCCATCCTCATCTTTTGATAATCTCACCCGGGTAGCAACCAGAGTCTTCATCTCCTTGGAATTATCCATTCTAAACCTTCATAGAACCTCCTTGGCATATTTGGATTGAGAAATAAAAGTTCCATTACTTCCTTGTGTCACCTGTAAACCAAGGAAAAATGTTAGCTCTCCAATCATTGACATTTCAAACTCATTTTTCATGAATTCGGAGAACTGTCTGCATTGAGCTTCATCTGATCCGCCGAATATTATGTCATCAACATAAACCAACACCATCATTCGTTGATTACTTTCATTACTAAAATAGAGATTGTAATCAACTCCTCCATGCTGAAAACCAAGCTTCTTCAAATACTGATCAAGCCTTGAGTACCATGCTCGTGGTGCTTGTTTCAGCCCATACAATGCCTTCTTCAGCCTGCAAACTTTGTTCTCATCCTCATGAATAAGAAAACCATCTGGCTGCTCAATGTACACCTCTTCTTCCAGAACCCCATTCAAGAATGTGGATTTGACATCCATCTGGAACACTTTAAACTTTCTTTGCACTGCTATGGCCAAGAATAATCTGATTGTCTCCAGCTTTGCAACTAGTGCAAATGTCTCATCAACATCTATTCCTTCGATCTGGGAGTACCCCTTGCACACTAGTCATGCTTTGTTTCGAATCACAGTTCCATCTTCATTCATCTTGTTGCGATAGACCCATTTAGTCCCAATGACATTCTTGTCTGCTGGTCTCAAAACAATCTCCCATGTCTGGTTCTTCTCAATCTGATCAAGCTCTTCATTCATAGCTTGAACCCAGTTTTCATCTTCAGCTTCATCGGAAAAACATTTCGGATCCACCTGAGATAAAAACGATGTCTGCTGTAATGACTTCATTCTTCGAGTCTGAACTGGTGCTGTCTGGTCACCAATGATATTCTGCCTATCAATTTCAGCTCTACTCTTTGGCTTCCTAGCAGATATAGACTTGACACTATCTTGTTCATCATTAGTATCTTCTTCTGAGTCAGCCTCTGCAACTTCTGCCCCCTTGTGTTTCTTTCCTCATCATCACTTTCATCCATGAACTGTTCACTAGATCGTTGATTATTCTGTTCATTTTCAACTATAGTGACATCATTTCTCTCGAAGATTTTTCCCAGCCTCTTTTTGAAGCATTTATATGCTTTACTTTTCCCTGAGTAGCCAAGGAATATCCCTTCATCTCCTCGTGCCTCAAACTTCCTATGATTTTCTTTGTTGAGAATGAAACACTTAATTACAAAGATTCGAAAGTATTTCAACATTGTCTTCTTTCCGTAACATAGTTTATACGGAGTCTTACCTTACTTCGGACACAATAGAGACCTGTTTGAAACATAGACCGATGTTAAAATGGCTTCCTTCCAAAATTTCTCGGTAAGTCCTTATCAATAAGCATTGTTCTGGCCATGTTGATGATGATCTGATTTCTCCTTTCAACTACTCCATTCTGTTGGGGAGTTATTACTGATGAAACTTGATGCCTTATCCCATGTTTTTCGAGATAGTTTTCAACCTGACTGTTTGTAAATTCGGTACCGTTATCAGTACGAAACATCAGAATTTTCTGCCCAAGCATCTTTTCTGATTCCCTCCTGTACTGCTTTATGCAACTGAACACCTCTGTCTTATGGGTTATGATGAATTCCCAGGCCATTCTGCTATAGTCATCAATTAAAAGAACATAATACCTTTTCCCATTTATATCTTGTGGTGAGATAGGTCCACATACATCAACATTCACCAATTCGAGCACTCTAGTTGATTTCTGTTCCTTTGACCTGTATGTCTTTCTGATGATTTTCCCTTGTTGACAAGCATCACACGTATGAGTGCGATCACGTGATATTTTGGGAAGGTCTCTAGAATCATCACATTTAACGAGATCCTCCATAGATGGTTGGCATAGATGACCATGTCGCTTATGCCACAACTGGTTTTCTTCCTTTGTGGATAAAAGACAAGTATCTTCTTCCCCACCTACAAGGTAGAGATTTCCCTTTGACCTTTTTCCCTGCAGAACAGCTGCTCCATCTTTTCCTTTCACAACACACATCTTCTTGGTAAATTGGATAGAGTGCCCAGAGTCACATAGTTGACTGACACTGAGTAGGTTCTGACTGAGACCCTCTACTACCAAGACATCAGCATGTCTCATCTCTTTGCCCCCAAACTTGGCTTTCCTTGATCCAACAATCTTCAGTCCTTCATCATTTCCAAATTTGAAAAATCCTTCTTTGTCATATTTGATGCATGTAACAAGATCCTTATTACCCGTCATGTGGGATGTGCAACCACTATCAAGGATCCAAACACCAGATCGATCTGATGCTTTAAGGGCAATCTCCGCCACCACAGCCTTCTCATTTTTCTTCTTCTTGGTCCATACTTTTTCTTTCACAATCGGCATGGATTGAGACTTCTGTTCTTTCTCAGAGCATGATGGACCACCCTCATCTTGTAGAGATGCAAATCTATTCTGAACTTTCAACTCACTTGTTGGTTTATTGATCTTCTCCTTGTGAACATTTTGATTCTGCTTTGACACATTTATCTGAATGGTTGAAGTACAATACCTAGCCATGTGTCCAAATCCTCCGCACCAAAAACAGTGTCCTTCAAAATGTGTTCTGGAAAACCGTTCTCTATTTGGATTCCATCTCATTTCATGTCCCTTATGTATCTCTTGGCTATGGAACACACATACTGTGAATGTCCCATTTTCCCAAAGCAATAACACCTGATATAGGATGCATTCCCTCGTGATATTTCAGCACTATGATTTTCCCTTTGAGATCTCTGAATATTCTGATTCTATTTTGTGCCCAAATCAACCTTCACTTTTGGGATGAGTGCTTGCGGTATGACTGCAATTGTCACAAATTTTTGTTCTTGACTAAGCCCAAAAATGACCTTAACATCTGAGCTCAATTGCTGCTTCTTCCCTACTGAACTGCTAGGCTCCGCTTTCATCTTCTCTGTCTTCTGAATGGCCTGCTTTTCGGATATCACATTGGGGGTCAAGAGTTTATCTTGATCCTTAAGTTTTTGTCACAGACTGACCACTTCTTCTTTAAGCTCTTTGATACGTCTAACCTGCTCCTTTCTTATGTTAGTCAAACAATCAATTTCCTTCTTTTGTTCCTCAATTTTAAGCTTATACTCAACAATATTTTCTGATCTCTCTGGTGTTGAGGATTTTAGTCTTTCAATTTCTTCTAACAGCTCAGACTTTTCTTCATCATGTTTTTGCATATAGAGTTTGGAATCACGAACCACTTTATTGGATTTATTCATTTTGGCTCTCCAAACATCTATCTCCTCAAGAACTGCTTCCAATTCGGCTTCCATATCAATTCTCCCTTCAATTTCTTCTTCTTCTTTAGCATCAGCTTCTTCTCCCTTTTGAGAACTACCAACAATTTCCACCAAGGCATTTACCCCACGATCTCTGCAATTTTCTATTTCCTCAACTTCTTTATCCTCAGACTCATCTGAACTTTCAAATTCTTGTGAAAGAAGATTCTTTTTCTTGAAGAAATTTTTCTTGAATTGTTTCTTCCCTTTCACAAAAGCTGAAGTCTTCTTTTTGGGAATTTCAACGTCATCATCATCATCATCATCTTGAAAATTCTTGGGGGCATCTTGCCACAAGATGACCAACCTTTCCACATCTAAAGCATGCTAGTGGAAGTTTACCTTTAAACTTTCCTCTTCCTCTTTGTAGATTTGAAGAAAGGAATGACATCACCTCATCCGTCTATTCTTCTTCATTAGAATCTTCAATGGTGAGCTTCTTCATGGCCTTAAATGCCACCTCTTTATACTTCCCCTTTTCCACAGCCTCATTATCATCGTTCCTCATTTCATATGAAACCAAGGTACAGTGCAAATTGTCCAATGTCAGCTCTTTTGGATCTTTATCTTCTAGTACTGAAACTTTCGGATTGAACCGAGGTGGAAGTTTCCTCAAGATGCACTTTACAATCTTTATGTCTTCAATGACTTCTCCAAGACCTCGCATATCTTCCACAACAATGTTTACCCTATCAAAGAATGCGTCAACAGACTCATTCGGGTTCATTTTTAGATCTTCATATTTGTTCCACAACACCTGCAGCTTTGCCTCTCTGACTTTTGTGTCCCCTTCATATATATTCAAAAGCTTTTCCCACATGGCATGTGACGTTTTGCATGACATCACCTTCGTGTAGATGGGATTGGAAAGGGCTCCCCCTAAGGAATTGATTGCTTTGGAATCAGCATCCAATTCTCTATGCTCAGCTTCTGATAAAGCACCACTATTAATATCAGCTGTGATACCATGCATAGCTGCTGAGAACACATCCATTCCCAAGGATCGGAAATAGTGTTGCATCGGATTCTTCCATATCTGAAAATTATATCCGTTGAAGATCGGAATCCCTTTATGATTGGTGACCTCCATTGAGAGAAGAAAAACTTTCAACCTTTCCCTCTGATACCACTTGTTAGGTCCACTAGGCTGAATAGCCTGAGAGAGGGGGGGGGGTGAATCAGGGTATGACTAATTAAAAATTAATGCCCGTTCTGATCTTGTTTCGCTGTTAAGAAAAACAGTCTTCTCTCTCTTTCCTGCAACACAATATAAACAGAAAGTAAAGCAAGCGCAGGACACAACAATTTTACTTGGTTCACCGCTAAGGGCTACGTCCAAGGAGCATACGCCGATAGGTTGCCGGTCCTACCAAATTCCACTAATCTTCACTAGCTATGGATTACAAGGTTCGGGCTAGATCACTTATATGCCCAGGCTCACTGCCTTTACAAATTTAGGGTCATCTCACTACTTTCCCAAGGGTCACTCTCAGTCTCTCTCTCTCTGGCTCACTGCCGGTGGAGAGGATCACCTTCTTCCTCTTCCTAAGCTCACTGCTCTTGGAAGGAATCCACTCACAGTTTATAGACCTGTAGGTCTCTTCATTTTCATGAATGAATGCATCTTCCTCTGTGTGTAGATGCTCTGTTGAAGTACAAATTTCACCCGTAGATGAATATCTCTTTGCACCGAAGGTATCGGGAAACATACCAGCTTCCACGTAGTCCGAGAAGCACCACTGGAACAAAACCTTACTTGGTGCGCAAGTCAATCTCGGCACGCAAGTATCAGCGCGCAAGTCACAACGGGCACGCAAGTCCTCCTCAGACACTTTCACGACTCAATCTTCCTCAACTCCAAACTTGCGCGACTCTATTCCTTTTACGCCCAAACCAGTATTGGCGCGCAACTGCCAACCGGCGCGCAACTTCTAACACCGACGCACAACTTCAACTACTGGCGCGCAACTTCACCTGCGCGACCCACACTCACCACTTGCGTGACCACCACACCTGCGCGACGGGAGCTCTGATTTCTCAAAGAGTTGAACTCCGGTGAAGAATGAGGAGGGGTGGTCCAATATTTATAGGCAATCTGACCACCCTGCGTGACGGCGTGCAAGTCAACTGCGTGACCCAGTTTCAGCGCGCAAGTCTTCTGTCCTTTTGGATACTTGCGCGACCAACTCCCAAACTTGCACGAACCTACTTCCTTTTCTATATTTTGATCTTCTGATCTTGAAAAACATGTGGAGCGCAAGTTTCCTATACTCCAAGTCCTCGGCGCGCAAGTCCTTTTTCCAAAAACACTTTTCTTCATTTGCCGATTTTCAGGCCCTAAAATTTGGCAAACACTGGAAAACGGCGCCACCTTGTATCTGTTCTTTTGTACCGCCTCCAGATCATCCATTCCTTTTATCGACGTTCTTGAATCAAACATGGATCGTTGACCTCAGCTCTTGAACTCGACATTCCACCATAAACCCCTCTTTGTCAACAAATTTGTATGTCATTGTTTTTCTTTGTCAACAATCACTACTCAGATGTCCACTTTGTCAACAAACACAATCACCTCGAAAATGCGTCAATAATACCTTGAGGGATTTTTGCCCAACAGAGAATTATCCTAAGAATATCCCCCCGTGAGTGTTATAACCAAGAGTGCAACAAGGACCGTCGTCGTGCACCAGTTCTTGTTCGAGTCTAGCTCAAAGCGGTGCTTTCAGGTTTTACCCCTAGGTATATCTATTCTAGATCCACCTATACCTACTCGTATCCATACAAGGATGTATTTCTTGGAAAACTCACAAAATCTCTGCATTACAAAAATTCTAGGAAGTTATTCTATACTAATCCTCAAAGTATATCTTAGGTTTATGGGCTCTAATCAGAGTTTATCTAAGTCTAGCTTCCAATGTTTTTTCCAAACTTCCTCTGATACCAACTGTAACGCCCCGACCCTATTTACCCAGAGTCGGTGCATTATTTTAATACATTGGCATGATTACAAGGAATCAAGTCCCAAAGGACTGAACGGTTTGGCAGTCTTTAAAGAGAGATTACATACATGAATGTTACATTACACTTTATAACATACAAAAAAAACATAAATAATCGTTTAATAACACCATTTTCCCTTGGCTTAACCCTTCATATCAATCACATTACACTTCTTGGAATCCTAAGAAAAAATAAAACATAGAAAGGGGTGAGATCAGATGCTCAGTAAGGATAACAATACAGTGAAAACTTTCATAAATAAGCATAAACATTTAAGGAAATGTATAACTAAAACAAAATCCTTTTTAAACTTGAACATCAGCATAATATGGTAAAAATAAAATAAAGTAATTCCATTTACTTATTCACATGGATATTCTACTAGTAGAATAATCACATTTAATTTCACTAACCACTTTCATAATGATGGAATGCATAATGGAAGACTATCATAACCACGTATCCAAGGCCTCGTGCCAAGAATACAAATAATATTTTTTCAGGGCCTCGTTCCAAGACACTAGTTTGTCTCATGAGACCTACCGATGCATCGAGGAGCTATAGCGAGATCCACCCATATCTTACTAAGTCCAATGCATTCCTCATAAGAAAAGGTTATAACATAAACATTCTTATTAAAAATAGAACACAAAATGTCAATACTTTCTTCATAAACCATGAATGGTATAAAAATAACACATCCACAGTCAAACATATCACAAAACCTTAAATAAAATATGGAAGATTTTTATCATAATAAATCATCTTCAAACAAGTTTAAAATTCATCAAAGGATGTTGACATAGATGAAAATGATTTGTAAAACTCTTTGAGAGAAATATCCATTTTTCTTGAAAATATTTAAAAGTCACACAATTTAGGAAAGAATACATTTAAAGACATTTTTGAATCAAAGTGTCCAATACCACTTTGAAACTTTTGAATGGAATTAACATTTTAAAAACAATCATGTTCATATAAATAAATCCTTAAAAACCATTTTGAAGACATGGACATTAATGAGAAATATTTAGAAGAATAAATTTTTAAACATTTGAAATGATTTTTTAGTAAAAAGTCCCTTAAAAGAATCCCTTTTAAAACTCCTTAATAAAACATGAACATGGATAATAAATATGTCCCAGTAGATACTTACGTAAAAACAACCTCAGATAATAAAGAGATTGTGAAACTAACCCTTACCAATTTGGTAACTTACGAAACATACACCCCATGAAAGAGGTATCATAAAATGAATATGTAAATACAAATATATTAATGTGTATTAAACAAACATTACAATTATTGGTAGTACATAGACCAAACAAAAGGTAATAGTGGCAATATGACAAGAATCTCACGGGAATAATGAGTGAGATGAAAACCCCTTACCTTGCACTTTCCTTTAGTCGAGGGTACGATTAACCTCTTGTATGAAGACTATAGTATTTTATTAAATTATACCATAACCATATTAATTTTTATGATAACATACATTATTCATTTATTACTTTATACTACCCATTTAATAATAATTTCCATGTTATATTAATATTTCCGGTAATAATCGCTTTCTTTATCGTACGTGTTTTAACTTGTTACTCTTGATTATATCACTTATATTATGATTTAAATACATACATAATATAAAACATTTTTATATGTCATATATATTTAGAACATAAATATTTATAATAGACATATATATGAAATGGAAAACACCGTTTATGGAGACGGTAGTCCGTACGTACGCATAAACGCTGTTTCCGTTTTCATATAGTATTGAACGAAAGTAAGTGAATAAGATATATGTAAGTACATAAATACTTATATATAAATATATATCTCTAGTAGAATTATTATTTCGTATATTACATACTTATTACTAATATATATTTTTATAATCGTCGATGAATGGTGAACTTGGAAATGAATCTCATCGCGTCGTGGAGACGGTAATCCATACGTACGCACGAGTGAAAATATCATTCTTTTGATTTTAAAATAATAAATAATTGGATGTTATATCATATATACAGAATCCTTATCATGGTATATTTCTTATTTACATAAAATACACATCATTATTCTACCCATCCAAATAATAATGTATTGAATAACAATTATAGCACGATGTGGAGACGGTAAGCCATACGTACGCACGTATGGCGACATGTCATTCAAAGGGTGGATATAATAATGAATTTGGTTGTACCATAATTATAATAAAGTCACACTATATATAATATATTGGAGTTATTATTTTAGAATGGAAAGAACAACGAAAAAAGGAGTGGAAGAAGAAAGGAACTTGAAAGTGGGTGGTGAAATCATTACCTCTTCTTCGGGTTCTTCGTTATGATTTGATCAAAAGGGCTCCTTAGGTTGGATTTCGGATCAAACTAAGGCCTCTAGGTTTAATGTAGGATAGTTGGGAGGGTATTTTGGCAGTGTTTGGCCGATCCAAATGGATTATAAGGTGTGAATTATAGTGAAGGGGGAGTACCCTTTTATAAGAGGGGTGATGGGAACCTTAGAAAAAACTTAAAATATTATTTTATAATAAATTCATATTCGATTTATAATGGCTCCAAATTGATTTATTTCTAAGATAAGGTGGGTATGGGTCGCAAAAAACTCATACAATAGGTTTTAGGTAGGTTTGGGTCTCTTTATTAACCTTATCTTTTAGTTTTAACTCTTAGTTAATTAGTTTGTCATTTACCATGTCTCTTTGTGTTTTTATATTATATAGTTAATAAACATACTATATACTTCCAATAGACCCAAAAGTGGTCTATTAATGATACAAATATCATGATATAAGTCCTTTGGGCTAACCTTAGATTTTTATGAATAGAATATCAATTAATAATATAATATTTGTTTTAGAAACTCTTTTATGTCAATTTTGACACTATTGGGTATTTTGTTTTTGATAAATTCATAAAAGCAATATCAATTAGAAAAAATTTTATATAACCAATCCTAATATGTAATATTAACCTAGAAAATTATTGTAATTCATAAAAAGTCTCAAATTACATTTATTTGGGTATTTATAATATCAATTATCTTAATATTTCATTAATACGATAATTACTGCATCATCATTGTGTCATAAATAAATTAAATTTTTAATGTCTAAAAATTATAAATAAAATACAATTATGTAAGAAATGTTTTTTATCTTTCTAATGAATATTTATAGAAGAGTTTATCTTATGTATAACCCTATATTAAAAATGTTTTAGTTATTAAACGTAGATTTTAAATCTTTTAACTCTTCTTTGAATTAAATAACAATAAATGTCCTAATCTAATCAAAGTGGACCTAAATGATAATATTTTATTAATAAGGCTGTTTTTGGTAAATATAAACTTGTCCAATATAATTAGGATAGGTGTTAGGGTAATATTAATATCATTTTTACCCTTAATTACCCTATTTACTTTTAACTGTGGTAAATAAGAGTAAAAAGTTACTATTCACCAAAAATTATTTTTATCTTATTGTACCACATTTTACTCCTTTGTATTAACCATGACTCTAGGATTTTTGAAATTCCACTCACAGAAGCGGTAAAATTAAGTTTTATGTGAAGTTGCAAATTCTCTTAGGAGGTGCGTAAAAGACAGTGAAAAGTTCAATAAAATTTTTATATATCTAAAATTATTATAAACTGACTCCAATGAATTAAATTGAACTTATATAGGTATTATGTATCTATTTTTACCTAAAATAAATTTAAATTAAATAAATAATTATTTAAATAAAATTTCAGTTTTGAACTATAACTCAGTGTTTTTCACTATTCATCAAAAATGGAATGTTTTCAGAAAAATACCAAAAATTCACCCTAAGCTAATTTCGATATTCCGAATCCAAAAATGAAGCCAATTTTACCAAATTCAAAATATATAAGTTGAATTTATTAATTTAAAATTAATTCCCGTTGTCAAAACCAAAAGGGGTATTTTTAAGAAACATTATCTATCAAAAGATTGACACTTGTTTATGTCCAATATCAAAGTGAAATTACTTAAAATGACCAGAATTGAATTGAATGGTAAAAATATAATATATTTATTCTTTGAAACCATTAAAATGTATAATTTAACACTATAAATTATTTTGATTAAAAAAGTTGTTTTCAGTTAAAATATAGTACTTTTCATTATTCACCCAAATATGAATGTTTTCAGAAAAACACCAAATTTTTTTTTGAAACAAAATTCTTATGTCCCGATTCTAAAGAAGAAGTTTATTTTTTCAAATTGAATATATCAAAGTTTTGAATATTGGATTTAAAAAGGGTTCACCATTAAAAGGCGGTAAAAGTGCATTTTTTGAAAAATACTTCTTTTATCTGAAAAAAATAAATTAGTTCTCATAATATGGATTTTAATATTATAAGGATTATATATAGTTAAAAATTCATTTAATACTATTCATAACTGCTTTTGAACGCCTAGTTTGGTAAGTTGTGGTGCACTTGAACTCAGTGTTTCGTGTAGTGAAAGTTATTGAATTACTTTGAAGAAATGAAGCACTATGAAATTGTGGGGTGTTACAATGGATGAATTTAATTCTCATTTTATTGATTTAATTCCTTGTGTTTTAGTTATTTATCTTTCCATATTCATTATTTGTTACATATTTGTATAAATGTAAAGTGCATTCAGTTATTTATCATTCTATATTGATTTGCTCATTATTTATTTCATTAAAATTTCCCTTACTGAGAATTTGAGATCAACCTTATTTTTTTTTCCTTTCGTTGGGTTATAAAGAAGAAACATTTAAATAATCATTCAAAGATAATATTTATTTCATTTTATTATGTATCATTCTATATTTTCTATTTCTCATTGTATCATGGGTATCATGTATGTAAATTTGTTTTCTAAGACTAGTAAACTGATCGTTACTTCAGGATTTTATTCCTTATATTCAAACCAATGTAATAAAGTAATTAAAACGATAAATGTTTCTCCATTTAGGGTGTTATAGTCTATATAAAAGTATGTTTAGAAACAAACTTGGAAACCATATTTAGAAAAGTTATATTAGGGAACATAACCCTATGATAGACTTTGTGGTTAAGTATTGAAGAACATCCGAGAATTTTTGTTATGTAGAGATTATGGGGGTATTTCTAGAAATACATCACTATATTAATACTATTAGTGGATGTGGTTTGGATAAAATATACCCAAGAGTAACAACCCTAACAAGGTGTGTTAGGATTGACATGAGGATAACCAGGTACACGTCAACAAGCCTTACTATGCACCTAGTTTGACACTCCTAGGGGATACACTTAGGATAATTAAAATTTTCTTTAAAAACCATTATGAAGTATTTGAAAGTAAAAATATCCCAAAAGAAACCATTATTATGATTATGAGATTAGTTTCAAATATATTTTTCAATTTATGTTATGTATTTTACTAGTTTGGGGATTAAAACTTATGTTTCATAATGATATGATTTAATATAGTGTATGAATTTATTTATAAATGGTTCCCAGAAGGAAGAGTGGTATCAATAATCATGGAAAATGTAGATATTTCCTGGATGGGGAAACTGATTTAGCTTGTTTTGGAACATAAGAAATTATGACCATATTAGGGAAGATTAATCATGTAATTCCCCGACCCCAGTTACCCAGAGTCGGTGCATTATTACATAACATTGGCATGATCACAAGAAAGATCAAATCTCGAAAGACCGATTGGTTTAGTAGCCTTGGAAACACTAGATATATTCATAAGTTTTACATTACATCATAAAATGAAAAACTACTACAACAACATAATGTTTCCACAATCCACACTATTAACCCCTCATAAAATCCCTGCAGGTCATTCATAACTTACTTCTTCACATCCTGGGAAAAATAAAACATAGAAAAGGGGTGAGCTCAAATGCCCAGTAAGGATAACAATATAGCAGAAAGAATAAACATTTAAGGCAATGTATAACTAAAACAAAAGCCTTTTAAATATGAACATTCAACATGGTATGGCATAAATAAAATGAAATAATTCCATTTAATTATTCACATGGATATTCTACTAATCGAATAATCACATGCAAAAATCAATAACCACTTTCATAATGTTGGAATGCATAATGCCAGACTATCATAACCACATAGCCAAGGCCTCGTGCCAAGACTACAAATAAGATTTTGTCAAGGCCTTGTGCCAAGACACTAGTTTGTCTCATGAGACCTACCGATGCATCGAGGAGCTATAGCGGGCTCCACCCGTCACTTATTAAGTCCAATGCATTACCATATGAAAAGGTTTAAACATAACATAAACATTCGTATTAAAACTAGCATACGAAATGTCAATAATTTCACCATAAACTATGAATGGTATAAAAATAGCACATCCATAGTCAAACATATCACAAAACCTTCAATACAAAATAGAAGTTTTGTATCATAATAAATCAACTTCAAATAATCTTAAAATCCATCAAAGGATGTTGACGTAGATGAAATCAAAATTCTTTTTAAAGAAATATCTCCTTTTATTTTGAAATCATTTAAGATCCATATAAAATAAAACATTTTCTTTGAAAATATTCTTATAAGCTTGTAAGGAAAGCTTTGAAGATTTTATAACGGCGTAAAATAACCGCACCCGCCGTATAAGTTAAAAAAAACATTCTTACCTCAATTCTGTCGAAAAGGTTAAAAATGACCTTGTTTTGAAAACGACGGAAAGATTCCTTTATAAACCTTTTATAAAAAGTCAAACAAGGGTATAAATGACTTTAACCCATATTCTTGTAAATAGTAAAAATGTTTTGAAATACATTTTTAAGAAACATGGATGTGGATGATAAAGATATCCCAGTAGATTATTACGTATAAACAACCTCGGATAATGAAGAGATTGTGAAATAACCCTTACCTTGTACTTTTCCTTTGTTGGGGTCGGTTAACCTCCTGTATAATGGTGAAATAATTGTTATTAAATTATACATGAATCATATACATTAATGTGATATCATATATGATCTTTTAATACTGATTTGATAATAATATCTTAAAATTATCGTCGTTTCGGGTGTTAACTTACTCATTTTCTTTTATATGTTTTGTTACATAAGCCATGTTTGTAAAGGATAAGTTGTATATTATTCAAATCCAGAATGGTATCAAGTCTTTAAACATCATTTTTAAATCATCAAATGATAATTATACTTGAATGGATACGATGGAAAATGAATCTCATCGCGTTCGTGGAGACGGTAGTCCGTACGTACGCACGAACACTACTTCCATTTAATTTTTATTTTAAAAGAATCGAATACCAATGATACATAGGTATATTACTATTCCAGTATAATATAATATTTTATACATGTTACTTAAGTTCATTAACACCATCCTTTATACGTTCCATGTGTGGTATGAACGAGTCATATCATTTTAAGGGGGCGGTAGTCCGCACTTCCTCAAATGAAATTATCGTATGTATATACAACCTGAAACAAATAATGGTATAAAATAAAATGGAATTACAGAAGCTTATATATAAAATATATATCATTAATATCATATTTAATTACAGTTCCATCATAATGGCCACCATGAGAGGCGGTAAGATGTATTTGAACAATCATCGTTTCGTGAGGCGTTAGTTTGCCATCCACAGAAACATTATGTTCATCATCCATTAGATGGAGTTGTGTGTATGTGTAGTTTGAATCCATATTATAACAAAATCCTAGTATATTGAGGATACTGGTGTTGTTACAAAAGAAAGGAAATAAAAAGAGTTTGGGGGTTGGAGAAGCAAAATAAATGAAAATAATTTAAGAGAAATCGTTACCTTTAATTTAGGTAACTCACTTTGGTTAGAACCAAAGGACTTGTTGAGATGCTTTCTGCCTAAGGGGAAGCTTCAAGGAGGAGGAGAGGGATGTGGGGAGCTTAGTTGGGCAGAGTTTGGACGAGCCAAGTGGCTTGAGAGGTGTGAGGAATGAGTAGAAGTGGTCTCCTTTTATAAGGGAGAGGAGGGGCTCTTTAGGAAAGAGTGAAAGTATTACTTTATAATATAATTATATTCGGTTTATAATGGTCCAAAAATCATTGAGGTAGAAGATAAGATGACTCATATTCTAAATAACATCAACCTATAAAAATTGGACAGGTTTTAGATAATATTTTAATCATTATAATATTATTTATTTCAATGATTTATTAATGAGGTAAACATTGCATCATTATTGTGTCATTAATAATTTAACTTATTTGATGTCTAAAAATTATAAATAAAATATAATCATGTAGGAAAGCTTTTTAGCTGTCTAATGAATATTTATAATCGAAAATCCAACATGTATAATCCTATGTAAAAATTGTTCTTCTAAAGGATGTAAGCTTATGCCATTTTTATTTTTATTTTAACTTTATTAATATAATGTGTCCCTACCACATACAAGTGGCTCCAAGGGGTCCCCAAATTGACCCAAGGATGCCCATGGTCGGGTATGTGTCCACAAATAAGGTTAGGACACGTTTTAGGGTAATTTTGTATTATTATAATATTATTTTTTAACCCTTATTTACCGGATTTACCCTTTAACCATGGTAAATAAAATATTTACCACAGTAACTATTCAAAATGTCTAAAAATAAAAGTTACCTATTTACACAATTTGAACATCCTGATTCCAAATATGGAATCCATTTTCCTAAATTCAAAACACAGAAGTGGCAGAAATTAATTTAAAATTAATTCCCGCTGTCAAAACAAAAAGCGTGTTTTTAAGAGGTAATAACTATCAAAAGATTGACACTTGTCTATGTTCGGTTTAACTGTAAAATTATGTCCAATGACAAAAATTAAATTAAATGGTAAAAATATATTCTAAATATACTTTAAAAACACTAAAATTAATAATTTATCAATATTAATTATTTTGATTAAAAAAGTTGTTTTTAATTAAAATTTAGTAATTTTCACTATTCATCAAAATATAAAAGTTATCCGAAAAGTACCAAAATTTCATCCTAGGCTAATTTCGATATTTCGAATCCAAAAATGAAGTCCATTTTGAAAAATAAAATATATATGATTTCAAAAATTAGGTATTACTATTCACAACGGCTAGTTTAATTAGTTGTGGTGTGTGTTAGAAATCGAGGTTGCGTACAACACACGCTATCGATTATTCGAAGGGAAACGTACCGTGGAAGCTTTGGGTGTTACATTCTCCCCTCCTTCAAATAATTGCATCCTCGCAATTTCTAGGGTATTACTGCATAAAAAGACTCGGGTGGTTATTCATCATAAGTTCCTCGGGTTCCCACGTTGCCTCTTCCATCTTATGGTTTCTCCACAAAACTTTTACCAGACGCGTCGTCCGGTTTCTCAGCACTTGTTCTCTCGTATCAAGAATCTTGACGGGCTCTTCGCAATAAGACAGATCGGGTTCCGGTTCTAATTCCTCATAGGTGAGTACATGCGTTGGGTCAGGCATGTATTTTCTCAACAGAGATACGTGGAACACATCGTGAACTTTGGAGAGACTTGGCGGCATTGCCAATCGGTAAGCTACAGCCCCAATTCGTTCTAGAATTTCGAAAGGTCCGATATACCTGGGACTCAATTTACCTTTCTTACCAAAACGTATGACTCCCTTCCATGGAGATACCTTTAGGAAAACATGATCACCGACCTAAAATTCCAAATCCTTCCTTCGATTATCGGCATAGATCTTCTGCCTACTTTGAGCTGCTTTGATGTGATTTTGGATTACTTTCACCTTTTCCACCGTTTCCTCCACCAGTTCTGGGCCTACAAGTTTTGTTTCACCAACGTCATCCCAACAGGTTGGTGTACGAGATCTCTTTCCGTATAACGCTTCATATGGTGCCATCTGAATACTCGAATGGAAGCTATTGTTATAGGAAAATTCTACCAGTGGTAAATATTGATCCCACATACCCTGAAAGTCAAGTGAGCAAGATCTCAACATGTCTTCTAAGGTTTGAATAGTCCGTTCTGATTGTCCGTCTGTCTGAGGGTGGTAAGCAGTGCTCAAATGAAGTACAGTATCCAGGGATTTCTGAAGACTTTTCCAAAATCTTGAAGTAAAACGGGGATCACGATCAGAAACAATCGATAGGGGTACTCCATGAAGTCTCACAACTTCATTAATGTATATTCTTGCTAGACGTTCCAGGGGTAGATCTTCTCTTATAGCAAGAAAATGTGCTGACTTGGTAAGACGATCAACAATAACCCATATTGCATCGTTCCTTCTAGGAGTCTTTGGTATCCCCATGACAAAGTCCATCGTAATATTGTCCCATTTCCACTCCGGTATGGGAAGAGGTTGCATGACTCCTCCAGGCTGTTGCCTTCCAGCTTTCACTTATTGACAAACCATACATCTTGACACAAAATCAGCAATCTCCCTCTTCATGTTGTCCCACCAAAAATGTTCCTTCAAATCTCTATACATTTTGGTGCTCCCAGGGTGTATAGAGAAATTGGAACTATGAGCGTCATCCAGCAATTCCCTTTTTAGATCAGGTATATTGGGAACACAAAGTCTCTTCCCGAATTTCAAAATTCCATCTTCATACACAAAGTCTCTCAATCTCCCATCATTCAAAGCTTTAATCTTCTTCTGAAATTCTTCATCATCAGTTTGGGAACTCTTAATCCTTTCTAGTAAAGATGGTTTGGAAACCATTTGAAAAAGCATTGATGTTTCACCTTCCCTGGTTATTCCCATGTCCATCTTCTCTAGATCCATGAAAATTGGATCCCTTTCAATTCTCATCATGTTCAGAACTCCATGGTCTTTTCTGCTCAAAGCATCTGCTACTTTGTTTGCTTTCCCCGGGTGGTAGTGTATCGTGCAATCATAGTCCTTGAGTAATTCAAGCCATCTCCTTTGCCTCATGTTGAGTTCTTTTTGTGAGAAAATATACTTCAAATTCTTGTGATCAGTATAAATCTCACATTTTTCACCATAGAGGTAGTGCCTCCATATCTTCAAAGCAATGATCACAGCTGCTAACTCAAGATCATGAGTAGGATAGTTTTGTTCATGAATTTTCAACTGTCGTGATGCATAGGCAATAACTCTATCATTCTGCATAAGGACACAACCAAGTCCTTTCTTTGATGCATCACTATAAATAACGAACCCATCATTCCCCGATGGTAGAGTCAATATAGGAGCATTGACTAATATTCTCTTCAGTTCTTCGAAACATTCTTCACACTCTTTTGTCCAAACAAATTTAACCCCTTTACATGTGAGCTTCGTTAATGGGTTAGCCAATCGGGCAAAATTCTGGACGAAACGTCGATAATAACCTACCAAACCAATAAAACTACGTACCTCAGTTATACTCGTAGGTGCTGGCCATTCTTGGATTTCTTTGGTCTTAGAAGGATCAAAAGAGATTCCATCTTTAGAGACAATATGGCCAAGAAAAGAAATCTCCTGAAGCCAGAATTCACACTTGCTAAACTTCCCATATAATTCATGCCTCCTCAGAGTCTTCAAGATAATGCGCAAGTGATTTTCATGATCTTCATAGGTTTTGGAGTATACCAAGATATCATCAATAAATACCACCACAAATTCATCGAGATACTCCTTGAAAACTCTATTCATCAGATCCATGAATACAGAGGGTGCAATAGTCAATCCAAACGGCATTACAGTAAACTCGTAATGCCCGTACCTGGTTCGAAATGCTGTCTTCGGAATGTCTTCCTTCTTCACACACAACTGATGGTATCCAGATCGAAGGTCAATCTTTGAAAAGTATTGAGCTCCATGCAGTTGGTCAAATAAATCATCAATACGAGGTAGGGGATACTTGTTCTTTATCATTATAGCATTTATCTCCCTGTAGTCGATACATAACCTCATAGATCCATCTTTCTTTTTAACAAAAAGAACAGGGGCTCCCCATGGAGAAACACTAGGGCGAATAAATCCCTTATTACTCAATTACTCTAGTTGTTTCTTTAGTTCGACTAACTCTACAGTGGCTGTAACAGCCCAAGATTTTATAAAAAATATTCTTTTTAATTTTATTAATGTCTTGTGTTGTACGCTACACCAAAAGGAGCTTGCACAACACGCATCCTTGACTTTCCTTGCATTACACGCAATCGCGACCTTCCTCGATAGCGTGTGTAATACGCAATACCGAGTTTCACTAAACAACGATATGCTATTAAAATATTATTAAAACTAGCCATTATGAATAGTAATAACCACTTTTTAAAATTCTGTAAATCTTATATTTCAAAATGAACTTCATTTTTGGATTCGGAGTATCGAATTTAGCCTAGGGTGAAATTTTGGTACTTTTCTGAAAACTTTCAATTTTTGATGAATAGTGAAACCACTAAGTGGTAGGTTAAAAACTGAATTTTGCATAAAACTTAATTTTACCGCTTATGTGAATGGAATTTCGAAAATCCGACAGACACGGTTAATATCAAGGACTAAAATGTGGTTCAATGAGATGAAAATAATTTTTGGTGAATAGTAACTTTTTACTTTTTTTTACCACGGTTAATAGTAAATAGGGTAACTAAGGGTAAATATGATATTACTATTACCCTAACACATGTCCTAATCCTATTGGACAAGTTTATTTCGACCAAAAACAAACTTAGGAATAAAATATGACCATTTAGGCCCACTTGGGTTAGATTAGGACATTTATTATTAATTTATTTAAAGAAGGGTTAAAAGAGTTAAAATCAAAGTTTATTTACTAAAACATTTTTAATATGGGGTTATACATAAGATAAATTTGACTATAAATATTCATTAGAAAGGTAAAAAGATTTCCTACATAATTGTATTTTATTTATAATTTTTAGACATTAAATAATTTAATTTATGTATGACACAACGATGATGCAGTAATTATCTTATTAATGAAATATTGACATAATTGATGTTATAAACACCAAAATAAATGTAATTTGAGACTTTTTATGAATTAAACTAATTTTATAGGTTACTATGATATATTAGTGTTGATTTAATCAACTTGGTTCGAACATATAATTCTTTTATGACTTTCACAAAAATCATATATCAAATAGTGTCAAAATTGACACAAAATAGTTTTTAAATCAAATATCATATTATTAATTGTTATTTTATTCCTAAAAATCTAAGGTTCGGCCAAATGACTTAGATAAGGATATATATATTAATAATAAACAATTTGGGGTTCTTTTGGCATGTTATAGTAAGTTTATTAACCATATAGTGAAAGAAAACAAAAAGACACGGTAAAAGTTAAATTAATTAACTTAGAGTTAAATCTAATTGATAAGGTTAAAATAATACCCTAAAATTGTCTAAATCTTATTGGTTGATAGTATTTCGACCCATCCCCACTTTAGCTTCGAAATAAGACCCTTTGGAACCATTATAAACCGATTTTGACTTTAATATAATATAATATTTTGAGATATTCCTAAGGTGCCCCTCTCCTCCCTTATAAAAGGATACCTCCTCCCCCTCCTCCTCACACCAATTTGAGCACTCAAGCTCGGCCAACCCCTGCCAAAATCTCTTCTCCACTTCCCTAGCAACATCCTAGAGGTTCTGGTCTTCCTCAAAGACCAATTTTAGTGCCCTAAGAGGAGGTCTCAAAGAGGCGCTTCAAAGAAGAGGTAATTACCGTTACCAATTCTTTCATCTTTATTTCTTCTTCCACTTCTTCTTCTTAGGTTGTTTCATTATAAAGTAATAACATCAGTATCACTCATATACTGATATGTTATTATAAGTATGAAACAACCCTATTTCACCATCTATCCATCCTACGGAAAAAGAAATCACCGCGCGTGCGTACGTACGGAATACCGTCTCCACGCCGTGGTGTAATCTATTTTCCACCACCACCTTACATGGATGGGTATAATGGTGTAAAGAATAACTATACATAGTTATTACAACATCATATTGATTCTGATATATTGTATAATACACTCCAATTCAATTCAATATTTATAGAAATGATATCATCGCTCGTGCGTACGTACGGACTACCGTCTCCACGACGCGATGAGATTCATTCTCCATGTTAACCATTTAAAGAATGATTATAATGTATATATAAGAAATAATAATGAAATATATGACATTATTAAGCTACTGGATTTATGTATATATATATATATATGTATGTCATCTACTTACTCCCATTTCAAGACAATAAGGAATGTAAAACAGCGTTCATGCATACGTACGGACTACCGTCTCCATGAGCGGTGTTTTTCATCTATCTATTATATATATATATAATGAATATATATGATATATAAATCATATTTTATATTCTGGAAGTAAGTAAATCATGATATAAGTAATATTGATTTCAAGAACAACAAGTCAAAACACCTAAGATAAATGAAACGATTTTACCCAAAACGCTTCTTTAACATGGAATTTACAAAAGAACGGGTAATATAAGGTCATAAGTGAAACATATATGATATCATAACAATGAATATGATTCTGTAATAAGTCAATAACATGATTTAAATCATTATACAGGAGGTTCGGACACTTACAAAGCAAGTCGGACCTATGGTAAGGGAAATATCACAATCTCATTTTTTTATCCGAGATTGTTTATTCGTAAGTAATTATTGGGGTGTATTTTATCATCCACATCCATGTTCCCTCAATATGTAATATTATTTCCATCCTTCTACAATAGTTTATATCCAATTTTACCCTTCGGTGAGTTTTTAGTAAAAGATACGAAAGGAGTCTTTTGTCGTTTTTCGTACGAGGTACTTTTTGACTTTTCCGACAAAAGTACGAAAAATGTTTTTTTAACTTATACGGCATGAATGGATTTTTAAAACATTATTTCCAAGAATCTTCCTTTACAAGTTTTCAAGTTTATTTTTAATCAACTTCTTTTAGTTTTAAATTGTAAGACATGTTAAGAAAGGAAAATGTTTTTGAAGTAGAAAGGATATTTTCCTCAAGAATGGATTTCAAGTATTTTATCAAAATTATTTTCCATCTAAGATAATAAAAGGGTTCTGTTTTTATCCCTATTATTACATTGGTTTGATTATGTTGTGATGGAAATATTTTTATGAATTCCTTTATCTTATATGAATTGTTTTATTATGTCATGTTGTTTAAGAATTCCATTTTTATTACATGGGTTACGCTATGATGTATGGTTTATGATTATGTGGCACACATAAGAAAGGATTCATTATAAGATGGGTGGGACCTATATCTCCCTCCAATGAATTGGGTAAAGACTTTATATCTCATGATATAAGACATGGCTGGAACGGAAGGTTATTTCGGTTCAGTGATACAGGACTGAAACGAGGAGTGAACTCGGTTCAGAAAGGGACTTTGTCCACTAAGATAGTCTTGGCAATGAGTCATGACTAACAAGAAATGATTTTCCATGATTATGTGTGCATGCCACGAAGTTTCAAGTTTTATGTTATGATTATGGGGATCTCATTTTCACTTCCATGATTTATCCCATGTTATGATATTATGAGCTCTTTTGCAGGTTAAGATTTCCAAAATCTATGTTCTTATGTATATGATGTGATTGATATTTCTTTTGTTTACCCTTACTGAGCATTTGAGCTCACCCTTTTATGTTTTCTTTTCCCCAGGATATAAAGAAAGGTTTTTTAGGTAAAAAAAGGGAAGATCTTTATGGGAGATATTGAAGATCTTTCACCAGGATTAGAAGATTATATTCCGAGTTTCCAAAGACACTAAACTATTACGATCCTTGCATGTGTGTTTTTGTTATGTACTAAGTATTCCGCAAAAGTAATGTAATGTCAATGTACGTTAGGCTTCGGGTCTCTACAGTTGGTATCAGAGGAAAGGTTTAGTCAACCTTTGGAAACTAGGATGCGAGAACTTTAGTGAGATCCCTAGAGATATTTCTAAGGTATGTCTAGGGATGTCCCTAAGGATAAGTATACGTATAGGATATAGTCCTAGAACTATGGTAACGATCTTAGAATTTAACATAAGATGTTAGATATTAAGGGTAATCCCCCTTTACTATGTTGTTTTCCCTAGAATTATTTTTGCCCCTCACACTATTCTTTTTGGGTTTTAGACGATGGCTGGAACCCGAAGGAACCGTGTTGATCAATGCAATGGACAATGCAATGATTGCCCTCCTGAACAAACAAATGTTATGGGAGATGGAGTGCAAAATCTTATTGCTATACTTACACAAGCTATGAATCATTTTGGACTTCCAAATGAGCAGAGAAGGGAACAATATTCTATTAAGTCCTTCATGAGGCAACGTCCACCTTCTTTCAGTGGGTCTTCTGATCCACTTGTGGCTGAACAATGGATCAGTACTACTGAAAAGATATTTTCAGTTCTTCAATGTTCTGAACATGATAAAGTCATCTTAGCAGTATATCGTTTGGAAGGTGAAGCTGATCAATGGTGGAATCTTATCAAGAATACGAGGCCAAGAGATGAAATTGAGTCCATGGAATGGGACGAGTTCAAGAACTTGTTTTTCAGTAAGTACTTCCCTCGTATTCTTCGAACAAAGATGGAGAAAGAGTTTCTTGAACTGAAGCAAAGGGACGATGAATCTGTTGGTACCTATGAAGCAAATTTTACAAGACTTGCAAGGTATGCTTCTGGAATTATCATCCAACCTGAAAGTAAAGTTGATCGATTTTTCAGTGGCTTAAAACCAAGTCTTCGAAGGGCATTAGCTATAAGAGACTTCAGTAGCTATGAAGAAATTGTGCGTTGTTCTATCAAGGTAGAAATGGAAGTTGGTGTTACATATCCATCTCATGGTTTTGACAAGAAACGAAAGATGGAGTTCAAGGAGAAATCTCAGAATAATGGTGAAAAGAAGATGAATGTTTCCTTATGCACAAAGTGTGGAAAGAAGCATGGTGGAGATTGTCTTAAAGGGACTAGAAAATGTTTTAAGTGTGGAAAAGAAGGTCATCGAGCAGCTGAGTGTCGAAGTAATGGAAAAAGGGTTTCTAATGATGTGAATAAAGCAAACACTGCAGAGAACGCACCGCCAACACTTCAATGCTTCAAGTGCAAGGAAATGGGGCATTATGCTAATAATTGCCCTAATCCAAGGGTTAGTGATGATCAACATGAGCAACCACTGAAGGCAAAGGACAAAGGGAAATCACATGCGATCATTATTGGCAATGTTGAATATGACAATGATGTGGTGGAATGATTAAGTGTTTATGTAATGGGATTCCAAAATAATGTTGTATCATTGAGTATTGCAATATTTATTGATGTGGTATTCAATGTGATTGAGATATTTTTTTGGAAATAAGATGATATGCGCATAATGAAGACGAGAAAATGAAATGTTTAATAGTATTCATGAGCTCATGATTGATATAAGGACTAAGTGATATCATGGTTTGAGTATATAGAATTTTGAGGATTTTGGTAACTTTTAACTGCACTCATGTTTTCACTAAGGTATTCAAGAGAATGCACGATTAAGGACTTTGAATGTTTGGAATGTGACCAACAAGACATATCTTATGATATGTGGGGATCAACGACAGTATTAAATCTCTGGTAATCGTTGTCACTATATTATGAGAGTGGACTGCAGTATTATGTATAAGCCTAAAGATTAGACTGGATTATGTTGGACATAAGTTAGTATTGTTTAAGGATAGAAGATTTTCGATATTATTGATGAGATGTTATAGTAACGTAGTTTTAGAAAAAGGGACAACCTGCAGGACGGGCGACAACCCATCGCTTCGGACAAGGCTGTAGGAATCGAACCCACAACCGAAGTGCGACTGGCCTTTATTCCTTCCACTGACCTACAGGAAGTCCCTGTTTAGTAGAAGCTAGTTTTATTATATTAAGCAGTATGATATATGAAGTATAAGTCCATTTTAGGAACTATATATGATTAATCTCACTATAGAATTACTTATGTATATTTAATATCTTTTGCTTACCTTTTGTTTGAGACAGATGGAATGAACCGTCATTCTATCACATGATCTGCTAACACTTCACGAATAACAAATTCAACTTCATTTATTTAAGAAATGAAGTGGAAATTGTTCAAGGCACGAACAATAGTGATATTGTATCAAAATAAAGTAAGTATTTATTCTAATTCAAATTTTCAACTTTAGGGAAATGATCTTGAAAACCAAAAATGTTGTCCTAGTGATCTTATACCTGATGAATCAGATGGTACCTTAGATCGTCACAAATTTATGGATTTGTGATTACTGGCTTTTCCATAGCCATGTTCTCTACCACTCTCCATCAGAACATGATGGGTAGATTTCTCTTCCATATCCATATTTTCACCTATGTGGAAACCCAGTGATTAGTTTATTTGGGTAATCGTTACATTTCATACTTTAGTTTTTAAAGCCAAGTTTTGGTATTCCCTTTTACGATGTGGGTTTCTATTAAAGAAACTTTCAAATAGTAAACCATTTATAACCCCGACGAATTTCGAGGGCGAAATTCATTTTAAGGGGGGTAGAATGTAACAGCCCAAGATTTTATAAAAAATATTCTTTTTAATTTTATTAATGTATTGTGTTGTACGCTACACCAAAAGGAGCTTGCAAAACACGCATCCTTGACTTTCCTTGCATTACACGCAATCGCGACCTTCCTCGATAGCGTGTGTAATACGCAATACCGAGTTTCACTAAACAATGATATGCTATTAAAATATTATTAAAACTAGCCGTTATGAATAGTAATAACCACTTTTTAAAATTCTGTAAATCTTATATTTCAAAATGAACTTCATTTTTGGATTCGGAGTATCGAATTTAGCCTAGGGTGAAATTTTGGTACTTTTCTGAAAACTTTCAATTTTTGATGAATAGTGAAACCACTAAGTGGTAGGTTAAAAACTGAATTTTGCATAAAACTTAATTTTACCGCTTCTGTGAATGGAATTTCGAAAATCCGACAGACACGGTTAATATCAAGGACTAAAATGTGGTTCAATGAGATGAAAATAATTTTTGGTGAATAGTAACTTTTTACTTTTTTTTTACCACGGTTAATAGTAAATAGGGTAACTAAGGGTAAATATGATATTACTATTACCCTAACACATGTCCTAATCCTATTGGACAAGTTTATTTCGACCAAAAACAAACTTAGGAATAAAATATGACCATTTAGGCCCACTTGGGTTAGATTAGGACATTTATTATTAATTTATTTAAAGAAGGGTTAAAAGAGTTAAAATCAAAGTTTATTTACTAAAACATTTTTAATATGGGGTTATACATAAGATAAATTTGACTATAAATATTCATTAGAAAGCTAAAAAGATTTCCTACATAATGGTATTTTATTTGTAATTTTTAGAAATTAAATAATTTAATTTATGAATGACACAACGATGATGCAGTAATTATCTTATTAATGAAATATTAACATAATTGATGTTATAAACACCAAAATAAATGTAATTTGAGACTTTTTATGAATTAAACTAATTTTCTAGGTTACTATGATATATTAGTGTTGATTTAATCAACTTGGTTCGAACATATAATTCTGTTATGACTTTCACAAAAATCATATATCAAATAGTGTCAAAATTGACACAAAATAGTTTTTAAATCAAATATCATATTATTAATTGTTATTTTATTCCTAAAAATCTAAGGTTTGGCCAAATGACTTAGATAAGGATATATATATATTAATAATAAACAATTTAGGGTTCGTTTGGCATGTTATAGTAAGTGTATTAACCATATAGTGAAAGAAAACAAAAAGACACGGTAAAAGTTAAATTAATTAACTTAGTGTTAAATCTAATTGATAAGGTTAAAATAATACCCTAAACTTGTCTAAATCTTATTGGTTGATATTATTTAGACCCATCCCCACTTTAGCTTCGAAATAAGACCCTTTGGAACCATTATAAACCGATTTTGACTTTAATATAAAATAATATTTTGAGATATTCCTAAGGTGCCCCTCTCCTCCCTTATAAAAGGATACCTCCTCCCCCTCCTCCTCACACCAATTTGAGCACTCAAGCTCGGCCAACCCCTGCCAAAATCTCTTCTCCACTTCCCTAGCAACATCCTAGAGGTTCTGGTCTTCCTCAAAGACCAATTTTAGTGCCCTAAGAGGAGGTCTCAAAGAGGCGCTTCAAAGAAGAGGTAATTACCGTTACCAATTCTTTCATCTTTATTTCTTCTTCCACTTCTTCTTCTTAGGTTGTTTCATTATAAAGTAATAACATCAGTATCACTCATATACTGATATGTTATTATAAGTATGAAACAACCCTATTTCACCATCTATCCATCCTACGGAAAAAGAAATCACCCCGCGTGCGTACGTACGGAATACCGTCTCCACGCCGTGGTGTAATCTATTTTCCACTACCACCTTACATGGATGTGTATAATGGTGTAAAGAATAACTATACATAGTTATTACAACATCATATTGATTCTGATATATTTTATAATACACTCCAATTCAATTCAATATTTATAGAAATGATATCATCGCTCGTGCGTACGTACGGACTACCGTCTCCACGACGCGATGAGATTCATTCTCCATGTTAACCATTTAAAGAATGATTATAAAGTATATATAAGAAATAATAATGAAATATATGACATTATTAAGCTACTGGATTTATGTATATATATATATATGTATGTCATCTACTTACTCCCATTTCAAGACAATAAGGAAAGTAAAACAGCGTTCATGCGTACGTACGGACTACCGTCTCCATGAGCGGTGTTTTTCATCTATCTATTATATATATATATAATGAATATATATGATATATAAATCATATTTTTTATTCTGGAAGTAAGTAAATCATGATATAAGTAATATTGATGTCAAGAACAACAAGTCAAAACACCTAAGATAAATGAAACGATTTTACCCAAAACGCTTCTTTAACATGGAATTTACAAAAGAACGGGTAATATAATGTCATAAGTGAACCATATATGATATCATAACAATGAATATGATTCTTTAATAAGTCAATAACATGATTTAAATCATTATACAGGAGGTTCGGACACTTACAAAGCAAGTTGGACCTAAGGTAAGGGAAATATCACAATCTCATTTTTTTATCCGAGATTGTTTATTCGTAAGTAATTATTGGGGTGTATTTTATCATCCACATCCATGTTACCTCAATATGTAATATTATTTCCATCCTTCTACAATAGTTTATATCCAATTTTACCCTTCGGTGAGTTTTTAGTAAAAGATACGAAAGGAATCTTTTGTCGTTTTTCGTAAGAGGTACTTTTTGACTTTTCCGACAAAAGTACGAAGAATGTTTTTTTTAACTTATAGGGCATGAATGGATTTTTAAAACATTATTTCCAAGAATCTTCCTTTACAAGTTTTCAAGTTTATTTTTAATCAACTTCTTTTAGTTTTAAATTGTAAGACATGTTAAGAAAGGAAAATGTTTTTGAAGTAGAAAGGATATTTTCCTCAAGAATGGATTTCAAGTATTTTATCAAAATTATTTTCCATCTAAGATAATAAAAGGGTTCTGTTTTTATCCCTATTATTACATTGGTTTGATTATGTTGTGATGGAAATATTTTTATGAATTCCTTTATCTTATATGAATTGTTTTATTATGTCATGTTGTTTAAGAATTCCATTTTTATTACATGGGTTACGCTATGATGTATGGTTTATGATTATGTGGCACACATAAGAAAGGATTCATTATAAGATGGGTGGGACCTATATCTCCCTCCAATGCATTGGGTAAAGACTTTATATCTCATGAGATAAGACATGGCTGGAACGAAAGGTTATTTCGGTTCAGTGATACAGGACTGAAACGAGGAGTGAACTCGGTTCAGAAAGGGACTTTGTCCACTAAGATAGTCTTGGCAATGAGTCATGACTAACAAGAAATGATTTTCCATGATTATGTGTGCATGCCACGAAGTTTCAAGTTTTATGTTATGATTATGGGGATCTCATTTTCACTTCCATGATTTATCCCATGTTATGATATTATGAGCTCTTTTGCAGGTTAAGATTTCCAAAAGCTATGTTCTTATGTATATGATGTGATTGATATTTCTTTTGTTTACCCTTACTGAGCATTTGAGCTCACCCTTTTATGTTTTCTTTTCCCCAGGATATAAAGAAAGGTTTTTTAGGTAAAAAAAGGGAAGATCTTTATGGGAGATATTGAAGATCTTTCACCAGGATTAGAAGATTATATTCCGAGTTTCCAAAGACACTAAACTATTACGATCCTTGCATGTGTGTTTTTGTTATGTACTAAGTATTCCGCAAAAGTAATGTAATGTCAATGTACGTTAGGCTTCGGGTCTCTACAGTTGGTATCAGAGGAAAGGTTTAGTCAACCTTTGGAAACTAGGATGCGAGAACTTTAGTGAGATCCCTAGAGATATTTCTAAGGTATGTCTAGGGATGTCCCTAAGGATAAGTATACGTATAGGATATAGTCCTAGAACTATGGTAACGATCTTAGAATTTAACATAAGATGTTAGATATTAAGGGTAATCCCCCTTTACTATGTTGTTTTCCCTAGAATTATTTTTTCCCCTCACACTATTCTTTTTGGGTTTTAGACGATGGCTGGAACCCGAAGGAACCGTGTTGATCAATGCAATGGACAATGCAATGATTGCCCTCCTGAACAAACAAATGTTATGGGAGATGGAGTGAAAAATCTTATTGCTATACTTACACAAGCTATGAATCATTTTGGACTTCCAAATGAGCAGAGAAGGGAACAATATTCTATTAAGTCCTTCATGAGGCAACGTCCACCTTCTTTCAGTGGGTCTTCTGATCCACTTGTGGCTGAACAATGGATCAGTACTACTAAAAAGATATTTTCAGTTCTCCAATGTTCTGAACATGATAAAGTCATCTTAGCAGTATATCGTTTGGAAGGTGAATCTGATCAATGGTGGAATCTTATCAAGAATACGAGGCCAAGAGATGAAATTGAGTCCATGGAATGGGACGAGTTCAAGAACTTGTTTTTCAGTAAGTACTTCCCTCGTATTCTTCGAACAAAGATGGAGAAAGAGTTTCTTGAACTGAAGCAAAGGGACAATGAATCTGTTGGTACCTATGAAGCAAATTTTACAAGGCTTGCAAGGTATGCTTCTGGAATTATCATCCAACCTGAAAGTAAAGTTGATCGATTTTTCAGTGGCGTAAAACCAAGTCTTCGAAGGGCATTAGCTATAAGAGACTTCAGTAGCTATGAAGAAATTGTGCGTTGTGCTATCAAGGTAGAAATGGAATTTGGTGTTACATATCCATCTCATGGTTTTGACAAGAAACGAAAGATGGAGTTCAAGGAGAAATCTCAGAATAATGGTGAAAAGAAGATGAATGTTTTCTTATGCACAAAGTGTGGAAAGAAGCATGGTGGAGATTGTCTTAAAGGGACTAGAAAATGTTTTAAGTGTGGAAAAGAAGGTCATCGAGCAGCTGAGTGTCGAAGTAATGGAAAAAGGGTTTCTAATGATGTGAATAAAGCAAACACTGCAGAGAACGCACCGCCAACACTTCAATGCTTCAAGTGCAAGGAAATGGGGCATTATGCTAATAATTGCCCTAATCCAAGGGTTAGTGATGATCAACATGAGCAACCACTGAAGGAAAAGGACAAAGGGAAATCACATGCGATCATTATTGGCAATGTTGAATATGACAATGATGTGGTGGAATTATTAAGTGTTTATGTAATGGGATTCCAAAATAATGTTGTATCATTGAGTATTGCAATATTTATTGATGTGGTATTCAATGTGATTGAGATATTTTTTTGGAAATAAGATGATATGCGCATAATGAAGACGAGAAAATGAAATGTTTAATAGTATTCATGAGCTCATGATTGATATAAGGACTAAGTGATATCATGGTTTGAGTATATAGAATTTTGAGGATTTTGGTAACTTTTAACTGCACTCATGTTTTCACTAAGGTATTCAAGAGAATACACGATTAAGGACTTTGAATGTTTGGAATGTGACCAACAAGACATATCTTATGATATGTGGGGATCAACGACAGTATTAAATCTCTGGTAATCGTTGTCACTATATTATGAGAGTGGACTGCAGTATTATGTATAAGCCTAAAGATTAGACTGGATTATGTTGGTCATAAGTTAGTATTGTTTAAGGATAGAAGATTTTCGATATTATTGATGGGATGTTATAGTAACGTAGTTTTAGAAAAAGGGACAACCTGCAGGACGGGCGACAACCCATCGCTTCGGACAAGGCTGTAAGAATCGAACTCACAACCGAAGTGCGACTGGCCTTTATCGCCTACCACTGACCTACAGGAAGTCCCTGTTTAGTAGAAGCTAGTTTTATTATATTAAGCAGTATGATATATGAAGTATAAGTCCATTTTAGGAACTATATATGATTAATCTCACTATATAATGACTTATGTATATTTAATAACTTTTGCTTACCTTTTGTTTGAGACAGATGGAATGACCCGTCATTCTATCACATGATCTGCTAACACTTCACGAATAACAAATTCAACTTCATTTATTTAAGAAATAAAGTGGAAATTGTTCAAGGCACGAACAACAGTGATATTGTATCAAAATAAAGTAAGTATTTATTCTAATTCAAATTTTCAACTTTAGGGAAATGATCTTGAAAATCAAAAATGTTGTCCTAGTGATCTTATACCTGATGAATCAGATGGTACCTTAGATCGTCACAAATTTATGGATTTGTGATTACTGGCTTTTCCATAGCCATGTTCTCTACCACTCTCCATCAGAACATGATGGGTAGATTTCTCTTCCATATCCATATTTTCACCTATGTGGAAACCCAGTGATTAGTTTATTTGGGTAATCGTTACATTTCATACTTTAGTTTTTAAAGCCAAGTTTTGGTATTCCCTTTTACGATGTGGGTTTCTATTAAAGAAACTTTCAAATAGTAAACCATTTATAACCCCGACGAATTTCGAGGGCGAAATTCATTTTAAGGGGGGTAGAATGTAACAGCCCAAGATTTTATAAAAAATATTCTTTTTAATTTTATTAATGTCTTGTGTTGTACGCTACACCAAAAGGAGCTTGCACAACACGCATCCTTGACTTTCCTTGCATTACACGCAATCGCGACCTTCCTCGATAGCGTGTGTAATACGCAATACCGAGTTTCACTAAACAACGATATGCTATTAAAATATTATTAAAACTAGCCGTTATGAATAGCAATAACCACTTTTTAAAATTCTGTAAATCTTATATTTCAAAATGAACTTCATTTTTGGATTCGGAGTATCGAATTTAGCCTAGGGTGAAATTTTGGTACTTTTCTGAAAACTTTCAATTTTTGATGAATAGTGAAACCACTAAGTGGTAGGTTAAAAACTGAATTTTGCATAAAACTTAATTTTACCGCTTCTGTGAATGGAATTTCGAAAATCCGACAGACACGGTTAATATCAAGGACTAAAATGTGGTTCAATGAGATGAAAATAATTTTTGGTGAATAGTAACTTTTTACTTTTTTTTACCACGGTTAATAGTAAATAGGGTAACTAAGGGTAAATATGATATTACTATTACCCTAACACATGTCCTAATCCTATTGGACAAGTTTATTTCGACCAAAAACAAACTTAGGAATAAAATATGACCATTTAGGCCCACTTGGGTTAGATTAGGACATTTATTATTAATTTATTTAAAGAAGGGTTAAAAGAGTTAAAATCAAAGTTTATTTACTAAAACATTTGTAATATGGGGTTATACATAAGATAAATTTTACTATAAATATTCATTAGAAAGCTAAAAAGATTTCCTACATAATGGAATTTTATTTGTAATTTTTAGACATTAAATAATTTAATTTATGTATGACACAACGATGATGCAGTAATTATCTTATTAATGAAATATTGACATAATTGATGTTATAAACACCAAAATAAATGTAATTTGAGACTTTTTATGAATTAAACTAATTTTCTAGGTTACTATGATATATTAGTGTTGATTTAATCTACTTGGTTCGAACATATAATTCTGTTATGACTTTCACAAAAATCATATATCAAATAGTGTCAAAATTGACACAAAATAGTTTTTAAATCAAATATCATATTATTAATTGTTATTTTATTCCTAAAAATCTAAGGTTCGGCCAAATGACTTATATAAGGATATATATATATTAATAATAAACAATTTAGGGTTTGTTTGGCATGTTATAGTAAGTGTATTAATCATATAGTGAAAGAAAACAAAAAGACACGGTAAAAGTTAAATTAATTAACTTAGAGTTAAATCTAATTGATAAGGTTAAAATAATCCCTAAACTTGTCTAAATCTTATTGGTTGATAGTATTTCGACCCATCCCCACTTTAGCTTCGAAATATGACCCTTTGGAACCATTATAAACCGATTTTGACTTTAATATAAAATAATATTTTGAGATATTCCTAAGGTGCCCATCTCCTCCCTTATAAAACGATACCTCCTCCCCCTCCTCCTCACACCAATTTGAGCACTGAAGCTCGGCCAACCCCTGCCAAAATCTCTTCTCCACTTCCCTAGAAACATCATAGAGGTTCTGGTCTTCCTCAAAGACCAATTTTAGTGCCCTAAGAGGAGGTCTCAAAGAGGCGCTTCAAAGAAGAGGTAATTACCGTTACCAATTCTTTCATCTTTATTTCTTCTTCCACTTCTTCTTCTTAGGTTGTTTCATTATAAAGTAATAACATCAGTATCACTCATATACTGATATGTTATTATAAGTATGAAACAACCCTATTTCACCATCTATCCATCCTACGGAAAAATAAATCACCACGCGTGCGTACGTACGGAATACCGTCTCCACGCCGTGGTGTAATCTATTTTCCACCACCACCTTACATGGATGGGTATAATGGTGTAAAGAATAACTATACATAGTTATTACAACATCATATTGATTCTGATATATTGTATAATACACTCCAATTCAATTCAATATTTATAGAAATGATATCATCGCTCGTGCGTACGTACGGACTACCGTCTCCACGACGCGATGAGATTCATTCTCCATGTTAACCATTTAAAGAATGATTATAAAGTATATATAAGAAATAATAATGAAATATATGACATTATTAAGCTACTGGATTTATTTATATATATATATATATGTATGTCATCTACTTACTCCCATTTCAAGACAATAAGGAAAGTAAAACAGCGTTCATGCGTACGTACGGACTACCGTCTCCATGAGCGGTGTTTTTCATCTATCTATTATATATATATATATATACTGAATATATATGATATATAAATCATATTTTATATTCTGGAAGTAAGTAAATCATGATATAAGTAATAGTGATGTCAAGAACAACAAGTCAAAACACCTAAGATAAATGAAACGATTTTACCCAAAACGCTTCTTTAACATGGAATTTACAAAAGAACGGGTAATATAATGTCATAAGTGAACCATATATGATATCATAACAATGAATATGATTCTGTAATAAGTCAATAACATGATTTAAATCATTATACAGGAGGTTCGGACACTTACAAAGCAAGTCGGACCTAAGGCAAGGGAAATATCACAATCTCATTTTTTTATCCGAGATTGTTTATTCGTAAGTAATTATTGGGGTGTATTTTATCATCCACATCCATGTTCCCTCAATATGTAATATTATTTCCATCCTTCTACAATATTTTATATCCAATTTTACCCTTCGGTGAGTTTTTAGTAAAAGATACGAAAGGAATCTTTTGTCGTTTTTCGTACGAGGTACTTTTTGACTTTTCTGACAAAAGTACGAAGAATGTTTTTTTTAACTTATACGGCATGAATGGATTTTTAAAACATTATTTCCAAGAATCTTCCTTTACAAGTTTTCAAGTTTATTTTTAATCAACTTCTTTTAGTTTTAAATTGTAAGACATGTTAAGAAAGGAAAATGTTTTTGAAGTAGAAAGGATATTTTCCTCAAGAATGGATTTCAAGTATTTTATCAAAATTATTTTCCATCTAAGATAATAAAAGGGTTCTGTTTTTATCCCTATTATTACATTGGTTTGATTATGTTGTGATGGAAATATTTTTATGAATTCCTTTATATTATATGAATTGTTTTATTATGTCATGTTGTTTAAGAATTCCATTTTTATTACATGGGTTACGCTATGATGTATGGTTTATGATTATGTGGCACACATAAGAAAGGATTCATTATAAGATGGGTGGGACCTATATCTCCCTCCAATGCATTGGGTAAAGACTTTATATCTCATGAGATAAGACATGGCTGGAACGGAAGGTTATTTCGGTTCAGTGATACAGGACTGAAACGAGGAGTGAACTCGGTTCAGAAAGGGACTTTGTCCACTAAGATAGTCATGGCAATGAGTCATGACTAACAAGAAATGATTTTCCATGATTATGTGTGCATGCCACGAAGTTTCATGTTTTATGTTATGATTATGGGGATCTCATTTTCACTTCCATGATTTATCCCATGTTATGATATTATGAGCTCTTTTGCAGGTTAAGATTTCCAAAAGCTATGTTCTTATGTATATGATGTGATTGATATTTCTTTTGTTTACCCTTACTGAGCATTTGAGCTCACCCTTTTATGTTTTCTTTTCCCCAGGATATAAAGAAAGGTTTTTTAGGTAAAAAAAGGGAAGATCTTTATGGGAGATATTGAAGATCTTTCACCAGGATTAGAAGATTATATTCCGAGTTTCCAAAGACACTAAACTATTACGATCCTTGCATGTGTGTTTTTGTTATGTACTAAGTATTCCGCAAAAGTAATGTAATGTCAATGTACGTTAGGCTTCGGGTCTCTACAGTTGGTATCAGAGGAAAGGTTTAGTCAACCTTTGGAAACTAGGATGCGAGAACTTTAGTGAGATCCCTAGAGATATTTCTAAGGTATGTCTAGGGATGTCCCTAAGGATAAGTATACGTATAGGATATAGTCCTAGAACTATGGTAACGATCTTAGAATTTAACATAAGATGTTAGATATTAAGGGTAATCCCCCTTTTCTATGTTGTTTTCCCTAGAATTATTTTTGCCCCTCACACTATTCTTTTTGGGTTTTAGACGATGGCTGGAACCCGAAGGAACCGTGTTGATCAATGCAATGGACAATGCAATGATTTCCCTCCTGAAAAAACAAATGTTATGGGAGATGGAGTGCAAAATCTTATTGCTATACTTACACAAGCTATGAATCATTCTGGACTTCCAAATGAGCAGAGAAGGGAACAATATTCTATTAAGTCCTTCATGAGGCAACGTCCACCTTCTTTCAGTGGGTCTTCTGATCCACTTGTGGCTGAACAATGGATCAGTACTACTGAAAAGATATTTTCAGTTCTTCAATGTTCTGAACATGATAAAGTCATCTTAGCAGTATATCGTTTGGAAGGTGAAGCTGATCAATGGTGGAATCTTATCAAGAATACGAGGCCAAGAGATGAAATTGAGTCCATGGAATGGGACGAGTTCAAGAACTTGTTTTTCAGTAAGTACTTCCCTCGTATTCTTCGAACAAAGATGGAGAAATAGTTTCTTGAACTAAAGCAAAGGGAAGATGAATCTGTTGGTACCTATGAAGCAAATTTTACAAGGCTTGCAAGGTATGCTTCTGGAATTATCATCCAACCTGAAAGTAAAGTTGATCGATTTTTCAGTGGCGTAAAACCAAGTCTTCGAAGGGCATTAGATATAAGAGACTTCAGTAGCTATGAAGAAATTGTGTGTTGTGCTATCAAGGTAGAAATGGAAGTTGGTGTTACATATCCATCTCATGGTTTTGACAAGAAACGAAAGATGGAGTTCAAGGAGAAATCTCAGAATAATGGTGAAAAGAAGATGAATGTTTCCTTATGCACAAAGTGTGGAAAGAAGCATGGTGGAGATTGTCCTAAAGGGACTAGAAAATGTTTTAAGTGTGGAAAAGAAGGTCATCCAGCAGCTGAGTGTCGAAGTAATGGAAAAAGGGTTTCTAATGATGTGAATAAAGCAAACACTGCAGAGAATGCACCGCCAACACTTCAATGCTTCAAGTGCAAGGAAATGGGGCATTATGCTAATAATTGCCCTAATCCAAGGGTTAGTGATGATCAACATGAGCAACCACTGAAGGCAAAGGACAAAGGGAAATCACATGCGATCATTATTGGCAATGTTGAATATGACAATGATGTGGTGGAATGATTAAGTGTTTATGTAATGGGATTCCAAAATAATGTTGTATCATTGAGTATTGCAATATTTATTGATGTGGTATTCAAAGTGATTGAGATATTTTTTTGGAAATAAGATAATATGCGCATAATGAAGACGAGAAAATGAAATGTTTAATAGTATTCATGATATCATGATTGATATAAGGACTAAGTGATATCATGGTTTGAGTATATAGAATTTTGAGGATTTTGGTAACTTTTAACTGCACTCATGTTTTCACTAAGGTATTCAAGAGAATACACGATTAAGGACTTTGAATGTTTGGAATGTGACCAACAAGACATATCTTATGATATGTGGGGATCAACGACAGTATTAAATCTCTGGTAATCGTTGTCACTATATTATGAGAGTGGACTGCAGTATTATGTATAAGCCTAAAGATTAGACTGGATTATGTTGGACATAAGTTAGTATTGTTTAAGGATAGAAGATTTTCGATATTATTGATGGGATGTTATAGTAACGTAGTTTTAGAAAAAGGGACAACCTGCAGGACGGACGACAACCCATCGCTTCGGACAAGGCTGTAGGAATCGAACCCACAACCGAAGTGCGACTGGCCTTTATCGCCTACCACTGACCTACAGGAAGTCCCTGTTTAGTAGAAGCTAGTTTTATTATATTAAGCAGTATGATATATGAAGTATAAGTCCATTTTAGGAACTATATATGATTAATCTCACTATAGAATGACTTATGTATATTTAATAACTTTTTCTTACCTTTTGTTTGAGACAGATGGAATGACCCGTCATTCTATCACATGATCTGCTAACACTTCACGAATAACAAATTCAACTTCATTTATTTAAGAAATGAAGTGGAAATTGTTCAAGGCACGAACAACAGTGATATTGTATCAAAATAAAGTAAGTATTTATTCTAATTCAAATTTTCAACTTTAGGGAAATGATCTTGAAAACCAAAAATGTTGTCCTAGTGATCTTATACCTGATGAATCAGATGGTACCTTAGATCGTCACAAATTTATGGATTTGTGATTACTGGCTTTTCCATAGCCATGTTCTCTACCACTCTCCATCAGAACATGATGGGTAGATTTCTCTTCCATATCCATATTTTCACCTATGTGGAAACCTAGTGATTAGTTTATTTGGGTAATCGTTACATTTCATACTTTAGTTTTTAAAGCCAAGTTTTGGTATTCCCTTTTACGATGTTGGTTTCTATTAAAGAAACTTTCAAATAGTAAACCATTTATAACCCCGACGAATTTCGAGGGCGAAATTCATTTTAAGGGGGGTAGAATGTAACAGCCCAAGATTTTATAAAAAATATTCTTTTTAATTTTATTAATGTCTTGTGTTGTACGCTACACCAAAAGGATCTTGCACAACACGCATCCTTGACTTTCCTTGCATTACACGCAATCGCGACCTTCCTCGATAGCGTGTGTAATACGCAATACCGAGTTTCACTAAACAACGATATGCTATTAAAATATTATTAAAACTAGCCGTTATGAATAGTAATAACCACTTTTTAAAATTCTGTAAATCTTATATTTCAAAATGAACTTCATTTTTGGATTCGGAGTATCGAATTTAGCCTAGGGTGAAATTTTGGTACTTTTCTGAAAACTTTCAATTTTTGATGAATAGTGAAACCACTAAGTGGTAGGTTAAAAACTGAATTTTGCATAAAACTTAATTTTACCGCTTCTGTGAATGGAATTTCGAAAATCCGACAGACACGGTTAATATCAAGGACTAAAATGTGGTTCAATGAGATGAAAATAATTTTTGGTGAATAGTAACTTTTTACTTTTTTTTACCACGGTTAATAGTAAATAGGGTAACTAAGGGTAAATATGATATTCCTATTACCCTAACACATGTCCTAATCCTATTGGACAAGTTTATTTCGACCAAAAACAAACTTAGGAATAAAATATGACCATTTAGGCCCACTTGGGTTTGATTAGGACATTTATTATTAATTTATTTAAAGAAGGGTTAAAAGAGTTAAAATCAAAGTTTATTTACTAAAACATTTTTAATATGGGGTTATACATAAGATAAATTTGACTATAAATATTAATTAGAAATATAAAAAGATTTCCTACATAATGGTATTTTATTTGTAATTTTTAGACATTAAATAATATAATTTATGTATGACACAACGATGATGCAGTAATTATCTTATTAATGAAATATTGACATAATTGATGTTATAAACACCAAAATAAATGTAATTTGAGACTTTTTATGAATTAAACTAATTTTATAGGTTACTATGATATATTAGTGTTGATTTAATCAACTTGGTTCGAACATATAATTCTGTTATGACTTTCACAAAAATCATATATCAAATAGTGTCAAAATTGACACAAAATAGTTTTTAAATCAAATATCATATTATTAATTGTTATTTTATTCCTAAAAATCTATGGTTCGGCCAAATGACTTAGATAAGGATATATATATTAATAATAAACAATTTGGGGTTCGTTTGGCATGTTATAGTAAGTGTATTAACCATATAGTGAAAGAAAACAAAAAGACACGGTAAAAGTTAAATTAATTAACTTAGAGTTAAATCTAATTGATAAGGTTAAAATAATACCCTAAACTTGTCTAAATCTTATTGGTTGATAGGATTTCGACCCATCCCCACTTTAGCTTCGAAATAAGACCCTTTGGAACCATTATAAACCGATTTTGACTTTAATATAAAATAATATTTTGAGATATTCCTAAGGTGCCCCTCTCCTCCCTTATAAAAGGATACCTCCTCCCCCTCCTCCTCACACCAATTTGAGCACTCAAGCTCGGCCAACCCCTGCCAAAATCTCTTCTCCACTTCCCTAGCAACATCCTTGAGGTTCTGGTCTTCCTCAAAGACCAATTTTAGTGCCCTAAGAGGAGGTCTCAAAGAGGCGCTTCAAAGAAGAGGTAATTACCGTTACCAATTCTTTCATCTTTATTTCTTCTTCCACTTCTTCTTCTTAGGTTGTTTCATTATAAAGTAATAACATCAGTATCACTCATATACTGATATGTTATTATAAGTATGAAACAACCCTATTTCACCATCTATCCATCCTACGGAAAAATAAATCACCGCGCGTGCGTACGTACGGAATACCGTCTCCACGCCGTGGTGTAATCTATTTTCCACCACCACCTTACATGGATGGGTATAATGGTGTAAAGAATAACTATACATAGTTATTACAACATCATATTGATTCTGATATATTGTATAATACACTCCAATTCAATTCAATATTTATAGAAATGATATCATCGCTCGTGCGTATGTACGGACTACCGTCTCCACGACGCGATGAGATTCATTCTCCATGTTAACCATTTAAAGAATGATTATAAAGTATATATAAGAAATAATAATGAAATATATGACATTATTAAGCTACTGGATTTATGTATATATATATATATGTATGTCATCTACTTACTCCCATTTCAAGACAATAAGGAAAGTAAAACAGCGTTCATGCGTACGTACGGACTACCGTCTCCATGAGCGGTGTTTTTCATCTATCTATTATATATATATATAATGAATATATATGATATATAAATCATATTTTATATTTTGGAAGTATGTAAATCATGATATAAGTAATAGTGATGTCAAGAACAACAAGTCAAAACACCTAAGATAAATGAAACGATTTTACCCAAAACGCTTCTTTAACATGGAATTTACAAAAGAACGGGTAATATAATGTCATAAGTGAACCATATATGATATCATAACAATGAATATGATTCTGTAATAAGTCAATAACATGATTTAAATCATTATACAGGAGGTTCGGACACTTACAAAGCAAGTCGGACCTAAGGTAAGGGAAATATCACAATCTCATTTTTTTATCCGAGATTGTTTATTCGTAAGTAATTATTGGGGTGTATTTTATCATCCAAATCCATGTTCCCTCAATATGTAATATTATTTCCATCCTTCTACAATAGTTTATATCCAATTTTACCCTTCGGTGAGTTTTTAGTAAAAGATACGAAAGGAATCTTTTGTCGTTTTTCGTACGAGGTACTTTTTGACTTTTCCGACAAAAGTACGAAGAATGTTTTTTTAACTTATACGGCATGAATGGATTTTTAAAACATTATTTCCAAGAATCTTCCTTTACAAGTTTTCAAGTTTATTTTTAATCAACTTCTTTTAGTTTTAAATTGTAAGACATGTTAAGAAAGGAAAATGTTTTTGAAGTAGAAAGGATATTTTCCTCAAGAATGGATTTCAAGTATTTTATCAAAATTATTTTCCATCTAAGATAATAAAAGGGTTCTGTTTTTATCCCTATTATTACATTGGTTTGATTATGTTGTGATGGAAATATTTTTATGAATTCCTTTATCTTATATGAATTGTTTTATTATGTCATGTTGTTTAAGAATTCCATTTTTATTACATGGGTTATGCTATGATGTATGGTTTATGATTATGTGGCACACATAAGAAAGGATTCATTATAAGATGGGTGGGACATATATGTCCCTCCAATGCATTGGGTAAAGACTTTATATCTCATGAGATAAGACATGGCTGGAACGGAAGGTTATTTCGGTTCAGTGATACAGGACTGAAACGAGGAGTGAACTCGGTTCAGAAAGGGACTTTGTCCACTAAGATAGTCTTGACAATGAGTCATGACTAACAAGAAATGATTTTCCATGATTATGTGTGCATGCCACGAAGTTTCAAGTTTTATGTTATGATTATGGGGATCTCATTTTCACTTCTATGATTTATCCCATGTTATGATATTATGAGCTCTTTTGCAGGTTAAGATTTCCAAAAGCTATGTTCTTATGTATATGATGTGATTGATATTTCTTTTGTTTACCCTTACTGAGCATTTGAGCTCACCCTTTTATGTTTTCTTTTCCCCAGGATATAAAGAAAGGTTTTTTAGGTAAAAAAAGGTAAGATCTTTATGGGAGATATTGAAGATCTTTCACCAGGATTAGAAGATTATATTCCGAGTTTCGAAAGACACTAAACTATTACGATCCTTGCATGTGTGTTTTTGTTATGTACTAAGTATTCCGCAAAAGTAATGTAATGTCAATGTACGTTAGGCTTCGGGTCTCTACAGTTGGTATCAGAGGAAAGGTTTAGTCAACCTTTGGAAACTAGGATGTGAGAACTTTAGTGAGATCCCTAGAGATATTTCGAAGGTATGTCTAGGGATGTCCCTAAGGATAAGTATACGTATAGGATATAGTCCTAGAACTATGGTAACGATCTTAGAATTTAACATAAGATGTTAGATATTAAGGGTCATCCCCCTTTACTATGTTGTTTTCCCTAGAATTATTTTTGCCCCTCACACTATTCTTTTTGGGTTTTAGACGATGGCTGGAACCCGAAGGAACCGTGTTGATCAATGCAATGGACAATGCAATGATTGCCCTCCTGAACAAACAAATGTTATGGGAGATGGAGTGCAAAATCTTATTTCTATACTTACACAAGCTATGAATCATTCTGGACTTCCAAATGAGCAGAGAAGGGAACAATATTCTATTAAGTCCTTCATGAGGCAACGCCCACCTTCTTTCAGTGGGTCTTCTGATCCACTTGTGGCTGAACAATGGATCAGTACTACTGAAAAGATATTTTCAGTTCTTCAATGTTCTGAACATGATAAAGTCATCTTAGCAGTATATCTTTTGGAAGGTGAAGCTGATCAATGGTGGAATCTTATCAAGAATACGAGGCCAAGAGATGAAATTGAGTCCATGGAATGGGACGAGTTCAAGAACTTGTTTTTCAGGAAGTACTTCCCTCGTATTCTTCGAACAAAGATGGAGAAAGAGTTTCTTGAACTGAAGCAAAGGGACGATGAATCTGTTGGTACCTATGAAGCAAATTTTACAAGACTTGCAAGGTATGCTTCTGGAATTATCATCCAACCTGAAAGTAAAGTTGATCGATTTTTCAGTGGCTTAAAACCAAGTCTTCGAAGGGAATTAGCTATAAGATACTTCAGTAGCTATGAAGAAATTGTGCGTTGTGCTATCAAGGTAGAAATGGAAGTTGGTGTTACATATCCATCTCATGGTTTTGACAAGAAACGAAAGATGGAGTTCAAGGAGAAATCTCAGAATAATGGTGAAAAGAAGATGAATGTTTCCTTATGCACAAAGTGTGGAAAGAAGCATGGTGGAGATTGTCTTAAAGGGACTAGAAAATGTTTTAAGTGTGGAAAAGAAGGTCATCGAGCAGCTGAGTGTCGAAGTAATGGAAAAAGGGTTTCTAATGATGTGAATAAAGAAAACACTGCAGAGAACGCACCGCCAACACTTCAATGCTTCAAGTGCAAGGAAATGGGGGCATTATGCTAATAATTGCCCTAATCCAAGGGTTAGTGATGATCAACATGAGCAACCACTGAAGGCAAAGGACAAAGGGAAATCACATGCGATCATTATTGGCAATGTTGAATATGACAACGATGTGGTGGAATGATTAAGTGTTTATGTAATGGGATTCCAAAATAATGTTGTATCATTGAGTATTGCAATATTTATTGATGTGGTATTCAAAGTGATTGAGATATTTTTTTGGAAATAAGATGATATGTGCATAATGAAGACGAGAAAATGAAATGTTTAATAGTATTCATGAGCTCATGATTGATATAAGGACTAAGTGATATCATGGTTTGAGTATATAGAATTTTGAGGATTTTGGTAACTTTTAACTGCACTCATGTTTTCACTAAGGTATTCAAGAGAATACACGATTAAGGACTTTGAATGTTTGGAATGTGACCAACAAGACATATCTTATGATATGTGGGGATCAACGACAGTATTAAATCTCTGGTAATCGTTGTCACTATATTATGAGAGTGGACTGCAGTATTATGTATAAGCCTAAAGATTAGACTGGATTATGTTGGACATAAGTTAGTATTGTTTAAGGATAGAAGATTTTCGATATTATTGATGGGATGTTATAGTAACGTAGTTTTAGAAAAAGGGACAACCTGCAGGACGGGCGACAACCCATCGCTTCGGACAAGGCCGTAGGAATCGAACCCACAACCGAAGTGCGACTGGCCTTTATCGCCTACCACTGACCTACAGGAAGTCCCTGTTTAGTAGAAGCTAGTTTTATTATATTAAGCAGTATGATATATGAAGTATAAGTCCATTTTAGGAACTATATATGATTAATCTCACTATAGAATGACTTATGTATATTTAATAACTTTTGCTTACCTTTTGTTTGAGACAGATGGAATGACCCGTCATTCTATCACATGATCTGCTAACACTTCACGAATAACAAATTCAACTTCATTTATTTAAGAAATGAAGTGGAAATTGTTCAAGGCACGAACAACAGTGATATTGTATCAAAATAAAGTAAGTATTTATTCTAATTCAAATTTTCAACTTTAGGGAAATGATCTTGAAAACCAAAAATGTTGTCCTAGTGATCTTATACCTGATGAATCAGATGGTACCTTAGATCGTCACAAATTTATGGATTTGTGATTACTGGCTTTTCCATAGCCATGTTCTCTACCACTCTCCATCAGAACATGATGGGTAGATTTCTCTTCCATATCCATATTTTCACCTATGTGGAAACCCAGTGATTAGTTTATTTGGGTAATCGTTACATTTCATACTTTAGTTTTTAAAGCCAAGTTTTGGTATTCCCTTTTACGATGTGGGTTTCTATTAAAGAAACTTTCAAATAGTAAACCATTTATAACCCCGACGAATTTCGAGGGCGAAATTCATTTTAAGGGGGGTAGAATGTAACAACCCAAGATTTTATAAAAAATATTCTTTTTAATTTTATTAATGTCTTGTGTTGTACGCTACACCAAAAGGAGCTTGCACAACACGCATCCTTGACTTTCCTTGCATTACACGCAATCGCGACCTTCCTCGATAGCGTGTGTAATACGCAATACCGAGTTTCACTAAACAACGATATGCTATTAAAATATTATTAAAACTAGCCGTTATGAATAGTAATAACCACTTTTTAAAATTCTGTAAATCTTATATTTCAAAATGAACTTCATTTTTGGATTCGGAGTATCGAATTTAGCCTAGGGTGAAATTTTGGTACTTTTCTGAAAACTTTCAATTTTTGATGAATAGTGAAACCACTAAGTGGTAGGTTAAAAACTGAATTTTGCATAAAACTTAATTTTACCGCTTCTGTGAATGGAATTTCGAAAATCCGACAGACACGGTTAATATCAAGGACTAAAATGTGGTTCAATGAGATGAAAATAATTTTTGGTGAATAGTAACTTTTTACTTTTTTTTACCACGGTTAATAGTAAATAGGGTAACTAAGGGTAAATATGATATTACTATTACCCTAACACATGTCCTAATCCTATTGGACAAGTTTATTTCGACCAAAAACAAACTTAGGAATAAAATATGACCATTTAGGCCCACTTGGGTTAGATTAGGACATTTATTATTAATTTATTTAAAGAAGGGTTAAAAGAGTTAAAATCAAAGTTTATTTACTAAAACATTTTTAATATGGGGTTATACATAAGATAAATTTGACTATAAATATTCATTAGAAAGATAAAACGATTTCCTACATGATGGTATTTTATTTGTAATTTTTAGACATTAAATAATATAATTTATGTATGACACAACGATGATGCAGTAATTATCTTATTAATGAAATATTGACATAATTGATGTTATAAACACCAAAATAAATGTAATTTGAGACTTTTTATGAATTAAACTAATTTTATAGGTTACTATGATATATTAGTGTTGATTTAATCAACTTGTTTCGAACATATAATTCTGTTATGACTTTCACAAAAATCATATATCAAATAGTGTCAAAATTGACACAAAATAGTTTTTAAATCAAATATCATATTATTAATTGTTATTTTATTCCTAAAAATCTAAGGTTCGGCCAAATAACTTAGATAAGGATATATATATTAATAATAAACAATTTGGGGTTCGTTTGGCATGTTATAGTAAGTGTATTAACCATATAGTGAAAGAAAACAAAAAGACACGGTAAAAGTTAAATTAATTAACTTAGAGTTAAATCTAATTGATAAGGTTAAAATAATACCCTAAACTTGTCTAAATCTTATTGGTTGATATGATTTCGACCCATCCCCACTTTATCTTCGAAATAAGACCCTTTGGAACCATTATAAACCGATTTTGACTTTAATATAAAATAATATTTTGAGATATTCCTAAGGTGCCCCTCTCCTCCCTTATAAAAGGATACCTCCTCCCCCTCCTCCTCACACCAATTTGAGCACTCAAGCTCGGCCAACCCCTGCCAAAATCTCTTCTCCACTTCCCTAGAAACATCCTAGAGGTTCTGGTCTTCCTCAAAGACCAATTTTAGTGCCCTAAGAGGAGGTCTCAAAGAGGCGCTTCAAAGAAGAGGTAATTACCGTTACCAATTCTTTCATCTTTATTTCTTATTCCACTTCTTATTCTTAGGTTGTTTCATTATAAAGTAATAACATCCGTATCACTGATATACTGATATGTTATTATAAGTATGAAACAACCCTATTTCACCATCTATCCATCCTATGGAAAAAGAAATCACCGCGCGTGCGTACGTACGGAATACCGTCTCCACGCCGTGGTGTAATCTATTTTCCACCACCACCTTACATGGTTGGGTATAATGGTGTAAAGAATAACTATACATAGTTATTACAACATCATATTGATTCTGATATATTGTATAATACACTCCAATTCAATTCAATATTTATAGAAATGATATCATCGCTCGTGCGTACGTACGGACTACCGTCTCCACGACGCGATGAGATTCATTCTCCATGTTAACCATTTAAAGAATGATTATAAAGTATATATAAGAAATAATAATGAAATATATGACATTATTAATCTACTGGATTTATGTATATATATATATGTATGTCATCTACTTACTCCCATTTCAAGACAATAAGGAAAGTAAAACAGCGTTCATGCGTACGTACGGACTACCGTCTCCATGAGCGGTGTTTTTCATCTATCTATTATATATATATATAATGAATATATATGATATATAAATCATATTTTATATTCTGGAAGTAAGTAAATCATGATATAAGTAATAGTGATGTCAAGAAAAACAAGTCAAAACACCTAAGATAAATGAAACGATTTTACCCAAAACGCTTCTTTAACATGGAATTTACAAAAGAACGGGTAATATATTGTCATAAGTGAACCATATATGATATCATAACAATGAATATGATTCTGTAATAAGTCAATAACATTATTTAAATCATTATACAGGAGGTTCGGACACTTACAAAGCAAGTCGGACCTAAGGTAAGGGAAATATCACAATCTCATTTTTTTATCCGAGATTGTTTATTCGTAAGTAATTATTGGGGTGTATTTTATCATCCACATCCATGTTCCCTCAATATGTAATATTATTTCCATCCTTCTACAATAGTTTATATCCAATTTTACCCTTCGGTGAGTTTTTAGTAAAAGATACGAAATGAATCTTTTGTCGTTTTTCGTACGAGGTACTTTTTGACTTTTCCGACAAAAGTACGAAGAATGTTTTTTTAACTTATACGGCATGAATGGATTTTTAAAACATTATTTCCAAGAATCTTCCTTTACAAGTTTTCAAGTTTATTTTTAATCAACTTCTTTTAGTTTTAAATTGTAAGACATGTTAAGAAAGGAAAATGTTTTTGAAGTAGAAAGGATATTTTCCTCAAGAATGGATTTCAAGTATTTTATCAAAATTATTGTCCATCTAAGATAATAAAAGGGTTCTGTTTTTATCCCTATTATTACATTGGTTTGATTATGTTGTGATGGAAATATTTTTATGAATTCCTTTATCTTATATGAATTGTTTATTATGTCATGTTGTTTAAGAATTCCATTTTTATTACATGGGTTACGCTATGATGTATGGTTTATGATTATGTGGCACACATAAGAAAGGATTCATTATAAGATGGGTGGGACCTATATCTCCCTCCAATGCATTGGGTAAAGACTTTATATCTCATGAGATAAGACATGGCTGGAACGGAAGGTTATTTCGGTTCAGTGATACAGGACTGAAACGAGGAGTGAACTCGGTTCAGAAAGGGACTTTGTCCACTAAGATAGTCTTGGCAATGAGTCATGACTAACAAGAAATGATTTTCCATGATTATGTGTGCATGCCACGAAGTTTCAAGTTTTATGTTATGATTATGGGGATCTCATTTTCACTTCTATGATTTATCCCATGTTATGATATTATGAGCTCTTTTGCAGGTTAAGATTTCCAAAAGCTATGTTTTTATGTATATGATGTGATTGATATTTCTTTTGTTTACCCTTACTGAGCATTTGAGCTCACCCTTTTATGTTTTCTTTTCCCCAGGATATAAAGAAAGGTTTTTTATTTTAAAAAAGGGAAGATCTTTATGGGAGATATTGAAGATCTTTCACCAGGATTAGAAGATTATATTCCGAGTTTCCAAAGACACTAAACTATTACGATCCTTGCATGTGTGTTTTTGTTATGTACTAAGTATTCCGCAAAAGTAATGTAATGTCAATGTACGTTAGGCTTCGGGTCTCTACAGCGGCCATTCTATAAGGGGTGTTCGATATAGGCCTTGATCCAGGAATCAAATCAATGGAAAACTCAACTTCTCGTTCTGGAGGATGTCCAGGTAAATCTTCCGGAAATACATCTACAAATTCTTTCACAACAGGTACATCCTCTATTTGAACGTTCCTTTCCTCACCGATAGTTACTTCATTCTCTTCCTCCCCAATAATTGAATTTAGTTGAGCTACTGGGGGTGGATCTAAATAAGAATTAGGTGGTGACGATTCTGCTCTAAAAATAAGGTGCTCCTTATCATTATCATCAAGAATCGTAACCTCTTTCTTCTTACAATAAATCTTCGCATCATAGTCCGAAAGCCAGTCCATACCGAGGATTATATCAAACTCAATCATAGGTATGCCGATGAGATCAGCAGATAAAGAAAATTTATGTGCTCTAATGGGGACTGATTCACAAAAGTTTATTGCAATGATACTTCCCTTAGGAGTTTTAACTGACAACTCCCTTATTAAATCAAATTGGAAATATCTAATTTTCTTAGCAAACTGGGAAGATATGAAACAATGCGATGATCCAGAATCAAATAATGCATTTGCTAAACTTGAGGAAACCATTAAATTACCTACCACCACGTCTTTTGGAGCTTCTACCTCTGTAGTAGTGATAGCCTAAGCCTGGCCTTGATCCCTTGGCCTTTTCTGAGGTAAGTTCTCCTGACGCTTAGGGAATGCATTTACATAATGCCCCATCTCCCTGCAATTGTAGCACTGAACGTTGGTAGCTTCCTTCTTCCCCTTGCAATCATGATCTTGGTGGCCTTTTTCACCACACTTATAACAGACTCCCATTCCCTTCAAGCAAGTACCGGGGTGTTTCTTCCCACATTTAACAAATGATGGATATTCAACCTTTCCTTTCTTCCCCTTATTTCCATTCCCAGATTGATCAGCAGGTCTCTTCTTCTCTTGCTTTGCTTTAAAGTCATAAGACTTAGATAATTCCTTTTCGGTCTTGATAGCACATGAGACAATGTCTTCGTACGATGAAAAGGATTGTGAGACTAATGCTCGACGGAGAAATGGTTTTAACCCATCAAAGAAACGATCAATCTTACTTATTGGGTTGCGAATATAATCTCCAGCATACCTCGCTAACCTTGTAAAGTTAGCCTCATACTTTGTGACATTATCATCCTCCTTTTGTCTCAGACTCAGAAATTGCCTTTCCATATCTGCTCGATGGTCGCGAGGATAGTATTTTTCTAAAAACAGATCTTTGAACTCCCTCCATTCCATATTTGATACTTCATCATCTTCCTTCGTATTTTGAATCAATGACCACCATTGATCAACATCTCCAGTGAGGCGGTAAACTGCCATGATAACTTTTTCCCTTTCACTGCTCCCCAAAGCCTGAAATATTTTCTCTAGGGAAAATATCCATTGCTCAGCTACTAAGGGATTTGTATTCCCATTGAACGTTGGTGGTTGTTGCCTCATGAATCGATCTAACATTGATCCTCCACGCTGCGGATCAGGGTGCTCCATACGGGTAAGGTTATTATTCATAACCTGAGTAAGTTGTCCCAGTATGGTGATTAGCTGATCAGCACCAGTTGTATCACCAGCCTCACTATAATTATCTTGAGCAGGAGGGCAATCCCTACATGGAGTGCGTGCATTGATACGGTTTCCATTTCTTCCACTAGGCGCCATTTCTAAACAATGGCATAAACTAGATCAGTTTATGAATCAAAATACATAATCCCATACTTATAAAACACTTAGCATAAATTGAACTATTTATGGATATAATCCATAATCATAAAAATGTTTTCTTTGAGGAAGTATATACTCATAAACCCTTCATAATGATTTGTAAAGATAGTGAGAGTTATCCTAAGCATATCCCCCGGGAGTGTCGTAACCAAGAGTGCAGCAAGGCCCGTTGTCGTGCACCAGTTCCCGTTCGAGTCTAGCTCAAAGCGGTGTTTTCGGGTTTTACCCCTAGGTACATCTGTACCAGAGCCGCCTCTACCTGCTCATATCCAAACAGGGATGTATTGCTCGGAAAAATCACAAAATCTCTACAATACCAAAATTCTAGGAAGTTCTTCTATACTAATCCTCAAAGTTCATCTTAGGTCTACGTGCTCTAATCAGAGTTTATCTAAATCTAGTTTCCAAGGTTTGTACTAAACTTCCTCTGATACCAACTGTAACGCCCCGACCCCAGTTACCCAGAGTCGGTGCATTATTACATAACATTGGCATGATCACAAGAAATATCAAATCTCGAAAGACCGATTGGTTTAGTAGCCTTAGAAACACTAGATATATTCATAAGTTTTACATTACATCATAAAATGAAAAACTACTACAACAACATAATGTTTCCACAATCCACACTATTAACCCCTCATAAAATCCCTGCAGGTCATTCATAACTTACTTCTTCACATCCTGGGAAAAATAAAACATAGAAAAGGGGTGAGCTCAAATGCCCAGTAAGGATAACAATATAGCGGAAAGAATAAACATTTAAGGCAATGTATAACTAAAACAAAAGCCTTTTAAATATGAACTTTCAACATGGTATGGCATAAATAAAATGAAATAATGCCATTTAATTATTCACATGGATATTCTACTAATCGAATAATCACATGCAAAAATCAATAACCACTTTCATAATGTTGGAATGCATAATGCCAGACTATCATAACCACATAGCCAAGGCCTCGTGCCAAGACTACAAATAATATTTTGTCAAGGCCTTGTGCCAAGACACTAGTTTGTCTCATGAGACCTACCGATGCATCGAGGAGCTATAGTGGGCTCCACCCGTCACTTATTAAGTCCAATGCATTCCCATATGAAAAGGTTTAAACATAACATAAACATTCGTATTAAAACTAGCATACGAAATGTCAATAATTTCACCATAAACTATGAATGGTATAAAAATAGCACATCCATAGTCAAACATATCACAAAACCTTCAATACAATATACAAGTATTGTATCATAATAAATCAACTTCAAATAATCTTAAAATCCATCAAAGGATGTTGACGTAGATGAAATCAAAATTCTTTTTAAAGAAATATCTCCTTTTATTTTGAAATCATTTAAGATCCATATAAAATAAAACATTTTATTTGAAAATATTCTTATAAGCTTGTAAGGAAATCTTTGAAGATTTTATAACGGCGTAAAATAACCGCACCCGCCGTATAAGTTAAAAAAAACATTCTTACCTCAATTCTGTCGAAAAGGTTAAAAAGGACCTTGTTTTGAAAACGACGGAAAGATTCCTTTATAAACCTTTTATAAAAAGTCAAACAAGGGTATAAATGACTTTAACCCATATTCTTGTAAATAGTAAAAATTTTTTGAAATACATTTTTAAGAAACATGGATGTGGATGATAAAGATATCCCAGTAGATTATTACGTATAAACAACCTCAGATAATGAAGAGATTGTGAAATAACCCTTACCTTGTACTTTTCCTTTGTTGGGGTCGGTTAACCTCCTGTATAATGGTGAAATAATTGTTATTAAATTATACAATAATCATATACATTAATATGATATCATATATGATCTTTTAATACTGATTTGATAATAATATCTTAAAATTATCGTCGTTTCGGGTGTTAACTTACTCATTTTCTTTTATATGTTTTGTTACATAAGCCACGTTTGTAAAGGATAAGTTGTATATTATTCAAATCCAGAATGGTATCAAGTCTTTAAACATCATTTTTAAATCATCAAATGATAATTATACTTGAATGGATACGATGGAAAATGAATCTCATCGCGTTCGTGGAGACGGTAGTCCGTACGTACGCACGAACGCTACTTCCATTTAATTTTTATTTTAAAAGAATCGAATACCAATGATACATAGGTATATTACTATTCCTGTATAATATAATATTTTATACATGTTACTTAAGTTCATTAACACCATCCTTTATACGTTCCATGTGTGGTATGAACGAGTCATATCATTTTAAGGGGGCGGTAGTCCGCACTTCCTCAAATGAAATTATCGTATGTATATACAACATGAAACGAATAATGGTATGAAATAAAATGGAATTACAGAAGCTTATATATAAAATATATATCATTAATATCATATTTAATTACAGTGTGATCATAATGGCCACCATGAGAGGCGGTAAGATGTATTTGAACAATCATCGTTTCGTGAGGCGTTAGTTTGCCATCCACAGAAACATTATGTTCATCATCCATTAGATGGAGTTGTGTGTATGTGTAGTTTGAATCCATATTATAACAACATCCTAGTATATTTAGGATACTGGTGTTGTTACAAAAGAAAGGAAATAAAAAGAGTTTGGGGGTTGGAGAAGCAAAATAAATGAAAATAATTTAAGAGAAATCGTTACCTTTAATTTAGGTAACTCACTTTGGTTAGAACCAAAGGACTTGTTGAAATGCTTTCTGCCTAAGGGGAAGCTTCAAGGAGGAGTAGAGGGATGTGGGGAGCTTAGTTGGGCAGAGTTTGGACGAGCCAAGTGGCTTGAGAGGTGTGAGGAATGAGTAGAAGTGGTCTCCTTTTATAAGGGAGAGGAGGGGCTCTTTAGGAAAGAGTGAAAGTATTACTTTATAATATAATTATATTCGGTTTATAATGGTCCAAAAATCATTGAGGTCGAAGATAAGATGACTCATATTCTAAATAACATCAACCAATAAGAATTGGACAGGTTTTAGATAATATTTTAATCATTATAATATTATTTATTTCAATGATTTATTAATGAGGTAAACATTGCATCATTATTGTGTCATTAATAATTTAACTTATTTGATGTCTAAAAATTTTAAATAAAATATCATCATGTAGGACATCTTTTTAGCTTTCTAATGAATATTTATAATCGAAAATCTAACATGTATAACCCTATGTAAAAATTGTTCTTCTAAAAGATGTAAGCTTATGCCATTTTTATTTTTATTTTAACTTTATTAATATAATGTGTCCCTACCACATACAAGTGGCTCCAAGGGGTCCCCAAATTGACCCAAGGATGCCCATGGTCGGGTATGTGTCCACAAATAAGGGTAGGACACGTTTTAGGGTAATTTTGTATTATTATAATATTATTTTTTAACCCTTATTTACGGGATTTACCCTTTAACCATGGTAAATAAAATATTTACCACAGTAACTATTCAAAATGTCTAAAAATAAAAGTTACCTATTTACACAATTTGAACATCCTGATTCCAAATATGGAATCCATTTTCCTAAATTCAAAACACAGAAGTGGCAGAAATTAATTTAAAATTAATTCCCGCTGTCAAAACAAAAAGCGTGTTTTTAAGAGGTAATAACTATCAAAAGATTGACACTTGTCTATGTTCGGTTTAATTGTAAAATTATGTCCAATGACAAAAATTAAATTAAATTGTAAAAATATATTCTAAATATACTTTAAAAACACTCAAATTAATAATTTATCAATATTAATTATTTTGATTAAAAAAGTTGTTTTTAATTAAAATTTAGTAATTTTCACTATTCATCAAAATATAAAAGTTATCCGAAAAGTACCAAAATTTCACCCTAGGCTAATTTCGATATTCCGAATCCAAAAATGAAGTCCATTTTGAAAAATAAAATATATATGATTTCAAAAATTAGGTATTACTATTCAAAACGGCTAGTTTAATTAGTTGTGGTGTGTGTTAGAACTCGAGGTTGCGTACAACACACACTATCGATTATTCGAAGGGAAACGTACCGTGGAAGCTTGGGGTGTTACATTCTCCCCTCCTTCAAATAATTTCATCCTCGCAATTTCTAGGGTATTACTGCATAAAAAGACTCGGGTGGTTATTCATCATAAGTTCCTCGGGTTCCCACGTTGCCTCTTCCATCTTATGGTTTCTCCACAAAACTTTTACCAGACGCGTCGTCCGGTTTCTCAGCACTTGTTCTCTCGTATCAAGAATCTTGAAGGGCTCTTCGCAATAAGACAGATCGGGTTCCAGTTCTAATTCCTCATAGGTGAGTACATGCGTTGGGTCAGGCATGTATTTTCTCAACAGAGATACGTGGAACACATCGTGAACTTTGGAGAGACTTGGCGGCATTGCCAATCGGTAAGCTACAGCCCCAATTCGTTCTAGAATTTCGAAAGGTCCGATGTACCTGGCACTCAATTTACCTTTCTTACCAAAACGTATGACTCCCTTCCATGGAGATACCTTTAGGAAAACATGATCACCGACCTGAAATTCCAAATCCTTCCTTCGATTATCGGCATAGCTCTTCTGCCTACTTTGAGCTGCTTTGATGTTATTTTGGATTACTTTCACCTTTTCCACCGTTTCCTCCACCAGTTCTGGGCCTACAAGTTTTCTTTCACCAACGTCATCCCAACAGGTTGGTGTACGACATCTCTTTCCGTATAACGCTTCATATGGTGCCATCTGAATACTCGAATGGAAGCTATTGTTATAGGAAAATTCTACCAGTGGTAAATATTGATCCCACATACCCTGAAAGTCAAGTGAGCAAGATCTCAACATGTATTCTAAGGTTTGAATAGTCCGTTCTGATTGTCCGTCTGTCTGAGGGTGGTAAACAGTGCTCAAATGAAGTTCAGTATCCAGGGATTTCTGAAGACTTTTCCAAAATCTTGAAGTAAAACGGGGATCACGATCAGAAACAATCGATAGGGGTACTCCATGAAGTCTCACAACTTCATTAATGTATATTCTTGCTAGACGTTCCAGGGGTAGATCTTCTCTTATAGCACGAAAATGTGCTGACATGGTAAGACGATCAACAATAACCCATATTGCATCGTTCCTTCTAGGAGTCTTTGGTAGCCCCATGACAAAGTCCATCGTAATATTGTCCCATTTCCAGTCCGGTATGGGAAGAGGTTGCATGACTCCTCCAGGCTGTTGCCTTCCAGCTTTCACTTGTTGACAAACCATACATCTTGACACAAAATCAGCAATCTCCCTCTTCATGTTGTCCCACCAAAAATGTTCCTTCAAATCTCTATACATTTTGGTGCTCCCAGGGTGTATAGAGAAATTGGAACTATGAGCGTCATCCAGCAATTCCCTTTTTAGATCAGGTATATTGGGAACACAAAGTCTCTTCCCGAATTTCAAAATTCCATCTTCATACACAAAGTCTCTCAATCTCCCATCATTCAAAGCTTTAATCTTCTTCTGAAATTCTTCATCATCGGTCTGGGAACTCTTAATCCTTTCTAGTAAAGATGGTTTGGCAACCATTTGAAAAAGCATTGATGTTTCACCTTCCCTGGTTATTCCCATGTCCATCTTCTCTAGATCCATGAAAATTGGATCCCTTTCAATTCTCATCATGTTCAGAACTCCATGGTCTTTTCTGCTCAAAGCATCTGCTACTTTGTTTGCTTTCCCCGGGTGGTAGTGTATCGTGCAATCATAATCCTTGAGTAATTCAAGCCATCTCCTTTGCCTCATGTTGAGTTCTTTTTGTGAGAAAATATACTTCAAACTCTTGTGATCAGTATAAATCTCACATTTTTCACCATAGAGGTAGTGCCTCCATATCTTCAAAGTAAAGATCACAGCTGCTAACTCAAGATCATGAGTAGGATAGTTTTGTTCATGAATTTTCAACTGTCGTGATGCATAGGCAATAACTCTATCATTCTGCATAAGGACACAACCAAGTCCTTTCTTTGATGCATCACTATAAATAACGAACCCATCATTCCCCGATGGTAGAGTCAATATAGGAGCATTGACTAATCTTCTCTTCAGTTCTTCGAAACATTCTTCACACTCTTTTGTCCAAACAAATTTAACCCCTTTACGTGTGAGCTTCGTTAATGGGTTAGCCAATCGGGCAAAATTCTGGACGAAACGTCGATAATAACCTGCCAAACCAATAAAACTACGTACCTCAGTTATACTCGTAGGTGCTGGCCATTCTTGGATTGCTTTGGTCTTAGAAGGATCAAAAGAGATTCCATCTTTAGAGACAATATGGCCAAGAAAAGAAATCTCCTGAAGCCAGAATTCACACTTGCTAAACTTCCCATATAATTCATGCCTCCTCAGAGTCTTCAAGATAATGCGCAAGTGATTTTCATGATCTTCGTAGGTTTTGGAGTATACCAAGATATCATCAATAAATACCACCACAAATTCATCGAGATACTCCTTGAAAACTCTATTCATCAGATCCATGAATACAGAGGGTGCATTAGTCAATCCAAACGGCATTACAGTAAACTCGTAATGCCCGTACCTGGTTCGAAATGCTGTCTTCAGAATGTCTTCCTTCTTCACACACAACTGATGGTATCCAGATCGAAGGTCAATCTTTGAAAAGTATTGAGCTCCATGCAGTTGGTCAAATAAATCATCAATACGAGGTAGGGGATACTTGTTCTTTATCGTTATAGCATTTATCTCCCTGTAGTCGATACAAAACCTCATAGATCCATCTTTCTTTTTAACAAAAAGAACAGGGGCTCCCCATGGAGAAACACTAGGGCGAATAAATCCCTTATTACTCAATTCCTCTAGTTGTTTCTTTAGTTCGACTAACTCTACAGTGGCTGTAACAGCCCAAGATTTTATAAAAAATATTCTTTTTAATTTTATTAATGTCTTGTGTTGTACGCTACACCAAAAGGAGCTTGCACAACACACATCCTTGACTTTCCTTGCATTACACGCAATCGCGACCTTCCTCGATAGCGTGTGTAATACGCAATACCGAGTTTCACTAAACAACGATATGCTATTAAAATATTATTAAAACTAGCCGTTATGAATAGTAATAACCACTTTTTAAAATTCTGTAAATCTTATATTTCAAAATGAACTTCATTTTTGGATTCGGAGTATCGAATTTAGCCTAGGGTGAAATTTTGGTACTTTTCTGAAAACTTTCAATTTTTGATGAATAGTGAAACCACTAAGTGGTAGGTTAAAAACTGAATTTTGCATAAAACTTAATTTTACCGCTTCTGTGAATGGAATTTCGAAAATCCGACAGACACGGTTAATATCAAGGACTAAAATGTGGTTCAATGAGATGAAAATAATTTTTGGTGAATAGTAACTTTTTACTTTTTTTACCACGGTTAATAGTAAATAGGGTAACTAAGGGTAAATATGATATTACTATTACCCTAACACATGTCCTAATCCTATTGGACAAGTTTATTTCGACCAAAAACAAACTTAGGAATAAAATATGACCATTTAGGCCCACTTGGGTTAGATTAGGACATTTATTATTAATTTATTTAAAGAAGGGTTAAAAGAGTTAAAATCAAAGTTTATTTACTAAAACATTTTTAATATGGGGTTATACATAAGATAAATTTGACTATAAATATTCATTAGAAAGCTAAAAAGATTTCCTACATAATGGTATTTTATTTGTAATTTTTAGACATTAAATAATTTAATTTATGTATGACACGACGATGATGCAGTAATTATCTTATTAATGAAATATTGACATAATTGATGTTATAAAAACCAAAATAAATGTAATTTGAGACTTTTTATGAATTAAACTAATTTTCTAGGTTACTATGATATATTAGTGTTGCTTTAATCAACTTGGTTCGAACATATAATTCTTTTATGACTTTCACAAAAATCATATATCAAATAGTGTCAAAATTGACACAAAATAGTTTTTAAATCAAATATCATATTATTAATTGTTATTTTATTCCTAAAAATCTAAGGTTTGGCCAAATGACTTAGATACGGATATATATATTAATAATAAACAATTTGGGGTTAGTTTGGCATGTTATAGTAAGTTTATTAACCATATAGTGAAAGAAAACAAAAAGACACGGTAAAAGTTAAATTAATTAACTTAGAGTTAAATCTAATTGATACGGTTAAAATAATACCCTAAACTTGTCTAAATCTTATTGGTTGATAGGATTTAGACCCATCCCAACTTTAGCTTCGAAATAAGACCCTTTGTAACCATTATAAACCGATTTTGACTTTAATATAAAATAATATTTTGAGATATTCCTAAGGTGCCCCTCTCCTCCCTTATAAAAGGATACCTCCTCCCCCTCCTCCTCACACCAATTTGAGCACTCAATCTCGGCCAACCCCTGCCAAAATCTCTTCTCCACTTCCCTAGAAACATCCTAGAGGTTCTGGTATTCCTCAAAGACCAATTTTAGTGCCCTAAGAGGAGGTCTCAAAGAGGCGCTTCAAAGAAGAGGTAATTACCGTTACCAATTCTTTCATCTTTATTTCTTCTTCCACTTCTTATTCTTAGGTTGTTTCATTATAAAGTAATAACATCAGTATCACTCATATACTGATATGTTATTATAAGTATAAAACAACCCTATTTCACCATCTATCCATCCTACGGAAAAAGAAATCACCGCGCGTGCGTACGTACGGAATACCGTCTCCACGCCGTGGTGTAATCTATTTTCCACCACCACCTTACATGGATGGGTATAATGGTGTAAAGAATAACTATACATAGTTATTACAACATCATATTGATTCTGATATATTGTATAATACACTCTAATTAAATTCAATATTTATAGAAATGATATCATCGCTCGTGCGTACGTACGGACTACCGTCTCCACGACGCGATGAGATTCATTCTCCATGTTAACCATTTAAAGAATGATTATAAAGTATATATAAGAAATAATAATGAAATATATGACATTATTAAGCTACTGGATTTATGTATATATATATATATGTATGTCATCTACTTACTCCCATTTCAAGACAATAAGGAAAGTAAAACAGCGTTCATGCGTACGTACGGACTACCGTCTCCATGAGCGGTGTTTTTCATCTATCTATTATATATATATATATAATGAATATATATGATATATAAATCATATTTTATATTCTGGAAGTAAGTAAATCATGATATAAGTAATAGTGATGTCAAGAAAAACAAGTCAAAACACCTAAGATAAATGAAACGATTTTACCCAAAACGCTTCTTTAACATGGAATTTACAAAAGAACGGGTAATATAATGTCATAAGTGAACCATATATGATATCATAACAATGAATATGATTCTGTAATAAGTCAATAACATGATTTAAATCATTATACAGGAGTTTCGGACACTTACAAAGCAAGTCGGACCTAAGGTAAGGGAAATATCACAATCTCATTTTTTTATCCGAGATTGTTTATTCGTAAGTAATTATTGGGGTGTATTTTATCATCCACATCCATGTTCCCTCAATATGTAATATTATTTCCATCCTTCTACAATAGTTTATATCCAATTTTACCCTTCGGTGAGTTTTTAGTAAAAGATACGAAAGGAATCTTTTGTCGTTTTTCGTACGAGGTACTTTTTGACTTTTCCGACAAAAGTACGAAGAATGTTTTTTTTAACTTATACGGCATGAATGGATTTTTAAAACATTATTTTCAAGAATCTTCCTTTACAAGTTTTCAAGTTTATTTTTAATCAACTTCTTTTAGTTTTAAATTGTAAGACATGTTAAGAAAGGAAAATGTTTTTGAAGTAGAAAGGATATTTTCCTCAAGAATGGATTTCAAGTATTTTATCAAAATTATTTTCCATCTAAGATAATAAAAGGGTTCTGTTTTTATCCCTATTATTACATTTGTTTGATTATGTTGTGATGGAAATATTTTTATGAATTCCTTTATCTTATATGAATTGTTTTATTATGTCATGTTGTTTAAGAATTCCATTTTTATTACATGGGTTACGCTATGATGTATGGTTTATGATTATGTGGAACACATAAGAAAGGATTCATTATAAGATGGGTGGGACCTATATCTACCTCCAATGCATTGGGTAAAGACTTTATATCTCATGAGATAAGACATGGCTGGAACGGAAGGTTATTTCGGTTCAGTGATACAGGACTGAAACGAGGAGTGAACTCGGTTCAGAAAGGGACTTTGTCCACTAAGATAGTCTTGGCAATGAGTCATGACTAACAAGAAATGATTTTCCATGATTATGTGTGCATGCCACGAAGTTTCAAGTTTTATGTTATGATTATGGGGATCTCATTTTCACTTCTATGATTTATCCCATGTTATGATATTATGAGCTCTTTTGCAGGTTAAGATTTCCAAAAGCTATGTTCTTATGTATATGATGTGATTGATATTTCTTTTGTTTACCCTTACTGAGCATTTGAGCTCACCCTTTTATGTTTTCTTTTCCCTAGGATATAAAGAAAGGTTTTTTAGGTAAAAAAGGGACGATCTTTATCGGAGATATTGAAGATCTTTCACCAGGATTAGAAGATTATATTCCGAGTTTCCAAAGACACTAAACTATTACGATCCTTGCATGTGTGTTTTTGTTATGTACTAAGTATTCCGCAAAAGTAATGTAATGTCAATGTACGTTAGGCTTCGGGTCTCTACAGCGGCCATTCTATAAGGGGTGTTCGATATAGGCCTTGATCCAGGAATCAAATCAATGGAAAACTCAACTTCTCGTTCTGGAGGATGTCCAGGTAAATCTTCCGGAAATACATCTACAAATTCTTTCACAACAGGTACATCCTCTATTTGAACATTCCTTTCCTCACCAATAGTTACTTCATTCTCTTCCTCCCCAATAATTGAATTTAGTTGAGCTACTGGGGGTGGATCTAAATAAGAATTAGGTGGTGACGATTCTGCTCTAAAAATAAGGTGCTCCTTATCATTATCATCAAGAATCGTAACCTCTTTCTTCTTACAATAAATCTTCGCATCATAGTCCGAAAGCCAATCCATACCGAGGATTATATCAAACTCAATCATAGGTATGACGATGAGATCAGCAGATAAAGAAAATTTATGTGCTCTAATGGGGACTGATTCACAAAACTTTGTTGCAATGATACTTCCCATAGGAGTTTTAACTGACAACTCCCTTATTAAATCAAATTGGAAATATCTAATTTTCTTAGCAAACTGGGAAGATATGAAACAATGCGATGATCCAGAATCAAATAATGCATTTGCTAAACTTGGGGAAACCATTAAATTACCTGCCACCACGTCTTTTGGAGCTTCTACCTCTGCAGTAGTGATAGCATAAGCCTGGCCTTGATCCCTTGGCCTTTTCTGAGGTAAGTTCTCCTGACGCTTAGGGCATGCATTTGCATAATGCCCCATCTCCCTGCAATTGTAGCACTGAACGTTGGTAGCTTCCTTCTTCCCCTTGCAATCATGAGCTTGGTGGCCTTTTTCACCACACTTGTAACAGACTCCCATTCCCTTCAAGCAAGTACCGGGGTGTTTCTTCCCACATTTAACACATGATGGATATTCAACCTTTCCTTTCTTCCCCTTATTTCCATTCCCAGATTGATCAGCAGGTCTCTTCTTCTCTTGCTTTGCTTTAAAGTCATAAGACTTAGAGAATTCCTTTTCGGTCTTGATAGCACATGAGACAATGTCTTCGTACGATGAAAAGGATTGTGAGACTAATGCTTGACGGAGAAATTGTTTTAACTCATCAAAGAAACGATCAATCTTACTTCTTGGGTTGCGAATATAATCTCCAGCATACCTCGCTAACCTTGTAAAGTTAGCCTCATACTTTGTGACATTATCATCCTCCTTTTGTCTCAGACTCAGAAATTGCCTTTCCATATCTGCTCGATGGTCGCGAGGAAAGTATTTTTCTAAAAACAGATCTTTGAACTCCCTCCATTCCATATTTGATACTTCATCATCTTCCTTCGTATTTTTAATCAATGACCACCATTGATCAGCATCTCCAGTGAGGCGGTAAACTGCCATGATAACTTTTTCCCTTTCACTGCTCCCCAAAGCCTGAAATATTTTCTCTAGGGAAAATATCCATTGCTCAGCTACTAAGGGATTTGTATTCCCATTGAACGCTGGTGGTTGTTGCCTCATGAATGGATCTAACATTGATCCTCCACGCTGTGGATCAGGGTGCTCCATACGGGTAAGGTTATTATTCATAACCTGAGTAAGTTGTCCCAGTATGGTGATTAGCTGATCAGCACCAGTTGCATCACCAGCCCCACTATAATTATCTTGAGCAGGAGGGAAATCCCTACATGGAGTGCGTGCATTGATACAGTTTCCATTTCTTCCACTAGGCGCCATTTCTAAACAATGGCATAAACTAGATCAGTTTATGAATCAAAATACATAATCCCATACTTATAAAACACTTAGCATAAATTGAACTATTTATGGATATAATCCATAATCATAAAAATGTTTTCTTTGAGGAAGTATATACTCATAAACCCTTCATAATGATTTGTAAAGATAGTGAGAGTTATCCTAAGCATATCCCCCAGGAGTGTCGTAACCAAGAGTGCAGCAAGGCCCGTTGTCATGCACCAGTTCCCGTTCGAGTCTAGCTCAAAGCGGTGTTTTCGGGTTTTACCCCTAGGTACATCTGTACCAGAGCCGCCTCTACCTGCTCGTATCCAGAAAGGGATGTATTGCTCGGAAAACTCACAAAATCTCTACAATACCAAAATTCTAGGAAGTTATTCTATACTAATCCTCAAAGTTCATCTTAGGTCTACGTGATCTAATCAGAGTTTATCTAAATCTAGTTTCCAAGGTTTGTACTAAACTTCCTCTGATACCAACTGTAACGCCCCGACCCCAGTTACCCAGAGTCGGTGCATTATTACATAACATTGGCATGATCAAAAGAAAGATCAAATCTCGAAAGACCGATTGGTTTAGTAGCCTTGGAAACACTAGATATATTCATAAGTTTTACATTACATCATAAAATGAAAAACTACTACAACAACATAATGTTTCTACAATCCACACTATTAACCCCTCATAAAATCCCTGCAGGTCATTCATAACTTACTTCTTCACATCCTGGGAAAAATAAAACATAGAAAAGGGGTGAGCTCAAATGCCCAGTAAGGATAACAATATAGCGGAAAGAATAAACATTTAAGGCAATGTATAACTAAAACAAAAGCCTTTTAAATATGAACTTTCAACATGGTATGGCATAAATAAAATGAAATAATGCCATTTAATTATTCACATGGATATTCTACTAATCGAATAATGACATGCAAAAATCAATAACCACTTTCATAATGTTGGAATGCATAATGCCAGACTATCATAACCACATAGCCAAGGCCTCGTGCCAAGACTACAAATAAGATTTTGTCAAGGCCTTGTGCCAAGACACTAGTTTGTCTCATGAGACCTACCGATGCATCGAGGAGCTATAGCGGGCTCCACCCGTCACTTATTAAGTCCAATGCATTCCCTTATAAAAAGGTTTAAACATAACATAAACATTCGTATTAAAACTAGCATACGAAATGTCAATAATTTCACCATAAACTATGAATGGTATAAAAATAGCACATCCATAGTCAAACATATCACAAAACCTTCAATACAATATAGAAGTTTTGTATCATAATAAATCAACTTCAAAAAATCTTAAAATCCATCAAAGGATGTTGACGTAGATGAAATCAAAATTCTTTTTAAAGAAATATCTCCTTTTATTTTGAAATCATTTAAGATCCATATAAAATAAAACATTTTCTTTGAAAATATTCTTATAAGCTTGTAAGGAAAGCTTTGAAGATTTTATAACGGCGTAAAATAACCGCACCTGCCGTATAAGTTAAAAAAAACATTCTTACCTCAATTCTGTCGAAAAGGTTAAAAAGGACCTTGTTTTGAAAACGACGGAAAGATTCCTTTATAAACCTTTTATAAAAAGTCAAAAAAGGGTATAAATGACTTTAACCCATATTCTTGTAAATAGTAAAAATGTTTTGAAATACATTTTTAAGAAACATGGATGTGGATGATAAAGATATCCCAGTAGATTATTACGTATAAACAACCTCGGATAATGAAGAGATTGTGAAATAACCCTTACCTTGTACTTTTCCTTTGTTGGGGTCGGTTAACCTCCTGTATAATGGTGAAATAATTGTTATTAAATTATACAAGAATCATATACATTAATATGATATCATATATGATCTTTTAATACTGATTTGATAATAATATCTTAAAATTATCGTCGTTTCGGGTGTTAACTTACTCATTTTCTTTTATATGTTTTGTTACATAAGCCATGTTTGTAAAGGATAAGTTGTATATTATTCAAATCCAGAATGGTATCAAGTCTTTAAACATCATTTTTAAATCATCAAATGATAATTATACTTGAATGGATACGATGGAAAATGAATCTCATCGCGTTCGTGGAAATGGTAGTCCGTACCTACACACGAACACTACTTCCATTTAATTTTTATTTTAAAAGAATCGAATACCAATGATACATAGGTATATTACTATTCCAGTATAATATAATATTTTATACATGTTACTTAAGTTCATTAACACCATCCTTTATACGTTCCATGTGTGGTATGAACGAGTCATATCATTTTAAGGGGGCGGTAGTCCGCACTTCCTCAAATGAAATTATCGTATGTATATACAACATGAAACGAATAATGGTATGAAATAAAATGGAATTACAGAAGCTTATATATAAAATATATATCATTAATATCATATTTAATTACAGTGCCATCATAATGGCCACCATGAGAGGCGGTAAGATGTATTTGAACAATCATCGTTTCGTGAGGCGTTAGTTTTCCATCCACAGAAACATTATGTTCATCATCCATTAGATGGAGTTGTGTGTATGTGTAGTTTGAATCCATATTATAACAACATCCTAGAATATTGAGGATACTGGTGTTGTTACAAAAGAAAGGAAATAAAAAGAGTTTGGGGGTTGGAGAAGCAAAATAAATGAAAATAATTTAAGAGAAATCGTTACCTTTAATTTAGGTAACTCACTTTGGTTAGAACCAAAGGACTTGTTGAAATGATTTCTGCCTAAGGGGAAGCTTCAAGGAGGAGTAGAGGGATGTGAGGAGATTAGTTGGGTAGAGTTTGGACGAGCCAAGTGGCTTGAGAGGTGTGAGGAATGAGTAGAAGTGGTCTCCTTTTATAAGGGAGAGGAGGGGCTCTTTAGGAAAGAGTGAAAGTATTACTTTATAATATAATTATATTCGGTTTATAATGGTCCAAAAATCATTGAGTTCGAAGATAAGATGACTCATATTCTAAATAACATCAACCAATAAGAATTGGACAGGTTTTAGATAATATTTTAATCATTATAATATTATTTATTTCAATGATTTATTAATGAGGTAAACATTGCATCATTATTGTGTCATTAATAATTTAACTTATTTGATGTCTAAAAATTATAAATAAAATATCATCATGTAGGACATCTTTTTAGATTTCTAATTAATATTTATATTCGAAAATCCAACATGTATAACCCTATGTAAAAATTGTTCTTCTAAAAGATGTAAGCTTATGCCATTTTTATTTTTATTTTAACTTTATTAATATAATGTGTCCCTACCACATACAAGTGGCTCCAAGGGGTCCCCAAATTGACCCAAGGATGCCCATGGTCGGGTATGTGTCCACAAATAAGGTTAGGACACGTTTTAGGGTAATTTTGTATTATTATAATATTATTTTTTAACCCTTATTTACCGGATTTACCCTTTAACCATGGTAAATAAAATATTTACCACAGTAACTATTCAAAATGTCTAAAAATAAAAGTTACCTATTTACACAATTTGAAAATACTGATTCCAAATATAGAATCCATTTTCCTAAATTCAAAACACAGAAGTGGCAGAAATTAATTTAAAATTAATTCCCGCTGTCAAGACAAAAAGCGTGTTTTTAAGAGGTAATAACTATCAAAAGATTGACATTTGTCTATGTTCGGTTTAATTGTAAAATTATGTCCAATGACAAAAATTAAATTAAATGGTAAAAATATATTCTAAATATACTTTAAAAACACTCAAATTAATAATTTATCAATATTAATTATTTTGATTAAAAAAGTTGTTTTTAATTAAAATTTAGTAATTTTCACTATTCATCAAAATATAAAAGTTATCCGAAAAGTACCAAAATTTCACCCTAGGCTAATTTTGATATTCCGAATCCAAAAATGAAGTCCATTTTGAAAAATAAAATATATATGATTTCAAAAATTAGGTATTACTATTCACAACGGCTAGTTTAATTAGTTGTGGTGTGTGTTAGAACTCGAGGTTGCGTACAACACACGCTATCGATTATTCGAAGGGAAACGTACCGTGGAAGCTTGGGGTGTTACAAATCAGGTTATGGAAAATAACCCTACCCGAATGGTGCAACCAGCTCCACAATGAGAATCTTAAATGTTGGAAGGCTTTAAACGACATAGGAACCCATATTTTAGAGAGAATACTAACCTAATGGTGGATTACCAGTGGATTAAGACATTGGAGAAGACATCAATGGAATTGGTATGTGGTGAAATGAAAAAGGTTACACTATAAGTGTGCTGTATCAATGAAGATGTGGATAAATGGTGGTCATTAATATAGAATACTATGGAGGAAGAATAAATTAAACTCATGGAATAGAGAAATTTTAAGGAGACATTATTGGATAAATACTTCCCTTATGGTCTGCAAACTAATATGAATAGAAAGTTACTTAGTTTAAGTCAAAAGTAGGAAGAAACTATTGCGGAGTATGAAGCTACCTTTAATAGGTGATAAAGGTATGCTACAGATTCCATATGCAACATAGACTATAATATTAATCATTTCATTGAACCAATTAAGTTATGTCTCTAAAGGGAACTAGTTTCTTAAAAATTTTCTTTATATGATGAAATAGTTTTTGTGCTATGAAGATAGAGAAATAATTCTCCAAGACTTATCACTTCAAAGTGAAGAAAAAGAATATGATAAAGGAAGGGAAAATAATAGATAAAGGGAAGAAGGGAAATATGGGTTTTACAACATTTGATAACTATGAAAAGAATCACCCTAGGAAATTCTTTAAAGGATTTGGAGATTGTTATAAGTTCATAAGTAAAGGTCACTAGAAAAAAGAATACAATGGGATGAAGGAAAACACTTTTATTCTGTGTTTCAACTATAAGGAGATGGAGAAATATGTAAATGAATTAGTCAATCTTCATGAAAATATACCATAGAAAAATATAATGGATTAAGGTCAAGAAAATGTTATTTACACTACTAAACTAGAATTATTTATATGATTCTATATTTGGATCTTTAAAATATATTGAAAAAGTATTTTATTGAAGATGGTATCATTATATGAATTATGAAGTATATAAGGATTTTAATGTAGTAATTCTTTGTTAACTATCTGAGATTATATATTTAATAGTATAAATAAAATTGATTGGGTAGTAAGTTAAACATTCTGGAAAACACATATTTGACGAAAATATAAACCTTAATATGTTCCTGATGGTGATATAATTATGGTGGTTAAAGATATTGTTGACATGGATAGAGTAAATCAGATACAAATAACTACCATTTAAATGATTCGAAAATGTTGGATCGTGATCTTTTTGAAATGTTAACCATTTATGAAATTGTTTAAATTGAACTTTGGATGAGGTTTTAGAGATTAATGCATTACTTCACTATTTGATGAAACTTGTGCTAAGAAAAGAATTATAAATAGTTCCAGACACAAGAATAAGATTGTTCTTATTAAAATATATTAAGTAAGTTTATTTACTTATATACTTAGAAATAATTTATCAAATCTAAGACAAATTATATTAAAAAACAATTTTCCTATTATCATCAATTTTGATTATATCATTGACTATTTTGATAAATACATTTTAATTGTTTGTGGTCATCAACATTTAGTTGAACATGTTATCTATCACTCTCCATCAGAACATGATGGTAAGATTTTTTTCCATGTCCATGTTTTCACTAACTTTATCCTATTAGAAAAACTAGTTTTGTGGTGACCTTTAAATTTACTTTTCCATCTTATTAATAAGATGTGTTATTTACCCTTTTTATGATGTTGTATTTTCAATAACTATTTATTTACAAATATCAAATCATAGACTATAGATATCAAGTTTACATTGTGAGGATTCAATTTAATTAAGGTCATGGATTATAACACCCAAATACATTACAATATTTTTATTTTAGAAAAAAATTAAATTTAGTTTCTAAAATTATTTATAAACAATATCATGTTAATATTACACAACACAAAACAATGAGTTGGCTTTAATTACATCCAAGGTTGATTTTTATAGAACAAAACAACATTATTAAAATATTAATATTTAATATAATATGATATAATCTAGTCTATGGATAATACTAAATAACTTATGAAAATATATTGTTGAACTCATTCGTTAGAAATTAATTATAAATTAATATATAAACTGATGAATATAAAGGGAATGATTTTATAAAAAGAACTATTTTTTATGCTTCCAACAAATTTTTATATTAATAAATTAAATTAATTAGTATTTGTTAATTGTATTAATGGAATATATGTATTATGTGTTAAATAAAATAACTGTAACATTCATCCAAAATATTTTATATGAATAAGATAAGAATAAATCCACTTTTATGCTTAAAAATTGTATTTTTCTAAAAAGGAAATTTTACCACCTTTTAATGGAGAAAATATTTTGTTTAGAAAACCCCTACCAAAATATCCTTCCAATATCCTATCATTATACTAGAAGAATTAATTTGGGAATAAATCCAACCAAAGAAGTCCTTTTGTGTAAATTAAATGGAGATATTCAAAGAAGAGGTAATATTCATCAATGAGCGATTTTGTTTTCTTTATTCGTAAATAACCTTAAATTATTTTCTATTTCATGTTGAAATAATAAAACTAGTATCATAAATATTACTAGATGTTTTTTATTATTTTTTTTACTGATACTTACACACACTTCCATCTAATGGGTAACAAACTTATTTTTCTTGTGTATAGTGAACTACCGCCTCGCAAAGCGATGTGGTTCATTTTTCCTTCACCACCTATAATGGTTGGGAATTATGATGGAAAATATTTTATTATATGATATATATGGTATTTATTATTTATTTATACTTCTTGAATTATTATATAACACACACCTTGTTTTCAATTTTTTGTAAATATGATAACTTCATTTATGCACATGTAGACTAACGCCTCCACAAAATGATGTGATTCGTTCACACTATACATGGAATGAATTAAGGATTATTTTAATAAACATGAATTCCATATATGACATAAATATGATACCGAAAATATAGTATAAATCATTTAATTTTTATTCTTTTATTATGATAATGAAATGTATGTAGTGTTCATGTGTATATATGACCTACCGTCTCCATGAACGATGCATTTCATTTCTTATCTCCAAATAATTTGTATTATTTTAAATACATATATAAAAGATATATATGATAACTAAATCATGGATTAAATTTTTGGGATTATGAAATCAGGATCTAATTAACGGGATTAACAAGTTACATGTCAAATCACGATCGAAAAATTAGGCAATTATCATCTGAAATAGTGAAAAAAATGAAATAATATTAACAAAAGTGTGATAAAATAATTTAATAAGATCATACATGATATAATAAATATGAATAAGTTTATTATATAAATTAATAACATGTTTTAAACCATTATAGAAGATGTGATAGCATGAAAAATAAAAATGAATTGTGAGGTATGAATTTCATCTCAATTTCATTTCAGTGAGGAATATTGTAATGTTATGCACCATGTTTACTTTATATGGTGTATGTATTTTACTTTGACAATTTATATCAAAAATAGCCTTATTTTCATGATATTATCTATTTCATTTAATGTAACTCCTTCATGGGAATTATAATTCAAATGATTTAAAGTGTTATGGGACAATTTGTAAGGTTTAAAGATTATTTTCCTTAAGAAAGTTTTATTGACATTTCCATAGTATTTCCATTTATCAACATAAAAATCCTTGTTGTTACTTACCAAACAATGAGGAATTATTGATAAATCCAAATTCTTTATTAAATACAGATATTTTATAAGTAATATTAATTATTAATTAAATCAATTATTTGTTATGAAGAATGATTTGGACGGGAAATGATGGGTGGGGCCCAAATGTTATATATCCCATTGATGTATTGATAAGTTCTCAAGAGAAAAATAAGTTATCCAAATTAAACAGATTTATATCCATAGTTTTAAACCATCTTATGAAAGGTCTTGATTGTATAGGTTTTCATGTGGCTCAGATATGATTTCCAATAATTAAGAATTTCCCTAATTTAGAATCATTTATTATTTATCCATGATATTTTGCGTCGATATATAAATATATTATTTTCATTCTCAGTTTATTGATTTAATGAGATTTATTTTAGTTATTTACCATTCCATACTGAATATGACTTATCTATTTGTTTAAATTGAAAATGTGTTCAGTTATTTACCTTTCTATATTGATTTATTCATTAATTATTATATTTCACTTACCCTTACTGATCATTTGGTCTCACCCTTATTTTGTTTCCTTTTCCTAGGTTATAAAGAAGAAATATTATACTAATCATTCAATGATTATTTTTATTTCATTTCATTATGTATCATGTTTTTATTTTCTATTTTACAATTTATTATGGGTATCATGTTTGTAATCTTGTTTCCTAAGACTACTAAACGAATCTTTCCATCAGGATTTGATTACTCGTAATCATGCCAATGTAATAAACTAATGCACTAGATTTGAGCTTATGGGGTCGAGGTGTCACAATTTTATAGAATTTACACCTATCCCTGGGTTAAAAATTATTGATTTTATAGAAACATTTATGATGTATGAATATAAAATTATTGATGTAGAATATGATAAAATTTTAATTTTAAAATATGATTTACTTAAAGTTAAAAAAATAAAGGTTGTAAATAAAGAAAAATATGTTTTCTATTATTCATAAGCTAAAAAAAATAATATTTATAATTATTACAATGAACAAAATCTATAGTATAGAAGATATAATAAGATGTATAAGATAATAAAAGGTGTTAAAAGTCTGTTAATTATTTTCAGAAAGAGAGATAGATGTTTTAAAGAAATAAAAAGTTATGATTATGTTAATCTTGGGAATGTAACCCTAGATTATTCCCCAGTGAAGGAAATTAATGCGTCTGATAATAAATTTGATAAAATGTATAATATTAATGAAAATGTTAAGAAATATATGAAAGATAATTAGAGAAAATCCAATTATTCATTTGAGTATTCCAATTTTTGACACAAAAATGATAAATTAAATCAGCAAGCTAATATATGGTATTCGAATCAAACTAAAGAGGTATATTTATTATTCATTTATTCTATATAATTAATTATATTATTATAAATTGATATTTGATAATTTTTTCTATTCTAAAGTGTAAGTTTGAATCCTAAAAAATGAGAATAAATTTCTTAATAAATACTTGCAATTATTATGTAGAATGATTTTTTTATTAATGCATATTTATGATGTTATATGTAAATTTGTTACTATTTATATTTATATCTCTTGAAATAAGGATATAGTTAATGATAATATTAATAATATTTATTGTTTGAAGAAGGATATTACTATGTTTACTAATGAGTTAGATAACCATATTAATATACTATGTATTTATAAGAATTCTATAAATGGAAAATGGATTTGATATTATAGTAATGATTGAAATTGATTTTATAATTAATTTTTTATTCTATTTGAGAATATATGTTTTTAGTATCATGAATGATGATTTTTCATTTATAATCAATACATGTACTAAGATTATGAAAATTTTAAAATAAGTTAATGTGTTTTATAATGTTTTTGAGTTGGATTAAGGTAGCTAAAAATTATTGAAATTAAGTTGATATGGATGGAAGAAAATTCTAAATTTCAAGGTTATTTTGTAAGAGTAACTTTAATTTTATACTTGATAAGTAATTTCTACTAAGAGATGGATTTGGAAAGGTACTATGATTCATATGATTAATGTTTAGTTTTCACTATAAATGAAATATTAAATCTGACCTGTGTGCAACTACATAAATTATGCACAACTATGACTCTTGACCCCAGAAGTTTCCCTTATACTAAACCCCTCTACTTGCACAACTTTTTTCATGAAACCTAACCCAGTTTAATAACACAATTACCTTATCCCCAACTTGACATCCCCTATTCCTCTAGTGAAACCATTACCCTACTCTTGGTTAGAGTGGATACTCAAGAGGGGGGGGGGGGGGGTGAATTGAGTTCCAATTAAAATTTCTATTTAAAATATTTGTACCAAAATCCCCCAATTCATAAAACAAATTAAACTGTAGTGAATTTATAAAGATTGTAAATGTTCAATCAGTTTCTCAAAGATTGATTAATTCTCAGTTAAATTAATCTGAATATTAAGTTAGCTTTTGAAACTAACTTACTGGTTCACAATAATTACAAACACTTGCTTGTTCAACTATTAGATTTAATTTAAAACAGATTTATATTTAAAATACTTAGTAGTGGAATATTAAATATAGTTATAACAAATTGGAAAATGCACAACATTTTTGAAACAATAAGTTTAGTCTCAAGATGAGACATAGTCCTCTCAAACAGTTTATATAAACTATGATCCACACCCTGGATCAAGGTTTTACAACAGTACTCAGACTATTCAGGTCCTTAGACCTCTACCACAATTATATGTGGGTAAACAAAAAAATAGAACTCAGGCTATCCAGGTCACACTTGACCTCTTCCGAAATTCACAGTTGGTTACAATAAGGTGTAAAAAGTTTGGTGTGAGGATTTAGTATCCTTCAGTTCAGCCCAGGAGTTAGTGTGTGTCTAAATAGAGAGATGCACACACACTGCTCAGAATCTTAAAAAAGGTACAATATAGAGGAATTAGATGGAATAATGAGTTTAGAATGTTCTGAGTGATTGCAGATGAGATCTGGACTCGTTTGGATGTTGCAGATGTTATTCGAGTCCTTTCTAGTGAAGATGACACAAAACAGAGTTTCGTTGTTCTTCCCAGCTACAGTTACTTAGCCTTGTGCATATGATGTTCAGTAAGGCACAGTAACTCGGCATCAGTGTTTGTTTTAGGTGAATTATCTTCTTGAAGATCTTTGATTATCACAGGTGTTCTTCAAGTTCTTCTTTTGTTTCTTGGTCCTCAACACACACGTACACTCCCGTATTCTTTTGTGTCTCTGTCTGTGTATCTTTTTTGTGTCTAGTTTCACTACAGATTGATCTTCCTTTTTATTCCTTGAGATCTGGTAAAAAGAATGATTATTTTTTGACAGGTACAAGGTACGGTTCCTTGACATCCAACAACCAATATTAATTAATATAAGGTGCATTAAATTAAGAAAAAATGACTGTTGGAATTAAATAAGAGTTAATAAAAATTCAAAGAGTTTTCATGACTATCAGTGAGTCATGAGATCGGTAGGTCATTTGAATTTTCATCAGTATCGGTAGGTCATGTGATCAACATCGGCTTCGGTAGGTAATGTGATCAGTATCATCTTTGGTAGGTCATGTGATCAACATCGTCATTAGTTGGTCATTTGATCATCATCGTCTTCGGTAGGTCATTTGATCAGCATCATCTTTGGTAGGTCATCGGTGAGACCATTGTCATCGGTGAGACTGTTGTCATCGGTGAGACCATTGTCATCGGTGAGGCTGTTTTCATCAGTGAGACCATTTTCATCGATGAGACCGTTGTCATTGGTGAGACCATTGTCATCTGTGAGACCGTTGTCATCAGTGAAACCGTTGTCATCAGTGAGACCGTTTTCATCTGTGAGACAGCTGTCATCGGTGAGACCTTTGTCATCGGTGAGACCATTGTCATTGGTGAGACCGTTGCCATTGGTGAGACTATAGTCATCGGTGAGACCATTGTCATCGGGGTTGCTTTTATCATCGGTGAGACCATTTTCATTGGTAAGACTGTTGTCATCGGTTCCTCATTGCTTTAACTATCGGTGACTCAAGAATATAACTAACAGTGAGTCAGAAACAGAAAATTCTCACAAAGTTTCTGTTTAATATGGAATACTTCTAGGTCAATAGTAAACCAAAAATAATCATAGATAAACATATGTAGACATGATTTAAACATATATAAACACATTTATAATAGATTGAATAATAGACTAAATTGACTTATAAAAGAAAACAACAATGATTTGTGATTATTAAAATAATTATCGCACAGAGGGTTCAACAATCTCCCCCTTTTTGATAATCACAAATCTATGTCATAAATGAAGAGGGAAAATAATATAACTTTTAGTATGCTCCCCCTATGTAAAAATAATATATGTCTAAAGGTAAACATGTCCTCCGAGCATGGCATTAGATCATAAACAATGTTAGATTATATCAATCAGAGCATCAAAGCTAGAAATATTGACATCAGAGCATAAAGCTTATTTAGATTTTATATATTGTTCTCCCCTTGCTTATACTTATATATACCCTATTGTCCCCCTTAGATATATATTTAAACATTTATCCCCCTTTGATATATATTTATACTTTTCACCCCCTTTGGGATTATCAAAAAGAAAAAGAGAAAGTAGAGAGATAAAAAAAGTTTCATTGAAACAACATCGGAAAAGATACAAGAAAAATACACCCTATCAAAATGACACACAACTATTTATGGGGGGGTAGAGGTGCTTTCCCTTTCACAGAGGGATGAATGGATGGTCCAAAAGGTGTCTTGGTGGAATATTGATCTGGCCAGATGGTGAGAGGAGGTAAGACAACTCTGGATGGAAGCCCACTAGGTGCTAAGGTTACTTTCTATTGGCTAGAAGATCCTCTTGAAGGTGGCTGCTGAATGACTGGCCGAATATTGGATAAATCTTTAGAAACAGATATCTGACCAGGAGAAACACTGGATGGACTAAGAGGTTCAAAAGTTGGAAGAATAATTTCCTTTTCTTACACATGAAGATATGGTTTGAGCAGATTGATAAAATCCCGCATTACTTCACCACCATATTGCTTAGCCTTCTCAAAATCATCCTTTTTCTGCATGAAACTCTCTAGATTGGGAGTAAAATCCTTCAACTGTTGGACCTGAGCCTTAAAGGCTTGAGTGACTGGAGGTAGCTTCAAATACTCAACTAGGACTTTAAACTTATGGTTCAACTCATTCTTGGTATAAATTTTAGAAAAATAGGGATCCCCTTTTTCTTTGTTCTCTTTCTAAGATTTAGTAGCACCAGTCGAATACAGATTCACCATATTGTGAATATCATCACTATTTTCATTCATCTTTTTCAAGGAATCCATGTTCAGAATCCGTCCAAGGGCTGCTAATTCTTCTTTTATAACATCTTTTAAGGCATTAATCTCATGTCCAGTGATCTTGGTCCCTTTGGAGGTGCTAGATTGAGCAACAATCTGAATTATCTCAGCCTTCAATATTCTTAAATCAAATTTCTTCAGCTGTTCTATCAAATTTCTCAAAACTTTCATTGTACTAGTTATGGTTGATCTAAACACTCTTGATAGAGACCCTAAGTCACTGCTCAAATCCTTGATCACTTTATTTAGAGATGAAATGTGTCTTCCAATCATCTCACCAGTATTTCACTGGTCTGGATTAATAATATTTACCACTCTTTGAGTTATTTCATCCATAGCAGCCTTAGATAAATTTATAGGAGTAAGAGTATTAGATAATTCCTCTTTCATTGTTTCTCTAACTGCATGGAGCAATTGATCTTTAAACTTGTCAAAATCAGATTGAGAAACAGAAGAACTAGGTCTTTCTACAGTCACTAGCACTTCCTCGACAACTAGTCCAGCCTCAACTGGATGTCTTGATCTTGAAATATTCACTTCTTCTTCTTCTTCCTTTGAATAATCAAAACATAGAACCTAAAAACTTGGATGGTATTCCCATTAATCTTTACAAGAGGTATAGTTAGGCTTAAAAAAATCAGCTTTACCAGAATTTTCCAGAGAGTCTTCCCCATCTATATCAATCACAGTCTGCACTGTCCTTTCAGCCTCAAGAATCAGTTTCTTGCTCAATTGATTGTGGTTGAGGATCTGCCTAAATCATATCGTGACCATCCATTGGTTGAGTACATGCATCATCATCATAATCATCACCAATACCATTTCCATTATTGTTTACTGAAGTCTCATTGAAAATGTCTTTGTTACTAGATTCATACTCGTTAGAATTTGAAAATTCAGTGTCAACTTCTTCTTCATCACCTAGAAGGGGTTCTGACTCAGGTAACTTAAGGGGTGGAATTTTTGGTCCAAATTCCATTCTTTTCTTAGGACTTACTGTATCGGGGTCACTCCTACATCAGGAGGTGAGTTGAGTTCCTTTTCAGTATCGACATCATCATCAGCTTCAGCTTCCCCTGTTTCTTTCCTACTGGACTCTCCAATGTCATTAGAAACTTATGTCTCTTCTTCCTCATTATAATATAAAACTTCCTCATTAGGTTTTAAATCGGGATCTCTTTTCCCCTTTGGTCTCTTAGAGTGGTCAGTAGGATTATAAGAATCATATAACCTATCTTCATCAGCAACCCATGTCTTCTTCCATAGATTCTACTTAATCTTCATTCTTTTGCAGATATACTTACTAATACAAAAACCACTACTAGATAACATAAACTCATCTGCATCTTCAACACATCCTAAAGACTTTATCATGGAAGAGACTTTATTAGAATAGAACAAGTTTGTATCCTTGTTGGATGGATTTACCATCTCAGCAATATGAAGATTAATGTATCTACACAAGTTTATCTTCTCATAATTTAGTAATAAAAACAATAAGGATACATCTTGATACTTCACAGAAGCGAAATCACCATTTCTGAGACAAATTTGGTGCTGAATATACTTAAACAAGATTCTACTTTCTCCATCTAACTCAACATCTATTATTCTTCTGGATTTAGAATTTCTAGTCAACATCACCACAACATACTCATACGAAAAATATTCAGTAGTAGGAGGAATATTACCAGTATAATCCTCAAATCTACCATAATGTGGTACCCCTAAACATTCATCCCATTACTTCATTGAAAAAGTTATCTTTTTTCCTTTGATCACTGGAGATAGTCTTACAGTTTCTGCTCCATCCAATGCAATACTCAAATTCAAATAAAACTCATGAAATAGATTTGGGTAGTAGAATCATTTATTATTACAGAACTAGTCTTTCCATCATTGTATCTCCAACACTTTTAAAAGCACATACATACTTGATAACACCCATTCGGAACTTACTTTCTTTTCTGCGGTGACCACCCGAGTCTCCAATTTTGGGATCACAGACTTTTGAGTCGTGCTTCTCAATTCTCCTCAAGCGTGTTTCATAGGTGAGGAGCTTTCAGATTCCTTTTCTTGTCGATTTTTCTTAGCCATTTAAAGGTTTGATAGGTTTGAGAGGTTCGAGAGGTTCGAAAGTTTTGAAAGTTCTAGATTCAGAAGATGTGGAGTTTGGTGGGTGATTGAAGGTCAATAGTTATTAGGAATTGAAATAGTCACGAGTCATTAATTTTATCATTTAGGGTTACAATATAATATCGATTAAGTAAAACAACGTCGTTTTGATAAACACTAATGGTTTCAAATATTGTTTAACTCAATCGGTAACACTGATCAGTTTCACAGATCTGTTTCACTGATCGATTTCAAAGATTGGTTTCATAGATCGGTTTCACAGATCGGTTTCACAGATTGGTTTTACAGATCGATCATACCTAACTCTTGTTTAATAAAATCTAACCTTTTAGAGCTTAAGGTATTGGTGAAAATATCAGCCATTTGATGTTTAGAGTCAATAAAATTTTGAGAAGTATCACCCTTTTGAGAATGATCTCTCAAAAAGTGATGTCTGACATCAATATGCATAGTCCTAGAGTGAGACACATGATTCATGGAGATGCTAATTGCACTAGTGTTATCACAATTTATAAAAACATGTCGAAATTGATATCCATAGTCCAATAAAGTGTGTTTCATCCACAGAATCTATGCAGAATAACTACCAGCAGTAATGTATTTTGCTTCAGTAGTAGATAATGAAACCGAGTTCTGTTTCTTACTACACCAAGGTACCCGGGACTTTCCCAATAAATGACATGTTCCAGATGTACTCTTCCTATCTAACTTGCAACCAGCAAATTCAGCATCTGAATAACATATTAAGTCAAATGGTTGTCTTTTTGGATAAAACAATCCTAAATTGGAACTATGTTTAAGATATTTAAAAATCCTTTTAACATCAAGCAAATGAGATTCTTTAGGATTAGCTTGAAATATTCCACACATGCATACACTAAAATTGATATATGGTCGACTAGTAGTAAGGTAAAGTATGCTTCCAATAATACCTCTATAATTATATTGATCAATTGGTTTCCCAGTTTCATCATCATCCAACTTATAGGTGGTACTCATAGGTGTATCACTTCCCTTATTACTATTCGAACCAAAAATTTTTAAAAGATCATTTTTATTTTTACATTGATTTAGAATAATACCATATTTCTTTTGAAAATTTTGAAATCCAAGAAAATACTTGAGTTCTCCCATTAAACTCATTTTAAGATCATTTTTCATATGCTTTGAAAAATCAGTACATAAGGAATTTTTAGAAGATCCAAAGATAATATCATCAATATAGATTTGTACAATCAAAATATCTTTATAAATTATTTTAATAAAAATAGTGGGATATGAAATTCCTTTATTAAAACCATTAGAAATAAGAAAATTTGTAATTCTATCATACCAAGCTCTTGGAGCTTGTTTTAAACCATAAAAAGCTTTAGAAAGTTTAAAACATGATTTTGAAAATGAGGGTTTGTAAATCCAGGTGGTTGTTCAACAAAAAAAATATTCAATTATAAAACCATTTAGAAATCCACTTTTGACATCCATTTGATATAACTTGAAATTCAGATTAGATGCATAAGCATGTAAGATCCTAATGGCTTCTAATTTCTCTACAGGTGCAAAGGTTTCTTCATAGTATATTCCTTCTTCTTGATTGTAACCTTGTGCAACTAATCTAGATTTGTTTCTAATGATGTTTCCTGATTCATTAAATTTATTCCTAAAAACCCATTTAGTACCTATGGTCAAGGCATCCTTAGGTCTTCATACTAATTCCCAGACTTTGTTTTTTTCAAATTGATTTAACTCTTCTGGAATAGCCATTACCCAAAATTCATCATTGATTGCATCATTGATATTTTTAGGTTCTAGTTGTGAAAGAAAGTCTTGATGTTCAACTTGATTTCTGAGAGAAGCTCTAGTTTGTGTTGCTCTATCTAGGTTACCTACAACTACATCTTAAGGATGGTTCTTTAGAATTATAGTTGATCTAGTAAAGGTAGGACTAGAAATTTTAGGTTCTTATCTAGGTTCTGGTTCAACAGAAGAAGGTTCTGGTGTATTTCCAAATCTAGTTGTCTTTACAACAGGTCCACTATCTTTATCATTAAGATTTAGAATAGACAAGTCTTCTTTAGTATTTTCAACAACAAGTTTGGGTTAATGTGGATCAGTTTCATCAAATTTGATGTGAACAAATTCTTCCACACATTTGGTTCTCTTATTAAAAACTCTATAGGCTTTTCTAGTAATTGAATATCCTAAAAAGATTCCTTCATCACTCTTGGATGCAAACTTTTCTAAATTATCTTTAGTATTCAGAATAAAAATTTTGAAACCAAAAACTTTGAAGTAACTAAGTTTAGGTTTCCTATTATTCCAAATATCATAATGGGTTTTCATAAGAATAGGTCTAATCAAGACTCTATTTATAATACAACAATCTGTATTGACAGCTTCAGCCAAAAAATAAATAGGTAAGTTATATTCATTTAGCATTGTCCTAGAAGTCTCCTGAAGAGTCCTATTTATTCTTTCTACTAAACCATTCTGTTGAGGTGTTCTAGGAGTATAGAAGTTGTGACTATAGCCATTGTGTGAGAAATAAGATTCAAACTCATGATTTTCAAACTCGTGACTATGATCACTTCTCAAGGTCTTGATCCAAAGTCCACTAAGGTTCTCTATAGACATGGAATATTTAATAAAGTATGATCAAGATCCACTTTTGTGAGATAAAAATTATTCCCTAGTATATCTAGAAAATTCATCAATTAGAACATAAACATAGTGCTTCCCATTTAAACTAGAAACTCTATAAGTTCCAAATAAGTCCATGTGAATCAACTCTAGAGGTTGAGAAGTTGAAACTTCTTTCTTTGATTTAAAAGAAACTTTATGTTGCTTTCCCTTTTCATAGGGATTACAAACTTTATCAGCTGGGAATTCAAGTTTAGGTAGGTCTCTAACTATGTTCTTCCTAGTCAGTTTTCTAAGTGAATGTATATTGCAGTGTCCTAATCTTCTGTACTAAAGCCAAGATTCTTTATGAAAATCATTTAAACAGGTAATCTTCTACTTAGTTGACGAATTCAAATCTATACCATATACATATTTATTTCTTAAAGCAGAAAATACTAAAAAAAATTTAGAATTAAAAACATTACAAGAATCATTTTCAAATTTAACATTAAAACCATCATCACATAACTAAGAAATGATTAATAGATTATACTTTAGTCCATCAACGAATAAAACTTTAGAAATTAAAATTGAATTAATGTTACCAATTTGACCTAGGCCAATGATTTTCCCTTTAGATTTATCACCAAAGGTGAAATATCCTCCATCAACCTTGATTAAGATTTTGAAGCATGAAAAGTATCCTATCACGTGTCTTGAACATCCACTGTCCAAATACCATGTCTTCCTATAGGAACTATTCAAGCAAGTTTCCTACAAAAAACTTTTAGATAGAAAATTATTTTGGTACCCATATTTTCTTGGGTCCAGATAGGTTAGCAAGTAAAGCTTTTGGTACCCATATTTTTATAATGGGTCTCATATACTTAATAGAATAAAGATATTTTGATAAATAAAACCTGTTTTATCTATAACCATGTGAATAGTTATTTGAAACATAGGAATTTTATGAACTAGAACCAGCAGCATACTATCCAAATTTAGGAATAAATTAATTTTTTGTAATCTATCTTTTTCTAGGATGATAACCTAAAATAGTAGTATACTTTGGAACCACTTGATTTCCTAGAATTTGTGTAAGTATCACTTTTCCATTAGTAAATTTTCCAAATATTTTCTCAGTTGCTCATTTGAAAATTTCAGTTCAATATTCTCTTTGAGTAGTTGAGTATTATTTTCCTTTTCTACTTCTAGTGCAGATTTGATAGTTCCAGTTAATGCATGATACTTCTTTAAGGATTTATACTTATCTTTCAACTCATTTCAGGTATCCTCTAGCATATTATAGTATTCAAATAAATCTTCACTAGACATGTTTTCAGGATCAGAATTTTCTCTAGAAAAATAAGAGTTTAAAGAAGTAGTACCCAATGCTACCTCAGATGTGTTTGTCGTGAAATACATATTAGCTTTTTGATATTTTTCATACTGAGTGGAATCAGAATCGCTTGAACTGTCATCTGAAGTGCTCTAGGTTAAATTCATAGCTTTCTTTTATTTTTTGTACTTATAATCATATTTCTTCTTGAACTTTAATTTTGGACAGTCATATTTGACATTTCCTTTTATTTTGCATTCTTAGTAGTCTATGTCATCACTTTTATCAGTCCTTTTCCAATATTTATTCCAATGACCTTTTTTTCATACTTTCCCTTAAAGTTTGATTTTCTGAAAAACATCTTCTTTCTATAAAATTTCTTAAATCGTCTGGCTATCTGAACCATTTCAGCATCACTATCTGATGCACTTTATTCACACCTTGAATTATCACTTTCAATTTGAATTTTCTCTTTGTCCTTAATTTTTAAAGCAGTAGTCTTGAAACCTACAGACTTCTTCCTCGGTTCATCATCTTCTTCGTTGTTTACTTTCAGTTCTTCCTCATACATCATTAACTTACCAATGAGTTCCTTGACAGGAAAAGCACTAATGTCACAAGATTCTCTAATTGAAACTGATGTTCCTCTCCATCTTTCTGGAAATCACCTTACTATTATCATAATCTGCTCCTTAGCTGGAATAATATTTCTAAGTGATATCATTATATTTACAATTTCGTTGAACCCGAGATACATGTCAGAAATAGGTTCATTAGACTTCATTTTAAAATTATCATACTTGATAGTGTATGTGTTTAGTCTCATTTCTTTAACATTGGTTATTACCTCATGGGAAACAACAAGGGTATCCCAAATTTCAAAAGCAGTTTTACAATCAGATATTCGATTACATTATTCATCTCCTAAAGCACAATACATGGAATTCATTGATTTACAATTATTATTGTAAGAAGCTTTAGTAGGTTCATCCCAAGTAAATATAATAGTTTCTAGAGTGTTATACTGAGTCTCTATGACAGTCCAAATGTGAAATCCTATACTTTATAGATGAATTTTCATTTTGATTTTCCATTGGACATAATTTACACTATTAAATAAGGGTGGCCTGTTGGTAGCTACGCCTTCTAGTATATTATCCATAATTATATTTTAGCAAATATATCTAAAGAGATAAAATTTAGATATAACAGAAATGTTGAGATCTTTAAGATACATCTAAAATCACAGTTGAAAACATTTCACAAATAGAGAGTTTTTAAAAAACCTTTAACAAGACCTTTGATACCAAATGTTGGTCGGAGTGGATACTCAAGAGGGGGGGGGGGGTGAATTGAGTTCCAATTAAAATATCCGTTTAAAAGATTTGTACCAAAATCCACCAATTCAAAAAACAAGTTAAACTGTAGTTAATTTATAAAGATAGTAAATGTTCAATCAGTTTATCAAAAATTGATTACTTCTCAGTTAACTCAATATGATGATTAAGATAGCTTTTGAAACTAACTTACTGGTTCAGAATAATTAAAAACACTTGCTAGTTCAACTATCATAGTTACTTTAAAACTGATTTATATTTAATGTACTTAACATTGGAATATTAAATATAGTTTTAACAAAGGAAAAATGTACAGCAGTTTTGAAACAAGAGGTTCATTCTCAAGATGAGACTCAGTCCTCTCAAACAGTTTATATAAATTATGATCCACACCATGGATCGAAGTTTTACAATAGTACTCATACTATTCAGGTCCTCAGACCTCTACCACAATTCTATGTGGGTAAACAACAACAACAACACTCAGGCTGTCCAGGTCACACTTGACCTCTTCCACAATTCATAGTGGGTTTCAATAAGGTGTAAAAAGTTTGGTGTGAGGATTTAGTATCCTTCAGTTCATCCCAGAAGTCAGTGTGTGTCCAAATAGAGAGATGAACACACACTACTCAGAATGTTAAACAAAGGTACACTACAAAGGAATTAGATAGAATAATGAGTTTAGAATGCTCTCAGTGATTGCAGATGAGCTCTGGACTCGTTTGGATCTTGCAGATGTTATTCGAGTCCTTTCTGGTGAAGATGACACAGAACAGAGTATCTTTGTTCTTCCCAGCTACAGTTACTTATCCTTGTGCATATGATGTTCAGTAAGGCACAACAACTCGGCTTCAGTGTTTGTTTCAAGTGAATAATCTTCTTGAAGCTCTTTGGTTTTCACAGGTGTTATTCAAGTTCTTCTTTTGTTTCTTGGGCCTTGACACACACATGTATGCTCTCGTCTTCTTGTGTGTCTCTGTTAGTGTATCTTTTTCATGTCTAGTTTCAATACAGATAGATATTCCTTTTTATTCCTCTAGATCTGGTAAAAAGAATTATTAATTTTTGACAGGTATGAGGTATGGTACCCTAACATCCAACAACCAATATTAATGAATAGAAGGTGAATTAAATTAATCAAATATGATTGTTAGAATTAAATAAGAGTTAATAAAAATTCAAATAGTTTTCATGACATTCGGTGAGTCATGAGATCAATAGGTCATTTGAATTTGAATCGGTATCGATAGGTCATGTGATCAGGATTGTCTTTGGTAGGTCATGTGATCAGCATCGGCTTCGGTAGGTCATGTGATCAACATCAGCTTCGATAGGTCATTTGATCAGCATCGGCTTCGGTAGGTCATTTGATCAACATCGACTTCAGTAGGTCATCGGTGAGACCGTTGTCATCGGTGAGAGCATTGTCATCAGTGAGACCGTTGTCATCAGTGTGACCTTTGTCATCCGTGAGACCGTTTTCATCGGTGAGACCGTTGTCATCAGTGAGACTGTTGTCATCGGTGTGACCGTTGACATCGGTGTGACCGTTGTCATCTGTGAGACCATTGTCATCGGTGAGACCGTTGTCATCGGTGAGACCATTGTCATCGGTGAGACCTTTGTCATCGGTGAGACCATTGTCATTGGTGAGACTATTGTCATCGGTGCGACTATTGTCATTGGTGAGACCGTTGTCATCGGTGCCTCATTCCTTTTACTATCGGTGACTTAAGAACATAACTAACGGTGAGTAAGAAACATAAAATTCTTAAAAAGTGTTTGTTTAATCTCGAATACTTTCAGGTCAATAGTAAACCAAAAATAATCATAGATAAAAATATGTAGGCATGATTTATACATATATAAACACATTTAGAATAGATTGAATAATTGACTAAATTGAATTATAAAATAAAACAACAATGATTTGTGATTATTAAAATAGTTATCACATAGAGGGTTCAAAACCTACCATTTTTCCTAAGCATAGGTACTCTAACCCATGTTGCTTCTAAGAATAGGGAGTCTAACATCAATCTCATAATTGACCACATTTCCATGGCAGTGGGAACAACATATCCCAGCCATAATTATATGAATGGTGGTCACATAAGACCGAGGTGGGGGGCGGGTGAGGATGATTCTACCCCAAATCCAAGCAACATGATATAAAACTACCTAGCTCAACGACATAGTCATACAATTTAAAACTACAAGAAAAAATACTTATCAAATGACGTAAAATTATAACCTAACCTTGTGTGATGAACACATGATTCCCCATGTACAATCATCCTGGTATTCTACCCTCTCCCACTATTGTTAAAAATACACCCACCTAGGGGATGATTATATGTGTAAACCCCACACTATCCCTCATATATTATTATTTCATGACATAATAATCCTTAACCGAAGATGTTAAACTGCATGGATCTATTCTATCACATGACCTTAAACTGTGGCACTAAAATACACTGATTTTGATCCCTTTTTTATAAATAGGGTATTTAGTTTCCATTTTGAGTTTTAAAACTGAGAATAGTAAACTATGAATGTGTGAAATATTCCATCCTAGGGACACACCTCATAGATCTGCCTCTATGGGGCATTCTGATCCACAACTTTGGATCCACCAGCATAGGGAATTATGATCCATCAAAAACTATCTAGGTGTGACATCTTCCCCAATAGAGATACACCTAATTTACCTACCTCCAAGTGGAATTATTATTAACCATTCTATCTCCAGAGTATATTAAATTATTTCCCTGATCTGTCTCAACAAGGCATTCTAATCCATCTCCATAGGACGTACAACTTATGATTGAACCTAGAATACATACCCTATAAAATTAACATGGGTTTCCTGGAATAAAAGGACTTGGTATACTTATTCCCCAAGCATTAATTACCTTGTGATCAACATTTTATTCCTTGGGTTACATGCCTAAGAGGCCTCATATGAGATTCCCTCTCAAGAGGAAAATTTACAGGTGACCAATGCACCCAATGTTATAATAAGCATAGAGATTACCTACATTATTACTCTAATAAGTGAATGTTTATTCCTTTTCAAAATAGAATTATTTTAGTTAAATGGTATCCAGAAAGAGATGTCATTGGAAATGCATTCCAAAAATAGGACTCGAACCTATGAGGGAGACCTGAACCAGGAAAGGAGCTCCAAGGAGGAATCCATGGAAGGAGGAACTGGCATCCGATCATGCTGTTTCAATCAAGGAGCATAAATTGTCAATAAAAGTGATGGAATAGACCTTCCTTTAGAAAGTGGGAATATGGGGAAATATAATGAGATTACACACCTTCTATATATAGTCAGTCCTAGGAGAATGATCTATAAAAAACACTAACATGTCCACCTTCTTTATCAGTTGTAAGGGAGATGATGTATGAAATCATTAAGATGAATTGATTTGATAAAAGAGAATGGTCACTAAAAATTTTACTTAAATCTTATATATTGCATTGATAATTTATGACATGATATATAACCTGTGTGGGGTATTGTGACATGGAATCGACAACCCACTTTTATATTTATATTGGATGCCTTAGATTGTTACCTTGGATCTAGCTTTCTTGGAAAACCTTGAACATACACCTTACACTACTATAATTATTGGTATTTGCGATGGCTTATTTGCGACGTGATCCCATCGCAAATAGGCTTTAGTGACGGGGCCTCATCACAAATAGCCCGTTACAGAAAACGCTGTCTCAAATACAATTATTTGTGACGGTCCCGTCACAAAAAAGTCTCCGATTATATGTATTATATATACATAAACTTTTTTCACGACAGGCTCATTGCAAATAGTTTTTGCGACGAGCCCATTTTCCCGTCGCGAAATATATATATATATATATATATATATATATATATATATATATATAACGTTCTGCGATGGGCTCGTCGCCATAATGAATTTGTGATGGGTAAGTAGTCCCGTCACAAATACGTTTTTTAAAAATATTTAGTTAGAATATTTGCGACGGGGTGCCGTCGCAAAAGGTCCCGTCGCAAATAAAAAATTAATTTTAAAAAAATAAATTTAATAAAATTATGATTAATGAAAAAACTAATATTACTATTATTAAAAAAATAAAAAATATTAAAATTCTCAATATTTACAAAAAAAAATAAAAAAATCATAAATGATTTTTATTATTGTTATTATTAGTAAATAAACAAACATTAAAAAATATAATACTGAAAAATATATTTAATAAAATAATAATATTATTATTAAAATAAAAATAAAATAAAAAATATTAAAATCCTCAATATTCACAAAAAAATATAAAATATTAAAAAAATATTAAAAATAAATTATGTAATATTTGCACTGATATAAAAGACATAAAATGTAAATAATTCATATTATAATGTTAAATTCAAATGTTTTTAACATAACAAAAATCATTGGGGGGTCATCTTCTGGAGGAGGTGGAGGAGCTGGTGGATGAAACTCCATCTCTAAAATATGAGTCAGACGGCGCATGTACTACATCTGCTTGTGATTCTACTGCTGCCATCAATGCATCTCCTCCTCATGCTGCTACTGCTACTGCCATCAACACATCTGCTCCTCGTGATGCTTCTCCTGCTACTGCTGCCGCTGACACATCTCTTCTTTCTGCTTCTAAAAAGTCTCTATAAGCTTTGCCTGAGCTCGCAACTGCTCATAATACTGTGAGACAGAAGATGATGCCTCTCCACAAGCTCCTCTCGAGCTAGATGCCGACATCACAACAGTACCATAATAAGTACCAGGAGTCAAATGAGAGCCATTACCAACTACTTTTCCCTTATCAAATCCATACTGAGTCGCCTGTATCCATGCCGCCTTAACAAAATGGTGCGCATTGGTCTGGTCAGTCGTCTCATCCCGAACCTCAGCCTGTGCTTGAGAGGTCGCAGCCTCATATGAATCCTTCAATTCCAATTTAAAATTAAAATTGTGAAAATATTATATGCAGTTAATTGTCAATATGAAAAAATAATACAAACCACTATCTGATACTGGCAATCACCTCTAATCTCTCTAGTGGCTGGATCACTGTACATCCTCCGATAAATGTCAAACTCCGTAATATCAGGTTGCTCGACTGCCCACAGAAATATAAAATAAACTATTTATATTTAAATTTATATAAAATATTTAAGAAAATATACTTAACAGATGATCTCTAAGCGAACTGAATGTACGGATACCAGATTGATGCGTCACCTCCTGTCTCCCCCGGTTCTGCCGTCCCACTGAAGATCTCCTCTGAAATCCACCACCCAACCAGTGTAAAAATAATCCATCCCAAATGTGAGATGAAATGTACTCTGGTCGATGGGATCTACACGACTCATCAAATTCTGTGACTCATGCTTTCTTAATGGCTATCCATCTCAAATTGTGCAAAAACTGACGGAAACGGTCACGCCTAGAAACTTTCCATGCCGGTGGATAGCGTCATGCATGCTATCATCCATAGGATACCATAAAACCTAAAAATAATTTATAATATCAAGTTATTAATAAAATAAATTTCAAAATAAATATTATTTATTTTCGTACCAGCCAATGATGGATTATGTCGCGTCGCACATCAACGAGAATCTGTTCCCATGTGATCCATGGCCGAGAAACACAATTGGGCAATATAGCACTCCCCTGTCCAATAGCTACATGCACAAAACAGTGAAAAATGAATAAATAATCAAACAATTAGTATATATATAAATAAATTAATGAAATATAACTAAAATATACAGGTTACCATACCTCCGTGTGCATGGATCGAAACAAAGATGTGGACATCGCTCGGGGATTGGGTCCGGAATCATTAGTGGCACAAGACCGCACCCCCTCTGCGTACCTCCTGAACTACTAGTAGGCTGAGGGTCAGATGATCCCACATCCCCATCATCCAAAGGTATCTTAGCCTCCTCTAACTCGCACAATAGATCAAAGTCCATCTGAAACACAAAATGATTTATGTTAGTAGATAGTTGAAAATAACTATTATATATAGATATATATTATTTATGATTATAACCAGTATTTAACTATGTCAATGATCATCTTCATCCTCTTATCCATATCCTTCAATGCCAATGTCTTCATCTTCCTCCTCCTCATCATCAATATCCATATGAGTTTCAGTTTCAACATCTCTTGTCATTTCAAATTCATTTCTAACATCATTAAAATCTTCATCACCATCGATCCTTAATTGTGGGGTGTTATCATCAATATTCACATCTCTTTGTGAATCAGATGGATTTTGAGCAGTCTCTTGAAAAGTTTCAATTCCTTCCACTTCAGTGGAACAACATTCAATTTGAGTAAACTGATTTTCATGATATTTCATTTTTATTATGCTCCACCAATCACTGAAGTCTCTTGAAGTAGCACAATACTTTGCATAATAAATTTGATGTGCCTGTTGAGCTAGTGAAAATGGTTTATTTACTGCAAGAAGACTTTTATATTTAATATCAATGATTCTGTGAGTCGGATGAACATGCAAGCCTCTCTCAGTATCCAACCACTAACATTTAAAAATTGTTATGTAATTCTGTCCTAGATAACACAGCTCAATAATTTCATCCAAAATTCCATAAAATTCAACTTCAGTTTCTCTGTGATGTGATCCTCTCAAGAAAACTAAACTGTTCATTGTTTTTTTTGATTCCCCGTATGCATGTGTATGAAATCAAAAACCATTCACTACATATGCATTATAAGATTTAACCATTTTGGATGTTGGGTTACTCAATATACACAGTCACTTATCAATTTTATCAGCATATTGAGAAACCTGAAAATTTGTAAAAAAATTATCAATACAATAAATAATAAACAGAATTGATATTAAACCATCAATAATTTATGTTACCAGTTTTTGAAACCATTGAGAAAATTTTTTCATCTGCTTTCTTCAGGAGCAGCTGCTGTAATTTGTGGAAGTTGTTTCATGATATGATTATCATATAAACTATAAATAAAATAAGTTTAAATACTGTAACATAAATTATAGAATAATTGATAGAAGCACTCACATGAAAAATGATGTCATTTCTTCATAGTTGAGCAGAACGTTTGAATGAGCTCTATGATGTTCATCATCTGAAAGACATCGTTCATGAACTCCACTGAACCCAATATTTGGCTGATTAAAAACTGTTAATTGATTATCCATTTCATCATTATCATTCCCCTTATTTCATCCCATGCGATTATGTTTTGAGGGATTTTGAGATTCAAAATAATGAGAGCAGAGAAAAGCAATTTCCTCCTGCAAATAAGCTTCACAAATTGAGCCTTCAACTGATGCTTTGTTACGTACTTTTTCCTTCAATTTATACATGCATCTCTCGAATGGGTACATCCATTGAAACTGTACTGGACCTTCACATTTAGCTTCATGTGGAAAATGTAATATCAGATGTTCCATTGAGTCAAAGAAAGCCGGCGGAAAGATTTTTTCCAGTTTACATATAATTACAGAAACATATTCTTCCAGTTTTCTTAGTACATCATAGTCTGTTGTCTCTACAAAAATTTCTTTGAAAAGATATGATATGTATGTTATCAAATACTAAATCATAGAATTCAACAAACCTATGAATCCAATCAGCATAAGTCTTTCCATTATAACATGACAATCAGGACTTTTTAATCCAGTAATTTAACCATTCTTAACACATCTGACCAAATTGGAAGCCTAGACATCTGGAAGTCTCAAATCTTCAATCCACTGATAAAATAATAAGTGAATATATTTGGATAGTGTATAAGCTACTTTTGGCTTCATTAACCTCTGTGATCTGACATTTTCAAATAGTTCAAGTTCTGGTCGCCTGCAAATTTGGGTAAGATCTAATCGTGCCTTTACATTATCTTTGGTATTACCTGGTGTATCCAAAACTATATGAAATAAATTATCAAAATAGTTCTTCTAAATATGAATAACATCCAACATGTGGTAGACCAAAAAATCAGACCAATACAGAAGATCCCAAAAAATGCTCCGTTTTATCCAATTATTTTATTTCCCAAAGCCATGAATTTTCAGTTGGTTTACTGTTGGTCCAAATGTGATGGGGGGTAATGAAAATACAACTAATTTTAACTGTGTACCTAAGATCATATTTGGAGGTTAATCCCTTTCAATTATACCTTTTTTGAAATGATATTTTTTCCTCTTAAAAGGATGATCGGTTGGAAGAAATCTACAGTGACAATAAAAATAGCAAGGTTTTTTCCATTGACAAGCATAAAGGCTTTGTTTTCTTTCATATAATAAGGACATGATTTCGGACTATGTGTATTCCAAGTAGATAACATGCCATATGTTGGAAAGTCACTAATCATCCACATCAATGCAACTTTTAATATAAAATTTTGTTTCACAGCAACATCATATGTATTAACACCATCACTCCACAATGCATTTAACTCATCAATCAATGGTTTCAAAGAAACATCAATATTTTTTTCCATATTTCCTTGGATTAATAGAGTCAAAAAGATATAAGGCTCCTTCATCAACATCCATGGAGTCAAATTGTACAGAGTTATAAAGACAGGCCAACATTAATACTGACTACCATAAGAACCAAATAGATAGAAACCGTCAGTAAAAAGACCCAATCGCACGTTTCAGGCTTCTACAGCAAAAGACGGATGAAGACGGTCAAAATGTTTCCATGAATCACCATCAGATGGATGATTCAATTTTTTATTAGTTGAAATCTTGGTTTTGTTCCATGACATCATTGACGCTGTGTTCTGAGACATAAATAAATGCTGAAACCTGGGTGTAAGGAGGAAATATCTCAACTATTTTACTGGAATCGATCTAGACATCCCTGGTTGTGATTCTTTATACCTCAATTATCCACATGTGGGACAACTATCTAATGAATCATTTTTTCCAGAATATAAGATGCAATCATTTGGAAATGCATGAATCTTCTGATAACTAAGGCCCAGATAACGAATCAGCCTCCTGGTCTCATAGAAATTTGTAGGAAACACATTTCTTTTCGGTAACAGTGTTTTAACCAAAGAAAATATCTGATCAAAATATTTTTTTGACATTTCATTGTCTGATTTAATAGCCATAAATTTTGCAATCACTTCTAATTTTCTTATCTTGAAACCAACATATAATGCATCCTCAGAAGACCTCAACAAATCATAAAATTCGGATGGTACCAACTATGGAGTTAAATCAATATCATTGTGAGTTTCAGTTTTTTGCACAGATGGACCTGCAACATCATGTACTAAATTTTGAAACTGTGATGTATTCGGAATCAAGTTATTAGGATCTTCTCTGGAAATTCTTTCACCATGTTGATACCAAAAAACATAATTTGGTTGAAAACCATACCACAAGAGACGTCCCCCCAACCTTGTCAAATGTGTCAAACGTTCTCAGAGCACATTTTTTACAAGGACACTTAATTGTGCCTTCTGAAACATATTCTGGTTTTGATGATGCAAATGCTACGAAATCTTCAACACCCTCAATATATACAGGATTTAAACCATAACCATTTGTATTTTTTTGATGATTTATCCAAGCGCGATCATCTAATAATGACTGATGTTGACTTCTTTATTCCATATTTTTCTACATAAAATATAAAACCATCACTATTTTTGAATAATTTGAAATTATAAAAACACTATCTGAAAAAAAAAGATAAATAATTACAACTACTTAATAATTACCATTAATTAAGGGTGATAAAATTTCCAGTGGATTGTTGGCTACTCTTTTGTACGAAGGCTCATTTAATTGCATCTTTTTCACACTAATTATTTCTAATTATTTCTAATTATTGCTAATTATTCCTAATTATTACTAATTATTACTAATTATATCTAATCATTACTAATTATCCCTAATTATTCTTAATTATTCCTAATTATTCTTAATTATTTCTAATTATTCCTAATTATTCCTAATTATTACAAACTATTACAAAATATTACAAATTATTACAAATTATTACAAATTATTACAAATTATTACAAATTATTACAAATTATTACTAATTATTAATAATTATTACAATTTATTACCAATTATTACAATTTATTACTAATTATTACAATTTATTACAATTTATTACTAATTTTGCAATACTTAGCAATACATAGAAAAACAGAAACTGCTTGAATAATGATTTTTTTTGGTAATCATCATTGTGGAGATGATTACAAATTTTTCCTTCATTATCCATGCAGTTTTCGTTTACTAATTATTACTAATAAAAAAATTATATTATCAATATTTATGAAAAAATAATATTAATATTATTAAAATAATAATTAATTTATAAAATATTAAAATTATCAATATTCACAGAAGACTTTGCCCTATTCTTAACATGTTCAAATCTCAAAGGGTCGTCAATTGTCAGGTCATCTGTAACAAAACGTTTGTGTCAGTCATGTCCAATGTAAACTCTATAATTGTACTTGCATGGTTGATCACCTCGCAAGTAATGTTGCAATAGGATGACCAAAGTAATTTCGTTCTCATCTCTAAGAATCATCCCACTCTTTTTACATAGATCATTCTTCCTTAAAATTTTGAGGGGATATCGGTATCATTCCCTTAAATTTTCAAGGAAGAATGGTGTATGTAAAGGGTCATGTGAGATAATTCTTACAAATGAGAAGGACATGAATTGGATTGTCCTATTGCAACACTACTTGCAAGGTGATCAACCATGCAAGGACAATTATGGAGTTTACATTGGACATGGCTCACACAAAATTTTTTATTGCGCATGACCTTACAATTGGCGACCCTTTAAGATTTGAACATGTTAATAATAGAGCAAATTCTGTTACGAATATTGATAATTATAATAATTTATAAGTTTTTTATTATTTTAATAATATTAATATTATTTTTTCATAAATATTGATAATGTAATTTTTTTATTACTAATTATTACTAATTATTACTAATTATTACTATTTGTTACTAATTATTACTAATTATTACTAATTATTACTAATTATTACTAATTATTACTAATTATTACTAATTATTACTAATTATTACTAATTATTAGTAATTATTACTAATTATTACTAATTTTTACTAATTATTAGTAATTATTAGTAATTATTAGTAATTATTACTAATTATTATTAATTATTTATAATTATATGTAATTATTACTAATTATTAGTAATTATATCTAATTGTTACTAATTATATCTAATTATATCTAATTATATCTAATTATTACTAATTATTACTAATTATATCTAATTATTACTAATTATATCTAATTATTACTAATTATATCTATTTATTACTAATTATATCTTTTTATTACTAATTATATCTAATTATTACTAATTATATCTAATTATTACTAATTATTATTAATTGTGACTAATTATATATAATTATATCTAATTATATCTAATTATTACTAATTATATGTAATTATTGCTAATTATATCTAATTATTTAAAATGAACACCAATTATTTATAATTATCACTAACAATATCAATTTCTTAATAAAAATAAAAATAAATAAAAATCAATTGAAATCTAATTTAATTACAACTAATAGACAACAATTAAAATTAATATAAAAAATAAAATAAATATAAAAAAATAAAATATAAATACCGTAAACTTTGATATTCTAAATATATTAGCGCCCTTCAATTGCTCTCATACAAAAAAATTTAACTAAAAAAAATTTCTTCCTCGAAACTAAAGAATGAAAAGAGAGAGAGAAGAAGATATGAGTGATTTGAGGAAAAAACGGATGATGGTATATATAGGTTAGATTAGTTGCGACAGGGTTATTTGCGACGGGAAACCCGTCGCAAATGGTGGTATTTGTGATGGGCCCCGTCACAAATACCCTTGCCCGCATTAATTATCATCGGTGGTTAAAAGGGTATTTGCAACGGGACGACATCCCATCGCAAAAAGCTATTAACCACCGCCGGGTATTTGCGACGGGTACCGTCGCAAATACTCTTGCGCGGTTTGGCGCGCAAGCCGCCCGGTTTGGCGTGCAAGTCGCGCCAAACTATTTGCGACAGGAGACGAATAACCGTCAGAAATAATAGGTTATTTGCAACGGGGAATTTTCCCCGACGGAAATAACTTCCTGGATGGGTTATTTGCGATGAGATTTATTCCCGTCACAAATAACCCATCACAAATATTGATTTTCCCCATAGTGTTAGGATCCACCCAATTCTATATCAATTTTTCTATAGATGAGATCCATTTACTTGAGGAGGAATCAATGGACATTCACCATGGGTTCTTGGACCATATAGGTCTACATTACATCATGTTTTATATATAAGAGATCCATGGACTTAAAGATGATTCCTTAGTCAATGGACATGGTTCCTAGCCTTTATAGGCATGATACATGATTATTCAGTGCATGTTATAGCTACTTGATCCTTGATATGATGGTGTAGGCCCTGACTGATGATTTACTATGTTATATAATTGTCCCTCATTTATAGACCACTCTTTATAGAATATTATTATAGAATGGAATGCATCAAATATCATTACATATCTTCTCTTATTATATCTACACGTTGTTAAAGATTATGATCACAGACTCGATTTGTTATAGAAACTATTGGTGGTGTCCTACTAATTACATTTCATACCCTATTTGGGCCAATGATTGGTACTTGGACATACTATATGATTGTAGTTAGGGACAATGGGAGTGTTTTATCCTCAGATAGACGATCCTTCTATGATAAGATATAGTATGGGAGAAAAGGACTGAGCTTATGCTTAGAATTCTATTGGATATAGATTGGGTATTTTTTAAAATTTTGTATAGAATGTTTTATATTCTTGAATCTATGATAATGTACACTTTCCCTTCTATATATCAACATGATGTGGTCAACATCATCTTTTATATGACTTTGGATATGGTTTCTACCAGTTGTTTAAGATATCTAGAAGCATTATTTATTCCATTGCTTGTTATTTATTTATTATGTATTAGTTGTTCATTTTTTTTATTTTACCACTATGACATAGTCTAATGATGAGGGTATATCCTCCCCACTATACTCCTACAGACCCTCACTGCTAGTTAGAAACCTATGACGTACGGGGAGATGTTCTTGAGACTATGTGAACGCTAGTTCATCTATTGTTATCGAGTGATCTGTGCCAGGAAATCAAAGAGTGGCATAAGAGGATTCTTTGTACTCTTTCTTACTATTTAGGTTATTAGACAGAATACTAGGAATGTGTCATAGTTTGGTAATGATACTATACATGGGAGTAGCTAAACCATGTATAGGTAAAATCCAAATTATCTGGGACATGATAATTATGTTCTTGTTCTTTCCTATTGCAGTTGTACTTGTTTCACCACTGGGTGATTCACATGATATGTGGAATTTTTTATTATTGATATGGATTCACTTTTATCCTTGGACCTATATGATAAGGAGGTATTGGACTAATTCAACATTTATTATACATAGACATATGCATGGCATGCATATTCCATGCCATGTAGATTTCATTTCCTGACTCCAAGATTATATTCCTTATCTATATATATATACCATGTTTAGGTATAGATTATGCATGATTACTTATAAACTATGTTTCTATTATTATTTCCATGTTTACCAGTATTATTTTTTTGTGATAGCATTCCTTATGTTGTTGTGTTACTAGATTGGTTATTAAAGTGTTTATATCAACCTAAATGGTAATTTTGCATATATCTTGATGGTGGCACCTTAATCAACTAGTTATGATTTTTTATCCATGGAAAATTGGTTTAATGGACTAGAATATTTACAGTTGGGATATAATTGGTGCTAATAACAATTTATAAAGTTCAGGGGCCTTAATAAATTGATAAGGGTTGATGAATAATCAAACCATCATATATGGACTTTCTTCATTCTGATGCTAAAGTTAAAAGTCTTGTTGCAGTTATGTGTAATGAAAATTACAACTCATGAAGCATAATACATTATAAATTGGGAATAGTTACTCATCTAACTAGACCGTTATATAAATAAATTAGTATGAATTATCGATTCTAGAAGATAAAATGACATGGTTACCATTAAATGGAGATTCAAATTTCAACCTAAAGGGTATTTTCCTCTATAATAGGAAATTGAAACGCTGTATAATAAGACCCATGTTAGGAAACATAGAACTAGACCCTAACCTAACCTTAGTAGTGGGTAGTGGGAAGTATCTCTTTTGATTCCATATGGTCTTATACATCACCTAGACCAGGATTTAGGATTAGGAAGAGAATTTTGACTCTTCTATAAGAAGTATTTAACCTGTCCTATTCTATTATCTATGATCTATATCATTATTATAATTTATTTGACGAGTGAGCTTGGAATTTTTAGATATATTCCACCACGAGGTCCTTGAGTTTTGTACTAGGAGGGTGGTGATGGCCATGCTCTAGATGGGTTTGGCCTTGATCCACTATTATCACCTCTAATAGTTACAATTATAACACCTATCATCATACCCATTTAGGGAATTGATGCCCAATTTTGAGAGGTATTCTTACAGGTCATGCATACAATACAGGGAGCCTCACAACCTGCCGCTTCTATGGAAGAGTTGACATGAGATTTTAAATGGCAACATCCACTCACATTTTCAAGGGATGGAGGTCCCAAGACTGTAGAATCTTGGATGGAGTCCATGCTATCTATTTTTGAGTAAATAGATATGCCTCTCAAGAGGTGGGTCAATATCATAGATTACATGTTATGTGATTCAGCAAATAGATTATGGGATGTGTTGACACATGATGATCATCATCAAGAAATGGTATGGAATGACTTCCATATATACCTATATGATTATTTATTTCTTGAGACTCTAAGAGATGATAGATCTAGAGAGTTTATAAATCTAGAGAAGGATGATTTATCAGTTATGGACTACTCCACACAATTCATAGTCCTCCAAAATTTCACACCAATCCTTATGGTGACGAGTTATCTAGGGCTAGATGATTCAAGGATGTCCTCATGCATGAAATATGATCACAGGTGAATTTTTTCCTTATGAACGCTATCACTAAGAAAAGAAATCAGACCCTCATTAATAATCATAGCATAAGATAGGTTGTGGGTGTGAGCCAGGGTAGTTCAATACCTAGACCTGGAACTTCTTTGAAAAGTGGCAGTAAGTGTCTATTGGACCTTTATTTAGGAGAAAACAGAAGTCATAACATGTTCCTGGGGATACATGCACTCTATCATTAGTGTGGTAAGAAGGGGAATATGAAGCCTCAATGCGATAGAGTCTCAGTTTAGTGTAGGTACAATAGCAAGATGGGGAAACTTTAGTGATTATATAGGACCATTCCACTTTTGTCTAGTAGAAGAGGATCTACACCAACCTCGCCTTCAGAAGAAGGATACGTATCTCCACATTAGCCAAGGAGCTGAAGAAACACCATCCATGCAGGGCAAGGAGTTGGTCGTGGCCTATAGTTCCCCAATCTTTTTTCGACCCGAATAGTGCTCAGGGAAAATTTACCATAAGGCCATAATCACACATCCTCATAGTGCAAAGGATTATTACCAGTAGCGAGGTTGTAAAGATGTGATATTGGGGATACCATAACCTATGTTGATGATAATAACAATGGTCTGTAAATAAATATATCATAGAAAAATAATGATCATAAGGACACATAACTAGTAACCTTCCATAGGGGAAGCACATACAATTGAATAATAATAATCAACAACTCAAAATATACCATTTATAGAAGAAAACATCATAATAGACCATTTGTATCTAAACATTCATACAATTTCGGTCATACATGAAATTAATCAGAAAATGTATCCAATGGAAGGCCTCATTAAATACGTATATAAGAATACTGAAACAATATAATACCCAAAAGAATAAAATATAGTTGATACAAGAACTACCATGGTCCCTTGACATCCATCCCATGAAAAAGATCTGATATGATCACTATAGTCAATCTCCAGAGCATGAAACTTTTCGGATCACATGAGCATAAAGTCTAAAAATGTCTTGAAGGGCCCATGTAGGGTGTGAGAAAAAATATCAATAGGACACCACTAATGTGTTCCTAGATTACATTAATGATAAATCATCTATATACTTAAAATAAATAAAAGAGTCACTATACAACAATATAAATAATTTTCTTCCAGTATGATCAACAGTCACAAAGAAGCCATTCATCTGATTTGGCCATCGGTAATTTCATGATATTTTAAGGATCCTTAGAAAAAATCCCAATGAATATTTTTCCGAAAAACATCCCAGGTGAACCCTCATGTTCTTCCTCTAAAAAGAATACATGACACCTTGTGACATCATTGCGTAACTAACATTCTGAAGGAAAGCCCTATCACGTACCTGTTTACTCGAACTACAGGTCTAAAGAATCCTTATCAACTCGAGGCCCGACATTCAGGTCAAAACAGTATATGTTCTCCAATAATAAACCCTATCAACTAAAAAAACAACATCCCAGGGAACAATTATATCCATCCTCCAACATAATCTTATCCCAATGTCCTCAAATAAAATGAGCCTCTGCCCCCAACCAATAGTCTCAACACTATCAACTGATGGATCCTCACCATCCAAACGTTTTCTAATTTAATGGACCTCCAAACATCACTAATGGTCAAAACAATCCTAAGATGAAATCTAATAGAGGCCTCCACCCAAATGAGTGGTTGACACCACCTTATCATCTAAGTCATATTTTTGTGAACACAACTCTAATGACACGTCACCAAATCATGATGAGAAGAAATCACCGAAAATGTACCTAAGACACATCATCTTAGAAACACATGACCCTGCGATAATGTTTCTCAATATAATTTTCAACAACATCCAACATCATAGGGGTCTTTCCAATAACTTTATGAACTCATCACCTAAATCCAATGACCATGTCATCTAACCTGTGATCAAAATTACACATAGAATCTAGGCCTACCCAACCTAACGAATGCATCTCCTCAATCTAGGAGGTCATCAACACCTCAATCCTCTATCAAAACCCATAATATTCCCTTAGAAAAATCTAAATTATCATAGACAATTCAATATAAATAAATACATATCATGGCCTAATCTGTCTAAGGTCTGAAGCTTATCACCAAGATCATACCTGTAGTATATATGGAGGAGAATTCCCATAGAAATCCCATGGGTTCAATTAATTTATTTAAGTAAATAATTTAATTTGTAGGGAATCTCTTGGAAAACCCAATAGTGCACTCAAATACAAGCACTAAAAGAATTATCTAAATAAAAGTGAACGTTAAGAATCACCTACCTCATGTTGGTAGACCTCCTATAGTTCATTATCAGCCTCTAACGCGAATCGATTTGGACGAAATTGGTGTTTTAAATGAATTACCTAAAAATAGGGAAAAATCAATCGCACAGATTTAGTATACCTTATGGATAGAACAAAGGAAAAGGGAAGAAATTGGATCCAAGGACATACCGATGTGGTTCCAACAAGATTGATGACTTGGAGAATGGAGCTCCGAAGAACAGATAAACTCAACACCTAGGGGAGGAAGAAAATGGGTTATCCCCTCTGTTTTGCATGAAAAGGACAAATAAAGTAAGAGGAAATAACATATATTTATATAGGGTAAAATTATAAATTTTACACTTTAAGGGGATGTCATGGATAGGCCACATGGTTTGGCTAATCGTGCGGCAACTATGTGGCATCCACTATCAATGTACCATGCCATGTAGGGTTGGACCACACGATTTTCCAAACAATGAAAAAACCATCCATGAACATCTATTAAAAGTTTAATAGCTTTATCATGATTGGGTTCCCCTCGTTTATTTTTTTTTCAAACTGTGCCTAGTGTATTTGGAGGGCCAAACAATTTCTCATGTTTGGCAACACAATTTTTCCAAACTATACAACCTAGTCTACATGACCTTCAAAGTTTGGGTTTTCCAACTTTGACTCACCCAAAACCATATCGAAACCTTGACGAAATTTTTTATCTTTAAAACCCATCTAGAGGAAATTCCTTGGTTCAAAGAGGCTCCCATAATTAACTTCTGTTAATCACGAATATTTTTGGTCAGACCTCCAAACTCCAAAAATTCAATCTAGTTTAGGAATTTGATCCGCTCAAAAAACTAAGACCTTAATATCTCTCCAAATTAACATATATCATCCCAAATAAAAAAATAATTACCCATATATGGTAAAAAAAACCCATATCATTCAAAAAAACCCGGTCAACCCAGTTCATAAGTCACATGTCAACTCTTGCAAGGAGCTCCCCACTTTAAGAGTTAATACCCCAGTCAAATCCTAACCCAAAAACCCAATAATTCCAATGGTCTATCAACCATCCCTAGACTCACAAGTCCTCCTATGACACATCATCACCCAAAAAACTCATCCAATGCTCAAATCAGAATCATTTCACATCGGAAACCCATCCAGTACTGCATCTCTTTAGTCGACCACCACATGACCATGTCACACATGGCACTTATGAGGCCCCACATCTCAAAAGATGCCCATAAGATGTCTTGGTGCCACACACCTCACATTGAGACCACATCACACTAATTCGTAAATGCTAATGAAAATCAAAGAAACCCATATCATGTTTATTACTAGATGACAACACACCTCAAGAAATCATGCATCACATCGATACCCATAGAAACTCCTGGTGCCACATAACTCATATACATATAATGCATCTGAGACAATTACAACCTACTAACAAAAATCCAGTCAGTCCAAAATACATCACAAGATTCACATGTACCAAAAAATAGGCATTCCTACAAAATGGTAATTCTAAAATAAATAGGTAAATAGGTCACTCCTATTGTGTAAATATGACTATTTTTGGCTAAGCAGCCTACTCCAAACATGGAATCTCAACATCATTCACTTGGATTGATGCCTGAAAACCTAAGGTCTGGACTCCCTATGGTGTCGCACCATCCAAGTACAGCTAACCTCATCACTATCCCTACCACAACCTCTATGTACAACTGAATATCGTATACAAGCTCTTGGTACCACTCTTGGTATATCTTTAGTACCCTAAGTCTACCCCGGTCCATATCTACTAGCTATATGAGAAGGATTCCTACAGAACTACTCAAGATACCTAACATGGAAGCATGATTGGATGTCCTTCTGGTGACCTATCACACTAGTTCAGAACATGTCCTAGCTTCCCATACTGGAATCACACAATTGAAGACCCACTCCTTAGTGGAATACTTGATTCTATAGCCCGAATGCCCTGCTCAAAATCCTCTCAGCCTTGGTTCATGCTATCTGAAGCATCAACACTATAATCTCTTAACACTATCAGTAGGATCTAATAGGACTGGGTTGTCAAGTTAACCTCAACTATCATCACTTGATTCGTAGTTTCAAATAATGAGGATAACCCTAAGATGTTTAACTTCACCCTTATGGTGTTCCATAAACCATCTTTGAAATTCCTCACTCTTGAGGTGTCAGTGTCCACCATACTAGGTACTAAATGAGAAATGTCCATGAACATAGTTTCATAGTCCGTGATGAAAATATCTCCTTGTTTAAGGTTAAAGAACTCTCATGCCCTCTTATCCCTCAACAACTCAAGGAGTAGGTTATCAAAGAACCTAGCCTCAAAGTTATTCTAGGCCAGTCCCTCGTGTTTTCCTACAATAACCTGCATGTCCCTCCAATGCTTTTCTGGACCTCCAAGCAAATATGTCACTAGCTACACAATCCTCTTTGGGGGTGTTTGAAGATGCTTGAAGATGGAATTCACACGATCCATCCAATTTTACACCACCAGTGGTGCACCTTTACCCTAAAATAGAGGTGGGTGCTGTGACTTGAACTCCCAAGTCAGGTATTCTAGGGAAGGATCTACTCTATAAGATCCTCATTCAATCCCCTGGATGACCCAATCCAAGATATCCTTGATATGCACATTAATCCACAGTCCAAATATTTCAAATCCAGTGGCTTCCCCACCTGTACTAGAGACTGTATCTGATCTTGTAACTATATCTCATGATCTTCCCAACCCTTCAGGGTCTCATCTTGATCCTTAGTGGTCTAAACCTATGCCCACTCTTATGACACCAAATCAACACCCTGTTAATTCTCAAATGGAACCCATCTTTGTGGAATCCTTTATAATACTAATTACATGTTCATACAAACAATATAGAATATATAAAATGAATATAGGGAATTTTGTACCATGTAGTGAAATCTCACCACCCTTGCACTCCCCTATCACAATAATGTCTCACGACATCCGACCTCTTGGCCCCTTACCTGCCCATATCAGATCAAGGTATCACATTTAAATATTGGCCTCATGGACCCTCACCTACCAACATCAGAGTCATAAATCACATATATCCCAACCTCATAGACCCTCACCAACCCACATCAGAGTGAGGAATCACATATCAATCTGAGGTGGCTTAGTAAGATTCCACCAAAGAGGCTAATCAAGAAAACACTATTTATTCTATTTTTTGACATTTCAAACAGCCTACCCCCTAACATTATCCCTTCCTACTCCTATTTGAGCTAATCCATACATATTTATACCACATATTGCCTACAAATTTCATTAGATCCCCATTTCGGGTAAAAATGAGAAGAATTACACCAAAGAGAGGATAGGCTAGAAAAAAAATACTTAGCTTCCTTTGATAAAACATTAAACAATCCATACCCTATTCGTATAATCCAGGTTCCAAATGAGAATAAAACACTTTTTATCACAACACACACACACAAATCATTCTATGTACCTATCAATAAAACAAAATAATACCTCAGTTGCTATACCAGGCCAAGGGTCCAAGATCCTCCCTTGACATACCTGGCCAAGGTTCAAATATATCATACCTTTCCATAACAATCCAAGGATCACATACCATAATATATAATAATCACACTAAATTTCACCACTTTCAGTGAAAGTTATATCAACTGTAAAAATAGAAAAATAAAACAACAATTCCCACCCATAAAAACATTGTATGTCCACTGTGAATAGGGATACATACACCAAAACATTATCTTTGTACCCAGTTTTGACCACATCCTAGTCTCTAGTATACCATATCCCAAGTAGTAGGACCCAAAAAGAGGTAAAATAAATTAGTTTGATACCAATTGTAATACGCTAACCCTTTTCCCACCAGAACAGTACACATGGATGATTTATAACTAGGACTTAAGTGTACCTCTACATATTAAAAAGACTTCCAACAAGTAGAAAGGGTGTAAAAAGGTGATAGTGGGGAGACTATACTCTATATTTATGATAATAATAATGATCTATATATAAACATAGCATAGAGAAAGAAATACTATAAGAAAAATGGACCATTAACCCTCTGTATAGGAAGTACATACAATAACAACAGTAATACCCAACAACTCAAAATATTCTATTTGTATAAGAAAACATCACAAGATACCATTTTTAGCTAAACATGCATAAAATTAAGGTCATATATGAAAATAATCAGAAAATGTCACCCATGGTTGACCTCAAAACATACATATATAAGCATGTTGATACAAAAGAAGTCCCAAAATAATAAACTCAAGATCATATAGGAACCACCATGGCCCCTTTCCATCCATCCCATGTAAAAGGTATGTCATGATCCTTAAGGTCTATCTTTAGAGCCCACACCTTTTCTTGACCACAAAAGCATAATTTCTACATGCATCTCGAAGGGTCTATGTAGGGTGTGAGAATAAATATCTATAGTCCACCACCAATGTGTTCTTATCTTACATTGATGATAAAGCAGGTTTATTATAAAAACAAATAAAAGAGGAACTTCACATCAATATAAATATTCAACTTCCCCTATTTTGAACTATCACAAGGAAGCAATTCACCTACTTCAGACATCATTGGTATCACAGAAGTGTGAGGTTTTTTAGTATAAAACCCAAGGCACCCATTGTCCAAAATCATCCCAGGTGAAATCATAGGTTCCACCAATAAAAATACCACATCAAAACATGTTCCATCCTCATATAACTAATGTCTTGAAGGCACACCCTGCCATGTACCTAGTTAATCAGACCTCATCTTAACAGAATCCCCATCAGCCCAAAGCTCGATGTATGATGAAAAAAGATATCAATTATCCAATAATAATCATTGAAGGATCAATAGTAGACATCCTAAGGAATGATGATATCAATCCTCCCACAAAATCCAGTCCCAACAGCTTCAAATATAGTGAGCCTCAGCCCAACCGATGGTATCAACACTATCAAATGATGGCTACTCACAATTAATGCAAATTTTTATGGAAATAACCTCCAAAAATCATTTATAGTCAACACCATCATATGCCAAAATCTAATGTAATCCTCTACCAGCATGAGGGGTTAGCACCACCACATCATCTAAGTCCTATCTATTTATACATGAATCCAAAGGTGTGTCAGCCAATCAAGGTGAGTGGTAATCACCAATAAAGTACCTAATTCAAATCATCTAGTCACCTCATTCCCCAGCGACTGAGTCCCTCAATCTAATGGTCAACACCATCCAATATCACATGGTTTGAGCCCATAACCTGATGAACTCATCACCTCAATCCAACAACCATGTCTCCCAACTTATAATCAATACCACACATAGAATTTGAGCCTCACACAACCTAAAAAACACACAACCTCAATCAAGGTGGTAATCACCACCTCAATCCTTGGTTCAAGCCCATCATGTTCCCACAAAACCATCACTAGCTTCATAAATAATTAAATTTAAATAAATAAACACCTTGGATAAATATACCCATTGTCCAAAGCCTCTCACTTGGATCATACCATTTTGAGACATGGAGAATCATACCCATAGGCATATAATGGGTTCAACTAACATATTTAAGTAAATAATTTAATTTATAGGGTCTCTCTCAGCCAACCCAATGGCATATTCAAAGCCTCACCCTCAAAACACAAGTGAACTCAATGATAAATATAGATATAACCTACCTCATGTTGGAATATTCATACACATTTATTGTTGACCTCTAACTCATGTTGGATTGAAATAAATAATAATTTTAAAAGATCTGCATAGAAATAGGTTAAAATAGATTGCAGTGATTTAAAACACCATATGGATAGAGAAAAATAAATGAGAAGCAAGAGGATCGAAGTCCTTCCCGATGCGGTTCCAATGAGACTGATGACTTGAATAATGGAGCTCAGACGAAGTGATCAGCTCAATACCTAGGGGAGGAATAAAAAGGGATCTCCCCTCTACTATGCTTGTGGTGGATAAATAAAAGAGAAGAAAATAACATATATGTAGGTAGGGGAAAAATAGAAAATTATCTACTTTAAGTGGAGTTCATGGTTAAGCCACATGATTTGCCTAACCGTGATGTAACCATAATGTTCCCCATATTTAGGTACCATACAAAATAAGGTTGGCCCAAAGTGTATACAAAACCATTTGCTAACCATGCGCGACCCTCTGTTAAAAGTTGTAGAGATTTTTCTTGGCTGTGTGACCCCTCTTTCATGGTTTATCGAACTGTGGCCAGTGCATCTGGTGGGATGCACAATTTCTCCTAGAAGGCTTCTCGATTTTTCCAAAACATATTCTCCAATCTACAAACCCTTCAATGTTTGGGTTATCATCCATCGACGCACCCAAAACTCTCTCAAAACCTTGATGTACTTTCAGAGATTTAAAAACCATCTAAAAGAAATGGCTCAGTTCAATGAATGTATTGAAATTAAATTCTGATAATGATGAAAAGGGTTGGTCTGACCACCAAACTCCAAAAAATATAACGTGTTGGGGAATTTGACCTACCTCAAAAACATGAGATGTTACATGGATGAGGTAGTTAGTCACCATATTTATAGCGCTAGCAGAGTGCGCCTAACCAGGGAAGCTAGGCTGTATCTTAGGGAAGAAGATTAGTCCATATATATAAATAAATAAATATATATATATATATATATATATATATATATATATATAGTGAACCTGATACCTGAGGAGGATAGTTCCTATACATATAGATTTATATGAAATTTTTTTGTAGACTCTACTCTAGTTTTTACTTTATTTAATACAGGTTCTTCCCACTCCTTTGTATATGTTGCTAATGTGGAGTACCTCGGGCTCAATATTTAGTCTTTATATGGAATAATGAGAGTTGATACTCTATTGGAAGTTTTATTGGAGATTTTACACCAGTGAAAGGAATTTACCCTTGAGGTTGGAGACTATTATTTATTTTGTGACCTCTTTCTTTTTAGGATGATAGGTTTTGAAATCATTCTCAGGATGGAATAGTAGGTTACCTATCATTCTTATTTCAATTTCTATCACTGGATGGTATCCTTTATATCACTAGAGGATGATAATTATATTCACAATGGTGAATCTGATGTTTAGGATAGTAGAGCTATACCAAAGCATCAGGGGATAGGCTGAGTGAAAATCCATATTGTTATCCTTTATATAGATGATAAGGGAAGATATCTGGTGGATTTTCCTCCTATAGTAGATCATTTTTGGGATATATTCCCTAATTAATTTTCTAGACTAACTTCATAGAGATAAATTGTTAGATTTTAATATAAATACAGTGAAAGGAGTAGCATCGATACCCATTCCACCTTATAGGATGGCTACTACTATGTTGTAAGTGTTTAAGAGGTATCTAGAGGTCTTGGATGGTGATGTCTTTATATGGTCCAACAAATCCCTTTGGGTTTCACCTATCCATTTCCTCAAGAAGTTGGATAGTACCCTTAGGATTTTCATGGATTACCATTAGTTGAACCTACTTATGGTTAAGAACCAATATCCACTACCTTGTATATATGACATCTTCAACAAGCTTTGAGAAGATATGACTTTTTCCAAGATCGATTTGAGGTTGGGATATTATTAGGTTCATGTTAGGCCACTATATATACAAATTACAACATTCTATAGTAGATATTGAGTGTATGAGTATTTGTTTATGGTTTTCGGTCTTATGAATGAACCAACAATATTCATGGATTTGTTGAACCATATTTTCCACCCGTATCTAGATTCATTTATGGAAGTCTTCATGGTTGACATCTTAGCATACTCACATACTCAACACAGACATGCCCAAAATACTGATATCATTTTTATAAAATTGACAGAGCACCATATATATTCAAATCTCATAAAATTCCAATTTTAGATCAATAAAGTTCACTTCATGGTTTACATTATCTCGGATACGTGAGTATTAGTTGACCTAGAGAATGGGTTACTGTTTCCTGGGAGCAACCCAAGAATGTCTTTGATATCTAGATTTTTTTAGGGATGGAGGTTTATTAAAGGTGATTTATATTTGATTTATCACATATTTCATCACTGATCATAGGCTAAAAAATAAAGGTGTCTTGTTTACAGGTTCTAAAGCATACAAGACAGACTTTCATGAGATAAAAGGGAGATTGAATTTAGCATTGATCCCGATTTTTACTGAGCTTGCTAGAGGATACATTTTTTATTGTGTTTCATCAGGAATCAAGCTATCAGACATCATGGTGCAGGTAGATTGGGTCATTGAATTCGATTCTCACCATTTGAGGCCTCATGAGTTCAATTACCTAACAAACAATCTTGAGATCATAGTTACGGTTCATGACTTGTATTCTTGAAGTAATTATTTACAAGGAGAGTGTTTTTTGGTCTACACAAACCAAAAAATACTCAAATATATATTTTCATAATGTGACATGAATCTCAATCAATGAACATGGGTTTAACACTAATATTAATTTGACATTGATATTTCTTATATGCATGATAAATGAAATGTTGTGGTTGATACTCAAAGCTAGATAACTCAGACACATATAGTTTAGAAGGATAGTAGAGAGTGGAAATTGATGGCATTTTTCTATAAGATGAAATTATATATCTAAGAGAATCATGGGAAATCTATTATCACAGCTTTATCCATCACCTATTTTCTTTTGGATAGACTGAAGATGAGGCACCTTACCAATTTTGACGGCCCAATCCTATAAGATAGTGCTTCCATCTGGGACCCACTACATAGATGGATCACTGATGAGGATGAGATTATATAAATTCATAGATATTTCTAGGTTCCTATAGACATTCAAGAGAAATTTATGAGAGAGTCTCATGCCTATATTTGGGTATTAAATCCTGGTCTTACTAATACGTACCATGATTTACGCCACCAATATTCGTGGACTGGCTTAAAAAGGGAGATAACTGGTTTGGTGACTTGGTGTTCCACCTATCAGCTAGTGAAGACAGAGCACTAGTGTCCAATAGGGATTTTACAGTTGTTTCCCATTCTTAATCGAAAATGGGAAAAGTTCCCTATGGATTTTGTGATGGTATTACCTAATTCACTATGAGGATATGATGCAGTATGGTTGATTGTAGATAGATTGAAAATTTTGATAACTTACTACATATCAGAGAGGTCTTCTCATTGGATGAGAAAGAAAGGATATATGTTAAATAGACGGAATGCCTTCATGGGGTTCCATATACTATCTTATTAGATGGAGATTCACATTTTACTTTGTAGTTATGTCATGGGATGTAGAAAGAACTAGGTTCACAGGTACTCCATAGTATGACCTGTCACCCATAGACTAATAGTTAGTATGAGTGTACGATACAAGTGTTAGAGGATATGCTCTACAAATGTTCCATTGATTTAGGAGGTTGTTGTGAGAACCAATCACCCCTTATTGAATTCAGTTACAATAACATCTTCTAAGAGACTACACATATGACTTCTCATGTGGATCTATATATTAGGACACACCGTTCACCGCAGTGCTGGTTAGAGGTAGAAAAGATATTGGTACTATGACCTCATCTTGATTAGGAGACTTTAGAGATAGAATAGATTAATCGGAAGAATATTGTCACGAACCGTCCCCCGGGGCATGTGCCGTGACTACCCCAAGCCCACCTTCCATAGGCCAGGGGCTGGTGACTAGCACCAAAGGCATAATTCCCAAAAAAATGGGAACACATTACCTTTATAACCTATATAAACACACAATAGAGCACAAATCTGGATAAAAAAACACTAAGTAAAACTGTATAAAAAAAGTGTGCTAAAAGTAAAAGGGGCCAGAAATACAAGCCCAATTATAAAGTTAAATAAACTGAAAGTACAACTGAAGAAAAAAAAACTGTCGCTAGGTCATCTTCAGAGGTTCCTACCTGATGGGTAGGTACAAATTACTCCTCAGAACTCTGGGTCCTTCCGTCTCATCCGTGTACTGTCACGCAATGTGTTCCACCTCTGGGTACCATACAGTCCTGGTACTCTCAGCCTCGATCTGCGTTGTCCTTCATCTGCATCCAAAACAACGAGGTGGGAGCATAGATCGTGCATGGGTGAGTATAACGATACTCAGTATGGACCCCGAGACACTCAAGGTCTCACAGAATCCAACAAGGATAAACCACAAGTATGAAATCAACAGACAACCTTACTTAGGTATATACCCTTACATATACCTAAGTTATTATGTTATCCATCTCGATCATGAGAAAAAACACAAAAGTACTGACACAAATCAAACTAGGATTTATTCTAGGGGTAAAAAAATTTCAAACCTTTAGCTGCTGGAGAACTTCTCCTCTATCGAGTATAGTGGGCCTACCGCGTCACACAGAGGCGCTTCCCACTAACCTTGGAAAGCTAAGGTACTCCTCCTGTTGAGTACTGTGGGTCTGCTGCATCACACAGAGGCGCTCCCCACCATGGTTCTACCGCCACAACCAGGTGCTACCCCTCATATCCTGCAGAGGTACTCCCCTGGTCGAGTATCATGTGTTTGCCATGTCACCAAGCGCACTCCTCCACCGTGGGTCTGTCGCCACAACTAGGCACTCCACATTGGGCCAGTCGAGTCACTCCGAGTAAAATAGTCAGCAGTCGTGAAGTCTAAGCCAACTACTAGGTTCCCGCACAAATGCTCGCTCGTCTTTTGAATATCCACTCCACAAGCTACTGTTCGATTCCCCAACTATCATGAAGTCCCACGAAGAAGTATCCCAAAGGTCCGCCATGTCATAGGGGTCCCAACGCAATAGACGACGTGTCAATCAGACGCATGGTCTGTGAGTTTTTAGCCTTTTGGTCTTAGGGATCCGGTCTTGTAAGCTATTAGCCTTGAAAGTGGGCTCTGCATGGGTATCACACGGTTTGTCAGACCGTGCGGGAAAGCCGTGCAAAGTCCATGGGTGAGACAGTAGCAACTACACGGTTGGCGCACAGTTTTTCAGAATGTGCGGGAAAGCAGTGCGAAGTCCCTGCGTGAGATAGTATCAACTGCACGGTTGGTGCATGGTTTTCTAAACCATGTGGGGTAAGCCATGTGACCACTTAAATATAGGGTTTTAAGTCTCAGGCGACTCTGGATTTCCCATTTTCCCTTATTCTTCCTCCCACTCAAGGCTCACATAGGAGTTCTAGTTTTCAGAGGTTGGGGAAACTCATTAGCTCGATTTGAAGGAAAATCGAAGTGGTTTCTTGGTGGATCGAAGGTGGTTCTCCTCTAGTAAGTCCCTCTTTTGGTGTGAGGGCTGCTGTGTGGTGGGGTTCCACCACGGCTGGCCGAATGGCCACCCATCTTCTCTGCGCGGCACAGTCACATGTCGCTCCTTCGCCTGTGGCTGTCTTGTCTAGTCATCCTCCATTCATTGCCGCAACACAAGCTACAACTCCTTGTTCACCGAGCGGCGTGGACGTACGCCGCCACTCTTGTTGTGTAGCTGGACTCTGTTTTCCATGTTCCTCCATCACAAGTAATTCATAAAAAACACAAGGGTTTGCGGAAAGGTTGGGCCATGTTTTTTGTCCCACACCATCCGCATTAGAGCGGTAGCAAGAGGTTCAGAAGAACTTGAAAGAAGAACGTCAAACCCCAACCCCTATATTGATTATTCCCAAACCCATAAAAGGATAACATCCACGGATACACTAGTTAGAGAGTTGATCTGCGTTCTTTGCTTTAGAAGGGAATAACATGAGAATATATAATCATAAGAAATAAAAACCCTTACATTGTCGGTTGTTCGTTGACGTGGCCACGAGAAGGCGGACGTCAATTCGTTATAGACGAACACATCCTACATCGAAGGAGGCTCCAAGGAAGAAATTCAAAGTCGAGGTCGTTCTTATTCATTGGAGCATTATTCATTGGGAGAGAATTATTCTTTGGGAGATAAAGTTCTTCATTGGGGACCTTTATTTTTCCCAAGCTCTCTCCTCTCCCCAGTTCCACCAAAATGAATATGCCAAGACAAAAATAATAGATTTAGTTATCTATTATTTAATTATTTTCACAAAATTCAAAAAGGTTTAAAATAATTAATTGATGTGTTCAATTAATTAATGGGTAGGATTTGGAACATTTAATGTCATGTGCATTAGCACAACAATGGAGGAGGAGGTCAAGAGGCTCTCCCTCATTTAGAAAGGGGGGTTTAGTCCCGGGTGGCCCCCACACCGTAACCACTCGAGGGAGGTTAGGTTAGGGTAGGCCTCACAAACTTAACCTTTCATGGGAGGTTATGGTCATGTGGTCCCCACACTTCAACACTCACATGGTTTGTTACAAAAAAAATATGATCTTATTTTATTTTATTATTTCTACAAAAAACCCAAAAACTAACTTTCACCCTCGACCAATTGTCGTCAAGGTTAAAGTCTCCTTAAGAGAATAACGGCGCTACGAGTTCAACAGTGTCCTCAAATTTCCATTCTGAGCACCAGTTCAAAAGTTCGAAAAACTCATTCGTACATTTACTGAACATAGCTGAAGAAAATTTCAGAAATTGATTCCGAGCACACCGGGCCTCGGAATCATGCGCCTTCAATTTTTGAAGGCTCGTAAAATTCCCATTTAATTAAAAAAAATCACATTGAAATTATGGGTCTTTACATTCTTCCCACCTCAGGGATTTATGTCCCTGTAATCTACAATTCAAACTAAGGGAACAAGTGAGGGTATTGAGGACACATCTGAGCCTGCCGCTCCCATGTGATCTCTTGGAGGTTCCCGTGCTGCCATAAAACATGTACTAGAGGTATCAAACATCCATGAAGGACCTGCTCTAGTCAATCCTCAATTTCTACTGGAACCTCCGTAATAGTCTCCCCATCGTCGACGTCCAACTCTCTATGGACGATGATGTGAAAATGGTCATGCATGAATATCCTCAGTTGGGATACGTGGAAGACATCATGCACCTGGTGCAACTGAGGTGGAAGAGCTAAGCGGTAAGCCACCTCACCAACTATACCGAGTACATGGAAAGGTCTGATGAATATCAGAGATAACTTGTCCCCTCGGCCAAATCTATGTAAATCTCATCGAGGTGAGACCCGTAGAAAGATGTGGTTGCCATCCTCGAACTCTAGAGGTCTCCATCTCCTGTCGAAATATGAATCCTTCCTGCTCCGTGCAGTCTTCATCCTCTCCTGGATGATATGTACCATCTCTATGGTAGCCTCTACCATCTCTGGTCCCACTAGTGCTAACTCCCCTAGGTCATTCCAGCACAAAGGTGATCTGTAAGGTCGCCCATATAACACCTCATAAGGTGCCATCCCTATGGTGGAGTGATATCAGTTGTTGTATGAAAAATCCACGAAAGGTAAGTGATCCTCCCAGCTGCGACCAAAGTCGAGGACACAAGCACGCGACATGTTCGCGAGGGTCTGAATGGTCCGCTCAGTCTGGCCATTTGTCTGAGGATGGAAGGTGGTTCTCAAACAAAGTTTCATCCTAAATGCTTCCTGTAACCCCATCCATAGTCGGGTAGTAAAATGTGCATCACGATCGGAGACAATCATCAAAGGTACTCCATGTATCCATGCAATCTCATACACATAGAGGAGTCCCAAGCTCTATACTGATCCCAACTCCCTAATCGGTAGGAAGTGGGCCGACTTGGTGAGTTGGTCGATGATCACCCAGATAGAGTCATTTCCCCTAGATTTATGTGAAGTATTATCACAAATTCCATGGATATCCCATCCCACTTCCACTCTGGTACATCTAAAGGATGAACCAATCCCGCTGGTACCTGATGCTCCATGTTCACTTGCTGACAAGTGAGGCATTGAGAGACAAACTCTACTATGAACTTCTTTATGCCTGGCCACCAGAGCTTTCATCAAAGATCCTGATACATCTTCTCCACTCTTGGATGTACCTATAGAGGGGATGTGTGCAACTCCCTCAAAACTTCCTCCGGAAGTGACACTGGTACCATGGTACTTCCTCTGAAGAGGATGATGTGCTCCCCACCTTCAAAAAATCCATCTGGTGCCTGACCTGTGGATATCTGAGCACATAGTGTCTCACAGTCAGTGTCCCCACGATGTGCCTCCCTGACTCACTGAAGAAGTGGGGGAGTGACTGTAAGAGACTAAAGGAATGCTTCTCCATCTCTATCCACAAAGTATATCTTTAAAGAAACCAACTACTCTATCGCCTCACCTAGACAGTTGTATACCAGATCTCATGATGAGTTCATATGCAACAACATTACCCTTTCTAGGAGTATATACTTTCTAGAAGTTATAGTTTTGGAGGAACTCGAGCCAACATCGCTATCTCAGGTTCAGGTCCTTCTGAGAGAATATATACCTGAGACTCTTGTGATTAGAGTATAGGATAAAATGATCACCCATCAGATAGTGTCACTACATCTTCAAGGCAAAGACCACTACTGCTAACTCCAGGTCATGGGTAGCATAGTTCTTCTCATGTTGTCTCAGTTGTCGAGATCCACATGTGATCACTGCTTGCTCCTTCATCATGACACATCCGAGTCTGGTCCCTAATGCGTCATAGTAGACTACGTACCCTATGCCTCCCTCTGGAAGCCCCAAGATGGGGGCACTAGTTATCCTTTTCCTCAGATCTTGAAAGCTCTTCTGGAATCTCTCCAACCACACAAAGGGTTGCCCCTTCTTCGTCAAGGATGATAGTTCTGCTGCAACTCTGGAGAAATCATGCACAAATCTCCATTAGTATCTAGCTGAACCCAGGAAACGTTGTATCTACCTCACACTCCTGGGTGGCTCCCAAGAAAGTACCACCTCAATCTTCACTAGATCCACTGAAATCCAGCCTCTGAGATGACATGTCCCAGAAAGTGAACCTCTCAGATCCAAAACTATCACTTCTAGAGCTTACCATAAAGTTGGTGCTCTCAGAGTGTGTCTAATACTACCTGCAAATGATCAGCATGCTCCTCCTCAGTAGTTGAGTAGATCATAATGTTGTCGATGAATACTTTGACAAAGAGATCAAGGTATGGCTGAAAGATCCCATTCATGAGTCCCATGAACACTTCTAGAGAATTGGTTATGCCGAATGGACTAACCAAGAACTCATAGTGGCCGTAACAACATCTGAACGCCGTTTTCTGTACATCCTCATCTCAAACTCTAAGCTAGTGAAAGCCTGATATGAGGTCTATATTCGAGAACCACCATGATCCCTTCAGCTGATCAAAGAGGTCGTCAAACCTCGAAAGTGGGTACTTGTTCTTCAACGTAACATGGTTCATGCGACGGTAGTCGACACAAAGTCTCAAGCTCCCATCTTCCTTCTTGGTGAAAAGAATTAGGGCTGCCCAAGGAGAAACACTAGGCCTGATGAATCCCTTCCCCTACAAGTCCTCTAGTTGTACTCGCAACTTGCGAAGCTCCACAGGGGCCATCCGATACGCTGGAGTAGATATTGGTGCCGTCTTAGGGTACAAGTCAATATAAAAGTCCACCTATCTACGAGGAAGTAGACCTAGGACATCGTCAGGGAAGACATCCACGTACTGGTCCACCACTAAAGGATAGCTCAGACTCTCCACATTAACTGCTCCGAGGGTAAGGCTAGCCAATAGATGAGTGATCGACTGCACCCTCCTTCGGGTAAGTCCGTCATGTGCTAAAAAGGCCCCCTTCTCGCTGGTGATGGTAAACCTGGTCCCATTCGTGCAGACACACTTCACTTTGCACCTAATACAGTCTATCTAAGCATGGACTATTGATAACCAGTCCATTCCGAAAATGACGTCGTAAGGCCTCGATGCCGCTATTAGGAGATCTCAGCCAAAGCTCTCGCCTCCCAGAGTTAGCTCGCACTAACAACCCCAGTGAGTAATCATCGAATCCACTCTTGTAGGAGTATCTAGCCATAAGTATTGAGCCAACGACTCCATCTAAATCTTTGAGCTCCGAACGAGGGCAGTGGAAATCAAAGAATGACTAGAACCTGTGTCTATAAGTACTACAACTATGGTGGAGTAGACACAGATCGTACCTCAAATAATTTTCAGAGCACCATGATCGTAGGCCTCAGCTACCTGGAGATGAGATCTCCCCTTTCCACCTTCTCCCTACGGTTGGGGTGGATCTCTTAGTGGTGGTGGTGGTATTACCTTGAATCTTCGTCCACCACCAGCTACACGACCAACTCCTCTACCATGTCTTCCTGTGCCATAAGGAACGCCTCAATCAAATCTCTGCCTTTGTCTGGGTAGTCCTTAGACCGTATGCTGATCATCTGTATGGCAGGTCGGATAGTCATGAGCCATGTGACCCTGTCCACCGCATGAGTAACACTACCCACTCCTGGCATGTATGTCTCCCCTTCGGGTGCCTCCTTCAATGGATCCTGAGTCATGCGGTAATCCACATGTAGGTATATTACTCTTAGAAATCTATGACATATTTCTGAGGCCAGCTGCATAAGACTTTTCTATGTGTCAACTAGTGGTGGATCTCACTGCAAGAGACTACTCAACAAGGAAACTATCCACTATGAGGGCTCTCTCTAACACCACCTCCTATGTCAGGATGCTGAGTGAGATCATCGGAGCATTGATCTCACACCTATTTCCCTGATCGAAGGTCTGGGATCAGAATAATGTGTCCCACACCATATCGGTGGAGTATCATGAGAGATATATGAACCTCACTGAGTACTGAGCTACATTCTTTCTACCCTGCTGCAGATGAAGTAGATCCTTTATGCGCACTGCACGAAGAGTCTCTAGGACAAACTCTGCTCGAAATAGGATCTCGAAGTCTGCCCAGAGAAGTGTCACCTCATAATGAAGCTTAAGCTTCAAGCTCCACCATCTACTTACTTCTTCCTATAGATGGATAGTGGTAAGGATCACTATGAAATCAGCTGGTGTCCCTACTAGTCGGAAAAATCTCACCACAGCCTCCAGCAAGTCCTCAACCGCCAGTGGGTCTGTCTCTCCCCTGAACCTGGGTGGACTCTGGTGCTGGAAATCATACAAAGCACTCTAGAGGCATGCATCATCTACTACTAAGGCTGGTGGCATCGGTGGCCCAATGGGGAGTGGTACCACTGCTACCTCTGCTAGAAAAGGGACCTGCACCGAGGCATCGTCGCTCGGTGGGCTATCAGTGCATACAGCTCTCAGAACACTAGCGGGTTGTCTATGTGAAGGAATCCTAAAATGAAATAGGTGTGCTATAGTTAAAATACTTATACCTGGTGAGCTGACCTGGTTAAGATGACTTAAAGAAAACTTTTGAAAAACACACACACAATCAGTTTTTTCGTGCACTGAGTCGGAAATAAGAAGTTAGGGTTCTGGTGTATGGATACGTCGGCCGACGCACTAACACTGGACTCCCTGAACTGAAAACCACACTCACTACAATTAACACTATTTCTTCATAGAAAATAAATATCATAGTTCTATGTTCTGCGGTAGAACTGACTCCTATGATACTAATTTGTCATTACCCATCCCTCGGAGCCTATACCGTGACTACCCCAAGCCCGCCCTCCATAGACTTAGGGCTGGCGACTAGAACCAAAGGTGTAATTCCCTAAAACTGGGAAGGAATTACATTTATAACCTGTATACACACACAACAGAGCAAAAATATGGATACAAACACTAAGTAAAAATGTATAACAAAAGAGTGTTTAAAGTAAAAGGGGCCATAAATATAAGCCCAACTATAAAGTAGAAGAAACTGAAAGTAAAAATGAAAAAAATAAAAATTTTCGTTGGGTTTTCCTCTAAGGTTCCTACCTGAAGGGTAGGTATAGATCACCTCCTCAGCACTCAGAATCCATCTGTCTCCTCTGTGTACCGTCATGCCATATGGTCCACCTCTGAGTACCGTCTAGTCCTAGTATTCTCAACCTCGATCAACACTGTCTGTCATGTGCATCCAAAACAATGAGGTGCAGGCATAACCCATGTAGGGATGAGTATAATGATACTTAGTAGGGACCCTGAGAACCTCAAGGTCTCATAGAATCCAACATGGATAAACCACAAGTATGAAATCAACAGATAACCTTACTTTGTTATATTCCCATACATATACCTAAGTTATTAATTAATCCATCTCGATCATGAGGAAAAACACAAAAGTACTAACTCATCTCAAACTAGGTTTTATTATAGGGGTAAAAACATTCTGAACCCTCGGCTGCTGAAGAAATCCTCCTCTATCGAGTACAGTGGGCCAACTGCATCACACAGAGGTGCTTCCCACTAACCTTGGATTGCTGAGGTACTCCTCTTGTCGAGTACCATGGGTTTTCTGCGTCACACAGAGGCGCTCCCCACCATGGGTATGCTGTCACAACCAGGCTTTCCCGCTCATAGCCGGCAGAGGTACTCCTCCTGTTGAGTACCGTGGGTCTTCCACATCACCATGTGCACTCCTCCACCATTGTTCTGCCTCCACAACCAGGAGCTCCCCACTGAGACAGTCGAGTCACTCGGAGTCAAATGGTCAGAAGTCGTCATGTCTCAACCAGCTACTAGGTTCCTGCACAAATTCTCACTCGTCTCTGGAATATCCACTCCACAAGCTACTGGTCGATGCTCCAATTGTCACGAAGTCCCACGAAGAAGTATCCCAAAGGTCCACCATGTCATAGGGTTCCCAACGCAATAGAAGGCGTGTAAATCGGATGCATGGTCTATGAGTTTTTAGCCTTTTGGTCCCGGGGACCCGATCTTGTATGATATTAGCCTTAACAGTGGTCTCTGCATGGGCAGCGCACAGTTTGTCAGACCGTGTGGGAAAGCCATGCGAAGTACCTGGGTGAGAGAGTAGTAACCGTATGGTTGAAGCACAGTTTGTTAGACCGTGTGGGAAAGCCATATGAAGTCCCTGTGTGAGACAGTAACAACTACATGGTTGGCACAGGGTTTCCAAACCGTGCGGGTTAAGTCATGCGACCACATAAAGTTAGGGTTTTATATCCCATGCCACTCGGGATTTCCCATTTTTCCTTCGTTCTTCCTCCCACTCGAGGCTCACGTGGGAGTTCCAGTTTTTAGTGGTTGGGGAAACTACTTATCTCGATTTGGAGGAAAATCGAAGGGGTTTCCTTGTGGATCAATGGCCATTCTCCTCAGGTGTGTCCCCATTTTGGCACGGGGGCCGTGGTGCGGTGGGGTGCTGCCACGACAGGCTAGATGGCCAGCCATCTACTCTGTGCGGCACGGTCGTGCGCCGCGCCTTTTCCAGCGGCAATCTCGGCGAGCTTTCCTCTATTCATCACCACGACACAAGCTGCGACTCCTTGTTCATCGAGCGGTGTGGAGGTACGCCACCACTCTTGTCGTGTGGCTGACCTCTAATTTTCATCTTCCTCCATCACAAATATTTCATAAAAAACACAAGGGTCGTCAGAGAGATTGGGCCGTGTTTTTTTGGCCCACACCCTCCACGTTAGAGTGGTAGCAAGTAGTTCACAAGAGCTTGAAAGAAGAACGCCAAACCCTAACCTCCCACATTGATTATTCCCAAACCCAAAAAGGAAAACATATGCGGATCAACCAGTTATAGAGTTTATCCTCATTATTTGATTTTGAAGTGAATAAAATTAGAATATATAATCATAATAAATAAAACCCCCTACCTTGTTCTTTGTTCATTGAGGTTGGCTCGAGAAGGCGGACATAGATTCATTGTAGACGAACATGTCCTACGTCGAAGGAGGTTCCGAGGAAGAAAGTCGAAGCTAAGGTCGTTCTTCATTGGTGGAGTGTTCTTCATTTAGAGAGCATTATTCATTGGGAGATAAGTTTATTCATTGGAGAACCTTATTTCTACCAAGATCTATTCTCTCCCTAGTTCCACCAAAATAAATATGCCAAGCCAAAATAATAGATTAAGTTATCTATTATTTAATTTTTGGCACAAAATTCAAAAAGGTTTAAAATAATTAATTGATGTTCTCAATTAATTAATATGGAGGATTTGGAACATTTAATGGCATGTGCATTGGCACAATAAAGTTTGAGGAGGTCAAGAGGCTCTCCCTCATTTAAAAATGGGGGTTTAGTCCCAGGTGGTCCCCACACCGTAACCTCTTGTGGGAGGTTAGGTTGGGGTGGGACCTACCTCCTTAAACTCTCATTGTAGGTTATGGTTAGCTGGTCCCCACATGAGTGGTTACAATAGAATAAAATAAAATATGATCTTATTTTATTTTATTATTTCCACAAAAAACCCAAAAACTAACTTTCACCCTCGACCAACTGCCATCAAGGTGAAAGTCTCCTTAAGAAAGTACCTGCACTGTGAGATAAACCGTTCCCTCAGATTTCAATTCCATGCACCAGTTCAAATGATAAAAAAACCCACTCATATGTTTACTGAATGTACCAGAACAAATCTTCATAAATTGATTCTGGGCACACCGGGCCTCGTAATCACGCGTCGTCAATTTTCACAGACTTGTAAAATTCCCATTTAATTAAAAAAAATTACATTGGAATTCTAGCTCTTTACATTCTCCCCACCTCAAGAAAAAACATTAGAGTGAGTGGGCTATGTATATTCTCATTGGGTAGGGTTATTCTCAGATGATGCTTTACCACCCTTGGAAGGGAAGCTTGAGGATGAATTGTTTGAAGGAGGGGAGGTAATAAGATCCCATCTTTTCTTTTGAGATACACATATTTTTATTTTTATTTTAAATCTTTCATTTGATCTATGTAGAGGTTCACAAGGGAATATGGAGCATTTTAGGACTATCCATGGATTTTTCATAGTCAAAATCCCAAAAATTTATAGAAAACAGGTTGCCCACATGGTTTGTTTAATCTTTTCAATTGAGGTTTCTTATTTTCTAAAAACATTACAGGGTTCTCTAGAGGTCTTTAGAGGGTCTAAAAGGATACACATGGTTTGTCAAAACCATTCACCTAGCCCACACACTTAGTTCCACATAGGAAGCATGTGCAGACTATTGGGGAATAGTTTGGCCAAACCATGTGGAAGAACCATGCACACCTTTAAAAATGGATGAAATTTCTATTTTCCCATTTCATGAATAATAATTAAACACTCATTTCTCCTCCCATTTTCATAGTATCCCACATGCTAAATCACCCATTTACTATCCTCCTTTGAATTTTGATATCTCCTTTTCTTAATCTTATAATCAAGTGTCATTTGTCGCATTGGATCTGTACTGATATGCTCATCGATCCTCTATAAATTTATTAGTTTTTCTCTCCATATGTAATTATAAATTCATTTGAGCTAATGTAACAAAATTACATGGTATTTAACCGTATCCTCGAATTATCCCATTATATCCTAATTTTATGGTCGATAACAGAGGATGAGAGTACTAACCATCTATGGTATGTGGTATATATCTTTTCCCAAAATGTTTTGGTGTTTATACACTACAACAGAATAGGGGTCTAACAGGATTTTAAACCTTCAAAAAATGATTCTATAATGGTTTTATAAAACAACCACTAATGATGGTGTTTGAATTCAAATTGCATCAGTTTTGGACATTTAGCGGCAATTTTTAGAAAGTTTCATGAAAAGTTTTTAGTGGGGGTCTAAAATTCCATTATATAAAATAATATTTAATGTTGGTTTAAACAGATGATAAAATATTTTGTACCATATATAGAGATAGTTTAAATAACGACCAATTTTTTCCCACATATTGTGGTGGTTTAAAATGCTATTATGTATTTATTTTGGAAAAATGAAAATCTACAGAATCTATATACGCATAAACTAATAAAATCATACATATTCAAAAGTTCAAACCAACTATAAGTAAACCATAAAATCCAACTCTAAATGGACTTTCAATTAAAACATAATAAAAATCAAAATCAAACTATAGAACAAACCAATTTTATATGGGAAAAAAATCTCTAACATTGATATATACACAACATGCATCATCATTCTACAAAATACACTCCATTGAACCATAATCAAGAAGCACATAATAATTTTAAAATTTAACATGTCACATATTAAAGGTCAAACATACAAAAAATATCTGAATAAATCCTACATGTATTTTATTTAGAATCCAAGTAAAATAAATTTTACAATTAATTTAAAAATGGAACCACATATTATCTTACTCATGTTAGACCCTTAGTGAAACCCTATCAAACATTCTTTATAAAACCATTTTTTGTTTTGATGTACCATTTCAAAACCCATTTTATAGATAAAATTTTTCCTATTAAATTCTAGTTAGAACCAATTAACCATTCAAAAATAATATTTAAAAAATAATATCTATTTTACTTTTAAGATCCAATATATGCCTCTAAATAATACATAAAAGGGACACTGATACTCATTCAAATAAGGCACCACCATCAAACTGTTTAGCTAGCTAGGTGGTGTATGTTCACTATTAGGCCAACATGAGAAAATCCCAATCGTATGGGTAAACTCAAATAAGACTGGAAATATGTATACAATTATAATAACGAATTCATATGAATATAAAATTACTATAAGACTAAGAGACAATAATATAATGGAAACCAACCTATAAATAGACTTTAATAGACCAACTGTAAATGGTGTCTCAATTAAAACATTACCAAAATCAAAATTAAAAAATATTAACCAAAAAATATATTATGAAATTAATAAATCCTTAATCAAATGGTCTAATTAAAAAAATAACAAAATTTGAAAATTTCAACCAACCTAGCTTTTAAATTTTTTTTGTTGATTTTTAAACCCATGATTAAGATTTTAAAAATAGAATTCCAAATAGAAAACTCTATCACTAGAAGTGATATTTATAACATAGAAAATCAGGAAACAATATATAACCATGATTAAATCATACTAGAAAATAAAATGAACCACTAACCATCATAAAACATTTAATGTATGGATAAAGATAGATATCCCCTACCTCAAATGGAAAAAACCCAACCCCACTAGCCCAAAAACAGTGTCTTACTTAATTAAATTTGTTCTAAGAAAAAGAATTCATATACCAAAGGACTTAATATTTTAATAGATTTTAAAAACTAGATACAAAAATAATTGTCACATTAAAACTTTTAAAGGAAAAAAAACATATAAACTCATTTGGAAACATATATAAAATCAAAGATTATCCTAACAAGTCATTCAAATTATACATCTTCACATCGTGGAAAAAACACAAGAAATGGGTGGCATTAGATACTAATTAAGGGTATGTATATAGTGGAATCTAATATAAACATAAATAATAACACATGATGAATAGTTAAATCACATTACATTAAAACATAATCTTGAGCAAATTATAGGAGGAATAAAAGTTGAATAAAGAATGCCATATAAATAATCACATGAGAATGAAACTTAAATGTGGATTTTATACTGGTAGAATAATCATATGGATTATAAAATAATAATATCATAATGACGAAATTTATAATACTGCACATCTGAAACATATCAATGAGGCCTCAACTAAGACATCCAAAAATAAATGATTAAGGTCTTGGACAAATCCATATCAGTTTTCTCCCATGAGACCAACCAATGAATCGAGGGGATATAGTAAGCCCTTCCCATCACTTACTATGTCTAATTAATTCCTTACATTAATAGTGTGAAACCTAAACACTATATACATATAAAATGTAAATAACTTCCCCCAATCATGAATCACAATCACTAACAATTCTGAGTAATATTGTGAATGGCATCACGATAGCACATCTACAGAAAAACTAATCATAAAACATTTAATAAACTAGGTATATGATATCATAAAATACCAATCCCAGTTAAGCATAATATTTAATAAAGGGTGTTTAAATAGATGAAGATACTGAAATAAAATCATCAAGGAATTCTTGTGCAAAATTCCCTTTTTTTCTTTAGAAATAAGAGTTATTTAGGAAAATCATTAGTATATTTCATAAAATAATATTATAAAAATGTATATCCTATAAAAGAAAAGGAAATGAGGTTGAATTTTTTTTGAGTTACAAATAATGTCTAACTGAAGTGAAAATAAGTAAAAATGGTTTTAATAATGTTTAGAAATGGGCCACTTCAGTGCCATTTAAGAGAAAATATAAGAGTCTTTGAAGCGAAAAAGGATTATATGTTTACAAAAAATCAAAAATAAACTATGTTAGTGTTTCTTGATAAATTTTTTTATTTTATAAAAATATTGGTTCCTTAAATTAGATTATTGAGTGTACTTGAGAATAGGTAAGAAATTGGGAAGTACCCTTTAATCAGGTTTTCTTATCAGGAGACATTGAAAAGGGAACCTTATAAAAAACATATTATCCCATAAAGGAAAGATGAACTAATATGTATACATGATTTTGAAACATGTAAATTGAATATATAATAATTATATGAAAATAATGAATAATTGCATTGTGGTAAAGAGAGAGAAAGTGTAACCCGAATGAAAAATGGAGGTTCAAGAAGAAATCCTTAACACTTTGTAAACAATCAAACTATATACAAAAAAACATTAATGATAATAATATAAAAAATTTAATAACATGAATATAAATTTATTCATGATATAATTCATAAAATGGCAGTATACATACACCAAACATAAGAAATAATGTTGAATAAGTATTGTATCATAGAAATAAAGGTGAGATAAGAAAACCCTTACCTTAGGTCTGAAAGTGTTCTGAACCTGTACATAACATTAAGGATAATGAGGTTAGATTAATTAATAAATTAATTTATAACATCTTAAGCATGTATTTTATTTATTATATTTTTATTAAGTTCATTTATGGCCTTTTTGATGAGTTTTAAGATTCAATTTCTTTGTTCGGGAGTGTTTCTTTCCTTGGTTTTCATGGTTTATTCATTTGTATATATGTTTGAAAGATCATGTATAATGGGAATAGTTATATAGAATTTAAATTATATGTTATTAATGAATTTATAAAATATTAAATGTACTTATATTTTATTTTTCAAGATATTAGTATCATTTATTAGATAAAACGTTAATGATAACCATTTGGATTATTTTGGAATTTTTTTGATCATCAAGCACTAGTTTTGTTTTATTAATTTATATTATGTATATATAATTGTATAGAACATTAAATAAGTTTTAATAAATTTTTTATAGTATGGTGTAACTATAAAAATGGTTTCATGACCATCCTTTAAGGTAGCATTATGAAACAAAAAATCTTCATGCGTGAAGGTGGTTAATCGACACCTAATGGAAGATTTTGACATTTTTAGAAAAAAATGGGAAGAGAATATAAATGATGGTGAATATACCATTAAGATAATAAAATTATAGTGTAAATAATATATTGGAGTCATAATTCATGTTTGGATAGAATAGTTAATCAAATGATATGAAAAGAAAAGAAATTGAAAGAAAATTAAAAGGGTGAAAGGGGATTTTACCTCTTGAATTCCTCTCATTGAGAACCTCTTTAAGGAACTTTGAAATGTGGTTTTTGTGAGACCAAAAAGAAAATTAAGTGGGGGAGAGGTTTTTGATAGTAAATGTTCAGAATATAAGAAACCATAAAGGATTCAGTGGTGTGAGAAGAATGTGTGGTGATGGATGGCATTTATAAAGAATAAGAGGGGTGTTTTCTTGATTATTTTATTCATTAGTTTATTATTTTGGATCAAGAATATTAATAGTTTAAACCTATTCACTAAATATATAAAAATAATTAAGTATAGTTCAAGATTTTGTGCTTACATCATCCATACATCATTTATGACCCAATAATTCATGTATTTGTTAAATATTATAAATTACTGTATTTCACTATTCAACAAAAATTCAACTACTTTTGAAAAATTTCAAAAATTAATCTTAACCATTTTCAATGTGTTTAATTTAAAAATTAAATCCAATTTTGAAAATAATTATGTAAATATGAGAAATTTATTTTTTAATGAAAATCATCATTTATTCAAAAATTACCTATTTAGAATTATAATTAATTTTGTATCACTTTGAAAAATTAATTAAGATCTAATAAAATTATTGTACAATCATAAAATAGAAAAACATTATTCTATGAATCTATTTTGTGAAAATAATTTTTTAAATCATTATATTAATTATAAAATTGTAAACAAACATTTAAATTTCACAGAAACACCAAAACATAATTTATCATTTCTAGTACATTTTTAACTTATTCCATGATATAAATATATCATAATTTTATTTATTAGATAATTTTTTTTATTTATACTTTAATTGGTGAGATCAAATGTAAATCATAAATAGAATTTCAATATAACCAAATTTATAGTTTTATAAAAATTGGGATTTTTTACAATTCATTGCGAAATAAATATTTTTAGAAAAATACCGAAATTTTATCCTAATCTAATTTTGAAATTAGACTTTTAAAAATGAGTTTTATTTTGTTCAATAGAATTCATAAAATTAAAAAAATTATTTTTTTAAAAAATCGCGCCATTAAAATGCGGTAAAACTGTATTTAGAAAAAAATGAAGTATTTTATTAATAAAATTATATTTATTCTTATATTACCCCTATCAAACTTATTAGTTGAATTTAACATTTTTTTATTGAATATGTAATAATGAAATTTCATTAGGAACATTCAATAATAGTGATCCTTTCAATTTATTAATATAAAATTCCATTGTGGTAATGAAAATAGTTTTTTATAAAAAAACACATCTTTTATGTTCAATTGATTTATTTAATTTTTAATTAATCAGTAACCAATGAATTCATTTTTTTAACATGTGTATGATATATTTTTATAATTTACAAAATCAATTTCATTACCTCTATTACAATGGCTAGGTTATAACTATTATAATAATAATATTTAATAATTTGTTTAACCTAAGTTGTCTATGTAATTTACACTATAAAAGAAGTTATATTAAAAATAAAGAGATACCATAAAATATTTTTTTGTTATATTCTCACCTCCTTTAATAAATTTCATCCTCAAAATTTAAAATTGAACTCAGAAAATCAATGTTTGAAACATGAAACTTCCTTTGTGGGAGACACACTTAATAAAATATGGCTAATACAACCTATTAATAAGAGGGAAATGGAAATGTGTAGGTCACCATAAAAGTAGGCATCTTAATAGGGTAAGATTATTTCAAAGTGAAAATACGGACATGGAAGAAAATATGAACATCAAGTTATGACCGGGAGTGATAAATAACACGACCATTATAATTTTAACCATCATAAAGCCTTAAATCTTTGATCAGTTAAAAGAAAGTTGATTTCTAATAAACAAAAGTAAATGGATGATGTTTTTGTTCCAAAATAATTTTCCTAGAGTTGAGGTATTATATTTATTTCTAAAGAATCACTTCAGAAAATAAAATTACTCAATCCCTTTCCATATGATAATCTCATCCTTTGATTGTGGTTTTATCTATCTTCATATCATACCTTACACATGGAAGTGATTGTTCAAGATGATTTTTTCAGACAAGAAGCACTTTTAACTAATCATGTGGTACATATGTCATTAACTCGATATTTAAATGTTTAATGAAACTAAGATTATTACCACATGTTATTGGTGAACAATAATTTACAAATTTTAACATGATCTATTCCATAAGTAGTTAATCTTAAGACACATGTAGAACATGTCCATCCACATTCAAAGAACAAAAATTTAGAAGGATGATCAGTAAATTTCGAAAATCAACTTAATATAAGATTATCCAAGTAAGGTAGATCTTAATCCCACATACAAAATATATGAATTTCTTGATCTCATTTAAAAATTTATAAAACATTCATGCTTCCAAGATTAAAATAACTGGTTTTCCTTAATTTCAATCATCTAATAATTCGAGTATAACATAAACCATTATATCACTAACCACCTTCATTGTAACAGCCCGAGATTTTATAAAAAATATTCTTTTTAATTTTATTAATGTCTTGTGTTTTACGCTACATCAAAAGGAGCTTGCACAACACACATCCTTGACTTGCCTTTCATTACACGCAATCACGACCTTCCTCGATAGCGTGTGTAGTACGCAATAACGAGTTTCATTAAACAACAATATACTATTAAAATATTATTAAAACTAGCCGTTATGAATAGTAATAACCACTTTTTGAAATTTTGTATATTTTATTTTTCAAAATGGAATTAATTTCTGGATTCTTAATATCGAAATTAGCTTAGGGTGAAATTTTGGTACTTTTCGGATAACTTTCATATTCTGATGAATAGTGAAAATTACTAGATTATAATTAAAAACAACTTTTTTAATCGAAATAATTAATAGTGATAAATCATTAAATTGAGTGGTTTTAATGTATATTTAGAATATATTTTTACAATTTAATACGATGTTGGTAATTGGATGTAATTTCACATTTAAACCAGACATAATCAAGTGTCAATCTTTTGGTAGATATTGTTTCTTAAAAACACGCTATTTGTTTTAACAGCGGGATTTAATTATAAAATTAATTAATGCAACTTCTATGTTATGAATTTGGTAAAATAGACTTCATTTTTGAATTTGGAATATGAAATATAGCTTAGGATTAAATTTTGGTATTTTTCTGAAAACATTCAATTTTTGATGAATAGTGAAACCACTAAGTGGTAGGTTAAAAACTGAATTTTGCATAAAACTTAATTTTACCGCTTCTGTGAATGGAATTTCGAAAATCCGACAGACACGGTTGATATCAGTAAGTAAAATGTGGTTCAATGAGATAAAAATAATTTTTTGGTGAATAGTAACTTTTTACTTTTTTTACCGCGGTTAATAGTAAATAAGGTAACTAAGGGTAAATATGATATTACTATTACCCTAACACATGTCCTAATTCTATTTAATAAGTGTAATTCGACCAAAAACAACCTTATGAATAAAATATGTCCATTTAGGCCCACTTGGGTTAGATTGGGACATTTATTATTAATTTATTTAAAGAAGGGTAAAAATAGTTAAAATCAAAATTTAATAAGTAAAGCATTTTTAATATGGGGTTATACATAAGATAAATTAGACTATAAATATTCATTAGAAAGATAAAAGGATTTCCTATATAATGATATTTTATTTATAATTTTTAGACATTAAATAAATTTATTTATTTATGACACAACGATGATCCAGTAATTACCCTTTTAAGGAAACGTTAACATAATTGATGTTATAAACACCAAAATAAATGTACTTTGAGACTTTTTATGAATTCCACTAATTTTCTAGGTTACTATGATATATTAGTGTTGATTTAATCAACTTTTTGGGAACATATAATTCTGTTATGACTTTCACAAAAATCATATATCAAATAGTGTCAAAATTGACACAAAAGAGTTTTTAAATCAAATATTATATTATTAATTGTTATTTTATTCCTAAAAATATAAGGTTCGGCCAAATGACTTAGATAAGGATATATGTATTAATAATAAACAATTTGGGGTTCGTTTGGCATGTTATAGTAAGTGTATTAACCATAAAGTGAAAGAAAATAAAAAGACACGGTAAAAGTTAAATTATTTAACTTAGAGTTAAATCTAATTGACATGGTTAAAATAATACTCTAAACTTGTCTAAATATTATTGGTTTATCAGATTTCGACCCATCCCCACTTTATCTTCGAAATAAGACCCTTTGGAACCATTATAAACTGATTTTGACATTAATATAAAATAATATTTTGAGGTATTCCTAAGGTGCCCCTCTCCTCCCTTATAAAAGGACACCTCCTCCCCCTCCTCCTCACACCAATTTTAGCACTCAATCTCGGCCAACCCCTGACAAAATCTCTTCTCCACTTCCCTAGAAACATCCTAGAGGTTCTGGTCTTCCTCAAAGACCAATTTTAGTGCCCTAAGAGGAGGTCTCAAAGAGGCGCTTCAAAGAAGAGGTAATTACCGTTACCAATTCTTTCATCTTTATTTCTTCTTCCAATTCTTCTTCTTAGGTTGTTTCATTATGAAGTAATAACATCATTATCACTCATATACTGATATTTTATTTTAAGTATGAAACAACCCTATTTCACCATCTATCCATCCTACGGAAAAATAAATCACCGCGCGTCCGTACGTACGGAATACCGTCTCCACGCCGTGGTGTAATCTATTTTCCACCACCACCTTACATGGATGGGTATAATGGTGTAAAGAATAAATATACATAGTTATTACAACATCATATTGATTCTGATATATTGTATAATCCACTCCAATTCAATTCAATAATTATGGAAATGATATCATCGCTCGTGCGTACGTACGGACTACTGTCTCCACGACGCGATGAGATTCATTCTTAATGATTAACCATTCATGAATGATTATAAAGTATATATAATAAGTACTAATGAAATATATGACATAATAATGATACTGGATTTATGTATATATATATATATGTAAGTCATCTACTTACTTCCATTCAAGACAATAAGGAAAGAAAAACAGCGTTCATGCGTACGTACGGACTACCGTCTCCATGAACGGTGTTTTTCATTTCATTTATCTATCTATTATATATATATATATACTGAATATATATGATATAGAAATCATATTTTATATTCTGGAAGTAAGTAAATCATGATATAAGTAATAATAATGTCAAGAACAACAAGTCAAAACACCTACGATAAATGAAACGATTTTACCCAAAACGCTTCTTTAACATGGAATTTACAAAAGAACGGGTAATATAATGTCATAAGTGAACCATATATGATATCATAACAATGAATATGATTCTGTAATAAGTCAAGGACATTATTTAAATCATTATACAGGAGGTTCGGACACATACGAAGCAAATCGGACCTAAGGTAAGGGAAATATCACAATCTCATTTTCATCGGAGATTGTTTATACTTTATTATTTAATGGGGTGTATTTTATCATCCACATCCATGTTTCATAAATATGTAATATTATTTCCATCCACCTACAATTGTTTAAATCCATTTTTACCCTTCGGTGAGTTTTTAGTAAAAGAATATGAAAGGAATCTTTTGTCGTTTTTTCGTATGAGGTACTTTTTGACTTTTCCGACAAAAGTACGAAGAATGTTTTTTTGACTTATACGGCATGAATGTATTTTTAAAACATTATTTCCAAGATTCTTCCATTACAAGTTTTCAAGTTTATTTTTAATAAACTTCTTTTAGTTTAAAATTGTATGACATGTTAAGAAAGGAAAATGTTTTTGAAGTGGAAAGGATATTTTCCTCAAGAATGGAGTTCAAGTATTTTATCAAAATTATTTTCCATCTAAGATAATAAAAGGGTTCTGTTTTTATCCCTATTATTACATAGATTTGATTATGTTGTGATGGAAATATTTTTATGAATTCCTTTATCTTATATGAATTGTTTTATGATGTCATGTTGTTTAAGAATCCCATTTTTATTACATGGGTTATGCTATGATGTATGGTTTATGATTATGTGGCACACATAAGAAAGGATTCATTATAAGATGGGTGGGACCTATATCTCCCTCCAATGCATTGGGTAAAGATTTTATATCTCATGAGATAGACAGGGATGGAACGGTAGGTTATACCGGTTCAGTGAAACAGGACTGAAACGAGGGTTACTCGATTCAGAAAGGGACTTTGTCCACTAAGATAGTCTTGGAAATGAGTCTTGACTAAAAAGAAATGATTCTCTATGATTATGTGTTAATGCCACAAAGTTTCATGTTTTAGGTTATGATTATTTTGATTACATTTCACTGCCATGATTTATCCCATGTTATGAAATTATGCTCTCTTTTGCAGGTTAAGATTTCCAAAATGTTATGTTCTTATGAAAACGATGTGATTGATATTTCTTTTGTTTACCCTTACTGATCATTTGAGCTCACCCTTTTATGTTTTCTTTTCCCCAGGATATAAAGAAAGGTTTTAGGTAAAAAAAGGGAAGATCTTTATAGGAGATGTTGAAGATCTTTCACCACGATTAGAAGATTACGTTCCGAGTTTCCAAAGACACTAAACTATTACGATCCTTGTGTGTATGTACTAAGTATTCCGCAAATGTAATGTAATGTCAATGTACTTCAAGTTTCGGGTCTCTACAGTTGGTATCAGAGGAAAGGTTTAGTCAACCTTTGGAAACTAGGATGCGAAAACATTAGTGAGATCCCTAGAGATATTTCTACGGTATGTCTAGGGATGTCCCTAAGGTTAAGTATACGTATAGTTTATAGTACTAGAACTACGCTAACGATCATAGAATTAAACCTAAGATGTTAGATATTGAAGGTACTTCCCCTTTATTATGTTGTTTTCCCTAGCATGATTTTTGCCTCTCAAACTATTCTTTTTGGGTTTTAGACGATGGCTGGAACCCGAAGGAACCGTGTTGATCAATGCAATGGACAATGCAATGATTGTCCTCCTGAACAAACAAATGTTATGGGAGATGGAGTGCAAAATCTTATTGCTATACTTACACAAGCTATGAATCATTCTGGACTTCCAAATGAGCAGAGAAGGGAACAATATTCTATTGAGTCCTTCATAAGGCAACGTCCACCTTCTTTCAGTGGGTCTTCTGATCCACTTGTTGCTGAACAATGGATCAGTACCACTGAAAAGATATTTTCAGTTCTTCAATGTTCTGAACATGATAAAGTCATCTTAACAGTATATCATTTGGAAGGTGAAGCTGATCAATGGTGGAATCTTATCAAGAATACAAGGCAAAGAGATGAAATTGAGTCCATGGAATGGGACGAGTTCAAGAACTTATTTTTCAATAAGTACTTCCCTCGTATTCTTCGAACAAAGATGGAGAAGGAGTTTCTTGAACTAAAGAAAAAAGATGATGAATCTGTTGGTATATACGAAGCAAATTTTACAAGACTTGCAAGGTATGCATCTGGCATTATCATCCAACCTGAAAGTAAAGTTGATCGATTTTTCAGTGGCTTAAAACCAAGTCTTCGAAGGGCATTAGCTATAAGAGACTTCAGTAGCTATAAAGAAATTGTGCGTTGTGCTATCAAGGTAGAAATGGAAGTTGGTGTTACATATCCATCTCATGGTTTTGACAAGAAACGAAATATGGAGTTCAAGGAGAAATCTCAGAATAATGGTGAAAAAAAAGATGAATGTTTCCTTATGCACAAAGTGTGGAAAGAAGCATGGTGGAGATTGTCTTAAAGGGACTAGAAAATGTTTTAAGTGTGGAAATGAAGGTCATCGAGCAGCTGAGTGTCGAAGTAATGGAAAAAGGGTTTCTAATGATGTGAATAAAGAAAACACTGCAGAAAACGCACCACCAACACTTCAATGCTTCAAGTGCAAGGAAATGGGGCATTATGATAATAAATGCCCTAATCCAAGGGTTAGTGATGATCAACATGAGCAACCACTGAAGGCAAAGGACAAAGGGAAGTCACATGCGATCACTATTGGCAATGTTGAATATGACAACGATGTGGTGGAATGATTAAGTGTTTATGTAATGGGATTCCAAAATAATGTTGTATCATTGAGTATTGCAATATTTATTGATGTGGTATTCAAAGTGATTGAGATATTTTTTGGAAATAAGATGATATGCGCATAATGAAGGGAAAACGAGAAAATGAAATGTTTAATAGTATTCATGAGCTCATGATTGATATACGGACTAAGTGATATCATGGTTTGAGTATATAGAATTTGAAGGATTTTGGTATCTGGAAAGTGTTAACTTTAAACTGCATTCCTGTTTTCACTAAGGTATTCAAGAGAATACATGATTAAGGACTTTGAATGTTTAGAATGTGACCAACAAGACATATCTTATGGGGATCAACGATGGTATTAAATCTCTGGTAATTGTTTTCACTATATTATGAGAGTGGACTATAGTATTATGGGTAAGCCTAAAGATTGGAATGGATTATGTTGAATAAGGATAGAAGTTTTTTTTCGATATTATTGATGGGATGTTATAGTAATATAGTTTTAGAAAAAGGACAACCTGCAGGACGGGCGACAGCCCATCGCGTCGGACAAGGCTGTGGGAATTGAACCCACAACTGAAGTGTGACTGACCTTTATCGCCTACCACTGGCCTACAGGAAGTCCCTGTTTAGTAGAAACTAGTTTTATTATATTAAGTTGTATGACATATGATGTATAAGTCCATTTTAGGAACCATATATGATTAATCTCACTATAGATCGACTTATGTATATAATTTTTTTTGCTAACCTTTTGTTTGAGACAGATGGAATGACCCGTCATTCTATCACATGATCTGCTAACACTTCACGAATAACAAATTCAACTTCATTTATTTTAGAGATGAAGTGGAAATTGTTAAAGGCACGAACAATAGTGAGATTGTACCAAAATAAAGTAAGTATTTATTCTAATTCAAATTCTTTAACATTAGGGAAACGATCTTGAAAACCAAAAATGTTGTCCTAGTGATCTTATATCTGATGAATCAGATGGTACCTTAGATCGTCACAAATTTATGGCTTTGTGATTGCTGGATTTTCCATAGCCATGTAATCTACCACTCTCCATCAGAACATGATGGTTAGATTTCTCTTCCATATCCATATTTTCACCTATGTGGAAACCCAGTGACTAGTTTATTTGGGTAACCGTTACGTTTCATACTTTTGTTTTTAAAGATTGGTTTTGATATTCCTTTTTACGATGTGGGTTTCTATTAAATAAACTTTCGAATAATAAATCATTTATAACCCCGACGAATTTCGAGGGAGAAATTCATTTTAAGGTGGGTAAAATGTAACAACCCGAGTTTTATGAAAAATATTCTTTTTAATTTTATTAATCTCTTGTGTTTTACGCTACATCAAAAGGAGCTTGCACAACACACATCCTTGACTTGCCTTGCATTACACGCAATCGCGACCTTCCTCGATAGCGTGTGTAGTACGCAATAACGAGTTTCATTAAACAACAATATGCTATTAAAATATTATTAAAACTAGCCGTTATGAATAGTAATAACCACTTTTTGAAATTTTGTATATTTTATTTTTCAAAATGGAATTAATTTCTGGATTCGTAATATCGAAATTAGCTTAGGGTGAAATTTTGGTACTTTTCGGATAACTTTCATATTCTGATGAATAGTGAAAATTACTAGATTATAATTAAATAAAACTTTTTTAATCGAAATAATTAATAGTGACAAATCATTAAATTGAGTGGTTTTAAAGTATATTTAGAATATATTTTTACAATTTAATACGATGTTGGTCATTGGATGTAATTTCACATTTAAACCAGACATAATCAAGTGTCAATCTTTTGGTAGATATTGTTTCTTAAAAACACGCTATGTGTTTTAACAGCAGGATTTAATTATAAAATTAATTAATGCAACTTCTATGTTATGAATTTGGTAAAATAGACTTCATTTTTGAATTCCGAATATGAAATATAGATTAGGATTAAATTTTGGTATTTTTCTGAAAACTTTCAATTTTTGATGAATAGTGAAACCACTAAGTGGTAGGTTAAAAACTGAATTTTGCATAAAACTTAATTTTACCGCTTCTGTGAATGGAATTTCGAAAATCCGACAGACACGGTTGATATCAGTAAGTAAAATGTGGTTCAATGAGATAAAAATAATTTTTTGGTGAATAGTAACTTTTTACTTTTTTTACAGCGGTTAATAGTAAATAGGGTAACTAAGGGTAAATATGATATTACTATTACCCTAACACATGTCCTAATTCTATTGGATAAGTGTAATTCGACCAAAAACACACTTATGAATAAAATATGACCATTTAGGCCCACTTGGGTTAGATTGGGACATTTATTATTAATTTATTTAAAGAAGGGTTAAAATAGTTAAAATCAAAATTTAATAAGTAAATCATTTTTAATATGGGGTTATACATAACATAAATTCGACTATAAATATTAATTAGAAAGATAAAAGGATTTCCTACATAATGATATTTTATTTATAATTTTTAGACATTAAATAAATTTATTTATTTATGACACAACGATGATGGAGTAATTACCCTTTTAAGGAAATGTTAACACAATTGATGTTATAAACACCAAAATAAATGTAATCTGAGACTTTTTATGAATTCCACTAATTTTCTAGGTTACTATGATATATTAGTGTTTATTTAATCAACTTTGTTCGAACATATAATACTGTTATGACTTTCAAAAAAATCATATATCAAATAGTGTCAAAATTGACACAAAATAGTTTTTAAATCAAATATTATATTATTAATTGTTATTTTATTCTTAAAAATCTAAGGTTTGGCCAAATGACTTAGATAAGGATATATGTATTAATAATAAAAAATTTAGGGTTCTTTTGGCATGTTATAGTAAGTGTATTAACCATATATTGAAAGAAAACAAAAAGACACGGTAAAAGTTAAATTATTTAACTTAGAGTTAAATCTAATTGATAAGGTTAAAATAATACCCTAAACTTGTCTAAATCTTATTGGTTTAGAGGATTTCGACCCATCCCCACTTTAGATTCTAAATAAGACCCTTTGGAACCATTATAAACCGATTTTGACATTAATATAAAATAATATTTTGAGGTATTCCTAAGGTGCCCCTCTCCTCCCTTATAAAAGGACACCTCCTCCCCCTCCTCCTCACACCAATTTGAGCACTCAAGCTCGGCCAAACCCTGCCAAAATCTCTTCTCCACTTCCCTAGAAACATCCTAGAGGTTCTGGTCTTCCACAAAGACCAATTTTAGTGCCCTAAGAGGAGGTCTCAAAGAGGCGCTTCAAAGAAGAGGTAATTACCGTTACCAATTCTTTCATCTTTATTTCTTCTTCCACTTATTCTTCTTAGGTTGTTTCATTATGAAGTAATAACATCAGTATCAATCATATACTGATATGTTATTTTAAGTATGAAACAACCCTATTTCACCATCTATCCATCCTACGGAAAAAGAAATCACCGCGCGTGCGTACGTACGGAATACCGTCTCCACGCCGTGGTGTAATCTATTTTCCACCACCACCTTCTATGGATGGGTATAATGGTGTAAAGAATAACTATACATAGTTATTAAAACATCATATTTATTCTGATATATTGTATAATCCACTCCAATTCAATTCAATAATTATGGAAATGATATCATCGCTCGTGCGTACGTACGGACTACCGTCTCCACGACGCGATGAGATTCATTCTTAATGATTAACCATTCATGAATGATTATAAAGTATATATAATAAGTAATAATGAAATATATGACATAATAATGATACTGGATTTATGTATATATATATATATGTAATTCATCTACTTACTTCCATTCAAGACAATAAGGAAAGAAAAACAGCGTTCATGCGTACGTACGAACTACCGTCTCCATGAACGGTGTTTTTCATTTCATTTATCTATCTATTATATATATATATATACTGAATATATATGATATATAAATCATATTTTATATTCTGGATGTAAGTAAATCATGATATAAGTAATAATAATGTCAATAACAACAAGTCAAAACACCAACGATAAATGAAACGATTTTACCCAAAACGCTTCTTTAACATGGAATTTACAAAAGAACAGGTAATATAATGTCATAAGTGAACCATATATGATATCATAACAATGAATATGATTCTGTAATAAGTCAATGACATTATTTAAATCATTATACAGGAGGTTCAGACACATACGAAGCAAATCAGACCTAAGGTAAGCGAAATATCACAATCTCATTTTTATCCGAGATTGTTTATACTTTAGTATTTACTGGGGTGTATTTTATCATCCACATCCATGTTTCATAAATATGTAATATTATTTCCATCCACCTACAATTGTTTAAATCCATTTTTACCCTTCGGTGAGTTTTTAGTAAAAGAATATGAAAGGAATCTTTTGTCGTTTTTTCGTACGAGGTACTTTTTGACTTTTCCGACAAAAGTACAAAGAATGTTTTTTTAACTTATACGGCATGAATGTATTTTTAAAACATTATTTCCAAGAATCTTCCATTACAAGTTTTCATGTTTATTTTTAATAAACTTCTTTTAGTTTAAAATTGTATGACATGTTAAGAAAGGAAAATGTTTTTGAAGTAGAAAGGATATTTTCCTCAAGAATGGAGTTCAAGTATTTTATCAAAATTATTTTCCATATAAGATAATAAAAGGGTTCTGTTTTTATACCTATTATTACATGGATTTGATTATGTTGTGATGGAAATATTTTTATGAATTCCTTTATCTTATATGAATTGTTTTATGATGTCATGTTGTTTAAGAATCCCATTTTTATTACATGGGTTACGCTATGATGTATGGTTTATGATTATGTGGCACACATAAGAAAGGATTCATTATAAGATGGGTGGGACCTATATCTCCCTACAATGCATTGGGTAAAGATTTTATATCTCATGAGATAGACAGGGCTGGAACGGTAGGTTATACCGGTTCCGTGAAACATGACTGAAATGAGGGTTACTCGATTCAGAAAGGGACTTTGTCCACTAAGATAGTCTTGGAAATGAGTCTTGACTAAAAAGAAATTATTCTCTATGATTATGTGTGAATGACACAAAGTTTCATGTTTTAAGTTATTATTATTGTGATTACATTTCACTGTCATGATTTATCCCATGTTATGTAATTATGCTCTCTTTTGCAGGTTAAGATTTCCAAAATGTTATGTTCTTATGAATACGATGTGATTGATATTTCTTTTGTTTACCCTTACTGAGCATTTGAGCTCACCCTTTTATGTTTTCTTTTCCCCAGGATATAAAGAAAGGTTTTAGGTAAAAAAAGGGAAGATCTTTATAGGAGATGTTGAAGATCTTTCACCACGATTAGAAGATTACGTTCCGAGTTTCCAAAGACACTAAACTATTACGATCCTTGTGTGTATGTACTAAGTATTCCGCAAATGTAATGTAATGTCAATGTACGTCAAGTTTCGGGTCTCTACATTCATGGTCACCAATACTATCCTATAAAAATCACTTTATTATTTTCTCAATCATCAGGGACATATATAGGGTTATTTTTCCAAAGTAATGTGTTTTAAAAAAAATATCACCCTACAATAGAATCACTTCTATTGAATACCAGTTTAATTAATCTCATGCTTCAAATTCCTTAAATAAGAAATACTATAGAAAAATCTTTATATATCTAATAAATATTATAAATAGTTCATTATGTATAAAATATTCAAATAGAATAACTATTGAATCCAAACATAGGAATACTAATCATTCCGCTTCAGTTGAGGTAGTAGCATAAGATTGAACATGATCCCTTTTATCCCCATGATCTATATTCCCTTGATGGTTGGGATATTCATTTTCATAGGTCCCCATCTCTTTACAACTGAATCATTGGAAAAATTATTTCTTTCCTTTTCAATCACAAGCCTAATTTATTTTCTCTCTATTATTTTAATAAACTCTCATTCCATTATAGATAGTACTAGGGTGTTTCCATCCATAATTTTCACATATGGGAAGAATTCTTTACCTTATTACATTTACCTATATTTTTCTCTTCCACCCTCTTCTTATCTTTCTACCTTTCGAAGACACAAGACATTGCGAATTATTTTTCTACCTTGATAGCATCTGATATAATGTACTCACATGATGAGAATGTTTTGGATACTTGTTCCCTACAAAAGATGGGAATAAGAACATAAATATTTTATCCTTACTAATCATTGGTTAATGTACATTAGTGAGGTTCATATTCCATAATCTTGGTGACATTTCTAAATGATAACATGCACTATAGTAGATCATATCATTATGAAATATAATGTATAATCCCATAACTTGTGAATCGCATAATCCTAAATTAAAAATTTAGGTATAACTAATTTCAAAATAATAAGTTCGGTTACATTGGGAATATTTCCAAATTTAGTTATTGGGTTATATTTCACTAATATAAGTTTTATAAATATAGTTTCCAAGGATTATAATAAACTTTCTCTGATACCAACATTAAAGACCCCAACCCTAGTAGACCATAGTCGGTGACTTAATTAATTACATTAGTAGTATGGCCAAGAATTCACTTCCCAAAAGACTGAATAGTTTAATAGACTTGGAAAACTAGATATAAACATAATTGTTACATTATAGATTTGAAAGGAAAACAACATATAAAATCCCATAGAAACACCCATAAAATCCAAGATTATCCCTACAAGTCATTAATAATATACATCTTCTCATCTTAGGGAAAACATATGAAAGGGGTGATCTCAGGTAATACAACATAATATATTATAAACATAAAAAATAAGGCATGGAGAATATATAAAATCACATGAAATTTATAAAAAATCTTGAACATATTATGGATAGAATAAAAGTTGAATAAATAATTGCCTATAAATAATCACATGTGAATGAAAATTAACCATGGTTATTACACTTGTTGAATAGTAACATTGATTATCAATTAATAATATCATAATTATGGAATGCATAATGTTTTAAATATAAAACATACCATCAAGGCCTTGACTAAGACATCTGAAAATAAATGGTTAAGGCCTCATCCAAATCAAAATCTGTTTTGTCTCATGAGACCTACCGATGCATTAATGGGATACAGCGGGCCCCAATAATCACTTAAATAGTCCAATTCAATCCTCATATGGATGGGATGAAATATAAACAACATATACATATGATATTTAAATAACTTTACCTAACTGTTATACCAAATCCCTAACCATTCTAAGTAATATAGTGAATGGTATCAAGATAGCACATCTACATCCAGATAATCATAAACCATTTAATAAAATATGGTAGGCGATATCATGAAATATCAATCCAAATTAGTCATAAGATTTATTATAGGGTGTGAAAATATATTTAGATACTCTAATAAAATAATCGAGGAATTCTTTTGCGAAATACCCTTTTTTGCTTTGGAAAAAAAGAGTTATTTTGGGAAATCATTTGTCTTATTTGTACCATCATATTACAAAAATTTATATCCCATAAAATTAAATAGAATTAAAACTAAATAATGTTTTAGCAAAAAATTGTGTCCAAATAAAGTGGAAAAAATAAAAATAGTTTTGAGGAAACTTTAGAAATTAGTCACATACGTGTGGTTTGAGAGAAAATATAAGAGTGTTTAAAGAGGATAGAGGATTAATTTTCTACATGAAAATAGAAATTAACTAAGATTATTTTTTATGATAAAAATAGTGATTTATTAAAAATATTGGTGGATTAAAATAGAGTATGGTGTGTACTTGAAAATGGGTAATAGATTGGGATGTACCATTTAACATGGATTGATTATCTGGAGGAATTGAAAAGGGAACCGTTCATATATTCTCTTGTCAATGAAAGATGAATTGATCTAGATACCTGATTTTGGAATATATAAATAGGATGTATATGAAGTATATAAAAATAATGAATAATTAAATTGGGGTAAAGAGAGAGAATGTGTAACACGAATAAAAAATGGAGGCTTGGGAAGAAACCCTTACCACTTTGCAAACAGTTGAACCATATGCCCCATAAAATTAATAATCTTCAAATAAGAAATTGAGTGTAATGAATATAAATAATTCATTATATAATAGAAAAAAAGGAATTATACATACACTACACATAATAAATAGTGGTGAATAAGGAATATCTCACCGAAATAAAGGTGAGATAAGAAAACCCTTACCATATGTTTGAAAGTGTGTGACAATTTTAATTAACATCCTTGATAATGAAATTATATTTATTATTAAATTAATTCAGAATAACTACAAATTGTTTTTGATTTGATATAATTTTATTATGTTCATTTATGGTCTGTTTTATGAGTTATAAGATTCAATTTCATCACTTGGTATTTTTTTTCCTTTTTTTTCATGAATTATTCACCAATATATATGTATGAAAATAAATATGGATGTGGCTATATCGATAGGGTATCATATTAGGATGTGGCTCATTGCTCGACATGACAATGGCCAGGTGATTGATGCTCGGTACATGGTTTTCTATGGATGTTGGAGCCCAGTTGTTGCGGAAGAATATACTCTTCTTTAAAATATTCTTCTTTATCAACATAAAGGATGGGAATATGTGGTTTTGGATTCATATTTCCTCAAATTCATTAATGATTTTCCTAAAGAAAGAGGAGGATTCACAGCTTTTTGCACTTATTTTGAGCCAAATTTTGACTATCATGGATTCCTTATCATCATTCAACTTCACCTTTATCTCACGTGGGGGTAATCATGAAGCCCGTTGAATGTTGAGATTTGGGAAGTCTTGGGGTAACTATTGTTGGTTTGATCATTTTTCTTATTTTATGTTCTCGACTGGCTCGATTGATCAGTAATATATTTCCTTTCAAAAAAAATACATTTATGAAAGATCATGTAGAATGGGAATAGTAATATAGAATTGAAAGAAAATGTTTTTAATTAACTTATAGATTATTAAATTCTACTATATATATATATATATTTATTTCCCAGATATGAGGATGATTAATTAGATAAAATGTTAATTATAACCATTTATATTGTTTTGGTATTTTTTGATCATCAAGCATTATTTTTATTTTACTAATTAATATTTTTTATATATACAAGTAACATATAATTAAATAAGTTTTATTAAATTTATTATAGTCCGGTGTAACAATAAAAATAGTTTTATGTCCTTCCTTGATGTTGGTATTATAAAAAGAAAAATCCTCAACCATGAAGGTGGTTAATCGACACATCATGGATGACATTTTCATTTTTACAACAGAAAAAGGAAGATAAATGAATTGATGATGGATATCCCATTAACATAGTAAAATTCTTGTATATATAAGATACTAGAATTATCATCCACGTTTGGATAGACAAGGTAAGTAAATGATAAGAAAATAAAATAAATTCAATGAAGACTAAGAGGATGAAAGATGATTTTACTTATTGAATTCATCCCCTTGAGATCCTCCTTAAGGAACTATGAAATGGTATTTTTATGAGACCAGAAAGACCAAAATGTGGGTGATTGGTTTGGGAGGGGGAATTTTTTGAATATAAGCAAGCCACAAGGTTTACGAGGTGTGATAATAAGGGGTGGTATTTCTAGTAGACGAGAGGGGTGTGTTTTTTTTTGATTATTTTATTCATTAGTTTTTTTTTATTTTGGATCAAGACTATAAATAGTTTGAACCTTATCACTAAATATATTATAATAATGAATTATATTTCGATATTATGGCTTTATATTAGCCATATATCATCTATGGCTCAATAATTGTTGTATTTTTCGAATACTGTAAGTAACCATATTTAACAAGTCACAAAAAAAAAGTTTTAGAAAAATCTGTAAAAAATAATCCTAAACATTTGTCAACATGTATAATTTAAAAATGAACTCCATTTTTTGAAAATAATTTTCCAAATGTGTGAAATTTTATTTATAATTAAAATAATCATTTATTCGAAAAATGCGAATTTTAAAATTATAACTGATTTTGTAATACTTTGAAAAAATACATAAAGCCTCAAAAAATTATATTATAATCATAATAAATTTTATATGAATCTATTTTGTGAAAATATATTTAATTTTAGATCATTATATTAATTATAAAATTTTAAATAATCATTTACATTTCACAGAAATTCTAATACTTAATAGATCAATTTTAATACATTTAATTACTTATTCCATGTTATAAATATATCATATTTTAATTTATGAGATACCTAAATTTAATTTATAATTTTATAGGAGAGATAAAATTCAAATCATAAATAGACTTTTAATATAAAAAAATTGACAGTTTTATAAAAATCGGGATTTTTCATAATTCACTGGAAAGTGAATATTTTCAAAAAAATACCAAAATTTCACCATAAGATATTTTTGACATTCCTCTTTTAAAAATGAAGTATATTGTTTTCAATAAAATTTATAATAGTATCAAAATTATGTTTTAAAACAATTGAGCCATTAAAAGGTGGTAACACTATATTTAGAAAAATATAGTCTTTTATGTGTAAACATGGATTTATTATTATACTAAGCCTATCAAAATTATTAGTTAAATTTAAAGAAATTTTATTGAATATGTAACATATAATTTTAATTAGGATCTTTAAATCATAGTTATTAATTCAATTTATTAATATAAAATTACATTATGGTAATGAAAATAGTTTTTAATAAATAAACACATGTTTAATGTTCAATTTATTTTTATTTTCATTTTTAATTTATCAGTAACCAAATAATTCACTTCATAAGCATATGTAAATTATATTTTAATAATTTACATAATCTCGTCCATTACTTATATTCCCCTGGATTGGTGATAATTATAATAATTATAATATTTAATCATTTGTTTAAACATGGTGTTCTATGTAATGAACACTATCTAAGAAAGTAAATTTAAATAAAGAGACATACAATAAAATATTGGGGTGTTACAACAAAGATAAACAAGGTTTTTAAACCACCATATTATTATGTTATCTAGTAACAAGTTTATTTACACATAACTATAATTGAATCAAAAGTTGATCCCCATCACTACCAGATAAACTAAGACTGACATCATCTCTGTATTCATCTCAAAATCCTACTACCAGCACCCATATAAAAATTTCATTAAAAATTAAACAGTGGTGAATATTTAAATTTAAAGTTTAAACCAATAAATATTTTTGTTCTAAATGATTATTATTTTTATTTGATTTACCTACTCACTGAAACCATCCATCGATTCAATATCATAGTGGAAACATCCAGTAATCTTCTGATATAAATCACCCATTACTTTTTGAAGAGAAACAAACTTCAAATAATACATCTATATAAACACATTAATGTTTAAAATATTATAATTTAAGTAACTAATGGAATTAAATAGTGTCATAATGTATTAAAATTACCTTCAACTGGGAATAAAATACTTCATTCTTCTAAGATTTTGAAATATTCCTTGAACTAGAAAATATAATTGGATGGGTAACTATAACAACCACCAACTGGCATAAAATAGATCCAAATAATCTTGTAACATCATCTGTGGGGACCCCATAATAATCAAATGGGACAATAATGTTCAATTTAATTAGATTGTAGACATATGAACTATTAATATTTCTATCAGTAGTAACATTGTTTCCATATTTTATAAAAAACAATTTTTATTATATAAAAAGTTTAATAAAATTATTCACATTAAAATTTGTACTTATAACCATCACCCTATAATATCCGCATAATGAAATAGAAGTGACTACATGTTTCCTCACCGTGGAGTCACCGTTTGATGAACCAACAGAATGAGTGAAATTATTCTTCCATGGAATTACTATCACTTAAATAAATAAAAATAAATTTAGAACAAATATTTTTTAAAAATTCATGTAGAAAAAAATTAAAAATGATAATAGAAACACAGTACTGAAAAACATAATATACATAGATATGATAATGATTGAATGAACATACAAAAAAAAATATAACATTTAATTTTTCAAAATTAAACAAATCATTCATAGAAATAAATTTAAATAGGATTACATATCAATATTACTAGAAATGAATATCATATAAAAACGGTGGTTGATAAGTTAATGGAATACTACACAAACAATCATTTCTTCCATAAATCATGTGGTTATCCTAATAAAACACTACTTCATATAATTTATCCACCTTTTAAATAATAATATTTTCAATATCAAGTTGGAAAAATTAGTTAGCTTCTTACTATTGATGAGATTCAATGTTAGAGGTAAAATAATCCACTTCACCACCATTATCATACAAGTATCTTTTTCTTATATGAATAACTATACTCCACACTTCATCCATGACTTCTTACATATAATATATCATAATCACTTACGATGATAAGATACATGTATGATGTTAATCATGGTAACCAACATACATAAAGAGAGATAAGTTCACAAAATTAAATTGCAAGGAACCTTTTAAATTTGAATAAAACAACTAAAAAATGACCATGGTAGTTTAATTCAATAATATCAGTCACTTTCCATAGAATCCAAATTCAGAAACTATAAATATACCACAAAAATGTGTTTTTAAACCCTCTTCCCAATTGAATTTATGAAATTTGAATCCATTCACATTATAATCATCAAACCTTCAAGCCTATTTTATAGGACCTTGAGCCAGAAACATAAAAAATTATGGTAAATCATCCCAATTATCAGTATTCAGGATCTTAAAAAGTAATATATAATATTAGATTTAATAATATATGTGTCAACATGATATCCATATTTATTAAAATATTTATTAACTTACATTATGTTCAACCATTATATGATCTCTTTATTAAAAACTTTTTTATATCTTTCTAATTTCATGTTTGACTTAGGAATGTTCCTTTTTTGTATCTCGATCTCTTAGATAAATGGATCTATAATTTCACCATTTAGTAGCACATATCTATATGCCTATAATAATTCCATTTTTTTCATTGTAATATTTGGGATCCTCCCAACTAATCAACCAATATTAGTAAAGGTTTTTGATTTCCCATGTAGTTATGATTGAGTAAATATGTCATCAACAAATCAAACTCAATTAAATTGTGTTCCAATATCATCCATGTATCTAGAACCAATGGTAAGACACTCCTTTGTCAAATATCCTTCAAAAATAGATTGTTTAGGTTGAGATATATTTTTCACGTGTGACTTCAAATGACCAAAGTATCTATGAAATTAAATAAATAAAACATAATCACGTATTTAATGAATATCTAGGAATTGTTAAATTAATATAAAAAATTGGTAAATAATATAACTCTTAACTGGATATATCCATCAATAATTTACAGAATATCCTAATTTATATTCCATGAAAAAATTCACAGTTAAATCTATTATGATGGTAAAAATTGATAGAGGAAAGACCATCTCCATTTCAAAAAGTGCCAGTCGAAATCTATCCTAATGGTTGTCTTTCTTAGCTGGTTATAGATATTTTTCCCATATTTTTTTAAGAATCTTCAAAATTATAGTAAAACTATAGTAACCTTTTTAGGTAAGAATATACATAATTCCAATGGAACTGAATTTTGTAACAATGTATATGAATCATGAATTTTCAATCCATGACATCAATGAGGCTTTAAGTTGACACACCTTGAGATGTTACTTGAATATTAATTAGATACTTCCATATGTTTTAAAATTTTAAGGAATATATCTTTATCATTATTTATCATTGTAAAAAACACCAAATCCTACATTCCATTATCATATATCCATAGATCACACATTATATTCATTATTTGTAACTCCTTCTGATCATTGACTTGGTCCTTTGATTTTCCATGCTTGTTAAATAATGTAGAGATTACATTTTCTAGAAAAATTCATCTTAATATGCATACCATCAAGAGTATGATGCAAGAAATTAAATTTCCAATATGTAATTTTGAAGAATATAATTTTATTCCTCTATTGTTGCATTCTGATTTCAATTTATGATTCACTTTGAACTCATTTCCAACTATCATTAAAATGATTGACCTTCACAAATTTTGTATCAAAATTTACTAGTTGCACTAATATTTCATAACCTATCAACAACTTTAGAGGTGGTATATGATCAATAAACCAATTGAATATTGACATGTTCAACCAAAATCTATGAGATGCATCGATAAATCATTGATGACAAAAGAAGAACCATTTTTAACTACATGGCAGTCATTTAGGATCAAAATTAAAGCTACAAATAGGAAAATAAAAACCCTTGTATGTGTCTCAAAAAGAAAATTTCCCAATTCGGGGAAAATCACAAATGGTCCACATTAGATCCACGTGCATTTTGAATACTGTTCTAAAAGATGCATCATATTTATCAACATCATTACTACATAATTCCAATAATAATTCAAATAGAGGCTACAAGTATACATCAATATCATTTTCAATATATTTTCTTCTAAGAATAATCATCAAAATGATAATATAATTTTGTTTCATACACATCCATGGAGGTAGATTTTAATGGATCAAAAAACACCTCAAAATGTTATAACTGGCACTTAATGTCCTAAATGGTTTGAATCCATCGGTAACCAATACCAATCGCATGTTACTAGGATCATATGAAAAATATTGATGTAATGGATCAAATGGATAATATGATTTTGAATCTATTGGATTTCAGATAAACCCATCATTGTTATTATATATATAATCCCACTTCAGGTGCTCAAAGGTTTTTGATGACATGCATAATCTTTGTAATCATGGTTTTAAAGGGAAGTAATGAAAAACCTTTGTGGGTCTGTTCTTTTTATTATTATTTATAGAATTATATTGGTTCATACTTCCAACATCATCCATTGAATTATATCTAGAAGATGATGATTTTTTTTCAATCCTATGTGCTTGAATCCCCTCCTGAATGAAGAATACAATTAATGGAAAAACATGTATTTTTTATAATTTAGACAATCCTTGTTAACAACTATTATCATAGGATAAAAAGACTTAGGGATCACATCTTCTAGAAAAACATCATCCAACAATTGCAATATCATGTACATCACATTATTTTGAATCCATTATAGGAATTTGATAAAGTATCACTTCAGTAGAAAGGAATGTTTTGATTATTTCATATATCCACCATTCAGATCTTGATTTCCATTATCAACTAAATCAAAAAAAATTATTTTTTCTTATCATTTAACTTCCCTCTTACATTAGTATCCACAAAATCAAGAGGTGGATCTGATGATATGTCACGATCTTGTTCTGATTCTCAATTAGTCTCAAAACATCATTTTTCAAGTTACTGTTTTTACAACCCTCAATTAGTTATTCTCAAATATTTTGATGTTGATTTTTTTTGTCTTTCAATTACAAAATCCCCATGTATATGTTTTTTATTTCATTATCTGTTGTCAACTAATTTGGGAGATCATTTTTTGGTTGACATTAGTGTTCAAACATTATGTAACATTCAATTGTTCTAAAAAACTAAATAAAACATTGAGTAGGGAATTGCTTCAATATATAGGGTTTATTAACTTTATGTATCTTCATCCATATTCTAAATTTACATTTAGTGCATGGATTTCTTATTACCCCATCAATAGATCAATTAGAAATTGTAAATTCTAAATACTCCTCCAAACACATAGTATATTGAGGTGTGTTCCTTGGTAATGTGAACCCAATTTTATCCATATATATCACAATGTTGCTACAGTTTGTTAATGAAAACTAAAACAAATAAGTATTAAAAAGTATAAAAATAGATAACTAGAAGTGAAAAAACACAAACTAAGTAGTTTTAATAAGATTCATACAAGTACTTAAAAGGTAAAAGTTAAAATGGCAAACCAATCATTCATTTTATAGCATAAAAAAGATGTAATATAAAAACCATATAATCAGTAATTTAAAATAGGAATCATGGGAGAAACACCCTAGGGTCACAATTTCTAGGGGAACCTAGTAATTTTATATCACCCTAGTTGTGGATTTAGAGTTATAACACACCTCTATCTAGAGGGGGTGTCACATAACACTCCACTAGCATTTCTAGTTACGGAGGACCTCTAATAGTCTTTGGTAGCCTATCGAAGAACCCAAGGTTTCTCGTAAGGTTTAAAAACGAAAGAAAACTGATCAAAGAATATATTTCATTAAGAATTAAATGAACAATCCCCTTTATAAAACACTTTTCAAGCCATTTCCACTAACCAAATTCATTAATTTTATGACAAACACTTTACTTTTTAAAATAGTGAATAACTAGAAAAGTAAACCTTTTATAATATCCTATTGAAAAAATTTTAAAAATAAAATCATTTGTAACTACCTTTCCAAAAAACCAATAGGTTCTTTATAATTCATTTTGTAAGTCTCTGGGAGTATTGATTTGGAAAACCAATTTCAAACATCAAATTTAAACTTTAATCTTCCCTTTATCATTATACACATATTCACACACACACACACACACACAGACCTCTCAATGCACATATTCATATATTCTCAAGTGAATGTGTACATATATAGATATAAATATATACACACTAGTACATATATGTATAACACCAAACACAACATGAAAAAGGAACACATAAATAAAAAGTGAATAACATATGGATAAAATTAGTAATCTTGATAAAATATCTCAAACAAGGAAAATTAAACCAAATAAACCTCTTAAACTTATATTCCAATAAATATAATTACATAAATAATTTCAAAAAATAATAAAATGATCTACTTTCATATAGAATTGACCATAAATATTTTATAGGAAATATATATATTTATTCATTAGGTTCAGACACAAAATACAAGAATATCTATATAAACCCACTTAGTAATCAACTATAATTTCTTAAGAACCTTGTACATGAAATATATTTATATTAATTAAAATAATTAAGATGAATAATTTGAATAAAAACCAATTTATAAATCCCCGACATGTGAGGCTTTATTAATAATAGTGAAATTGTGGAAAATCTACATGGAATCAAGAAGATGATGTGAAACCCTTAAACACACATAGAGGAGTGTATTGATATGAGATCGCAAACCCTAAAAATTGAAAACCTAAAATTATATGTGGAACTCTGGGATTGGTATTGAGTGTGAGAGGGTGAGAGGATGGGGATGGATATATTTAGTGGTTAAGGGGTGACGTCAAGGGGGATAGGATTCGGCGTAGTGAGGGGGAAGGGGTAGATGTGAGGGTTCAGTGGAGAGGGGGGTCGACGGTGAGGGATCATGATTGAGGGAGAAGGGGGTGGTGGGGAGGGCATGGGATCCAGGGAGAAGGGGGATGAGAGGTGATGGATATGGTATTGTAGTGAGGGTCATGATGGTGTGTGGGAGAAGGGGTTGACCAAAAGGGTTCGTTCTAGGCAGGATGGGGCTCAAGGGATATTGGGGGAGATGGGGGGATCTAGTAGAGAAGCTACTTTTTCATGAAATGGAAAAAAATTATTGATGGGTTTTCTGAAATCACTGCTAATTGTTTTTTATTTTTTAGGGTTGTTTAAGATATCTATGCTAAAAACCCCACCGCTAAATGCTGAATTTTGGTGTAGTGATACTTTATTTTCATTGTGTCACATGATGTACTTTCCATGAATTGATCCTTAAATTAATAAATATTTAAATTGAAAGTTAAAACCATGATTTAAATATATTATGACATCTTTATGCAAGGTTTGAGGTTATCAACCTCAACCCATACTACCCTTGATGTGGGTTTGTCTCATCATTTATGATTATTCTGCCTTAAGGATAAGCTAAGCTCAACAATTATTAATGGAAGTCTAATATAATTTGTAATGATTTGGTTAAATAACTCTAGTAGTACCTTGTCATTTTGGAATGAAATGAGTAATTAAATGTAAAATATTGGATTTATAGAATGAGATGGGTTGTCCCTTGTCTTATTAATAAATTTTTAATGGATTGGTGAAGTTCCATGGACTCTAACATAGATCTCCTTTTTTTTCACTCATATGTGACATGATTTATGAGTATAATATAATAAAATCAATTTCTGAAGGGAGTGGATGCTAACACATCCCATTGATTATTTTATAATTCATTGAATGAAATTGATTAAATGAATCGGCACTAACACAACCACCTTCCTTATAACTTGTAAGTGAGATGATTTATAAAATGATTAAGATGAAGTGAATTGTTAAAAGGGAGTATATACCAAGTTGGTCCCTTAAATCCTTATATATTGTATTGATATTGGATGACATGGTATCACACTAGTGTGCGGTATCATAGTATGGTTCTGATGATCTAATTTTAAATTTATATTGGATGCCTTGGGTTGTTACTTTAGATCTGACTTACTTATACCACCTTGACATTCTCCTTGGGCTCCACCCAAGCATATACTGAGTTTTCTATGGATTAACTCCATGGACTCAAGGAGGATACTAGGACCATAGTCCCTAGGTTCTTGGACTATGTATTTCTACATTACATAAAATTTTCTATGGATGATCTCCATGGAATTGAAGGGGACACCTTGGTCAAGGGACTTGGGTTTTGGCCCTTATAGTTATGGTACATGATTATTCAATGTATGCCTTAGCTACTTGATCATTGATATTATAGTGTAGGTCATGGCTGATCCATTAATATGTTATATAGTTATACATCATTTGTAGGTTCTTTTAACAACACATTCTTATATAATAGAATGCATCACTTGTCATTAAAACATTTCTCCTATTATATATACTCACTATTACATATTACGAGCATGGATTTGATTTATTATAAAAATCTTTGGTGGTGGACTAGAGAGTATATCTCACACCCTGTTTGGGAATCCTATTAGTAACTGAACATACCTTATGAGTGAAGGTAGGGATAAATGGATGGTTTCGTCCTTATAAACATGATTATTCTATTCAAGGATGGATTATAGGAGAAGAGGACCGAGCCTATACTTGTGATGTTATCCTTGATTACTTTTTCCATTTGTATACTTTTATAGGATGTTTTATTTTTCAGCATAATTGTTCCCCTACACATTCAATTTTATATATTACCATGAGATGGTCCAAAATCATCTTTTATATGTCATTGGATATGGTTTATACCAGTTATTTATGATATCTAGACGGTTTACTTATTCCATTGCATGTTATTTATTTATTAGGCTTCCACTGTTCCTTTTTTTATGTAACCACTATAACACACTCTGATCGTGAAGGTATAGTATCCATTCCATACTCTTGTAGACTATCATTACTTTTCAAAATCCTTTGGAGTATGGAGAGATATTCTTGAGGTCATGTGGACTCTAGTTCATCTACTCATATCGAGTGAATTGGGTGGGGACATCACATTGTAAATGAATGTTGAGTAGGTAAGATGGAAATGCACTAATAGAAGAATCTATTCATATTTAGGATGAGTTGGGAAGAGATATTATGAAATGGGATAATGTGTGTAATAGATCTAGTGAGCTTCAAACCACATATACAATTTCATCTTAGAGAATATGGGTATACATCGGGAATTGTACCAGGACTTTGAGAGAAATACATATTGTTCTTAGTTTTTGCACAAACATTTGGTTCACATACTTTTCATTTGGTTTCTTGCTGATGAGGGAAGGTGATAATGCTGATTCTTTTTCACGTGTGTGTTTGGGTATGGTATGTTGGGAATTGTTTGGGAAAATTTGTGGGAGTTCAAGTTCAAGGTTCCATTGGGATTCTCATTGGTGAATGTGATAAGCATTAAAGATTAGTGGAGGTGAGATGAAATTTAAAATGCAGAGCACCAAAGCTATGGTGTGTAATTTGATGATGACCTAGTCAGTGTCTAAGGTGTATGGGATTAGGTAAGAACCATATTTTTGTTTTATTTTTAACAATGCGTGTTGGATTGTGTTTTGGAAAATTATGATCCTTGAGTTGGGGATGGTTCTTTGGTTGTCTTTTTTGATTTTAGAAGCTAAACAAGTCCATTTTATATAATTTATGATTGATGAAGGTTGGGTAAGGTGGATGGATGAACATAGAGACTTCTTGAGGATGATAAGTATTATGGTGGGGAGGTTGTAAGATCCTTACACATCAATGAGGCATGTCTCTATGTTTATTTTTGTTTATAACTCTTTATAATGGTTCATATAATTCCCTATGAGAATGGGGATTGTACCAAGAGTGGCATAAGGTTTTTGTACATGGTAAATAGGGAGGAATGGCCATTATTTGTATGGTTCATGGTCAAAAAACTATATAAGGGGGTCCCATGAGACTATGCAGCATGAGCCCCTTGGGCAGATGTGACCACATGGAAAACACAAAATTTGTCTAACAATGTGGGTGGCCTAGAAAAACAATGAAATAGGGTTTATTATTGGATAGAGAAGACCAAATGGTCATCTTATAGTTAGTAAAAACTTTCATCCTAACCATGTGCCTCATTAAAAGTTGAATTTTACCTTTTTCTCCTCCTGAGAATATATCAAATTCATCCTATTTTCACCACCATTCTTCATATAGTTACCTAAGGTGTGAAACGTTTCCTTAAAATCCTTCTAGGGATGGTAATACTTCAAATATAGGGTATTCGGAGTGCTATTGGTTTCAATTTGAATCCAAAAGTTAATCTCCAATATCATTTTATTCTATTTTATATAAGAGGGTTTTCTTGGGTTTTCTCTTCTTTTGAAGCTCATGAGACATTTCTCTAGAGAGTTATTAACCTTTGTGATTGAGTCCATTCTAGTTTGAATCTTGGGATATGGTTGGATGAGTGGTTTTCAATGATCATGAGGTAGGTGGTCTATAATATTTTACCCTTAATCTTGTGATTTAACTTTTGTATGTGGTAGTTCTAATGAACGTTCATGATGTGTTTTGTGTGTCCTTGACTAAGAAAAGTAGTTTGGGCCTTAAATTGATGTGTAAAACCCCTCATGGAACCTGTTGGGTCTATTGATGATTGTGAAAAGGCCTAGGGATACCCAATGGGATATGAAAATCTCTTGAAAGTGGTTTAAAAAATTTAAATGTTTAGATAGAGAATTTATGAGAGTAAATAAGTTGTAATTATTAATCAGTATGTTGTAATAGTTAAAGGTCTACTTAGTATAATTTAGGGATAAATTTTTATGAAATATTAATAGTTTTAATTGAAATATTTTATATACTAAGATTTTGTTAAATGCCTAGGAGTCTTTTTAATATTGTTTAAATGGAATGCTTTGGATATCTATTCAATTTTGGGATTCAATTAATGAAAATGATATTTTAATGTGGATAATGTTTTAAGATGAGGTGTTTAACTCAAGGTGTTTCTAAAGGGGGAATTAAATATATTTCAAATATTTATTTAAAGGGTGTGTCGTTGCCCATTTTGTGAAAACAACATGATATCTATTTTGATGGTTTCAAAATAATTCAAGGTCTTGGGATTTGTTTGAATTTTAAAGAGTAGGACCCATTCTTTAAAGGGATACTCTGAGTTGTTTTAAATTATTATCTAGGTTTAGTGTTTTATGCCATGTGATAAGAGGTTTACTTTTACCTTGTAATGTTTTGGTGCTAAAATCTACTATAGAAATATTAAATAATGGGTGTGATAAGAAGGTGCACAATTGTTGTCTTAATTTGTTAAAAAGGTTAATTATGATGAACATTGAACAATGGGTCATGATGGAATGTTTTAGGGATGATGGACTTGTAATTCCACATCCTATAAATGGAAAATGTTAAACATGAAAATACAAACCCATGGGTAATGTTATTGGACATCACACTATTTTTTTTGTATTTAAGACGGATCTACCTGGCGTTCAACATCTTGAATTTTATATTATAGACATAACATTTAGTGTTTTTGGATAGGGTGTTGGCATGGTGATTTTAGAAAAAAGAGAATGTGATATGTCCCTAGTAATTAGAAAAATTATCTTTGGCACCAATAATTGAAAGGATTAATAAATTCCCTCTTTTTATTTAGAATTTGAAACTCCTATGTTTTATGATTTAGTTCTCCAACGTGGCTGAGTATGTTTGGTTGGTTGGGTAACATGATGGAATACAAGAGTCCAAATGGATAATTAATAAATATTTATTAGTAAATGTTATCCATTTATTTTCCTTTTTTACATTATCATTTGGTTATATACATAAACTACTATTTAGATTAGTTATTTCATTAGACAGTATTGGTGGTGAATTACTAAGTTATAGTCTCAAACTGATTGGGCCGCCATCACACTTTTTTACCTGAGAAGACATGTGTTATTTCATGGTTCATGTTCATGATAGGGAGTTGAAATTTTGTTAAAGTGTGGGCTGATAAGTTAGATAATGGGATTCCAAGACCTTGTTTGGACTCATTACCAAGTCAGAGTTTTTCATTGTTTCAATTTTTGGGATTTTCCTTATATGAGTGCATGACATGTAGAGTATACATTTAATTGTTATATCATGTTTCACTTACATTATTGTTTGAACATTACATATGTTTTCCATTTTATGATTCTACTGAATTATAATTATTTTTATTATTATTTATACTATGGTGATACTTTGATAAAGAGGATATAGTATATCTAATTTCCTCTTTAGAGCCTCAACATCATTCTGTAGCCTCTGGTATATGGGGAGATGCACATGAGGTCACATAATGAACTGGATTGGGGAACCCGTTTAGTGGACCCAAAACTTGGTTGATACATTGGCAATGAACCTTAATGAAATATATGATTTTATTAACTTATGTGAATGTAAAAAACCTATTTCTTATACTTATGACACTTTTTCTAGGGATCACAATTAATTATTGATGATTCCACATTATTATATCTTATGTCTAGTGATTGATAAAAACTTTTTCATGTTTCCTAATTTTTATATTTGAATTGATGGGTATAATTTTTTAATTTTTTTTCTAATGTTATCATACCTTTATTCTTATATTATTCTCACTTATGAGAATTTATTGGTATCTTCTATTTTTACCCTTACTAACACTACTAAAAAAAATGGTCAAGGGAAGCACACACTTATATCAGTGCGAAGAAAAACCGCTGATAAAGGATACCACGTATCAGCGCTAAAATATTAGTGCTGATAAAGGAGTTCTTTATCAGTGATTTTATAGCGCTGATATATGCCCTCTTTATCAGCGCTACAGTTTCAGCGCTGATACAAGGAGTCTTTATCAGCACTTTTCTAGCGCTGATAAAGAGACCATATATCAGCGCTAGAAAAGCACTGATAAAGAACTCCTTTATTAGTGCTAAAATTTTAGTGCTAATACAGGGTAACTTTTGTCAGCGCTAAAATAGCACTGATAAAAAGAACCTTTATCAGCGCTAGAAAGGTGCTAATAAAGACACCCTGTATCGGTGGTAAAATTTTAGTGCTGATACAGTAAGGATTTATCAGTGCTTTTTTAGCGATGATAAAACCTTAGTGCATTTTTTTATAAAGTCGGTTGCACAGTGCCCTCGTTTTATCATGACCTAAAGCTCTCACGGTACTGGAACTCTGTGAATCCCCTCTGCCACCCGCTGAGATCACGTTTCCGGACCTCTTCCACCCTCGCTACTCATTTCCAGACCTCCGCTTCCCGCTGAGTTAACATTGCCAGACCTCCTCCGCCCTCGAGATTCAGTTTTCCGGACCTCCGCCGCCCGCAATGCTTTCAAGCTTCAGTTTGCATGACCTCCTTTAAGGCATGTTTTCCAAATCTTTTTTCAATATTGTTCTCCTCTCCCATTTGTATATCATTTTTTTAACATTCTTTTTTATTCTATGGGTGAGTATTATGGATTGACCGATTGAAGAAAATGGACCATACTTTATGGAAAATGATGTAAAGGGGACGATTCACATGTGTTTACTAATTTTCATTATATTTCTCAAGAACATGGTGCTTGATTACTTTTATTGTTGAAAATCATCATTGTTTTTTGGTGGGGTTGTTTGAGATGTTTTTTATTAGTTTAGTTGTGATAGATTCCATTAGAGGAAAATGTGAGATGGTTGAAAAAACCCTATACCACATAGAGTCATATTTTTTGTGAATCCAAAAATACACTCATTAGGCTATATCACCTTTTAGTTAGACCAATAATGTCTTATCACACATATTTACAATACTAACTTTCACTTTGTATCATTCGAGAAATCATCTATACAACTTGATGTTAAACTATATCAATTATTTATTATTTGAAGTACATTTCACATGGTTGTGATAAATACCCTCGGTGCATTCACTATATCAATTATTTATTATTAGAAGTACATTGCACATGTGTTTCTATACTATATCTTCTTTTTGGGGTTCATGTGTTTCATGAATTCATATTTTATCCATTTAAAGTTGGTTAGACATGTTTTGATCATTTTGAAGCACAAAATAACCCTATTAATGAAAATAATATATGGAATGGATGGTATCTTGTTGTGAATTAACCTTTTTCATTGAAATAAATTAGGTTTCCTTCTATACAACATGAAAGACACTAACTTATTCTAAAATACCAAGTTTTTTCATCTTGTTTGGGGTATTTTGATTCATTCCCCCCTTTTGGTTTCCATTTCTTCTTGGCATGATCATCAGGAATGGTTTCACTTCCACCAGCAGTGAGTATTTAGGCATGATGAATAAATACTAATGGTTCGGCTCTGTTATTATCCATTTTTATAAGGAAGTGGTTCTCTTCTACTGTATTTGTAAGTCTCGTTTTGTGTACTTGAACCATAAATACTAATATTTGAGATTCAAATAGGATGGAGATGAATAAATATTGGATGGATGCTAATCGTTTAACAATAGAGTACGAGAATGGAGTGAAAGAGTTTATCAAGTTTGAAAAGGATCACGCAAAGGATCCTTCTCAAATCATTTTTCCGTGTTTACGTTGTTGTTATTCTAGAATACTTACTCCGGAGGAGTTGGAAGAACATTTTATATGTCATGGAATAGATCAGAGTTATAAATGTTGGAATAAACACGGAGAGAAAGCGAATGTAGCCACTGGCTGGGATAAAACTGCATTTTATGGATCGTCAAATATGAATACAAATATGGATAATGAAGAAGACCTTATGGAGGATGTGATTATAGATGTCAATGATGATGAAGATCGTATTGATGAAATGAAAAAGACAATTCAAGATGAACTCCATGATTTCCCAAAATTGTTTGAGAAGTTAAAGAGTTGTGCAAAGACGCCATTGTATGCTGCTTTCACTAGGTATAAAACATTGTAAGATATACTGAAGTTGTATAAATTGAAAGCAAGAAACGGATGGAGTGATGTTAGTTTAACGAAACTACTTGCTCTCTTTAATGACATGCTCCCGGAAGATAATGAGCTCCCAATCCGGACATATAAAGCTAGAAAAATGCTACACTCGATGGGAATGATTTCTGAAAGAATACATGCCTGTCTGAAAAACTTTATGTTGTTTCACAAAGAGAAAAAATCACTTACAGAATGCCCAAAGTGTGGTGATTCTTGATACAAGAAAGATAAATCCAATCCTATGAAAGTTTTATGGTACTTTCCAATAATTCCAAGGTTTAGGCGTCTATATGGAAGTAAAGAAACTGCAAGACAATTATCGTGGAATGTAGATAAAAGAAATAAAGATGGGTTATTATGTCATCCGACAGAATCTCCTCAATGGAAGAAAATTGATCACGAGTATCCTGAATTTGGAAAAGAGCCGAGAAACCTTCATCTTGCGTTATCTATATATGGAGTGAATCCTTTTGGTTTTCAAACCAGCACTCATAGTACATGGCCTGTTATGTTGGTAAATTATAACTTGCCACCCTGGTTATGCATGAAGCAGAAATTCATCATGTTATCTATGCTTATATTAGGACCAAAATAACTAGGTAATGATATTGATGTTTATCTTGCACCTTTGATCGAGGATTTGAAGTTATTGTGGGAATCAGGTGTAATGTTGTATGATGCTTATAAATGTGAATAATTCACGTTGAGAGTGATGTTGTATGGGAAAATAAATTATTTCCCTGCTTATGGAAATTTGTCAGGCTATAGCATTAAAGGAACTCAAGGGTGTCCCATGTGCGAAGAAGATACAGAATCAATTAGGTTGAAACATTCATCGAAATCTGTGTTTCTAGGACATCGTAGATTTCTACCTCATCGGCATAAGTACCGATCTTGGACGAAATCATTCAATGCAAGTTCAGAAAAACGTGCAACACCATCTCCACTAACAGGTGATCAGCTGTTTGAGAAAGTAAAAGATCTGAACACTATTTTTGGTAAACCATTTTTGAAAAACCTTACGAAAATCGGTTGAAAAAATAGATCAGTTTTTTTTGAATTACCGTACTGGAATTGTTTGTACGTCAGAAATTTTCTTAATGTGATGCATGTGGAAAAAATATATGTGACAGTGTTATCGAAACATTGCTAAATTTCCCTGGAAAAACAAAAGATGGAATTAAGGAAAGGTTGGACATGGTTGACATGGGAATACGAGAAGAGTTGGCTCCCGTGAAGGGTGAAAATCGAATGTTTCTTCCTCCAACTGCTTATACTCTTTCTAGGGCAGAGAGATATCAGTTTTTCAACTTTTTCAATGATTTAAAGGTTCCCGAGGGGTACTCATCAAATATCATGAACATTGTTTCAATGAATGATTTGAAGTTAAAAGGTTTGAAATCACATGATTTCCATGTTTTTATGCAAGATCTAATTCCTATAGCTTTACGTTGCATTTTTCCCAAGAATGTTCATTATACGTTAACCAAACTTTGCTTCTTTTTCAAAGCTACAAGTAGCAAAGTTTTAGACCCGGGGAAATTTCCAGCTATGGAAAAAGAAATTTTCATCATATTATGTGAATTAGAAATGTTCTTCCCGCCAACATTCTTTGATATGATGGTTCATTTGAGGATTCACTTGGTGAGAGATATTTGACTTTGTGGTCCTGTGCACTACAGATGGATGTATCGTATTGAATGGTATATAAATATTTTGAATGGTTATGTCAAAAATCAAAGTCAGCCAGAGGGTTGTATAGTGGAGTGATATATTGTAGAGAAAGCCATTGAATTTTGTACTGAATACCTATCTGATGTGGAAAGAATTGGTCTCCCAAAATCTCATTACACTAGACGCATTGAGGGTGAGGGAATTTCTAGAAGAGAAGTTGTGATAATCAGTATTACAGATCGGGAGTAGGCTCATATTTATGTTTTGCATAACAATTGGGAGGTTTCTCCATATATTAAAACTCACAAAGAAATTCTTAGGCAATTGAATCCATCGAGGGCTGAAAAATGGTTATCAGATACACATAATCACCAGTTTATAGGATTATTTCAGGACCATATTTTTAAGCAGATGGATGAAAATCCGAATTCAATTTCAAAACGTCTTCGATGGCTAGCCGCTGGACCAAGTGTGTATGTGTTATCTTACAGTGGTTATGTAATTAAGGGTTATATATTCTATACATATGAACATAGTGAAGATAGTACCATGAAAAATAGTGGAGTTACACTAGTGGCTGAAGGGATGCATGTTTCTGGTAGTAAGGACATAAATCCAATTTATGAAAATATGTCATACTTTGGCATTATCAAACTAATATTGGAGTCGTATTATACGACATTCCAACTGCCAATTTTTCAATGCAAATGGATTGATAACAACAGTGGTTTTAAAATAGATGAATGGGGATTTGTGAAAGTTGATTTTAGTAAAGAAGGGTACAAAGAAGAACAGTTTATAATGGAATCACAAGCAGTACAATTTTTTTATGTTCCAAATCCCGCAAACCGAAAGTGGTCGATTGTTCTCTTATCGTCCAAAACTACTGAAGGTTCTGATGAAAATTCAGTTGAGGAAGATCCTTTTAGTGGTACTTCGCAATCATTTCGGAGTGGTCACAATGCAGATGATGTTTTGTATGTTAGAGGAGACCATAATGAATGGATTTGGATAGTCGATAGAGGTGTCCCTTCAACCTTTGAAAAAAAGAAAGAGAGTTCAGTAAACAGGTTATATTTTATTTGTAATATAGATCTTGTTATCTCATGTTATTATCTTATCATTACTGAATTTATTTAATCTGAATTAACTGTTCAACCACTTTTGCAGATAATGACTTCTGCACATTCTGATGCTCCTAACCTTAAGGCTGAACAATTTTCTCAAGAAGCTGCTGTTGCGGCTGCTGCTACTCTTGTAGCTCATGCTGCTACTGTTGTTGCTCCTCCTGTTGCTCCTGCTGCTCCTGCAGCTCATGCTGCTGCTGCTGTTGCTCCTACTGCAGCTCCGGTTGCTCCTGCTACTCCTCCTACTACGGATCCTGCTGCTGCTACTGCTCCTGCTGCTCCTACTGCTGCGACTCCTGCTGCTCTTATTGTTGAGGTAAAACAACCATCAACACATGTCATTGATACCATTCTAGATGAACATATATATGATGTTGATATCGATGAAATGGTTGGGAATGAAGGACCAGCGTCGTAGAAATCACAGGTGCATTGTAGTTTGACGATGTTAGCCAAAATTCTTAAGGCAAAAAGCAAAAGAATCAAATTTTAAGTCGGATGGAATACACGAGGCTAACATGTGAATCCCAACAAGGCTATGTTTAGTAGCTACATTGGAGTTTTCACTCGACAACGCATGCCGATTGACATAGATTCATGGCACCATGTTGTGTCCGAGATGAAGGCTGTGATCTGGGAAGAAATTACAGTAACATTATGAATTTATTTCTTTAATTTACTACCAAATAAAATAATGAAACAATGTATTACTCTTCTCAATCTCTTGCAGAGTACATTTATAGTAGACGATTCACACAAGGATTATGTACTAGGGCTTGCATAAAAGATTCATCGAGGTTTTTACACTATTTTAACAAGATGTAACCTCAAAGATTCTAAAGGTAAAACAAACCCTCACCCACCCATTGTCTACGCTCACCTGATATCCGAAGAAGCATGGGATGAATTTATTGGCCATCGTGGGGATGAGAAGTTTCAGGTACATTGTGAGTGATAATACATTGTTTGAGGATACCTGTATTCATCACTTTGATTGTCAATATTTCATTTATGAAACAGAAACTCTGTACTGAAAATAAGGAACATGCTTCAAAACCAACATACCCCTATCGTAAAGCAAAGATGGGGTATGCTTCATTAGAAAAGAAAATGGTACGTATTTTAAATTTACAATAATATTGTTATGTGCCAATAAACAACATCATAATTATTTTTCTATGTTTATATGTAGATTAATGAGTCTAAATCCAAATGCACTTCCATCCCACGTCATGTGCTATGGAAGGAGGAATGTGTGAACAAAGATGGGAATTTAGTAGATGAGAACACACAGAAAGTGTGGGAAATATGTGTAAGTATGAAACTAAGATAAAATAATTTGTTTAAAATTCCTATTACATAAAAATAATTAGTTATTTTCCTATATCCGACAGTCACATGAATCAGCTACTCTTATAGCTGATACAGACCTATTATCGACGGCTTTGAAGAAGCCAGAAAAATAAGGTCATGTTAGAGGTGTAGGGTCTGGGGTGACACCCCGAGTATATTTTAGAAGAAGAAAAAAATGGATGATGCAGATGAAAAATTGGAATAAATGAGAGAAAAAATAGCAACCCTTGAAGAACAATTGCAATGGCATGGAGATTTGCTAGCAACTTTTATGGGTGGGAAGCAAAGGGAAACCACAACTCAAGAACAACCGCCGCATGAACATACTGCCCCACCCCCCACTAGCTTTGAGGCGAGCCATTCGCCTCAAAGAACTTTCTTATCCGTGGTAATCAATATTCTAATAATTGTTCCCATGAAATATGAATCAGACAAAAACTGATAATTTTTCTGTACTCATCTTCTATAGGGTGATAATTATTGTGATTTATATCTGTCAACACCCACCTATCACCTTGTAGCGCGGGCTAGAGTGTTCAATATCCCAAATGCCACACTGCATAATAGACCACTTCTGAAAGATCATCTGAAAGTGATGATTACTGTAGCTCATGATCCAAAGGCAGAGCTACCTATTCCACTTGATGACGATGATATTCATACGGTCGAAAAGGCTATTGGGATATCCATTGCATGGACGTCCCAACTTGTAAGAGTACATGCAAAAAAAGAGGTATTTATTTCCTTTTCTTTTCAAGCTAAACCCTTAACAATTAATGAAAAAAGGGTCTGAACCAATGATTGTTGTTATAGATAGAGAAAGGGAAGGGGTTGACAAACATCGTCTCAAAACCATCTAAAGGATCGACCAACCGATCTCAAGGAGCTACTGAAAGCACAATAACACCACCTGTTCTCTATCCACATTTACTAGCATTGAAGACTCATGTGGATACGAAGCTAAAAGATGGTAATATTCATATAATTGTTTTCGAAGAGAATATATACGGAGAGGAAAGTCAAGATTTTTTTTCTGTTGAAAATGTAAATGTAATCCTTGAAAACGGTTGGCTAGGAATCACAGTTGTAAATGTATATATGAGGTATGTTTCCATGAATTGATTTTCCAAAAGCTGATCTAATGTGAAAATTATGACTAAATGAATTTTATATTGTTGACAGACGCATTTATGAAAAACAATTGAAGGAATTTTCCCATGAGCCAAGATTTGGACTGGTTAGTCCTCATATCACATCAACACACCTAACAAAAATAGAGCCATAAAAAAGGGATTCAATAGTGAATGGCTTGCTGAAAAAATTTGAATGCAAGATTACAGATGACATAATTTTCCTAATACCAACCATGCAGGGGTAATACTCTACGATTAAATCATATCAATTATATTTTCACTTATTTTATTACTTATTCCTTTTTGTGTTTTTAGGCAACATTGGTTGCTAATTTCGGTGAACTTGGATACCCCGAAGATTTATTTTCTGGATTCAAAGCAAGGATATCCATCAAACTGACCACAAATGATAAAGTTTGTGAATCTGTAAGACACTACATCTTATGTTTTAGGTCTAAACATCAAGTAATATAATTTATATTACCTTTTAATGAGGATTCTGTTATGATAGGGTGGTGTATAATTATCATCTAAAAAAGGAATGAGGATAGGGTCTAAGCATAAGGAGGTGAGAAAGTACTCCGTCTGGACAAATATCAGGGTACATATAATAAAATTTCACTATTCAAACACATCTCAACACAAGTTACTTATTCTCCTAATGCTCAATTTTTTTTAGTGTCCAAAACAAACAAACGATAATGATTTCGGTTATTATGTTTGTAAATTTATGAAAGAGATCGTTTTTCATTAGCAAACTAGCATCCCTAAAGAGGTATTTTTAAAAACAAATACTAGTTCATTTAAGTTATTTATTAATTCTTTATTTTTTTATTTTGCAGTACTACTCTGACTGCCAAAAAGCCTCATACTCACAAGATGATATAGATGTGTTCATAAACGAGTGGGCTGCATACCTGATGGAAGATTGTACACAAATACAATGAAGATCTGACTTGGGGATATGTACAATTTGTGGTCATTTTTGAGAGGGGTTAAGGGGATTAAAAGATGAAACATTGTTGTATGTAAATGTTCGTAGGAAAATTTTAAGTTTTATTAAATAAAATAGCCTTTCCCCAATGAGTCATTTTCCCATTTTAACTGATGATATGCACCAACAACATGAAATAATGCTGAACCACTCAAAGGGTCTCTCTTGTTTAAAGTGGACACGATTTTAATTGAAAACAACAACTGACCTATGGAAATCTGACCAAACGCATTCGGATTGCATTGATCTTTTATAAGAATGATCCAGGGGTCCTTGGTGACGTGTACAAGTCAACCCTGCCTCAATCTGAGGCACGGTGTGGCCGCTAGCACTCAAGGGGTCTCTATTTTGTTTAAAATGGACAAGATTTTAAGTGAAAGCAACAACTGACCTACAGAAATCCAACCAAATGCATTTAGATTGTATTGATCCTTTATAAGAATGTTCCAAGGGTTGTTGGTGACATGTACGAGTCAACCCCACCTCAATCCAAGGCACGGTGTGGCCGCTACCACTCAAAGGGTCTCTATTTTGTTTAAAATGGACAAGATTTTAAGTGAAAACAACAAATGACCTATGAAAATCTGACCAAATGCATTTCTTGTATTGGATGCTCTTAATGTCAGATTTAGCATCCCATCTTGTTCATAAAATGGATTGGTCAACTTCCAATCTATCATGGAGGCTGCCACACCACCTTTACACGCAACTAATGATCTGAGGCAACTTGATTAGAAAAACAATCATGAGGGAACTGGACATGAAAGATCATGCGGTGACATAGTTGCTCAGTAACCTCAATTTACCCCACATGATATAAGGCTATTACATGATGTCCAAGACATAGCGAGAGGAGAAGAGAAGGTGAAAGTCTCGTAGATGATCAACATCAACAATGAACATCCACCACTCTTTCACTATATACATCAAAATCATATCTTTATGAATGTCTATGTCAATTTCTATCTTACTTCCATCGAGGATGATGCATGTTGGTCAACTTGTTTTAGAAATTGTTTATCTTCATCCATGCCTTGTACTTTCACCCATGAATTTGAAGGTGAGTATGCGTACACGATAGTTGAACATATTTGAGAAGAGTTTCTGGAAGATTATAAGAGACATGAAGCAATAAAGATCATTAGAGTGTTGGATAAAATGTGGTTGCTACGAATAATTTGGCAATTGGCTTGTGCAACGTGACCTAAGTTACAACTTGCAGGTATTGTACTTTAGTTTTTTCTGGAGGGTTTCAGTGTAAATGAATTTTGGAATGATCATTGTTATTCATTGTCTTTTAGGTTTTTTTGAAAGCCGAGGGGAAAGGGTGGGGTCTGCAAACATTGGAGGATATGTCGATGGGTGATTTTGTGTGTGAATATGTTGGAGAAATGGCCTCTTTACCCTTCAAGATCCCTGAACCACGATGGTGATCGGGGTTTTGGGAGCTTGAAGGGAAAAGAGGCCATTTGGTTATATGTTAGATACTATGGAAATGTTGCAAATATATAGGATGTAATTTTCCATAAAGTCACCCTTCGACATATTCTCTAATGTCTACAGACCCCACCCTTTCCCAACGCCTGTCAAAAAAACCTAAAAGATAATGAATAGCAATGATCATTCCAAAATGCATTTACACTGAAACCCTCCATTAAAAAATAATGTACAATACCTACAAGTTGTAACTTAGGCCGCGTAGCACAAGCCGATTTCCACATTGCTTGTAGTAACCACATTTCCTCCAACACTCTAATGATCTTCATTGATTCATGTATCTTATACTCTTCCAGAAACTCTTCTCTAAGAATGTCAACTATCGTGTACACATACTCACCTTCAAATTCATGGGTGAAAGTACAAGTAATAGATGAAGATAAACAATTTCTAAAACAAGTTGACCAACATGCATCATCCTCGATGGAAGTAAGACAGAAATTCACATGGACGTTCTTAAAGATATGATTTTTATGTATATAGTGAAAGGGTGGTGGATGTTCATTGTTGATGTTGTTCGTCTACGAGACTTTCACCTTCTCTTCTCCTCTCGCTATGTCTTGGAAATCATGCAATAGCCTTATATCATGTGGGTTAAATGGAGGTTTCTCAGCAACTATGGAACCACAAGATCTTTCATGTCCAGTGCCCTCATGATTGTTTTTCTAATCAAGCTGCCTCTGTTCATTAGTTGCATGTAAAGGTGGTGCAGCAGCCTCCATGATATATTGAAAGTTGACCAATCCATATGATGAACAAGATGGGATGCTAAATCTGACATTAAGAGCATCCAATATAGGAAATTGTTCCAATGATTCGGTAAGTGAGGCTACATTTAAAGATATGTTTTGTGTTTCATCAAGCGAGTCAGTTCCTAGTTCCAAAAAGCATTCACAAAAATCACTCATCAGTTTCCTCAAGGATAAACTTGGGTTCATGGCTTTGTATGATCAAAGAGATCTATCCTCTACTACTTTTACAACCTATGTGGTGCATGTTTCAAATTCCTCTATAAAAAAGGAACAAATGTTGTGATTTGTAAGACACATCTATTTGATGTTTTGAAATGTTAATTATTTTTTGAAAATGGGTTCAATATTTGAGGAAAAGTTGAATTGTCTTTGATTCATGTATGGATGATGGATTCACATCCATTCCAAGTGGTTTTGATAGAAAGGATGGATGATAACATTGGTTGGTGTTCTCATGGATGTCTAAGCACAGTAAGTTAGAAAACATGTTGGGTATGTTGTGGAGTTTTAGTTGGGGTTCTAGTGGTTCTTTCCTGATGATAGAGGTGTTAAACATTAGATGGTGGTGTTTGTGAGCTAAAGCGTATAGTGGGGATCACCATAGAAATTAAGTGGTCGGTTGATGTCACGATCATCATTTTTAATTATATAGTCTTGGGTAAAATCCATCTTGGTGTTTAGATTGGTTGAGTACATTGAGATGAAGGTTGGGGTTGGGTTGTGTTATGGGTGTTTGGGGCAATGTAAGTATTTAATGGTACCTTTATGTTTTGCATAATGAATAATTAGTATATCACATTCAGATAGCATTGATAATATAAAAGAACGGTCCAAGGGTCCTTGGTGATTTGTATGAGTCAACCCCGCCTCAATCCGAGGCACGGTGTGGCCGCTACCACTCAAAGGGTCTCTATTTTGTTTAAAATGGACAAGATTTTAAGTGAAAACAAAAACTGACCTACAGAAATCCAACCAAACATATTCAGATTGCATTGATCTTTTATAAGAACGATCCAAGGGTCCCTGGTGAGGTGTAAGAGTCAACACTGCCTCAATCTGAGGCACAGTGTCACTGCTACCACTCAAGAGGTCTCTATTTTGTTTAAAATGGACACGATTTTAAGTGAAAACAACAACTGGCCTTTGGAAATCTGACCAAACGCATTCAGATTGCATTGATCTTTTATAAGAACGATCCAAGGGTCCTTGGTGACATGTAAGAGTCAACTCTTCCTCAATCCAAGTCACGGTGTGGCCGCTAGCACTCAAAGGGTCTCTATTTTGTTTAAAATGGACAAGATTTTAAGTGAAAACAACAACTGACCTACAGAAATCTGACGAAACACATTACGATTGCATTGATATTTTATAATAATGATCCAAGGGTCCTTGGTGATGTGTACGAGTCAACCCCGCCTTAATACGAGGCACGGTGTGGCCGCTATCACAAAAAGGGTCTCTATTTTGTTTAAAGTGGACACGATTTTAATTGAAAACAACAACTGACCTACGGAAATCTGACCAAACGCATTTGGATTGCCTTGATCATTTATAATAATGATCCATGTGTCTTTGGTGATGTGTACGCGTTATCCCTGCCTCAATACGAGGCACGGTGTGGCCGCTATCACTCAAAGGGTCTCTATTTTGTTTAAAGTGGACACGATTTTAATTGAAAACAACAACTGACCTACGAAAATCTAACCAAACGCTTTCGGATTGCATTGATCTTTTATAAGAACGATCCAAGGGTCCTTGGTGATGTGTAAGAGTCAACCTTGCCTCAATCCGAGTAACGGTGTGTCCGCTATCACTCAAAGGGTCTCTATTTTTTTTAAAATGGAGAAGATTTTAAGTGAAAACAACAACTGACCTACGAAAATATGACCAAAAGCATTCGGATTGCATTGATATTTTATAGGAAAGATCCAAGGATCCTTGGTGACGTGTACGAGTCAACCCCGCCTCAATTTGAGGCATGGTGTGGCCGCTATCACTCAAAGGGTCTCTATTTGGTTTAAAGTGGACACGATTTTAATTGAAAACAACAACTGACCAATGGAAATCCAACCAAAAACATTCGGATTACATTTATCTTTTATAAGAACGATCCAAGGGTCCTTGGTGATGTGTAAGAGTCAACCCCTCCTCAATCCGAGGAATGGTGTGGCCTCTATCACTCAAAGGGTCTCTATTTTGTTTAAAATGGACAAGATTTTAAGTGAAAACAACAACTGACCTACGAAAATACGACCAAACACATTCAGATTTCATTGATCTTTTATAAGAACAATCCAATGGTCCTTGGTGACGTTTATGAGTCAATTATGACTCAATCCGAGGAACGATGTGGCCGTTACCACTCAAAGGGTCTGTATTTTGTTTAAAATGGACATGATTTTAAGTGAAAACAACAACTGACCTACAAAAATCCGACCAAACGCATTAGGATTTCATTGATCTTTTATAAGAACGATCCAAGGGCCCTTGGTGACGTGTATGATTCAACCCCGCCTCAATCCGAGGCACGGTGTGGCCGCTATCACTCAAAGGGTCTCTATTCTGTTTAAAATGGACAAGATTTTAAGTGAAAACAACAACTGACCTATGGAAATCCGACCAAACGCATTCAAATTGCATTGATATTTTAAATGGGGGGTCATGGCATGTGATCTATCAGGGGCCTCATATATATAAAGTCATGGTTGGCCTAGTAAACTAGGGTGATCATGGGTTTGGTTCTATGATACTTATGGTCTTATATCTGGATGAAAATACTCCCATTTGGGAGGGTAGATATGCTTATGGGTCTTATTATTTAAATGATAATACTCTCATAGGGGAGGTATGATATGTATATCGGTATTATTTCCCAAATGAGAATACAACCATAGGAGTGGGATGAGATTCTTATCGGTAATATTCACTAAATGAAAATAATCCCATAGGGGAGGGCTGAGATGATTATATAGATTATGCCTCAAATGAGAATACACCCATATTGGATGGTTGATATGCTTCTAGGGATTATTATTTGGATGACAATACTCCCATATGGTAAAGAATATATGCTTCATAGTATTATTCCCTAAATAAGGGTACTCCCATAGTATAGGGATGAGATCCTTGTAGGTCTTATACCTCGGAATTGGAAGAACACATATGGGTGGTCTGAGATACTGTTGAGGGTATTCCCTGGATGAGAAAACTCCCATAAGTGGATTTCCATGATGAAGTATAAATAAAACTCGCATATTGGAGGTCAATGATAATTATGTATATAGTGGGGAGACCATGGTATATTATATGTTTTGTGTGGTTCCTATGATGTACTCAGAGAAACCCTAACATTGGATGAAGTAGGTATGGTTGATCAAGCATTAATACTTGAGAATCAATGTGTCTTGATGTAGATGGGGTAGGACTTGTTCAAACTATATTTTTATAATTTTGACACGATACTTGTGAAATGCTTGGTAAAAGTTCAGCACTTGGAAAATTAATTTGGGTTTAATCATGGTCATGGATTTGAGGATCAATGGTGATTTTTTATTAGTTTTATTCCAGTTCTTTCTCAAATAGGTTGTGCATATTGCCTGATCATGCACTTAGAATAGCCTATTGTAGGTTTAATATTGGGGGTTTATTAATGAGTTTCATCCCCCCTCCCCAAGTATGTGAACCTCAGTGTGTGTACAAACCTTATAACTTTTTTGAGGTTGAGAACATGATGCATAGTGGATAGAGAAAAGTCCAAATATTTATGTATTGATAAAACACACCCATGTGGAGCCTTAGGATTGAACTGTAAAGCCCCCCGGACACCCCCTACCCCCCCTTGGATAGCCACCCCAAACCCTTAAACAGCCACCCCAAACCCTTGAACAACCCCCAAACCCCCTGAATTCTGAATTGATTTCTTTAAGTACTTTATTACATTATAAATTATGTGTTAATGGTGTACGGGTATAATTTTTTTATGGTTATACTTGGTCTAATTTGATTATGATTTATGAATTAATTTTGTATGCGTATACTTCCTATAATTGGCTTATTGAGATGCTGTTTTTTTGTAGGTGTTCGGGTGTGCTGCTGCAGATTTATCGGAGCAGTAGAGAGGGCATTTATCAGCGCTCTTTTAGCGCTGATAAATCATGCTTTTATCAGCGTTAAAAAAGCGCTGATAAACTACACCTTTATCAGTGCTAAAGAAGCACTGATAAAAGATCAGTTTATCAGCGCTAAAGGAGCGCTGATAAAACAATCATGTATCAGCGCTAAAGAAGTGATTGTTTAGCGCTGAAAAGGGGTACCCCCTTTATCAGTGATGAGCTTTACAGCGCTTTTTTAGCACTGTTAAAGCCCGTTTTTAGCGCTGTTAAGGCCCGTTTTTGTAGTAGTGTAATCAACTAAGCTCACCACTTTTTATTATCCCCTTCCCTAGGTTATGAATAAGGTTTTTATATATGTTATGTTTAATAAGGGTGTTAGTAACGAAGAATTAAATCAGAAATGTTATAGATATTTTATGTATCAGTTTTTAATATATCAAAGTTTGCAAAGACACTAAGACTATACCATCCCCTAACATTTATTATTGTGAAATTTATTAAAAATTCATATAAAATGATCTAATATTTATGTATGAAAAATATGGTTTGATATACCATTATAAGGATCAACAAGGAGAGACAAAAAATAATAATATGGTATAACTAGAAATCATCATGAAAAATAAAAATATCAAAAATAAAAAAAGGATCTTACTTGAAATAAGGTGTCATGATGTTAAAATTATGCCCATTATAAATTATTTCTGCATCTAGAAAGCCTAGTCAATAATATTTTTCCTTAAAGAGATGAGTCCACTACCATCTCATAATTGACCCATGCTCCCACGCCTCATGGGAATTATAACTATGATTCCATTACACCTGAACTAAAGGTATATACATGGAGAACCTTTATCTGAGAATCAATATGACAAACATGCTACTCAATCATATTCATATCAAGTTATACATCAATATCCTAGAAATTAAAAATATGATATGTGTCTAAATGGTATTTCATGTGTTATGAAAAATGAAAATTTTCATTGATCAAAGTCATCAGAGTTGGTAAATCAAAAAAAAAAGGCAAACTTAACAATTCACTTCATATACTCAAATGGTCCCACATATCGCTGTATAAAATTCCCATGTTTTCCAATATGTCACTGACCCATTCGATAAGAGACTCTCAATAACAATTATTCACCAAATGGTAACTGTAAAGGATTTATATATATATATATATATAAAATATTTATACCATATTTGATTAGTTATAGTCCTCTAATAAATTTATGTTATCTACTGGTCCAAGATGGATCTTCTCCATCATCTCTTAGATCGACCTGCATTGTGATCCCCAAACAATTCCATTTCCTGAATTATTACTAAAGGTTTTATATCAAGAATGAAAAAGTCCTAGAAATAATTTATCTTTGATAAATATAAATTAAAAATGTGGAGTTAGACACCCTTCTATTTATTTTCCTAGAGAGGTGTTATAAATTTTATCATATGAGGCATAATATTAGTAATAATATTCAACAAATCTAAACTGAAAGTTTGTAGAAAAGAATAAGATGTAATAGTATCAAATAAATCTACCACTAAAATTGATGTTATAGTAATATTACCTTTCACTATCATAGGAATTGAATTAGTTCCCATTAGGAACTCATCCACTATATGAAGAATCTTCATCCCTGATGCCTATGGTTGGAACCCCATTATTCATGAAGAACATGACTTTACTATATAACCTATCAATACTAAAAATTATGTTCCATTACATGGATTGGTAAAAACATGGAAAACCCAATATATGTGACCTGAAAATTGATATGAGATATAGATTTTTGGATCCTCCAAGAAATCATGCTTTGAGTTCCCAACCACTATTAGGATAATTTTGCTTTATCTTTCATTTAATGTAACCTATTATTCTTCCCCTTAGAGTATTTGGTACTCCTGTCAACCCTGTCATACAAAACAGGTTAGCTAATGTCACCAAATATCTATATAGAAAATTATCATAGGAGGTATTATTCATCATAAAGTCACGAGACTAGATATTTGACCAAAAGAACTTTTTCAAACATTTGGGCCTTAATTTTCTCATTCTACACCACCTCAGTTGAAAACTAAACTAGTTTAGAAGAATGATTAGTGTACCAAGTCACAATATAATCAACTTCATGAAGGTTGAGGAACTCCATGGAAGTATTCAAATCCATCAACTGTGGATTAAATTAATCTATGGAAAGAGTCTTAAAGTAATTATCCTCAAACACCACATTTTCTTTTCTATAGCTAGAGCATCCAACTATCTATTTTTAGGATCCAATATTATTGATGACACACTTCACCTTAATAGAATATGATGTCTCCAATATCTCAAAGATTTTATCAAAAATAATTTTCCCCTAAAGGATCATTCATTATATTGAAAAATGTTGGTTTATAATAAAGAAACTCCTAGGAATATTTTCTATTATCATCCCTCTAATGTACAACCACTATATCCTGAAGAGGGGTAGATACAACCCCTTAGCCTAGATATTGGAATACACACTCTACCACCTCTAAAAGGTTCTAGTTGAAAAGAGTATTTTCCTAGTATGTTTTATCAAAAACTCCCTATAGAAGGATGACCACAAGTCTTATTGGGGGTATGGTATTACACAACATCAATAAATAATAAGGAAACATCATTCAATAGAAATTGTAAAATCAACTCAATCAATTAAAACACTAGATGGAAACATAAGTCCGTGATCAACGATTTAAAAAATTATAGGATTAGATAAAATATCTCCTCATTGTCACTTTTCCCTAACACACATAAAAGATTTAGGATCACTATAATGATAACACAAAAGCAAATCACTCTTAAGATAATCCTTAGGTCCGAAATATATCATATATTCTAAACTAGAACATCCCAAAATACATGCCAACATCTAGTTAGAGACTCAACCTCCTTTGATAATAATTTTTCATTAAATAACCCAAGTAACCCACAAAAATTGTATTTAAATCAACCCTCACATGGCCCAAAAGGCACTACCGATCCCCACAGGCTAGAGAATGGTTCCTACGCATCGATAAATTGATAGAGGGAACAATTTTACCTCAAGATCAACCACAAAAATGTAAATTGTGGAAATAATCCATAAATAGTTGCTATATAAAAAAACCCATCAAGTAAAAAGTACCACAAGTATATAATAATACATAGAAATCAAAAAACCCTAAGGCAACATAGTCAAAATATCTTCTTAGAACTACAAAATCACAACTCTTCCTATCAAGACCAACTCCTAAGGTCCCATTATTAAAGACACCCACCACCTCCAAGTGGGACTTTCCTTTTTTCTGGGTCGAGAATAAAAATGTCTATTATTTTTCAAATAAAAATGTAGGGTTTGGACAACAGTATCCTGATAGGATCCCACCTTGTAATCTATAACTATTACATATAAAATAAACCAAATATGATAAATTTTAAATAAAAACCTACTTGATAATATTTTCACAATTCATAGTAAAACATAATTTTCAAATTTTATTAGTGGAAAGTATTAAAAAGGAACAAAAGTTCATTTCAATCAAAATCTGTATTAATAAAAGTATAAATAAAAATATGTATGAATACCTCATTTTAAAAACAATGGCATTTATAAATAATTTTGAATCATAACACCGTAGTTTTAAGCCCTTATGTTAGTTAAGTTATGTCATAAGGTTTGGCACAATCAAAGTGAAATACATCTTCTAGTGTGCACATATCCCCAAATATCAATCCCATGGGGAATAATAATCCTTCCAAAAGAATATACCCCCATCCCTCATAATTTTAGTTGGTATTTTTATCATCAATCCATTTATAAAGAGTGATAATATATTCCTAGCATGAATATTCTTGCATGTACCTTTACATAATCTCATGTGATTCAATAAAATATATAATACATGAAAAAATTATTCATTTTACAAAGTCATAAATAATCTCAATCAAAAATTTTAATTATCCTGAAGTTTAAGTTTCAAAAAAATCCCATTTCATTTCAAAAATATAACAGTAAATAGTTTTCATCAAAACTTATGTAGTTCAAAACAATTCATTTCATTTCAAATTCATGAGAAAATTTATTATTATCTACTAAAAAGTTATTATCAAAATTTCCCTTCAAATCATTCATTTCAATTCAGGATCATTTTTTAGAAATCAACACTTTATTTAAAAATCAATTTTCATAGTGATTTTATGACACACATTGTTCCACTACAAAAATATTTATCAAAGGCTCAAGTAATTCTTTGGAAATAAATTGGAAATCCATTTAGAATCAAGCAATAAATGAATGTTTTAATTGATAAGAATTGAATTATGATGCCACCAAACTCAATCATGGTATCAAGGAATACCCAACATAGGATCAACAAATGGGGAGAGGGATGAAATTATAGAAATGATCAAGGAATAATCCTATAACCATAAAACATTAAGTAAATATATGGATATATCAATGACATAATGATCTATGTCTCTGAAAGAAGGTGATAGATGAGGAGAGAGGAATTCACAATTGAATCAAGGAAACACTTAATATAAAAGATCCAATGATTAAATTGGAACTTTGATATGTGAATATTCATGGTTGGAAGGGCCAAAATTACCTCAAGAGAGTCATGAAGATACAAAGAGATGAATTAGGTTCAAGGGAGAATATTAGATAAATAAAATGGATGTTTTGGGATTTGGAATTATGATACTACTCGACTCTCAATTACCCAGATTGGTGCCACCAGCTAGCTTATTACTTCAACCCACATGCCAGTGGTTCCAATTAGAATACCTATAATTATAGAAACACCATCAAAGATATGGTTATATAGTGACCCAAGTATTTTACATAAATTATTACATGATTTTTTACATAAACATCCATTAATTATAGCCTAAATAATCATGATGTCTAGGGTCCTTTGAACACTAGGTTCATAATAAATCATGGTGAGAATAAATTAAAACTCTTTTTATTTCATTCTCCATAATGAGACCCCAAATCCTTTTGATCTCTTTAATGAAATTGCATAACCCGGGGAATAAATAGATAATAAGGGTGATGTAAAAATCCCAGTATGTGAATAAACATGATATGGAAACATAACATGTGAATCTAAGGTATAAAATGATATCATAAAATGGTAGTATCATTTTTAATCACATTATAGAATAAAATGAATAATGTGATATCATAATATCAAGGCAACATAAGAAATGGGGTAGAAAAATAAAACCTAAAATAAAAAAAATTCAAGGCTAACCATTGAGAAAACATCACATGGTGGACAGAGTCCCATAATGGATACGGTTCACACCCTAATCCTATTTATAATGTATCTTTAGACTAAAACATTTCCCAATGATTTAAAGTGATAAATAATCCACGGCCCACCCATCACATTCATATCATGTACATTCATATGTGTTTCACATAAGTAAATCAATCATAGGGAATAAATATAATAATTTCCAATGGAAATAAATTGGTTGCATGACCTAGTATCATATCATAATAAAATGAAATTTTATATTGAAGGAATTTTAGAGAGTTACAGAAGTCATGAATTACCATAAAAAATTATGGGAGAATAACATAGGAATAAACGTGAGAGAAATATATACATAATTTAAAAGTAATCCATGATATTAAAGGTTATCATCATGGATAGAAATTTATTTAAAATATTATGTGAATTATTTCTTGAGGAAAGACCCTTATTTAATTAAAATCACATATTCAAAATATAAAAAATTTGTAAAATATTATAGAAAATAGTTTCATGAAAAATATCCAAGAAAAATTATAAAGGAATCTTCATATAATTGATGGGTAATGATAATGGGTAATTATGTTCATATTGAATAAGTTAAATAATAATTACTTTGAAACTATTGTAAAAAGGTTTAAAAGTACATCATTCAGAAAATGATAAGAATATACCCTTCCAAAATTTTTGTAAATATTCAAACATTTGAAAATATTTCTTTAATAAAGAAATTATAGAATGTTAAAAACATTATTGAATATATTTTTATAAAACATTGTTGTGGAAGAAAAATAATTTTTAATCAACGAGAAAAATAAAGTCATATTTTCTTAAAAATAGTATCTCAGTCATTTTAAGTACCCAAGAGTGGAAAATAGAACTATTACATGAAACTTTCATCAATAACTAGAGGTAATAAAAATGGATATTTTTTAATATATAAATATTAAAAAATTCTTTAAAGGGATACATAATAATTGTCAATCATGAGTAATGATGACATTGTGAAATAAACCCTTTCAACTTTTGTAACATTTTAATCATAACCGCTCTAAAATAAGTAACTTCAAATGAAACCTTAAATACCATGAAGATAAAGTGATTCATGATATTACATTCAAATATTAATTATATACCCCATAATAAATAAATAAGTGGTGAATATGACATATGTCTCACAGAGGTAAAAGTGAGAAGAGAAATCCCTTAAAGTGATTGCGTCATTGAAGTAAGAATTAATTAACAATGGTATTATGTGTGTAAAATGTAATTCAACAAAAAAAAAGTAAAAATAAAACATTAAATAATCAGTGGCCATTACACACATATTCCTAGAATATCAAAGATAGTGTAGAAGTAATTAAACCTAATTAAATTGTAAGAACCTGATTTTTTACTTAGATATGGATCCATTAATTTAAAGTATAATTATTTATTTAGGACATAATATGGATTTATAATGCATTAGAGAAGGTGTATATGGTTTCTGGGTCTCTTTTAGAGCCAGAAACCCATCATTTTTGGAAACCTAGGTTTATTGTATGGTTAGAGTAAATCATGCGGGTAGGAAACACTGTTAGATTTAATAGTGCAGATGGTCTCCATTTCGAGAAGATCCATTTCACATGGTTGGTGAATGGTTTCCCTAACCGTGTAAGTGACTCTCATTCCTAGGTACCCATGCATGGTTTTTGCAAAATTTCTCGAACAGGGTGGAAAACCATGTACATGCTATTCTCTAGGTAAAACTACCATTTTTCCGTAATGATCTAATTAAGCCTCCTACTTCCTTATAATCTGTATCCCTACGAGATTATCCTCAAATTATTCCCATTTGAATCATTTTAAGTCTTAATCTAGGGATTGAAGGATCTATTTTGTATGGGATCTGATCAAGCTTCCATTCATCACGTTGGATGTGCAACGGTAAGTGCTTGAGCCAACTTAAGCCTTTCCAATTCTATTTTTCTCTCAACCAAGCTATCAAGGTGTGAGAATATTTCCCATTTTTCTCATATATATGCCATTATAAGCTGAATTAGTGGCTGATATCGAAGGATGATAGTTGTAAGACCCTAAAGAGGGTGTTTTATAACTCATCCGTCATGTTTTTTGACTTTTGAATTTTTGTGTGGGGCCTACCAATTTCATTGGGTACTATTTATAGAAATTATATGGCATGATTATAATCATTACAACCTTATGGTTATTCTATTTCCAAATATGTGATTAGTTATTAGTGTTTATTCCCACAACCCCATCCATCCCATATAGGATGTTATTACATGATTTTCATTTTAGTGTTTCGACACATTGAGACATTTTTCGGGTGTTCCTTGGATTGACCTTTCTAAGGATAAGATTTTCAATATTTAAATGGATTGACTTATATTGAAAATCACATAATAGAAACTACCACTTATTCTCACTACTTAACCAGCCTAAAGTAAGTTCATCAATTTTTTGATTAAAATGTGAAATGGGAATTGTAATGTATACTAAGTATATGACTTGGCCTTAAATGTAAATGAATAATAGGTTTTATGTCTGTAGCACCACTTACCAAACTAATGGAAGGTAGTGGAATGAACCATGATGATTGAATATGCTTAAATGGATTAAATTAATTGTTGCATGATACTTGGCCTTGTCAAAGTAATGAAAGGGAAGGATTGATCCAATTGATTTATTATATGACTTCATTATCAAATAGGGGTGGTTGGACTTGAGCTCACCTTGGATTCCAGAGGGAATGCCTTGAGTGCTCAAGATCCCCATTATGATTCAAGGATTCAGCTTTCCTTGGTTGAAACCCTCCTATAAACCAATATTTTTCTATCCTTGTATTCCCAATATGACACCATAGGACCCCTCATGTAGTATTATAGGATGACGTGGATACAATCCATGGATCCAGCATTGAAAAGTAGGTTCTGTGGTTAAATCCCATTAGACCCAGTCATTTCTTAGCTCCATTGAATGTTAGATGAACCCCTTGGACTTGGTAGGAATCTCATTGTGGAATTTCATAGACTATTCTCCTTTGATTACACTCTTACCCTTAGCTAGAAAAAATTATTATTGAGTTAGTGACCCCTGAGGTCTAGGATGCCTAGGTGAATACCACATTACCACTTCTTATTAATTTTCAATTATGGTTCCCTTGTTAAATCATAGAGCCTTCACCATTTTAAACATGTGACTTATTTATAAATTGGTACAATAAAATAATGACTTCGTTATATGATCAGACACCAATCGAGTGCTAAAGAAGGTACATGGGTATTTAGTTAAATTGCATTAGTTTATATTATATATGTATGCATTCACACTATTATATTCCATTACACGAGCCATATGTTATAGACACCATTGGTGGTGGCCCACTCAGATTTATCTCACACCCTCTCTAGGTTCTGTTTGGTACCTAAAGCTGATTACATGGTTGGAGGTGTTGAAAAAGCGAAGTTTATGACTTTGAACACTTTTTTGATTGATGTTTAGGATGGATCTTGATAATAGATGACCGAGCTAGAGCTCATGATGCTTGGGATAGTCTTTGATTTCCATTTATTTTGTGTAACATGTTATTATTGCTATCTTGTATCCATGTTTTCTAGTATTCTAGTGACACGACATATCATCATCAGTTATTCTAGTTGATTTAGTTAATTTTATCATTTTTTATCTATTAATTTTTTTGGCTTCCACTATTTACTTATATTACTTATGACATTTACCTCTTTTTATATTTATCAACTATGATACACTCTGGTTATGAGTGAATAGTCTCCCCACAAAGACACCCTAAGCCCTCACTACTAGTCAGCTGCCTAGGGAATTTGGGGAGATAAGATTGATAACATATGGCCCACTGGGCTTAGGGAACTTATTAAGTGGCATCTAGGTCCGAGATGTCACAAAGTGGCATCAGAGGGGTTTATTTCTTGCATTATTATTAGAGACAATAGATTGGAGATTAGGAATACTTGTGACTTGTTCATAATTATGGTTGTACTTTTACCTTATTACTGTTGATTTTATTTCACTATTGGATGGAACACATGTTATGCAGATTTGTTGAGTATTCTAATGATTTGGGGATTCATTAATCTTTGTCTTGATGATATGAGGGTAAGGACAATTGTTATATGCATCATATTAGGCGCCTATAATTCTCATGTCATGCATATTTCTATGATATATAGGTGCACCTCACTCAATTTCATTTCTTGATATGTCTATGACTATTGAGTGATGCATTGATAGTAAGATTTTTCTTTTATTACTCTTCGATGTGATTGAGTGATTTCGTGTCTCAATTCAGGAGGTGTATTGACCCTCATGGGTTGAGATGAGTAATTTACAGAGTCGAGACATTATGATATAAATAAATGTGTTTCTTTTTCAGTGATAAAGTGTATTGGCACTAATTCACTGAAAATTGATATCCATTAAAAAAAAATCATGGCTTCTAAAATGAAATGGTTACACATACTTACCCCACATTTTCATGTTTATAAAAGGTAAAGGAGTGAACATGGTAATTAACTGAAAAATGGAATGAAACTTATAATTGAGCACTTACTAATACCTTGTCGTCTAGGTGGGTAGTTGGGGAAGTATGACTTTGGTAGTGAGTTCTATTATCTTTAGCTTCTGATAGTGATTCTATCTATAATAAAAAATATAGTTCTAAGGTGTGTTCTTGTAATTTTCAAACCAATTACACCACGACATCCCCATATCATATCCTTGGATGGTGGTGACGACCACACTTCAGATGAGGTGGGCCCTGAGCTATCTATCTTACATCCATGAGTACCACTGTAGGCACCACCTACCTGATCTGAGAACTAACGCCCATGTTTGTGATAGTTATTTATGTATTTTGTAGTCTATTCATGGTGCTCCATGAGTTTCCCCACAATGGTTGATCTAAATCAGAAGTTCCATGAACAACATCATCGTACTTTCGCAGTGGATGGCGGCTCGTAGGCTACTAATTCTGGTCTAGAGACCACACTATCTATCTTTTTGAATCTGTATATTCCTCCATCATGGAGGTTCAAACAGGCTACTTATAGGCTTCGGGACTCATCCATGCATTGGTGGGAAGTGACTACCCCAGACGGTCTTCATCGGGGCATGGTATCATTTGATTTATAGGACGTATTATATGAATAGTTCTTTCCTCATATGCTAAGAGATGACAGATCTAGAGAGTCCATGCATCTCAAGTAGGGTTCTATATCAGTTATGGAATATTCAGCTCATTTCAATGAGTTAAAATTATTTTCACCACTTCTAGTCAGTGATGATCTTTCATGTGTTAGACGTTTTGAGGATGGGCTCGATTAGTCATTCATACACAGGTGAATCTCTTTTTCCTTCCTATTTTTTTTAAAATAGATAATCAGGATCCTATCACTAAGTGAAACCTAAGGGATGGAACTAATACCAGTTTTAGAGGATCAGTGATGTAGTATGCTAGTAGTTCTCTTGATGGCATGAAGCATTCCATCGTGGTCTCTTGTTTGGGTAGGGAAAACCAGAGTACACATTCAGATAACTCTATGGTGTGTCATTAGTGTGGAAGAAGGGGGAAATTAAAGACTCATTGTGATAGAAAACTGACGGAGTGCCAATCTTGTGGCCATATGAGGCGTATTCAATATTTTTTCTGGACCTTTACACCAACATCTAGTGGAAAAGGATCCCCCCTAGATCTACCTTCATGAGCAAGTTTTTTTGTGCCATGTCTGGCGAGGAGTTGGGATAGCACCGATAAGTCTAGTTGAGGAGAAGGTCATGGTCATGGTAGCCGGACCCCAGGTCACCAGCAGTACCAGCATAGTATTTATGATCATGACAGTCCATCTATCACATAGGGCCATGAATTAGGCAAGTTTCATGCACTACAACTGATATCCAAGGACCAAGTTGCATGACCATCTACAACACGAGGTACTATTCTAGTGGAATATACTATATTATCTTATTTATTTTATATAGGACCTTTGAATTCTTTTATCTCTGTATCTATCATGGAAATTCTCGGACTAGAGATACAATATTACTACGGAGTAATGACCCTAGATACACCATTAGGGGTATGAACATATGGAATACACTAGTGTAGGGTCTCTCCCCTTGAGTTAGAGAATTACCCTTTCTTGTGGAATATCTTTTTTCTCAAGATGATTGGATTTGATGTCATTATCAGGATGGAAAGGTTGGTTCAGTATCACACTTTTATAGACTGCTATCATCGCATGGTATGTTTTACATCACCATAGGGAAGTATTTATCTACATATGGGTGAGTGGGATATCTAGGATTGAATAGATGGACCAAAGCATCATGGGATAGTTGGAGTGACCAACCAGATTGCAAATCTATTGATATAGGATCAGGGATTAAATCAAGTTTATTTCCCTCGAGTAGTAAATCATTTCAGTGATGTCTTTCTTGATGATTTTTCTAGACTACCTCCTCAGAGAGAGGTAGATTATATGGTCATTCTTTTTCCAAGAGAATCTCTAGTGTCCATTCCTCCATATAGTATGGGACTAAAAGAGCCTTAGGATATGAAGTAGTAGTTAGAGGATTTAGAGGTCAAATGATTTATACAGCTAGATACAACATCAAAGGGTTCGATCTTGCTTTTCACCAAGAGGTTAGATGAAAACTTACATCTATGTGTATATTAAAGATGGTTGAACTAGATTACAATCAAGAACCAATACCCACTTCCTTGAATAGATGATCTCTTCGACCATATCCAAGGAGAAAATGTCTTCTTTAAGATCGAACTGAGATCAGGTTATCATCAATCACAAGGAAGGCCATCAAACATACCTCATATTACTTTTCTTAGAATTTATGGTCTTATGAGTAAATTGTTATGTCGTTCGGTCTTACTGATGCACCCACTATTTTCATGGATCTCATAAATAGGGATTTCCACCCCTATTTGCATTCTTTTGTCATAGTCTTTGTGGAAGACATCTTGGTGCATTCTAAAAATCCTCGAAACCATGACAATCATCTTGATATCATTATGAGTACACTGAGAGAGCATTAGATCTATTAAAATATTGCTAAGTGCCACTTATGGATCGACAAAGTTCACTTATAGGGTGATATAATATTGGAATCATGTGTATTTATTGACACTAAAAAGTTTAGTTTTGTAGTTTCCTTGGACCATACTAAGAATATTTTTGATATACAATGTTTCTTAGGGATGTCTAAATATTATAGAAGTTTCATACAGGGATTCTATAGACTTTTTTTTACCACTTAATAGTCTCACAAAGAAGGGTGTCATGTTCCTACGGTCAGAAGCGTAAGAGTAATCCTCTCAGGAGAAGAAATAGAGGCTTCTCTTATAACATATTCTGACTCTTTTGGAGCCATGCATTTGTTATACCATATTCTATGATAAATAATGCATCTGTGTATGATAAGTGCTTATTAAGGAGGATAAATTCATTACATATAGATCTCAGTAGTGGGGGCCTCGTGAGAGAAACAACCCGACGAACAACCTTGAGCTAGCAGTAGTTGTCCTTACCATATGTTTCTGGAGACATTATCTATTGGGTGAGTTATTTGTGGTGTAAATAGACCAGAAGAGCCTCAAATATATCTTTTCATAATGTGAATTGAACCTTAGATAGTGGATATGGATTGAGTATCAACAATACATTTATTTTTAGCTTCCCTACACACTTGTAAAGGGAAATGTGGTTGCATATGCACTGAGTCGAAAAACTCAAACACAGGATGTGTGAGAATCATGTAATGAATGACCATATTTTCTAGGTTTCTTCCAAATATTTATGATATTCATGAGATATATTATCTCACATATTTGTAAGTTACCTCTTCCCTCCTTGAGAAGCTGAAGAGTTAACAATTTTTAGATCCTGAAGGCTTGGTTCTCCGTGAGAGTATATCAAGAGATAACCTACCTATAGAATGGTCTATGGATAGAGACGAAATCCTACATACTCATGGATGTGTCTGGGTTTTAACAGATATAATATAATAGTTTATGTGTGAGTCCCATGCTTCTCAGTAGGCAATTCATCCAGGAATATACACGATGTATCAAGAAATGTTGTAATGTCCCGGTTCCAGAAGCCACCCAGAGGCGCCCCGTACCCGATTGGTAACATGGCCTCAAGCGCATTTCCCCAAACGCCAGAGGCTACCGACTAGAAATGAGGTCCTTGGGTGTGATATTGGGGAAACTATGCCCTCATTGGAAGAGTACACAGTGGAAGAGAAAACAATAACAATAATAGCAGAAACAGTAGACATCCATACAAGAGTAAACAGCGGAAGACTGATAAATAAACAACTAGAATAGAAATATATGTAAATGTTGCATGGTACACATATGTATAGAAAATAGCCAAAGAAGTCACAATGCTGAATATAGTACTAAACCAATGTACAAAGGAATAAAAGATGAGCAACTCCTCAGCATCGCAAGCCTCGGCTCGGTCCCATGCTCTCCAGCTCTAGTGTAATCAAGAACCTGAAGTAGAAGGGCACTTTCCCTTATCTATACCTGCAACAATATAATCTGTTTGGTCCCAAAAGCATGACCCAAACAGGGTGTGAGACAAAGTCCTAGTAGCTGACCACCCAAAGATCTATGCCTAACAGTCAGTGAATATATGGCAGGTAAAGTACAGTAAGCAGTAAACAGAAAACAGTAACCAGGATAATACATAGCAGTAACAATCCACAAATTCTAGCACATATTCTACAAACAAGAACATCTACTCAAGAAAGTATAACAAAAGGTATCCTCTGGTTAGTGCTCACAGTCGAACCCCTAGGGTTCAACCTACAAGTACTAGCAACCCTCTGGGATGCACACACAGTCTCATCCCTCTTGTTAAGCTAAAGAATATACTCTCTGGGGAAGCACTCATAGTGAATTCCCCCTATAGTCTCGTATCGTACTAAAGGATCTCTAGGGAGGCCCACAACATCAATTACCCCCGTGGCCCACTTCAAGGAACTACAGACTCTCCAAGGAAGCACTCAACGTAAATTCTCCCTGTAGTCTCGCATCGTAATCAAGAACACTCTGGAGAAGCCCTTCTGTCCATTCTCCCTATGGTCCACTACACAAGGTTCTCGCAGCCCTGTGTATAAAAATCATGCACAACATGTGTATATTTTCCAAGTAAACCTCTAGAACAACTTGGCTATCAGTATAAGGCTCAAGAACATAACAAAGCACCAGTTACACTATCCTACGAGTAGGCATGATAACTGGAAAAATGCCTGATAAGAAAAACATGCAAGGCAAAGCACATGAAAACAGTATAAATTATCCAAATTTATGAGCATTTACCTCTACCCAAGCAATCAAGAAAATCAGGAAATAATAGGGAAAAACATGAAAACACACAATAACCCGTTCCAGGGTATTTGTGGAAATTGCACATAATACTCAAAGAATTTATACAGAAAGGCACAAACCACCTACCTCGATCCTATGAGATCGATATATGTGAAAAACGATGATAGATTCTCCTTAAAACGTTGTAGATCTGAGAAAACGTCAGAAATTCATAAACCACGATAACTTGAGAAAGAAGAGGAATTGGAAAACAAGGATCAAGAATAAAGGAGAACTAACTGCTACGATTCCAACACAATTGATGGTGATCGATTCGGATAATGGACGGAGGAGCGGGGTCTCGTCGAACATCCATGGATTCCCAGCACTCTCGGATGGAGAAGCTGGAGAAGAAGACCTTTCTGTCGATTAGGCGTGACCTCGGTCCATTTAATGAAAAAAATGTACATGGAGTATACTTTTAGAGTGCATGGAATGTACTAGGTTTTTTTGTACTCCGCCAAAATCGGCCTCCACATCATCCCTAAACACTGTGTGTGTGGCCTGGAAAAGTTCGACACACGTCTTCGAGCAGGAAAAGAGTACACGGCGTGTACTTTAAAAATTTCCAGAAACTCCATTTTTCTCAAAAACTCCAAAAAAAGGAAAGGCGTACCTGAAACGAAGATCCAGGTTCTTATAAACTTCCCCCCTTAAATAAATTCATCCCTTAATTTCCCTAGCGAGGCGTAGAAGAAGAAACCCCGAACAGCTCTGGCCACTGCGATCGTACATCGGTCTCCCTCTCCCAGGTCTCGTTCTGTACTCGCCCATGCTGCCATAGCACCCGTACAAGAGGGACATACCACCCACAGAGAACCCTCATATTATGATCAATAATCCAAATGGGATGCTCCTCAAATGATGCATCTGTTTCGAGAACAACCTCTTCAGGCAAAAGACATGAGATGGGTCTGAAAAGTAACATCGGAGCTGAGAGACGTGGAAGACGTCGTGCATGGACCGATACCTCTAAGGTAATTACAACCATTAGGCAACCTGTCCAACTCTTTCCAAAACCTCAAAAGGCCCAATGTGCCACGGTGAAAGTTTACCCTATCTCTGTATCCTCTTTTGTCCCAACCTCAATGCGACATGCAGGAAAAACTGATCTCCAACCTCGAACTCCAGAGGTCTCCTCTACTGATAAGCATAAGACTTCTGTTGAGACGGTGCTGTAGCCATCCTCTTCTGAATCAACTCTATCTGCTCTGAGGTCTCCTAAATAAGATTAGGTTCCAAAAGGGCTGCCTCTCATGCCTCCAGCCAGCATAAGGGTGATCGGAATGGCCTACCGTATAAAGCCTCGTAAGGTGTCATCTGTATAGTTGCCTGAAAACTGTTTTTGTAGGCGAACTCCACCAGAGGAATATGCTTCTCCCAAGAACCGCCAAGGTCTATAATGCAAGCTCGGAGCATATCCACAAGCACCTGTATCGTGCCCTCGGACTGAACATCAGTCTGGGGATGGTATGTTGTACTCAAGAGTACCTGCATACCTAAAGGCTTTTGAAGCCCCTACCAGAACTGAGAAGTAAAGCACACATCTCTATTTGAAACAATGGAGTGTAGAACTCAATGCAGACAAATGATCTCTCTGATGTACAGTCTTCCCAGATCATCAACACTAAAGGTCTCCTTGATCAGAAAGAAATGAGTGACCTTCGTAAGTCTGTCGACAACTACCCAAACAACATCACTCCCCCAAGGTGACCTCGGTAACCTGGTCACTAAGTCCATCGAAACATCATTTCACTTCCACTTCGGAATGGGTAATGGCTAAAAAAGCCCCGCTGGTCACTGATTCTCTGCTTTCACCTGCTGACAAGTAGAACATCTCATGACAAAACCAGCAACATCTTTCTTCATACCTGGCCACCAGTACTGGCGATGATGATCTCGATACATCTTGGTGATTCCAGGATGAAACGCCCAAACTGAGGAATGAAAATCCCACATCAGCTCCTCACGTATGTCTGCTGGAACCCATACACATCAATGGAAATGCAAGATCTCATCCTCACTCACTGTACAACCAGGAAGAGGGTCCTCTCCTGATACAATCTCCCGTAAGACTAATCCTTCTGAGTTTGGTAGCTACCTCATCCGTACCCGATCAAGTAGTGTTGAGGTAACAAATATAGAAGATAGAAAGGTCTGTCCCTGTCTGTCGTGCACCTCTAGATGCATCTCAGAGAACATAACCATAAGTTTCCACTCACTAATGGCCTCCTGAACTGCCTGAATCTGATTTCTCCTGATCAAAGCATCTTCCACTACGTTTCACTTTCCCGGCATATAGGCAAGCTCGAAACCAAAAGACTGAAGATACTCGACCCAACTGTGCTGCCTCAGATTCAGATCATGCTGAGTAAAGATATACTTGAGACTCTTGTTTCGGTGAAGACCACAAAGTGCTCTCCCAGAAGATAGTGTCTCCAATAGCGTAAGGCATGAACAACAGATGCCAACTTCAGATTGTGCATAGGGTAGTTCCTCTCATGTGGCCTCAATTGCCGAGACCTGTACACAATGAATCCATCTCCCTGTATAAGCACAACTCATAGACCGATACCTGAAGCATCACAAAAGACTGTATAGCTCTTGCCTGGCTCTGGAAAGACTAGTATCAGTGCCAATTTCAACCTTCCCTTAAGCTCCTGAAAGGCTGACTCATAAGAATCTGACCATAAGAACATCTCCTCATTCTTGGTCAGACCTGTCAATGGTGCTACCATGCGTGAGAAGTCCTGAATGAATCGTCTGTAGTATCCAGCCAGCCCTAGAAAACTCCATACCTCAAAAACGTTCTTCGGCTTCTCCCAGGAGACTACGACTCTCACTTTCTCTAGGTACACAGATACTCCTACCTCTATGATGACATGACCCAAGAAGTGAATCTGTTCCATCCAAAAGTTGCACTTTGGGAGTTTAGCATAAAGCTGATGCTCTCTCAGTGTAATCAGAACGATCTCAAGATGGGTAGCATGGTCGTGAAGAGTTTGAGAGTACACCAAGATATCGTCCACGAATACCACGATGAAGGAATCCATTTAAGGATGGAACACTCGGTTCATCAGAGCCATGAAAACTGCAGGCGCGTTCGTGAGACCGAACAACATGACTGTATACTCGTATAGACCATACCTACTCCTAAAGGCTGTCAGAGGTATATCTGATGGTATAATGCGCAACTAATGATAACCAGACCTCAAATAGATCTTCGAGAACACCTGGGCTCCTCGAAGCTGATTGAAAAGGTCCTCAATCCTAGGAAAGGGATACCGGTTCTTGACCATCAACTGGTTCGGCTTCCGATAATCCACACAGAGCCTAACGGTACCGTCTGCCTTATTTGAAAATAGAAAAGGAAAACCCCAAGGAGAAGTACTAGGTCAGATGAAAACCTTTTCCTACAACTCCTCCAACTGCTTCTTGAGCTCCTACAGCTCAAGTGTAGCCATCCTATAATGAGGAATGGACACCAGTGCCGTTCTTGGCACGAGCTCAATGGAAAAGTCTACCTCACGCTCTGGAGGCATACCCGAAAAGTCCTCCCGAAAGACATCCCTGAAATGATCCACCACTGGAGGAAAGTCCGACTACAAAGTCCCCTAATCATCTAGATAAGGACTATCAATCTGGGCTGTCACCCTTCCTAGCCCATGATACCCGAGTCCTGCTCGACTCGCTTGAACATCCAGTTTGCCTCTATAAAGAAAAGATTCACCCTCTAGTGCGATGAAACTCACCCTACGATGATAACAGTCAACGACTGCCTGGAAGGGAACCAACCAATCCATCACGATAATGAAATCATAGCCTATCATATCTAGGACATAGAGACCCCATAAGAAATGATATCATGAAACCTCGAGAGGGCACTCTCTACACTGGTGTAAACTAGATGTCCTCATCCCGAAAGGTGTGTCTAGTGTCAGCGAGTCGGTAGAAGAAAAGATACAGAGACCAAGGATCTCCATGACAGCAATAGAGATAAGTCTATGCGTAGCACCAGTATCGAAAAGAGCTGAAGATAAAACTGGGGCTACTAAAATCATACCTCGAACAGTATAGGTCTCAGATCCTTCTCCTGATGGTTCTGCTCCACCGCAATAGTCTGGCCTGCCCCGCGGCCCTGTAAACCTACCTAAACACTCTGAACTGATTATCCCTACTAGTGATAAGGGACTGGTAACTGACTTCCATGACCTCAACCTCTACCTTGGCCCGAACGGCCATAAGAACTCCAGTTCCACGACTAGTGTGAAACTGGTTGTGCTGCTCCTGATCGAGGAGTCATGGAAGAACCCCCGTCACCATCAACTGGTGAGAAAACCTAGTAGAAATGCGGAAGGTGACCCATCTTGCCGTAGGATCAGCACTCCATTGGGTTCCTCTGGCACTGCGGCCACATGTACCCTTCCCTTCCACACTGGTAGCATACTAACAGGCTACCTGAAGATGTATCTCCCCTCCTCGGATCACCGCACGTAGGCTCCCTACGACACTTCCTACTATCAACTGGAGGAATTCTAGCTCTAAAAGCAGAACCTCCCTAGATCGCATCTCCAGAGTGTCCCATATTGTGCTCTGTAACCATTGCCTTGTTGATGATGGAAGTGATGGAAGTAAACTAGAAGATATTCACCTGCAAGCGAATCTACCGCCTAAGTCCATCCTCAAACTTCCATGCTAAGAACACCCCACTTCCATCCCAGAGGGGTGTGAAATGCTACAGCTCGGTGAAATGAGAGGAATACTCCTTGACGAAAAGATTACCCTTCTCTATACTCATGAACTCCCAGGATCGATCGGCCCTCAGGGTCTCCGGGTAGAAGTAGTCATAGAACACATGCTGGAACTCCTCCCAAGCCATCACATGCTGATGACCCGCTTGTGAGATCACGTCACACCACCTCTTGGCAGAGTTTCAGAGCATGTAGGTAGCGAGCTTGACCCGCCTCTCCGGAGGCGTCTCCATATGCTCGAAGATAGTCAGCATGGCTTCCATCCATGACTCTGCAGCCTCTGGTCCTCCTTCCCTCGAGAAAGTAGGAGGATGCTTCTACTGGAAAGACCGCATCAAGTCTTCCATAGACGTGGAAGGAGGATGTGCTCCCTGAAAGGTCTGCATCATCATCATGATACCTTCCCTGAACTATGCAACCGCACCTGCAACTGGTATGACAGCCAGTGCCAAGGCAGGCCCAATTGGAGGATCGACAGGGAGTCCCTGATCAGCCATATCTGGTGTCTGATCACTGCCTGACAACTGACGTACAACTGGAGGACATCTCGGAGGCGTATCTCTGAAATATCAAAATCATACCTTATATTAGGAAAATAAGGATAGAAAACCAAGGAGTAAAAAACAAAAATAGGAGAAGAAAACACACAAGATTTAAAAAACACGACTATAGGGAATTTATAAACTCTACAAGGCGTGTACTTCACTCCACTTCCCTGCCCGTGTCTCCTTGCACTGCTAACCCACACATTATTCTTAAACTGAGACTACATGGTGTGTTCCTTGTGGACACGGTGTGTAGTATACAAGGTTTCAACGACCCGTGTTTTTAGTTACACAACCGGCTACACAGCTAAGACTACACGACATGTTCTGAAAAAACACAGCGTGTACTTGAAGACTTTTCCTGACCCGTGTTGTTGGATACACGACCAAGTACACGGCTGACCCTTAAACAGCATGTTCCGAACAAACACAAAGTGTACGTGAATAATTTTCCTTACCCGTGTTATTGGCAACACAGTCAAGTACACGGCTGACCCTTACACGGCGTGTTCCGAATAGAAACGGCGTGTATAGAAGTAGAGAACACCATCCCGTGTTGTTTGTGACACGACCAGGTACCTGGCACAAGACTACATGACATGTTCCTTACCAACACAACATGTTCTATATGAGCTTCCTCAGCCCGTGTTGTTACTGACACTTCCGAGTACATGACTTGAAACTACACGGTGTGTACCTTCCGTACAAAGCGTGTTCCTGAAGTTATTTCTACAATAGTGTGTCCCTGCTCACACGACCAGTGACACGGTCTAAAAACTACACGGCGTGTTGTCAAAATGTACATGCTATGTATTCTGGGTTTTTCTGGGAAGTAGCTCCAAAACTGCATAGAATCCCAAAAAACATAGAAAAGAAGACAAAGAGGTGCCAAATTCTGATTCGTGAGGGCCCATACTCCCATAGAATCAAAACTTGGTGTTCATTTAAGAAATTTAGAATACAAACAATCCTCTAACAAGGTAGTAGAGTTTCTATCAAGCATCTATCACAACAACATGCATAATCTACACAAATTCTATCACAACAGCATGGAATTGCTAATACACCCTAGATGGAATGGAAAGAATGCATGACATGTGATTTCTACAAGTTCCTATATGATGCATGAGATGACATACCCTCATCTCATCAGGTTGCGATAGAAATAGAACCGTAACATCAAAACAATAACAACACAAAGCATGTGAATCACTCTAGGTGAAATCATATCAATGGTAAAATCTCAAAACCAGAAAACTACAATTAACGAGGTAGTATGGATTTTCCCTATACATGGGTTAGCTACTCCCAAGCACAACTTAATACCAAGTACCAAATCCATCCAATCCCTGGATGAAGACCCCAAACAGTAATTCAAGAGAAAAGAAACTCATCTGATATAACTTTGTAACGTCCCGGTTCTAGAAGCCACCCAGAGGCGCCCCATACCCGGTTGGTCACATGGCCTCAAGAACATTTCCCCAAATACCAGAGGCTGCCGACTAGCAGCGAGGGCCTTGGGTGTGATAGTGGGGAAACTATTCCCTCATTGGCAGAGTACACGGTGGAAGAGAAAACAATAACAATAATTGGAGAAACAGTAGACATCTATACAAGAGAAAACAACGGAAGACTGATAAATGAACAACTAGAACAGAAATATATATTCATGATGCATGGTACTCATGTGTCTAGAAAACCGCCAAACAAGTCACAATGCTGAATAAAATACTAAACTAATGTACAAAGGAAAAATAGATGAGCAAATCCTCAGCATCACAAGCCTCAGCTTGGTCCCATGCTCTCCAGCTAAAGTGCAATCAAGAACCTGAAGCAGAAGGGCGCTTGCCCTTATCTATACCTGCAACAATATAATCTATTTGGGCCCAAAAGCATGACCCAAAAAGGGTGTGAGAGAAAGTACCAGTAGGCGACCACCCAAAGATCTATGCATAATAGTCAGTGAATATATGGCATGTAAAGTACAGTAACTAGTAAACAGAAAATAGTATCCAAGATAATACACAGCAATAACAATCCATAGATTTTAGCATATATTCTAAAAACAAGAACAACAACTCAAAAGTAGAACAAAAGGTAACCTCTTGGCATTTCTCATAGTCTAACCCCTAAGGTTCAACCTACAATTACTAGCAACCATTTGGGAGGCACACAAAGTCTCACCCCTTTGGTTATGCTAAAGAATAGACTCTCTAGGGAAATAATCACCGTCAATTCCCCCAATACTCTCATATCGTACTAAAGGATCTCTAGGGAAGCACTCAATGTCCATTCCCCTTGTGGCCCTTGTCAAGGAACTACAGAATCTCTGAGGAAGCACTCAACGTCAATTCCCCCTGTGGTCTCGCATCGTAATTAAGGACACTCTAGAGAATCCCTTCCGTCCATTCTCCCTGTGGTCCACTACACTAAGTTCTCGCAGCCCTGTGTATAACAAACATGCATAGCGTGCGAAGTCCCATGGTCATCCAGATAAAGAATGGAAATCTGGGCCGTCACCCTTCCTAGCCCATGATGCTCGAGTCCTTTTTGACTCACCTGAACATCCCATGCACCTCTATGGAGAAAAGACTCACCCTCTGGTGAAATGAAACTAACCCTGCGGCAATAACTATCAACGACTTCCTGGAAGGGAACTAACCAGTCCATCTTGAGAATGACATCATATCCTATCATCTCTAGGACATAGAGATCCTATATGAAACGATACCCTACAACCTCGAGAGGGCACTCTCTACACTGACGCACGCTAGATGTCCTCATTCCCAAAGGCGTGTCTAGTGTCAACAAGTCGGTAGAAGAAAAGATACAGAGCCCAAGGATCTCCACAACAGCAACAGAGATAAAGCTATGCATAGCACCCGTATCAAAAAGTGCTGAAGATAAATTGAGGCTACTAAAATCATACCTCAAACTGTAGAGGGTCATGAAAAAAAGGACAGAGAACAAAGGAGTACAAAATGGAAACAGAAGAAGGAAACACTCACGATTTACAAAACATAACTACACGGCGTGTATAAACTATAAATGGCGTGTACTTAAATCTATTCCCCTGCCCATGTCTCCTTGCAAGATTAACCCACATGGTCTTCTTAAACTGAGACATACACATCTTGTTCCCTGAGGACATGACATGTGGTAGACAAGGTTACAATGACCCGTGTTGTTAGATACACAGCCGGTTACACGCCTAAGACTACACGGCATATTCCGAACAAACACGACATGTAATTGAAGACTTTCCCAACCCATGTTGTTGGAGACACTACCAAGTACATGACTGACCCTTACATGGCATATTGCGAACAAACACGGTGTGATTGTAAAGAGATAACACCGACCTGTGTTGTGCGTGACACGTCCGGGTACCTGGAACAAGACTACATAATGTGTTATTTACCAACACAGCGTGTTCTACTCAAGCTTCACTGGCCCTTGTTGTTAGTGACACGGTCGGTTGCACGACTCTATACTACACGGCATGCACCTACCGTAGGCGGCATGTTCCTCGAGATTTTCACAACTCGTGTTTCTGTTCACATAGTCAGTGACACTATTTAAAACTACACGACATGTATATATAAAGTACATGCCGTGTATTCTGGGTTTTTCCGGGCAGTAGCTCTGAAACTGCACTAAAGCCCAGAAAAGACTGAAAAATGAGCATGAAGGTGCCAAATTCCGATTCATGAGGGCCCATACTCCCCACGAATCAAATTTTGGCATCCCATACAATCATATATAAGGGAAAAAATGTCACAAATTCACCAATTTCCGATTGAATAGGGCCCATAACACCTCATGAACCAAAATTTGGCATTCATTTCAGAAAATTACAATACAAACAGTTCTCTATAAAACATCAGAGATTCTATCAAAGCATCTATCACAACAGCATTCTTATTCTACATAAATTCTATCACAACAACATGCAGTCGCTAATTCACCCTAGATGGAAGGGAAATAATGCATGGTATGTGATTTCTAACAAGTTCTTACATGATGCATGAGATGGAATACCCTCATCGTATCGGGTTGCGACAGAAATAGAACCAAAAAATCAACAATGATAACAACACAAGGCATCTAAATCACTCTAGGTGAAATCAGATCAACTGTAACATAGAAAAACTAGAAAACCATAATAAGCGAGGAAGATTGGGTTTTCCCTGAGCACGAGTTAGCTACTCTCAGGCATAGCTTAATACCATGTACTGAATCCATCCTATCACTGGCTAAATTCTCCAAATAGTAATCAAGAGAAAAGAAAAACCTTCTGATACCACTTTGTAATGTCCCAGTTCTGGAAGCCACCCAGAGGCGCCCCGTACCCAGTTGGTCACATGGCCTCAAGATCATTTTCCTGAATTCTAGAGGCTGCCGACTAGAATCGAGGGCCTTGGGTTTAATAGTAGGGAAACTATGCCCTCATTGGCAGAGTACATAGCGGAATAAAAAAAATAGATAATATCAGAAACCCTAAACATCCATACCAGTGTAAACAGTGGAATACTGATAAATAACAACTGGAGAAGAAACATATATAAATGATGCATGATTAATATATGTCTAGGAAAACATCCAAACAAGTCACAATGCTGAACACAGTACTAAAACAAAGTACAAAAGTAACACAGATGAGAAACTCCTCAGCATCGCAAGCCTTGGCTTGGTCCCATGCTCTCCAGCTCCAGAGCAACCGAGAACCTAAAGCAGAAGGGTTATTTACCTTATCTATACCTGTAACTATATATTATCTTTAGGACCAAAATCATGACCCAAACAGGGTGTGAGACAATGTCCCAGTAGGCGACCACCCAAAGATCTGTGCCTAACCGTCAGTGAATATATGGCAGGTAAAGTACAGTAAGCAGTAAACAGCAAACAGTAACCAGGATAATACACATGAAGTAACAATCCACATATTCTAGCATATATTGTACAAAAAAGAACATATACTCAAGCAAGTATAACAAAAGATAACCTCTAGGTATTTCTCATAGTCTAACCCCTAAGGTTCAACCTACAAGTACTAGAAACCCTCTAGGAGGCGCACACAGTGTCACCCCTCTGGTTAAGCTAATGAATAGAATCTCTGGGGAAGCACTCACCGTCAATTCCCCCTATAGTCTCCTATCATACTAAAGGATCTCTGGGGAAGCACTCAACGCCAATCCCCCCTGTGGCCCACATCGAGGAACTACAGACTCTCTTAGGAAGCACTCAATGTCAATTCACCCTGTGGTCTCGCATCGTAATTAAGGACACTCTGGAGAAGCCCTTCCATCCATTTTCCCTATGGTCCACTACACTAGATTCTCACAGACCTGTGTATAACAAACATGCATAGCTTTCGTGTATCATCCAAGTAAACCTCCATAAATACTTGGCTATTAGTCTAAGGCTCAACAACATAACAAATCAGTAGTTCCACTATCCTACAACTAGGCATGACAACTGGAAAAACTCTTAATAAGAAAAACATGCAAGGAAAAGAACATGAACACATTATAAATTATCCAAATTTATGAGAATTTACCTCTACTCAAGCAATCAAGAAAAGCAGGAAATAACAGGGCAAAACAGGAAAATACGCAATACCCCGTTCAAGGGAATTGGTGGAAATTGTACATAATACTCAAAGACTTTCTACAGAAAGGCACAAACCACCTACCTCGATCCTAGGAGATATATATACGTGAAACATGATGACAGATTCTCCTTAGAACGTCATAGATATGATAAAAAATTCGAAACAGATAAACCACTATAACTTGATAAAGAGGAGGAACTGGAAAATAAGGCTCAAGCAGATGGGAGAACACCCCGCTGTGATTCCAACTCAATCGACGATGATCAATTCGGATGATAGATAGAGGAGCGGGGGCTCGTCGAAGATCCATAGATTCCTGGCACTCTCGGATGAAGAAGCTGGAGAAGAAGACCTTTCTGTCGATTAGGCGCGACCCCGGTCCGTTTAATGAAAAAAAAGAAAGTACACAGTGTGTACTTTTAGAGTACACGACATGTACTAGGTTTTTCTGTACTCCACCAAAATTGGCCTCTACATCATCCTTACACACCTTGTGTGTGGCCCGTACACGGCCAGCACACGACTTCGAGTGGGAAAAGAGTACACGTGGTGTACTCATAAAGTACACGGTGTGTACTTCGAAAATTTCTAGAAACTCCATTTTTCTCAAAAACTCCAGAAAAAGGAAAGGTATACCTGAAACGAAGATCCAGGTTCTTACATATGTGATGCCAGTATTGGTGTCCTAATATGAAATGTTAAATTGTAGGCTTTATCACTAGGTGGTATCCCATTAGTAGGTGAAGGAAGAGCACCAGATACCTGCAGGTTTGTTACAACCACTTCTAGTCCCGGAATGGAATCTATAAGATGTATCCATGGAATTTTTAGTCGGTTTGACTAGGTTACCTTCAAGTAGAAACATAGTATGGGTTGTCATGGAAATAATGGAGGAAGTGGATCCCTTAATACCTATTTGGGAGACTTTCCTAGTCGATGAGATTGGGAGACTATATGTCCGTGAGATCACACGGCTACACAGGGTCCCTTTTTATATCATTTCAGATAGTGATACTTGTTTCACATCATGGTTCTGGTAAGGATTTTAGAAGGCTATGGGAAGAGAAATTCTTCTATGGAAAACCCTTTACCCTCATACTGATCAACATTCAGAATGAACAATACAGGGTATAGAGGATATAATTCAAGAAGGAGTCCTTGATTTTAGTGGTAATTTGGAGAATCATATACCTCTTGTTTAGTTATCCTATAATAATAGGTTTTAGGCAACGATACATATTTTTCTTTTTAGGCCTTGTATGGTAGGTTGTTCTATTCACCCCTATGCTAGCTATAGGTAGGTGAGGAAGCCATACCAGGTCCTAATATCCTTTAGGATTATTTAGAGAAGGTTCAACTAATTAGGAAGCATATGAATAATACTTAGTATATACAAAAATATTATGTCGATCCTCATCGATGAACTCTAGAGTTCTAGTTCAGGGATCATGTTTTTCTCCGGGTATCACCTAGGCTAGAGAAAACATGGTTGTGGAAGTAAGGGAATCTGTCACCTTGTTACGTAGGGCCATTTGATATCCTAGAGTGAGTCTAGGCAGTAGCCAATTAGTTTTTACTACCTCAGAGGTATCATTCCATGCAATACATCTTCTATGTTTCATAACTTTTCCAATATCATGCCAACCCATCTCATACCTTTGATCCCTAGGATGTTGAGTTAGATTCCAATGCTACCTTTGAGAACTATCTAGTATGGATCATTGACTAGATCATAAACACTATTTGAGGATGGTCTATCCCTCAAGTATGGGTACCATGATAGGATGACCGCTTACAAGACAATACTTGGGATTGGAAGGCTGGCATACATTCCCAATTGACATAGTTTTTATCAGACAATATTTCTCTACCCTTGGAATGTGAACTCGAGGAAGATTTCTTTTAAGGGGGGAAGACTGTAAGAACCTAGTTTTTCACTCAGGTATGGATCCCATAATTTTAGGTCTAATTCTTTGTTTAGTACCTAATATAGATGAATAATGGGTTAGTGAAGGTCATGATGGTGTTTGGGGATTTTTCAGAGCTTGTAACCCATTGTTTTTGGGAAATTGGGCTTATCATACTGTTAGAGGAAACCATAAAGGTAGGTTGATCTATTAGATCTAACCATGCAGATGGTTTACATTTCAAGAAGAGCTATCTTGCATGATTGGTGCACAGTTTCCCTAACCATGTGGCCTAATGGTGATAGTTCCCCTTTTCCCAGGTTCTTGTACATGGTTTCCCCATGGTTTTTCAAACCGTGTGGAAAAACCGTGCATAATCTATTTTTTGGGTAAAATGAGTAATTTTCCCTTAATGATATAATTAATCCTCCGTATTACTCCAAATAAAAATTCCAACAGTATTATGCTCCATTTCTCCCCATTTGGATATTTTTGAAGGACTACTCTGGGGATTGAAATATCTCCTTCATATGAGATCTTATCGAGCTTCTGTTTGTCACATTAGATTTGCAATGGTAAGTACGAGAGTCTGTTTAATCCTTTCTTATTCTCTCTTGCTCTCATCCTAGTTATCGAGGTGTGATAATTTTCTCTTTTATCAGATATACTCAATTTTAACTTTCTTATTACATGAATATAATAAAAAAACGTCAAATCCATTATCATGATCATCCGTGCAAGGTGATGATGGAAAATTAATTACATCAGTTCAGGAGGCGGCAGTCTGCCTTACACATGGATGATTGTTTCATTACCTATTTGATGAAAAAAGATATTGATGTAGGTTATTAAATTAAAAAAATAAAATATAGGTGTATAAGAGACTCTGATTTTATTATATCAGAATTATTGAGTAATATATTGACGGATTTTAATGATGAAATAAAACAAAAACACTCTGTTAATAATGAAGCCTCTTCCTTAGATCACCTCTTTAGAAATATACCTAAATCGTCCCTGGATTGGTTATATAATAAAAATAAGTGATATAGGATGTTTTTAAGGATTTTTAGAAGGATTTTAGGAAGGTTTGGGATGGATCAGAAGTCTTTTTATGTCTAAATAGGTGAAAAGATCAGATTCCCTTTTATAGGTCAAAGAGAAGACACAATTGGAATTTTTGAAAAGATTAAATATACATACATTTTTCACATTCCAAAAGACTCTAAAATTGTTAATTATACACCCTTAAAAGATATAAGTTATAAATAAAGATAGATAATATAAATTTAACATGTCTTTAGGTCATTATAAGCTTTATCCTTTTAGTTTAGTGACTGATATTCTCATTTTAATATGATCCACAATATTAAATTTTCCCTATTTTTAGTATTCTTTAGAAACAATTATGTTGAAAATCATATATAATATAAATTATGATTATTAGAAATATGGAAACATTTTTCCCAAATTCAAATCAAATATTTTTGAGAATTTAATTTAATTCTAAACCTACAAACACGATGAAAAAATGGTTATCCCAAGACAAAGTTTAAAAAGATTAAAAAGTATTTTTATAAACATTCAACATTAACTTTATTTTAATGTTGTAAATGGGATTAATAATTATATAATTTAACTAATTATATTTTTAACTCATTTTATATTAAGATGTATATTTATAAATACTTTAAATGAAAATGTAGTCTTTAATAACAATCTGTATTTTCACTATTCATCAAAAAACAAATCTTCTCAGAAAATTATTCAAAAATCACCTTTAGATAATTTCGATGTTATAATTCCAAAAATGAAATTAATTTTTTAAAAAAAATTAATTTTATTATAGTGTATTTTTTTTATTTCTTCAATAAAAGGAATGAAAATAATTATTTTTAAAGAAATGTATTTTCGAAGGATAAAATGTCTTTATTCAAAATATAGTGTTTATTTTCATTGAATTTATCAATTAATTTATCTTGATTTGTAACTTTATAAATATTCAATAAAAAACTAGTTAATACTATTCATACCATCGAATTTAATTTTTAGGTTATAATAGTTATAAATAATCATGGTTTATTTTGGCTTAATGTTGTGTGTCGTATACACTATCAAATTTAGTTTTAATTAGTTAAAAACTCATGGTGTTACATTATTCCCCATTAAATAAATTGTGTCCTTTAAATTTGAACACGTGATTATTAAAAAAGTGATTGTCATTCGAAAAATCCATTATGGAAAACCAAAATTGTAAAATGGGTTAATAAAATTTCCTCATAAAAAGATATAAAGGAAAGTATGGTGGTTATCTAGAATAACACATAAATATGGTTCCAAGTATGAAAAACTTAGTGCGAAGTGAAAATATGGACATATAGGAAAAATTTATCTAATTATGGAGAGTGATACAGATCATTACTAATAACAAATCAAATTATCAAGATAAAGTTAACAATAAAAAATTCATAAATCTTTAATTGGTGAAAATACCATTGTTTCATTAGAAATTTAGTAAAATGTATAACATTTTTATTTCAAAATTCCTTTTTTAAAGTTTAAGGATAAATTTACCAAAAATTTGGAGAACACTAGAACATATAATTACATGATATATTTCATTTTATAAGTACAATTTCATCATTTGGTTGTGATTAGATCAATTTACGCTTTATTTGTTACTCTAATAAATGAATATACAAGATGATTTTTTTTATTCTTAAATATTTAAATTAAGATGTTAACAAATAATATATTTCAAAAATGTAAAAGAATATAATTCTCCTATATTTACTAAAACCAAAATGGTTTTCATAATGTAAGAAAACACCCAAAATGGATAAAATTTAAAACAATTAAAGAAAAAGTTTATCTTGAAAATTTTTATATTGATTCAACTTAGATTATTCCAAAATTATATTACCCTACATCCAAATTAATCCCAACAACCTCATCATTGTATATTTTTTCATCCCCAAATACTATATCACAATATTCATATTATACCTATGAATACGTAATAACATTCTTCCTAAATAATCATTTATTTTAAACCAATGAAACATCTCCCAAAATATTATTAATCACCTCAAAATAATAAAAATTTAAAGGAGTTTTTATCCTATAATATATTTCCCAAAATCAAACAAATATTTATCAGTCAAATAATTTGAGTAAAAAAAATTTAAAATTAACCTGTACTATATAGAGGCTAGTGGTAGGGGTTGTACCCTTGTCACCCCTCAGTTTTGGTTTGATTCCCTGTAGTCTTTCTGAATGCGAAGGTTTGTCACCCACAATTTTGGTTTCCATTTATTCTAAAACTATATTAATATAAGTTCTAAAATGTTCCAAAAAATTTCATAAACATCCAAAATGAGTAAAATCAGTCATTAATTCACTTTTAAAAAAGAAATATTTTCTATAATACTTATTTTTTCCATAAAACTAGAGAATAAAAATTTACTTTCATTACCCTAACATCAATGATTATATTAAACCAAAATGCACCAAATAACATTAAAAATATGTCTAAAAAAATTAAACATTGTTCCTTGAATAATTTTTTCCCTAAAATAGATAACAATCCCAAGTTTTATACTACTTTAAATATCACCCAAAATACTCTAACTCATCTTGGAATTTCATCACCTAAAAATACAAATGGGGATTCCAAAATTTAAACATATAATAAACCTTAAAATCCTAAAAACATAATGGTATCCATAAGTCATATGTTATTCTTATATTAAGACATGTTTTCTTCCAAAATTAACATAATTTATAGATGATTAATTATTTTTATAATCAAAAAACCATTTATAAAAATACTTTTAAAACATAATTCTTAAATCCCAATACATAAATAGTTTAATAATTCCACTACAATGATGTGAAGAATATAAAACCTTCCTTGATATATTATTTAACCTTTATAATATGGAATTGTCTCAGAAAATGATAATGTTCCCCAAATTTAAGAAAAAAAACTTTCAATGAATCTCTATGATGAAATTTGTTTCCCTCTATTTAACTCCTCATTTTTCCTCATTAATTCATTTCTATATGCCATTATTTCCAAAAAATAAAACATGTTTTGGTTCCTTTGATACATTATCCTAGGTGGACCTTCCCATATTTATGACATCTAATAAATTTAATATTATTTTCTTTATAATATTTTACAATATTACCTCTATGATATTCCATCCTTATCTTCTTTTATGTGTTTGGAAATTCAATAATGTTCCATTTGTTGATCATAATTTGGCATAGATCATTTAGAATTATCATAAGATATTTAAATTCCATTCCAATTAGGTTAGGCATATCAGTAGTTAAATCATTACATTTACCCTAAAATTGGTTATTGGTATGATTTCTCCCACTAGCTATTAATAATTAAAAAGAATAAAAGAAACACGAAAAAAATAAATTAAGATAGAAAAGGGGAAATTTTTAATCCGTGAAGAAATAACATATAAATGATATGTTTTTCCTGACTTATGAGTCTCTTAGTTTCAATCTTGGTTATACTTAGTAACATTTCATATTAGTTTTTCTAACCTAATATTTTTTTATGTCATTCATAACTGTTTGTAAAGAGTTTCTGAATTTTGGAAACATATCATCTAGGAGTTTCATAATTGTTGTGAAAAAAAAGACCATTGTCATGTACCAAGTGATGATTTATTCCATATTAATGTCCCATTTTTAGAGTTATTACCCCTAAGTAAAATTATTTTATATCCACATCCACATGTATTACCAAGACAAGGATGTACTTTCTTAAATCCCACTCACTCTATACTTCACCAAAAATCTAGGATAATTTTGATACATTTAGTGTTATCCGAAAAATCATCCATAGAGTTCTAACAAAAATATTCATGTCCTATTCACAAAAAATATCTAAACCTTTCTATGATACCAACTATAGATAGACAAGTATTTTATAGATATTATTACAAGGTTTTTAAAATAAGAATCCATTAATTGAAGCCCAAAAATTCATGGGGCCTAGTTTCTTTGGTAGACTAGGTTTATATTATATCAAAGTGAGACTAAACTTAAAATTTTATTATTTTATTATCTATAATGAGCTTCTAAATCATTTAATGCTCCTAAAATGCATGGGTTAAACTGGGGAATACATTGTAAAAAAGGGTGAGCTAAAAATCTCATTAAGGGAAAAAACAAGATAAGAAAACATAACATGCGAGTCAAAGGTATAAAATGATATCATAAAAGAGAACACTACTGAGTAATCCCATGAGATAATAACATAAAGAACATGGTATCAAAAATCATAGAAACATAGGAAATTTAGAATTAATATAAAAATAACATAAACATAAGTAAAGGATAACTATCAAGAGAACATCACATGGTGGAATGAGTCCTATAATGAATTAGGTTCATGTTATAATCCCATACACAACGTCTCATGAGGCTAAAGTATTACACAATGCATTGGAGGTTTATATAATTCCATAACCACCCATCACTTTCATATCATGTTCATGCCTATGTGTTCCATATAAGGAAATTAATCATAATGAATAAATAATAGAATTACACATTTGAAGAAATGGTTTTCATAATCTTTTCTCATATCATATTCATAGTAAATTTCAAATTGAAGGAATTTGAGAGATTATCATAAGAATTTAAAAACCCCATAATATGATAGTGAATAATCTATGTATATATGTGAGAGACATATATAAAAAATTTATAATCAATCCATGACATCAAATTTTTTCTTCATTGATGAAAATTTATTTAACAAATATATAGAATATTTATTAAAATAAGTACTATTATTTTTGAAATTACTTCTTTAAAATATAAAAAATATAAAATATTATATCAAACACTTTAATTAAAAAGATAAAAGAAAAAAATATAAAAGAATAATCAAATAAATGAGTGGTCTAGATGGTGGTTAATTCCATTCATGTCATATAAATTAAGTAAACATTCCTTGAAGACTATTGTAAAGTGGTTAAAAGTACCTCATTCCAAAAAATTAAAAGACGATTAATTTCAAAACATTATTTAAAAAGTAAAATATCCTTAAAAATGATTTTAATAATTAATTTTGTAGAATGTTAAAAATATTATTGAAAATATTTTTAGAAAAAATGGATATGGAAGAAAAAGGATTTTTGATCAAAGAAGGAAATAAATTCAAATTTTTGTAAAAACTATTTCCTAAAAATTTTAATTTCTATATATAGAAAAATAAGACTATTAATTGATATATTCCTAAAAAATAGACGTGAATAAAATATATTGGGTTTAATATTGAAATATTAAACAATTATTTCAAGGGATACTTATGCATAATCAATCCTGAAAATTGTTGAGATTGTGAAATAAATTCTTACTACTTTGGTAGATTTTGAATCATAAAACCCCTGAAAATAAGTAAACTAAAATAAAGTATTAAATAAAATAAATATAAATTTATTAATGATATAACATTAAATTCTCAGTATATAAACCAAGAATAAAAATTAGTGGTGAATATGAAATATGGTTTAGAGAAGTAAAAGTTAGATGATAAATCTCTTACAATGATCATTCTATTAAAGTGGGAATTAATCAATAGAGTTATTATTTATTTAAAGTGTAATTCCACATAAAAAAATTTGAAATACAACATAAAACAATTAATGGTAATCACAGACATAATATTAGAATAGTCAATATAATGAATAAGTAATTTAACACAATGAAATAAATTGAGTTATAAAATCCCTTACCTCGACTCCAGGATTAACATGAATAAGCTTTATCTCCAGTGAAATAGACTTAGATAATTTTTTTTCTTAATAACATTATCCTAGGTTAATTCCTTATACTTAAACCATTTATTTCATTTATTTTAACGTCATATTTAATTACTTATTCAGTTCTATCAATGTCAGGTGTTTTGGGGACCCATAGTTCATAATTTCAAAACAACATCGGTTTGTTGAACATGGTCAAAGGGGTCATTATTAAATAATATAAAAAATATAATAATGAAATTATTATAATTCATATACATAAATTATACTTTTATAACCAATAATTAAATTTGTTTATGAAAAATGGACTATATCACAATCATATAGACGGTAGGTCATAATTATGGACGAGTAACGTTTCCCTTTTACAAAGACCATGATCGGAAGATAGTAAGTGTTATTTTATATTTAAATAATTATAATTATATCATAAATATAATATTATTTAATTATCTAAATAAACTTACATATCATATCCAAGTTATACTGTAATAAAAATGAGTCACATCACTTCCTGAAGCAGTAGTCTGGCATACACAGGAAAGACAATATAATTTTTCCATGGATGGTAAGTTAAGAAAGTATATGACACATTAATTTTAAATAATTATTACTATGTTATTATTATAATTTATAAACATTAAAAATAACATCATGAAAATATGTGGGAGATGATAATGGAAAAATAAATTACATCGGTTCACGAGCCTGTAGTCCACCATACAGACGAATGATGATATAATTTCACATTTGATTAAAGAGGATATATATGTAGTTTATTCTGTTAAAATAATAATATATCAATGTATGATAGATAATGATGTTATTAAATCATCATGATTGAATATTTTTTAATGATATAGAATAATAAGCAAAACAAAAATGATCAATTAAGAACTAAACCTCTTCTGGAGGGATGGGATTCTAGAACCTTCTTCTGTTCAATGATGCTCTATTAGACAAGCAAGGATGGAGCCTCCTTAACTATCCATAGTCTTTATGTGCACGAATAATCCAGGCCAATTACATTCCCCACACGGACTTCTACGGTTCCTCTCTTGGCCCCACCCTAGCTTCCTCTGGAGAAGTGTTTGGGGGGCCCGAACTCTCCTGAAAAAAGGACTGGGCTGGAGGATTGGAAATGGATCTTCTGCCAACATTTGGACCGATACCTAGCTTTTCGATAAGGATGGTATGCGGGCCACATCCCCTTCCCAACCTAGTCTGGAAGACGCCACATTCAACTACCTCTTTTCAGACCAGGGCCCAGGTTGGTGTGTGGAAATGATCCTGGAATGGTTTAATGAAAGAGGCCAAAGAATTATTCTGAGCATCCCCTGGGTCCCTGATGTCGGCCCTGACTATCTTTTTTGGACCAATGATTCTTCAGGTGTGTACAAGGTGAGATCCGGTTATAGACTGGCTCTTGGCATTCACTCTCGCGACCGTGATGAGGGACCATGGAAAGCGCTTTGGAAGCTCAACATCCCCCAAAAAATACTCTAATTTTGGTGGCAGGTGTGCATGAGCAGCCTTCCTACCATGATCCTCCTTGTTTACCGACATATGGCTAGTGCTGATTCATTCCCATTCTGCACAAATATTTCTGAAACTCCTTGGCACGCCATCATGCACTGCCTAGGATCCAAGGAAGTTTGGAATAAATGGGGTTCGACTTCAGATGCTTTACTGGACATTGTCTCTGACCTCACTGATCTTCTGATGCACTGGTGTTCCTCTCCTTCATCAGATAATACAATCACTCATTTCACCCTGGCTGGGATCATTTAGCTTTGGCGTAATGATTCAATTTTCCACCATGTCCATCAGCCCCCCGAGTTCTGGATTGAACGAGCCAATTCTTGGATTGAGGGCTGGAAGGACCTCAATGAACACCCTTTTCCAGGCGTTACCCCCTCTTGACCACCTCATTAGACCCCCCAAAAGGAAGGGAGTCTTAAGCTCAACGTGGATGCTTTTATCCCCAAGGATGGGCCTGTTTCTCTCGGCCTCCTGGCTCGAAATCACTTGGGGCAGATCATTGCAGCAAAATATGAACCACATCATGCTTTCTGGGAACCTGTAGTTTTTGAGGCCTATGCCATTCTTGCAAGGATTATGCTTTCTATGGAATGTGGATGGGATGCTATCATCATCGAGTCAGACTGACTTTCAGTTATCAATTCCATTAACCAAAATGACACTGGACTTTAGGCCTTTGGATTCATCGTCAAGAGAATCCACTCGCTACGCCAAAGATTCTCTTGCTGCACCTTATCCTTTACCAAAAGGGAAGGAAATAATGCGGCGCATCAGCTGGCAGCCTCAGAACCCCTTCGATGTCAACCAGCTATGGCTGGACAACTTACCTTCTTGGCTCTGCTTATGTACTACTACTGATATTCATCATTAATATTGTCCTCCTTTCTTTTCAAAAAAAAAACTAAACCTCTTATTCAGACCACCTCTCTAGGATTATACCTAAATCCACCCCTGATCGAATTTATGATAAAAAAGGCCTATTTGATGCGGGGAGGGAATTGTGGAAGGTATTGTATGAAAAAATTCTTGTTAACTATGAATAATATATAAGATAATGCACCCATTTATAGGTGGAGGATAATATACACTTGATATTCTTGAAAAGAATAAATTATACCCTTGTTTTTCACATCCCAAAGACTCACAAATGGATCATTATCAAACCTTAGAGGATATTAGGTTGAAATATAGAAAAAAATAAGGATTGGACTAGTATTTAGGTCATTTTGTCCCTTATTATTTTAGTTTATCCCCTAGTAAACCCGTTTTAACCTTAACAGTAGTAATTAATTTGTACTATTTTTATTATTTATTGTTAACATATGCTATATTGAAATTATTTTATGATATTAATTATTATTATATAAAATATTGAATAATTTTTTACAAATTTAAATCTCAAAAGTGGTATAATTTAATATAAAACTTAACCCAATGAGGTGATAAAAAAACAGTATTCTGAAGAATAAACTTTCAAAAGTATATTTTTTTATCAAAACACCACTTGTAAATTAATAATTACCTAAATTGGATTCATAATAATATAATTAAACGAAATTTACTTTTAAAACATTTTAAAAAAATATGTATCCTTGTAAATACATTAAACAAAAGGCAATTTTTAATAAAAAATAGTATTTATCACTATTCATTGTAAACTTAATCTTCTCATAAATTTATAAAAAAATCATCCAAAGATAATATGGATATGATGATTCATAACATTAAATTAGTTTTTCCAAATTAAATTTATAATATTGTGAAAAATTAATTTTATTATTTGTTCCCTAACAACAACGAAAATAATTTTTTGAGAAGAAATGTATTTTTAAAAGATAAAATGTCTTCAATAAAAATTAATTGATTATTTCATAGGTTTTTATCAATGTATTTATATAGATTAAAACATTATAAATATTTCAAAAAAAAATTTAATACTATTCACACTCGAAAATTTAAAAATCAATGTTTTTTTAGCCTTGTTTTTGTTTTTCATATATGTTATCAAAAATATTTTTAATTATTTAAAAATGTGGGGTGTTACAGGAGGTTCTTGTACCGATAAAAGCACCACCATCTATCTGTTCGATCTCACCTTCTATCTTGTGGGCTTCCTATATCTACTATTGCTAAATTTTCTTGTCCATTATCATGCTGAACTCCTAAAAACCATACGATATCTAAAACTAGAAATAAAAACACAGTCCTGAACCGATGAATCTCTCAAAGAAGGATATGAAACTGTTAATTACCAAGTAAATTTTGAGACCAACTTGAAAAACAATAAGAGAAAAAATAAACCTAGGATAATACAAGAAATCAGGTGTTAGGATGTTATATAACACCATTCTCTAGAGATAACTTGATTTATATTTAATTATCTTTGTCACATTCTTCCCTTAAATCATTTAAAAATATTGGAATAATATCTCTCAAAATAGTAATAATGTGGGGAGTAAGTATGATGTATCCTTCAACTTCTCTCTAAGAGCCACCACTCTTGAGAATTGAAATTAAAACCCAGATTTTGGGGAGTCTTAGTTGTCATGAGAGAAGCGTACTAGCCTTTTGTGATGTCTCATATGACCAAAAACATTTAATTGTGAACCTAGTTAGCAATATATTGGCCATGTCAGGGTAAACATGATAAATTAAAATTTTACAGTGAACATTAAAACTTTACAAGTGATCAATTTCAGAAGAATATAGTACGAAGATGATCTGATCTAAAAATAAATTTTAAAAAGGATAATGATATTACTTTTAAAACAATAAAAAATATTATGAATTAATATGATCAAACTAGATCGGGTGAATATGTTTTTATGGAAGACTTTGAGGAAATTATCTATTTTCTATCAAGATAGTTCAAAAAAGGATACGACAAGTATCATGAAAAGTTACATTTTCAATGTTTCAATTATGGTAAAATTATTCACTTTTATATAATGTTACCTTTGATAATATTTAATGAAAATATATATAATGAATCATCCATGGGATCCTTCAAGAAACAAGAATCCTCAAAGGAAAATAAACCTAAATCTAAAGGAAATAAGTTTATGTAATTAAATGTTTTTATGAAGAAAATTATATCTACTAAGAATATATTTTTGACTTTGAAGAGAAATATAGTGATGATTAAATCCATAAAGATACAACTCAACAATTTATATTTGATTATGAAATAAATAAATTTAATCCTATGAGGATGAAACAAAATTTTCTAGTGAGTTTATTACTAAATATGTTGAATTATACAAGGAGTAAACCATGATAATTTAAATCAATATGTCAGTAAAGGATAATGGAAGGATTTTTGCCATGAACCAACTCAGGCCATCTATGAAATGGACACCCGAGCTATCCCGTGACATACCTAAAGGGAATTAATTATCAATTCCGAGATAACACGACAAGAAAGAATAAGATAAACTCAAAAGAACAAGCTATAACATAACTAAACATGAAATATTACCAGCATCTCATATTAGAATTAGTGTAAATATAAATCCAAACCATGGGATTGATATAGGAGTGTCCTGAAAAAATAAAACCTAAAATAAGAAATCACCATCTCTGTGTGACCGTAAACTAACCTCCCCATCATAAATAGAACATCAAACCAAATGAACAATAAATAGAAGACAAGATACATGGAACCAGAAAAGAAAACTACAAACTTTTCATGCATCGAATGGTCTATGCATGGTGTGAGTGAAACCAAGCCTAGTAAGATCTAAGAAAGGAGTTTGTGTTATTCCTTTCAAACTACATTTATAAAATTATAGTTTCAAATATACTTTAAAAAATATTTCTGTATACATAAATACATAGGGAGAAACCAACAACACCTCCATGAACATTTTATAAATTTGTTTTCCATTTAATTTAAAATAAAATAACCACTTTGAAAATATTTACTCAGCCTAAACCTCCTTAATCAAAAACACCCATTTTAAATAAAATTTAGAAACAACTTTATATGTATTCTTATTTACAAAATTCTTCAGATAAATTTTATTAAAATATATATATACAATAATGCTAAATAAAACATTGAGGCACCACATTACTGATTAAATAAATTATATCAATAAAGAACTATGTGCCATAAAATATGTCCATGTTAGGGAACCCTATAAATTTACGATATAGATTCAATTATTATAATGAGAGACTTAATAGGTACTGAGGTAATACAGGTTCTATACATTTCTAAAACACAATACCAACATACCACATATGTTTCATCTAAAAAATGATAGAAACTAGACTTGCCTGCACCCTTCCATCATATAGGAAATTCCACATTTAGTCATACGTAACACTAGAGTGGAAACTAGTAATGTGTCACTATATAGTATAGTATAAATATAGACCTCTAAAAAATTACTATGTGTAATCCTGAAAAAATAGGAGTTGACCAATAAATCATGTCACCTGATCATTTTAAAAGAAAAACACAAATCTCAACTCACCTACAACTATACACCACAATGTCAACCAAATCACAATGGTAAATAATATCCCCTTTTGGGGTCATCATCCATAACATAACATGGGATCAAGAGTGTCTCATAGACATACTTTGATATCAAATTTTCAAAGTTATAAATAAGTCTATATATAATCTTGGATTTGTATAGAAATACATTTCTCATCATTTTAAATACCTTTTAAAAGTATTTTTCAGATATAACCATTTGAAACCACATTTTAAATCAATTACAAATACCAATCCATTTCATTTAAAATCACTAAAAGAACCCAAACTTTTCTCTCCTTTAAAATATTTCCACAAAACCAATATTTACCCAATTCAAGACCCAAACCCCATAAAATACCTCTAATATAAAAATTTCACTCCCAAAAAATTATTGAATCCTCTGTAAAAACTCTTATAATTCAAAGTCCATTTTATAAAATCATAAAACCATTAAAAAAACTTTTTACCAAGTTAGAAATAAATTTATAATACATCTAAAATTTCTCTTTTACTATAATATATATGAAAAATTAACCAAATAAAACATATATAAATTTAAAGATGAAAATTGTCAGATAAATAAAGAAAATTCACAATATTTGTAATTCCCCAACCCCAGTTACCTAAAGTCGCTGCATTATTACATAAAATTGGCATGATACAAGGAATCATGTCCCGAAAGACCGATAAGTTTAGTATCTTTGGAAGTACTAGATATATTCATAAGTTATACATTACATCATGAAATAAAAACAACAAAAATATTGTCTCCATTAACCACATTTATATCCCAAAGACTGTCCCTATTGGTCAGTTATAATAATACCATTTAATTATTCACATGGATATTCTACTAGTCGAATAATCACATGCAATATCAATAGCCACTTTCATAATGATAGAATGCATAATTCCAGACTTCATAACCACATAGTCAAGGCCTTGTGCCAAGACTAAAAAGAAGATTTTGTCAAGGCCTTATTCCAAGACGCTAGTTTGTCTCATGAGACCTATTGATGCATCAAGAAGCTATAGCAGGCTCCACCTGTCACTTACTCAGTCCAATGCATTCCTCATATGAAAAGGATTAATCATAACATAATCATTCCTATTAAAACTAGCATAAAAAATGTCAATAATTTATCCAAAAACCATGAATGGTATAAAATAACCCATCCATAGTCAAACATATCACAAAACCTTCAATACAATATGTAATATTTTTATCATAATAAATAAACATCAAACAAGTTTAAAATCCATCAAAGGATGTTGACTTAGATGAAATAATTTTTTTTGAGAAATATCTCCTTTTTTTAAATCATTTAAAATTAATGTAATTATAAAAGAAAATATTTATTTTTGAAAATATTCTTATAATCTTTTAAGGGAATCTTTGATGATGTTATAACAGTGGAAAATAGCAGCACCCACTGTATAATTTAAAAAACATTCTTACCTTAATTTTTTTCAAAAAGGTCATAAAGTACCTTGTTTGGAAAATGACGGAAAGATTCCTTTCAAAAAATACAAGGTCAAACAGGGGTATAAATTAATTTACCCCATTTTCTAGTAAATAGTAAAAATGTTTTGAAATAAATTTATAAGAAACATGTATGTGGATGATAAAGATGTCCTAGTAGATAATTACATATAAACAACCTCAAATAATGAAGAGATTGTGAAATTAACCCTTACCTTGTACTTTGACTTGGTAGAGGGTAGGTTAACCTTCTATATAATGGTTAAATCATTTTTATTAAAATTTACAAGAACCATATAAATTAATATTATATCATATATGATCTTCAAATATTTCTTTGTCAATGATATTTCAGTAGTATCATCATTTCGGGTGTTAATTGATTCATTTTTCCTTTATATGATTTGTTATGTAAGTAATGTTTTTATGGATAGGAGGTATTTTATTCATATTAATAATGATATTAAGTCTTTAAAAAATATTTTTTATCATCAAATGAAAATTATTCTTGAATGGATATGATGCGGAATGAATCTCATCGCGTTCGTAGAGACGGTAATCCGTACGTACGCACAAGCGACAACATCATTATTTTGATATTATAATTTTATATAATTGGATGGAATATCATATATAAAGAATAATTATCATTTTATATTTATTATTTTCATCATCTATACTCATTATTATACCCATCCAAATGATGATGTGTTTGAATAATAAACTACACCACGACGTGGAGACGATAAGTCGTACGCACACACGTATGGTAACTTTTTCAATTATTGGATGGATAGAAAAATGAATATGGTTGTACCATTTTCATAATAAAATAAATTTATATAAAATATACTGGAGCTATTATTTTAGAATGTAAACAACAAAGAAAGAGGATGTGGAAGAAGAAAAGAACTCAAAAGAGGTGATGAAATATGTACCCCATCTATGGATTCTTCCTTTTTATTTGATCAATAGGGGTCCTTAGGTTGGATTTATGTATAAGGGAAGGACTCTAGGATGAAGGGAGGATAGTTGAGAAGATATTTGGGCAGGGTGTGTTCAAGACAAATGGCTTTTAAGGTGTGAATTTTAGAGAAGGGGAAGTTACCTTTTATAAGAGGGGTGAGAGGCACCTTAGGAAAAGATTGAAATATTATTTTATAATAAAATTAATTTCGGTTTATAAGGGCTAATAAACGATTTATTTCGATTATAAGGTGTTTATGGGTATAAAACCACTCAACTAATAGTTTTAGAAAGGTTTGGGTCACTATATTAACATATATTTTAGATTTAACTCTTGGTTAAATAGTTTGACATTTATCGTGTCTCTTTGTATTTTTATATTATATGGTTAATAAACATACTATAAACTTCCAAGAGAACCTAAAGTGGTTCATTAATGACATATTTAATATTATTTAAGTCCTTTTTCTGAACCTTATATTTTTAGCAATATTATATCAATTAATAATATAATATTTTTTTAAAAAACTATTTTATGTCAATTTTGACACTATTTTCTATTTTGTTTTTTTTAAAATTCATAACAGCATTATTACATCGAAATAAATTCATTTAATCATCCCTAACATTTCATATTAACATATAAAATTAGTTTAATTAATTAAAAGTCTCAAATTATATTTATTTGGATATTTATAATATCAATTAATTTAATCTTTCATTAATAAGGTAATTACTGCATCATCATTTTTCCATAATTAAATTTAATTATATAACGTCTAAAAATTATAAATAAAATACCATTATGTAGGAAATAGTTATATATTTCTAATGAATATTTATAGTAGAATTTATCTTATGTGTAACTCTATATTAAAAATAGTTTAGTTATTAAATTTTGAATTCAACACTTTTAACTCTTCTTTAAATTAAATAATAATAATTCCTCTAATCTAATCCAAGTGGACCAAATAGGATCATATTTTATTCCTAATGTTGTGTTCGGTCGAATTATTCTTATCCAATAGAATTCGGACATATTTTTGGGTAATTATAATATCATTTCTACCCTTAATTACTATATTTACTTTTACAGTGGTAAATAAAAGTCAAAAGTTATTATTCACCAAAAATTATTTTCATCTTATTGAACAACATTTTACTTGTTGATATTAACCATGTATCTCAATTTTTTTAAATTCGACTGATAGAAGTGTTAAAATTAAGTTTTATACAAATTGGGAAATTCTCCTAGGAGGTGGGTAAAAGACGGTAAAAAGTTCGATAAAATTTTATATATTTAAATTTATTATAAAATGACTCCAATGAATTACATTGAACCTATATAGGTATTATGTATCTATTTTTTCCTAAAATAATTTTAAATAATATAAATAATTATTTAAATAACAAGTCGGTTTTAACCAGTAACGCAGTGTTTTCACTATTCATTAAAAATTGAATGTTTTCAGAAAAATATAAAACTTAACCCTAAGCTAATATAGATATTCCAAATCCAAAAATCAAGTCCATTTTGAAAAATAAAATTTATAAAATTTCACAAAGTGGGTATTAGTATTCATAACGACTTGTTTGATTGGTCACAGTGTGTTTGAATCTTGAAGTTGCGTACAACGCAAGCTATTGCATTATTCAAAGGAAATCGTATCATGGAAGCTTGGGGTGTTACAATAGTACCAACCCAAGTTCAATGAAAATAAATATGGAATTCATTAGCTTCAATTTAAGATTCTCAAATAAGAAATGAGAGGCTATCCTCAATACATAACAACAAAAAACACAAGAATAAGCCTCACCAAACCCAAAATCTTACCATAGTTTTCCTTATAGTTTATGGGAATAAAAGAAACCTAGATATAGATTGATGGAGTATGAAGAATAATGAGAAAATATATAATGGAGGGATTTATTATAGTTTCATAGTCATGATCCAAGTATCACTAGGAGGGGATAAGGTGAATCAGTGATATCTTTTTCTTTTATGTTCTTTTATTTTTGAAACAACCTTCACCTCTGGTTAAAGATATTCTTACTTGAAGATCACAATCCAAATATACATCCTTAGGAGCACTATAATTCATAAGGTTCACTACTAAACAAGAGTAGCTACATTCTTTTTATGGTATAGAAATAATCCAATACCATGAAATCCACTAGAAAATAATCCTTTGGTGTGTAATAAAATGAGTAGCATTTCCCCTTTCACTCATGTAGCACTATAAAAAAGAACCCAACAGTGTGTGTGATCCCTATTATCACAAATAGGGTAATAGAATGTTTTGGTTATTCTTTAAGAACAGGGAAACTTTTGATCTCTCAAAAAAAATTCATTACTTTCCTAAAAAAATTTGCTAAGAACATATTTTTACAAAACATACTATGTGCGAAAAACTTCCAATAATTCACGCAACATTTTGGATATCTTTCATGAAAATTTGTTGCCTTGCGTGCAATATTTAACTTTTTTCATGGAATAAATCTTGTGCACAACTTCTTTCTTACGTGAAAATAAATTCTTAAGAACAACTTCCTTAGCTTGTTCACAACCCCGATTCTTTCACCCAACTCTATTTTCGTACAATTATTTCACAATTCCGAGCTCTAGATTTCTCCAACCGTTGAGATACACAAATTAGAGGGGGTCATGTTGTATGGCTTGCATCAAAATTTTTCAGAAAAACATATGATATTTTTGAAATACAAATTAGAAAATATTCCTCTAGTTTTTCCTTTAATATCACAAAGTGAAGTGAATTATCGTCTTTGACAACAAAAGAACACACTTTGTAAAAGAAAACTCTTCTTACATCTTTATACACCCTAATTGTTCTCAAAATTTAACATCAATATCAACCTGAAAACTTGGTGGAGGATCTTGAAGTCACGAAAGTAAAAAAAAGGGATGGAAATAGCCTCTATAGACCCATCATTATTCGAACAAAAAGTTGGGATAAGAGGGAAAAGGAACCAGAAAAGAAAAATGGAAAAAAAGGAAAATAAGATTTTTAAGCACATGGGTAGTTTGTATGTTTTGGATATGTGGATATCAAAACTATTTTCTAACAATGGAAACAACATTATCAAGATGCAGAACACATCACTTAATTATTTCATGGTTTTTATTAACCATGTGCATTTCATTCACCCAAACCCACAAATATAGATACCACACATGGTCTCCAATTATATCTAAATGGTTTTCCCCAAACATTGTTCAACTCATACATATAAAACATTCACATAAATAAATGAACACAATAACCTCCTACATAAGGTTACCAACACAATTTTTCGCAATCTATGCACACAAAATCATGTTCCATTAGGGATCCCTTGTAAGGTTCATTTTCATGGTTAGACTAACTATGTGGTGACTATTCAGAAAACATGAAACCAAAAATACTCTAAAAAATTTAAACATAATCCCCCAAACATCTAAAATTTAAATTAACCTAAAATCAATTTATATAAACCCAAAAAAAGTTATATATAGGGTTTTATAATTTCCTCACTATGCCAATTTCCCCCCCCCCCATAAATTCCATGGAAAAGTTTTAGGTATCTGAATATACGACCTAATAACACCCCATTAATGGCATTGGGTCAGTTGGAGAATTATCAATGTGAGATCCAAAATAAGAACCGTTGAATAAAAAAACCTCTAAAACCATAACAGAAAAACATTAATTAATATATCTAAGTGAAAACCTACCAGATCAAATAGGTAAATCCCAAAAGAAATGAAGACAAATTATAGTTTCCCTCACCATTTATAATTTTTTGAAAATTTCGAAACAAGGGAGAGACACACCACTAAAATAAAACAGCATTAAAAAAATATCATATCCAAAGAACCAATTCCAAATTCCCAAAACAAGAACAAAACAACAATGAACACTAAATAAAAAAACAAAAAACCATCAACAAGACTAATAATTCATTTAAACTATAAAAAAGATGATGAAAAATTCATAACCATGCCTTAATAAGAAACATCATGGGTTATAAACCCAAGTCACCATGATTAGTGGGTAAACTAGGACCTAAAAACTAGATCACCATCCTATAATGATCACATAAAGTCAAAAAATATACGAACAAGTGCTTAACCGCCTAAAGTAAACCCTCATCCTAGTTACCCAACCAATGGAGCATGGTTAACCATGCTAAACCCATCATGAACCTAATAAAAAATATCTAGAATGAAAAAAACATCTCGAGGGAACACTACCCAAGTAGAAAGGGTGGAAAATTAAACCATAATTCATTACTATCCAAAAAATCATTTTAAGAAGTTCAATAGACACTATATGAATGTTCCAAAACAAACAATTGTATCATAAAACATGACCACACCTTGGATTATTGTTTCAATAAACAAAGATGAAAAAACTATTAAGTTTCACTAGGAGGATTGACTAATGAAAATCTATATGTGAATTCAAATGAGAGGGCTTAATGAAGCTAGAGGACCAGGAAATCTCTTGAACCTATCAAACCACTCCATTAATACAACATTAATGTTATGTATAATTATAAATTAAAATCAACTTATGATTTAAATTAAATTTCTTATTATAAATTTTAATTATATAAATAACATGTAATTATTTAGTTTTATTATATACTATTGGTTTTAAAATATTGCTAAGAATCATTACCATTGATAATATAGTAATTGAACTATGATCACATGATTAGTGTAAATATAGGGTTTTAAAAAATCTAAATGATGTATACAATAGAAGTGATGACCTCAACTAGTAAGATCATACCTTATGAATCCCATTTATCAGAGATTCAAAGGGAGATAACATAACTGGGATGTTTTATTTACCAATCCCATGTGGATATCCAATAAATGAAGCATGAGAAAAAATATTTTATTGGAGAAAATCATGCTCATTGAGATCATGAACCAAACCATGTATGCCGAACCACCCCTATAATGTATCACCATTGTGGACCTTACCCTTAGAGAGTTTGATGGGGGTATTAAAGGGATATGCTTAAATACCATAACAATATGAATATATATATTGAATTTTCAATAGATTAATATTCATATCTTCTTATTATCATTACTTTATAAATGATTTTTATATTTATACAATAGAACAAAAAATTGTATTTTTTAATTAGTATTAAATTTTAATGAAGACATATATTTTGATGAATTAATGGATTTTTGAAATAAATAATATTTTAATAAAATATTATTATTAAGTATTTTTTATTAAATATATATGATCTTATAATTTTTATGAAGTCAAATGTATTTTTTAAAAGGGGTTAAAAACTGTTATTTCCAAAAAACAAAGCATTTCTCATTAAATATTAATTCATATTTTAAAAGTGAAAATACACATATTTATATTTTTTTTGGAAAAAATTAATATTATTTTTGGAATCATAAGTTTGAAATTATCTAATGGTGATTTTTTCATAATTTTCTAAGATAATCAAATTTTTGGGTAAAAATTAAATACCATATAAATATGTGGTGTGTATTATGACAACATAATAACCCAAAAGTGATGTAATAAATAACAAAATTGGTATACAAGACCAACTATATTTTTTCCATTTAAAATAACGAGATATTATGATTATAATATCATCTATAAAGAATAAAATCTTCATAATGACTTTTGATACTACAACTAATTCTCCAAAAATCTTCACGGACTAGAAAAATAGAGTCTTTAGATACCACCTCAAAAAATTATTGGTAGTCTTTATATATGATATTATAATATAATCCTAAAGTAAGGAGGAATGTTAGGAGCTTCTAATAACTATGAAAAAATCCTTATGAAAGGATATTACTTATGAAATGTATAGAAAATGTGAGTTCTGGTTGAAGGAAGTCTCATGCTTTGGGCATATCATTATAAACAATGAGATATCTATAGACCCTTAAAAGATAAAACAAATTAAAGGATGGTTGAGGAAAATATATGTGATAGATATTTATAGTTTTCTTATATTATTGGGGTAATTTTATTGATTTGTGAGAAATTTCTCGTGTTTTTTAAATCCTTAAACCAAGTTAATTCAGAAGGGAGTGATGTTTTATTAGAATGTTGAATGTGAAGAGAGCTTCCTGGAATTTGAAAATAGGCTTATAACTAAACATTTTATCACACTACCCACAACTAGATAACATTTTGTGGTATTTAGTGATTCTTTGAATAAGGTATTGTTATGTGTGTTAATGAAAAATGAAAAAGAGACAGCCTATGATTAAAGGTAGTTTAAATTCATGAATAGAACTACCCAAAACATGATCTGGAGTAGAATGTAGTGATCTTCCCTTTAAAAATATGGTGGAATTATCCCTGTTGGAAGATGTGTGAAATATATATGGTTCACAAGAGCCTCATATATATATTCACAAAAAATGAGATGAATATGCACCACTAATAATGGTTAAAGATTATCAAGGACTATGATAGCCCAATCCACTACCATCCTTGAGAAGATGATAAATTGGGAGATTCTCTAAGTATAATGGATTAAGAATTATTTGTCAACATTCTATTTTGGATAAGATAAAGGATTCTTAAAGAGATATTGTTGGAATTCAAAAGAAAGTGGAAGCTATAGGAAAAGGTAAATACTTAGAGTTATATGTTAATGAAGAATGTGTTTTCAAATTTGGGTTAGGAATATGTGTACTATAAAATACTGAGTTAAATAATGAGGTGATGAATTATACACATAGTTTGAATTTATCTATCCATATATAAAGCACAATGACATATCAATATCTCTGAGAGAACTATTGGTGTGACAATATAAATAAGTAGATCACAAAGTATACATTAAGATGTATTATATGTTAGTAATTAATGGTAGAGAGGATAAAAATATGAGGGGATGATGCAAATATTAGGCATACCTACACGGAAATGGGAAACCATCACCATATACTTTTTCATCTATCTTTTGAAGACATAAAGAGGATATAATTATATATGGGATGGGGTGGATCATATTACAATGAATTATCACTTAATTTAAATTTTAGGGGACTCCTCAAATGATCAACGTTCTAGGATATACATTAGAGAAGGTATGAGGCTTCATGGAAGACCATTATCAATTATATATGTTCAGGATCCAAGATTTACATCTATGTTTTAAACGAGTCGCCAACATGATATAAATATTGAGTTTAACTTTATCACATCTTATCACCATGAAAATGATGGTCAATCTTAGTAGACTATCTAGACACTTGATAACATGTTGAGATCATGCTCAATTAAATTCAAATGAGGTTGGGATCAACATTTTCCTCTGGTCAAGTTCTTATACAATAACAATTACCACTCAAGAATCCAAACGGATCCCAATGAATACTTTTATGGAAAGAGTTTAAGAATATATTCATGATGGGATGACATTGGTAACACAAACTTCTAGGCCCTGTAATGGTTGAGGAAATGGTGGAAAATTCCAAGAACATTCAGCAACACATCAATGTTTCTTAGAGTCGAAAAAAGAGCTATGCTAAAAATAATTGAAAAGACCTAGAGTATGATTTTGGAAACATGGTGTTATTCTATATATCTTCATGGAATAAGTTCATGATATTTGGGAAGAAGTTAAATCATAGTCCAAGATACATCAACCCCTTTAATATCCTTAATCGCATTAGAGCGGGGACCAAATGACTAGCACTCTAAACTAACCTATCTCAAGTACATGATGTTTTCCACATATCCCTCTTGAGGAAGTAAATACTAGACTGCTCAAATTTAATCAATCTATAGGTTGTTCCATTGGAGAATTAAATTTACTATATGGAGAAGTAAGTGAAAATCTATGATCGTAGAGACAAAGTTCTACAGAATAAGACAACACACTTGGTCAAAATGTTGTGGAGAAAATGAAAATTTGAAAAAACAATGTGGGAACCAGAGTAAATGATGAAAAATAATTACCCTAATATATATTAGTGTGTGGAATGAAGATTTTGCGGGTGAGATTTCTAAAGGGGAAGACGGTAATGACATAAACATTTATTAATCATATTTCCCTTAGTATTTAAATTTAATGACTTATTATGTATTATTTTTATTGAAAAAACATGAAATTATTTCATTTTATTATATTATATCATATTTAAAAAATGATAAGAATTATTACCATTGATAATATAGATATTTAATTTTCATTTCTTGATTATTTTAAATATATAGTTTTAACAAATCTAATTGACACAGATAAAGGAAGTGATTACCTCAACCAGTAGTATTGTACCCTATGAAGCCCAGTTATCTGAGATTTTGAGGGAGATAATATCATTGGTATTTTCCCATGACCAAGAATAAGATGAGATCCAATAACTTAATAATTAATTAAATCATTTACGGGAGAATCCCAAGATTATAGAGATCATGGCCCAAACCATGCATGCCAAAATACCCTATGAAAGTCTCATTATCACACACCTTGCCCTTAAAAAGTTATATAATGTATTAAATGGATATGTATCAATACTATAATAATATGAATATTTATATTTTATTTTCAATTGAATAATGTTCATATTATTATCTTATCATTACTTTATAAATGATTTTTATTTTTATATAATAAAACAAAAATTTTATTTTTAATTAGTATTCAATTTCAATTAAGATATTTATTTGAATGAAATAATGTATTTTTGAAATAAGTAATATTTTAAAAAATATTATTAAGGGAAATGTACTGGATTTATAATTGATAAACATGGTGGAAAGGAATGAAAATTTAAGAAGACTCTATATGGGTTAAACAGGATTCTTGAGATTTATACTTCATGTTTTATGAGTACTTGAGAAGTATGAAATTTAGAAATGGTTTAGTGGGGAAAAAATTGTATATGAATAATAACAATAATACATCACTTGTTGTGATTTTATATATTGATGATATTATATTTCAAATTAATGAATAAACATTGTGTAAATATTTTCCTATACATATAAAATAATATTTGATATGTACTTACTTAGGAAGATACATTTTTTCTTGGGTTAACAATTTACCCAACCTATTGATCATGTTTTTATCTCTCGATAAATTTATTCCACAGAGTTATTTAAAATATTTATCATAGAAGAATAAAAAAGATTGACTTAACCAATTTTAGTGGGAATAAAATTTAGTATATATAATAAAGTGTAAGAGGTCAATGATAAAGGATTCATAAAAATGGTTGGTAGTTTATGGTATTCAATTTCCTCAAGGATAGATATTGTTTTTATTATTACACTCTATCTTATATATGAATCTAATCCCAAGGATTCACAATTAATATAAGATAAGAGGAATCTAAGGTATATCCGGATCAGATCCAATTATGGACTATTATTTGAGAAGATAGTTGAGGTGGAAATAATGGGACTTATAAATGTTGATCAGGATAGTTATGTTGATGATAAAATGTCAACACTAGGGAGAAAATTCTTCACTAGTGGCTGATGTGTGGCATGGAATTACAAGATTATATATTCTATCACATTGAGTACCACTAATGTTGAGTATGTTCCCTCATAGCGTATTGTTACACAAATTATTTTGAGAAGTACTCTACTTGAATATATGTATATTATTACTAAGTATACATTAGTTTTTGGCTGTTAAAATAGATGTGAAATGAATTTGTCCATGAATATAGTGCAATATTAAATATCAAAGAACATATACAATAACTATACTAAAGCATGTATTTCTCCCATCCATGTGTCTCTAATATGTTAATTTTACCAATGTGTCTACCTCCCCACATATTCCTAACACTTTCCCACCTATTAACCTCTATCCATGACCATGATTCCCTTAGAATTGTTCTCTTCACCTTGGAATGGTTACAGATCCAACTATATCTCCTCCGCCTAGGTTTCCTCCTCTACCTCATCCTCTGCATCGACCTTCATGTCTATCTCCTTCTCTGCATTCAGCTTCTCCACTTGAAATGTCATGTACACCTTCTCCACTTGCAACTATTCATCCGCCTTGTCTACCTACTACTCTTTCTCCTCCTTCTCCACTCGCAACTCTGTCTCTACCTCGATATGCCTTTTCGCCTCCCTCTCCTTCAATCATTGCTTCAACAATAATATATTATTGCTTCAAGAGTCATTAAATCATTATCTTTGATCTTATAACCTGATACAGATTTAGGATCCTTAAATAACAAAACCTAAAAAGACATTTCGTTTAAATACCCCCTGAATCTTTACAAGGAACCCTATTTTGAATATAGTCTCGAAGGCATCATCGATAAAACGTTGTATTTCCAAGAAATTGTCAGAATACTGGAGGATTTCCAATGTATGGTTGATAAATATTTCTGATACCAGTTGCTGGTATATCTATAACGCATCCTATAAGTGTGATTTATCAAAATACCCCCTCTATAGTGTAAATACATCATATATCAAAGATATTTTCTAAGGAATCATTGATGGATGACTGGATTTCCAATTCATCATTAGAAGACTAATGGATTTCCAAGGTTTCATTGAAACATATTTATAAATCCCTACTACAAAAAACTTACATTTTCACTACAATGTTGTGTTCCTGATAAATTCTGTAATCCAACTTAGAAATGTAGTGATATTCAATTCTCCAATGTGAAATTTCAAGGGTTTGATTATGGTTCTAAAAAGAATTGTTAAAATTATAAAAGAATAGTTATTACACTATGCTTTGTAGTATGATCATATTTTTATTAGTTTATTTTGATGATAATTTATTGTGAGTTATTCTATTAATATCCATTTTCATATCATTTTGTTGATGGATGTTAATTTTAGTGTGATTTTCTCAGGGGGAATGAGTGATGATTCCAACTTATCATAGCAAACTTTTGTGGAGATGATGGGGAGTTTTCCCAACATTCCTAGAGGACGTCTTAGAAGGTTGAGGACATGTCGTTGGAGGCTATTTTTGTGCAATAATGATTCCTGATGAGTTTTGAAAAATTAAGCCACTTTAGATAAAATAAATAATTATTTACTTATGGTGTATGACATCAGATAGGTTCTCATGTAAAAATAAAAACTTTTATGAGGCATGAAGTGGCTTGGATGAGGATCAATGAAGCATAGGGGGTATGGAAACATAATTTTGGAGGTACATGATTCCTTTAGTAAAAATCCATACGTGATTTTATTTATTATTTCTTTATGAATGTATGTTTCATATACCATTGGATAAAAGAAGAATGATTAGATATATGGAAGATGAAATTCCACTAATTAAATATTTTCAAGCCTAATTCCAAGAGCTTAATAGTGGATGAAAGTGGTGCACAAGAATAGGGATGAATCTTGTGCAGGGTAAAAATATGAAAATGTAATGCCTCTATATCTGATTCTATTTTTTTTTTGGAATGTTTGTTTATGGTTTGTGTGCTTTTCACATGAGGGTTTTATTGTAGGAATGATTTCATTGTCCATTTTCCATGAGGTTTTTAGTATAGTAATTATTTCATTATCCATTTTCGATGATAATAGTTGTAGATTTAAAAAGGGAGAGAGATTAAATCAGTCAATTACTATGAAGTTATAACATTATCGAAGCTTCAATTCCACCTTCCTCCACCCCATTTCACCGCATCTGGCTTCATCACGATGATTGATTAATCCCATCTCGGTCACCTAAAACCATCCTATGATTCTACTAGAGATGCGAAGGTTATTACTGTGGTTTGATGGTAATTTAAGTTGGGTTATTTTACTCTTATCAATTTGTATATCATTTCATTAATGGATACAAATTTTAGTGAGACTTTGGAATGGAATGGGTCCGATTCCAACTTATCATAGTGTAATTTGGTGAGGATGATGGGGAGTTTTCTTAGCTTGTATAGAGGATGTCTTGGAAGGTTAGACACAAGTTGTTGGATGATGTTTTGGTGAATCATGATTCCTCATGAGTTTTGATAAATTATTCCACTTTGGATATTACTGATTTTTTTAACTGATTTAAAAACTCTGATTCCCTATATTGATCATTTAATTATGTGATATATCATACTCCATAAGCTTGAAATATTAGGATTTTTAGATAGCATTGAATTTTTAAGATTCCAGATAATACATGGAACTTTATAACATATTCATTTTTATGTTCTTATGCCTTCACAATTATAGTATCAATATGTTCAGGCATAAAATTTATTTTCTTCCTAAATACATAGAAAACTAGGCATTGTTTAGTTGTCTATCTACTAAGAAGGTATTTGTTCCCAATACATAATGACTAAGATAATCAGTAGTTGAAAGAATTTATGAAAGAATGGATAGGTACCTAAATTCAGCTATGTGGATGGAGGATTTCCCCACCTCTAAAGAGACTCATCTTTTTTTTGTTACCATGGAACATAATCCAACTGTGTTGAATTTCAGTAGAGGAAACGTTCCCCGTCATAGAAATAAGAGTTTTAAAATTGATACTTTGTGATTAAAATATAATAACTATGAACATATTATCAAGTAGGTGTGTCTCCTAGGGAGTGAAGGTATACTTCAGAAGCTTCAGGCTGGAGATACTGATTTATAGTCTTAAAAGATGTTTTCAATTAGAATATTGAACATGAAATACAATGAATTGAGATCATTATGTGGGGATTATGGTTGGGTTCCACCAGAGTGATTTCATTTTTTGGAGAAACCTGTTGAGGCATTGATACAAATGAGTAATACTATAAGCTTTGGTCAAGTCAGATGCTCTTGGAGGAAGCGGACCATAATACTTTGATTCTTTATAAAATGGAATCTTTACGGAAGGGGACTAGAATACTTTTTTATTTCATCAAAATGAATATTCTAGGATGTGACTAAATTTTATTCATAATCTAAAGAGTTCATAGTAGTAGTGGGTGGATTCTAGTGATGCTATAAAATGGTTGGTCACCAGTTTTTTTGACTCATTGTCCAAATCTGAATAGTTTCTCATTTCAGCAAATGTGTATGAGTGTATCGAACTGATGGTGTCTTCAAATATGAAAACTAAATTATGTATTACATGAGGTTTAGGTTTTCATTTTTATAAGGTTCATGAACAATAAGTCACTAGGGGTTGATGGTCTTCAATCAGTGATATGATCTTTAGATAATCTTTTTGTGAATACTCTCGATTAGTTTGTTTCACTTAGACTATCAAGTTTTTTTCATATAACCTCAGTTCCACGATCAACAATATGATCAAACTGATTTGGAAATAATCATAAACTTTTCAAATTCTTGGTGATCTTTATCAAATATTTTTTTTAATATAAATGATATGGAAACAATCAGTGCTAGTTACACATGTTTATTAATTACCAACCCAGATATGATGCCAAATTATTCATTTACTTTGAATTAGGTTCTTTTTAAATCTCAATTGAACTATTAATATTGTGTTGTGATGGAAAAAATTTCTTCTATGTCATTCAATGGATTTATCTGTTTTGTGCAATGAAACTAAATTCCAATTGTTATTTATTATTGGCGGAATTCTAACAATGTTTATCTATGATAAATTAGTTGGGTGTAATTATATATTTGAATACTATTTTTTTTAAAATTTATGGGTGTATATCCAATTATATTATATAACTTAGTGTTGCAAGAATTATGTACTTTAATTATTCAGTACCATCAATGAAATTACTCTAATAACCATCTATGAACTGGATATTATGATTACAGTCTTTGAACTTTGACATGTGGAGAGGAATTAAATAGGATAATATGATTTGAAAATAAGTGACATGACCACTGTATTTTGTGTGTTTGGGTGTTTTTGTGTTGTTTTTTATTACCTTTATAAAAAATAAAAGAATTGTTAAAAAATATAAATATGATGATTTTATTTGAATTGTTTCTTCGTTTCAAAACATAAATATTCCCAACACAGAGCATGCCACATCTAGAATACAATGGAAATTTTCTTTGGTCTTCATACTTGATCTTGAGAAAGACAGTTAAAAACTATTTTTTTATTATGGAAAATGGTACATCCTTAATAAGATCTTATCCTATCAACATCAAGAAAAACATTTATTCCTCTACTTATATTTTTTCTTCTTTATCTGAAGACCGCCATATTTTACTGATTCTTGAAGGATTATCAGAAGATCACACCAATTTTCTCGTGTCTATCACTTTGCATTTGGATACCTATACTATTACAGAAATTGATGCAATTTCCTTGATCATAATGATAGAGTTGAGAAGTAGTGGAAGAAGACTCCTGATATTGACATCATTGTAAGTATGGATCAACTATCTTCAGGTTTTCCATGTTATCAGACATCACCTAAAATGAAAACATGTTTTGTATCATCATAATCTAGAGTTTCAGGTATTCATAGTAGCTACAATATTGTGGGTTTTAATAAAATTCATGTTTGATTTATAGGATATTTTTGTTGGAATAGACTACAATGCCATGTTTTATCCAGATTAGGTTATATGGAGTGGAATTGCTACCACATGTTTGATCACAATTTTGTAAATCCTTTTTCTTCATGTTCTGGAACATGAAAAGCTTCACCTTCTTTGTATACAACACCCAAATAAGTTCATAATCCTACTTAGTATCCTTACTTAGTGCCTCTAACACATATTATGAATTTAGAGGGAAATTATTATTAAAATATTAGAGTTTATTATGGGTCTAACAAAAGTCTTCATGTGAGATGGACTATGTATTACAGTTGTGCATATTGGAAATATAGTGGTATATTCTCTTTTATCTGGTATGTTTTCTCTTCACTTAATGATATAAATTTCCCATGTTTGGATTGTGTGTGCTCTAATATCTACTCAGCATTTCAATTTTTTCGTGGTTCAATGTTAGAGGATGTTCACTGGATAATATTTGTTGCGTGAGTTTCTTTATAATCATCAATAAAATTGAATGATAATGATGATTAATTAAAAAATAATGAATCTTGATATGCTACTGGTTATTTTAAGGTAGGTGGATTATTATCTATCTTCTATGTACCAAGAAACATATAATGGATAAGGAGAAGATTTATCCTAATTATTTATTATTTGAATTCAGATGGCTATGGACAATTGTTTGGAGAAAAGTTGTGGATTCAGTAGAATCTAGAATCTAATGGGATTTTATCCAACATATTCTAAGGCCCTAGATGGGAACTGATCAATAGATATTGGTGGATTATATCTTGATCCCAAAGGTAATTTTAGTATAAATTATTCATGATTAATTATTATATTATGGATTAAATGGATATTTGGCAGTACTGCTGGATGTTTCTAAGCTTTATTGCTTTCATGAAATATATAACTTTACATTTTCACAATTAGTTTTCTTCTCTTGAACCCTTAATTTTGTTGGATGTTGAGTGATAAATCAAAGTATTTAATAGGATCCATACCCATCTTACATTCATAGGTGGGTGAGACCACATTCACCTACCATTCATTATCCTTCTCCTTGAGAATCTGACCCATATTAGAGACTAAAAGAGCCTCATCAGGGATACAATGAGTAACAAATAATTCTTGTTGTGAACTAACAGAAGAGCATACGTCCTCACTGCTCGCTCAGGTGGTCTGGACATTTTCAAAAACCCCCCTTACCATCTGTGATGTTGTGACTCTAAATATTTGTATTACTAAGGGGTTAGTAAACATCACATGGAATAATAAGATTATCCTGATCATCAATTGGTCCATATTGGTTATTACTCTCATCGCCCTTTGGGTCCTTGAGACATTGGGGCTATTCTTTTTTAAAATCAGAGTGTTTTATACCATCATTAATCATCATAGGCATGATGACATCATTAGGGTGTTCCTTGTGGTCACCATATGAGAATTCCATAAATCCCTAATATATACATAATTTCTAAAATGTTATCTAAGGTACTCAAAACTTTTGAAATTTTATCTCCTTCTTGTTTGAGAACTTGGATGAAATTTTACTTAATATATTATTTGTAGAGACCCTCATAGCATGAATGAATTTGATATTGGTATCCTAAAAGAGACCTTCTAGGTACACCTCTATGGCCTCATGAAGTGCAGTGACGACACTACCCTGGAACCTCAAGTAGGTTTTTAAATCATAATCTATCTCCCTCACTAGCCTTTAAATGAAATATTTTAGAGCAGCAACTCCATACACTTCTGGTACATCCTGATCTCTCTTAGAACTTGGAGTTACTACTGGATATTCAACTCCTATATATTTATTCTATCGGTCCATATGATCTATCATATTTTATATTGAATTAAACCTCTATGGTACTTTACATAATCTTTCATGACTCATCTATTATTATATCTATTTTTTTAACCAGATATATCATGTGGGATCTTTCAAGGTTTTATCAAATGCTCTTTTTGAGTGCCTCTTTAAGGGAATCGATCATTCCTTCATGTGGGTCGATGAAGTTGTTTCTCTAACTCTCATATCCTTCAGAATTAGAAATTCATAACCTATATTATTCTATAAATTAACATTCTAGATTAGTTATATTTTATTCATTGTCAATTCACAATAACTAATCAAATTTATACCATTCCTCTTCATAGATCAATCAGTTTTTCAATCTCTCTTACTTTTCTCTATTTATGGGAGTCTTTTATTAAATAATTATTGTCTGCTCATATTATAGTGTATTTCTCAAAATTATAACACCTGTTTCAATATTTCATCTTGTTTTTGTTGTTTCCCTATTATTTAAAAACTTCATTTTTTTCTCTACATTCAATTTAATTGGTCGCTTTACATTTACTTTTATACATGTATATCTATTTTATTTCATTTTTTACTTGAATTCGATTTCATATATCCTTTTTTCTTAAGACTAAAAATGAATTTTTTGATTCTCTACATTAAAACACGAAGGATTTACCCTATTAAATGTGAGGGATGCTTCAACTACTATAACATTCAACTAGGTATGGTGATTGTTTAATATTTTAATTATATATTTTTACAACAAGATTTTCACCCTCTATTCACTTGGTTGTATTTCATGATAATGATTTCTCTATTATCTATGATATCTTTTCTAGATAAGGTAATAATCAAGGTTTTGAGATTTTATTATGTAATTGGTGTATCTAAACATAAGAATTTGATGGGTTTTGACTATTTCTATATATTAATTTTATTGTTAGATTTATTTTCATAATAAAATAAATCATTTTATCAGTGTTTTGAATTCTATAAAAAATGTACTTCTATTGTACAAATGATGTATTTTGTAAAACTTGTATGTGAATTTTTCCCTAACACTTATGTATAATTTTCATTGAAATAAGTGGTATTCATTTATTTTCATTGTTCACAATGCCTATGATTTATATCTGGACCGATCATATTTTTCCTCATGTTCATCCTAGTAGTTAATTGCCTAATTGAAGGCACACTATTTTTTATGCGACTCAAGTGAGGTTCTGTTTAAAATCCATAAATGATTATGGTTGGTTAAATCCTTGATTGATCACTGTTCATCTATTATGTTTTCCCATGATAGGGGTGTCTACTATAAGTGACCAGAGGGTTCACTGAATAAGAGATACACAGGCTATTCTATGAACAAGTGGTTTGAAATTGATGGCGGTACTAGTTTTTTGTTTCCCCCACAAGGGGGTTTTTAGGATGCCTATATTCTACTACAATTGTGTACAAAAAGTTCCAAGATTTCTCCTCACTGTTTTGATATGGTAGGAGCTCGATCAAAATGGAGATCACTTATTTAGCTGGTTGATTTTTTTGCCGCTGTAATTGGGAGATTTTATAACAAATGAATTTTTTATATGTATTGTTGGAGAAACAGTGTATGAAAATGAACCCATGAATACCATAAATATCTTATTTTCATTTTATTAAATGATTTTTATTTCATTGATATACCATAATAATTATTCCATGAATCATGTTTTATTATTTTCTCCTATTATAATCTTTTCCTTACATGCATGTTTTTTTATAATTTTCTCTTCCCCAAAATTATGTTGGATTTGATTTCACATCATTTATTGATATAATTTAAAAAAATTGCAAAAGAATACCTGATAGTTATACTAGCATGTCCTACATATCTATTTACTCACTAAAACTATCCAAATTCTCCTAAATTGATATATTTTCCCTAATCACTTTGATTGAACTACAATTATTCAATTTCCTCTTCTACCACATTCAACATCACATCAAATATAATGATCTATTTATACTATATATCCTTGGTATAAACCATCTCAAAGAATTATATTCTATTGAATATGACGTTACTCATTTATATAGTGAAATAAATTATGATATTATAATTTGTGGTAGGACAATGAAGACCAATAGAAGAGACATGTCAACCTATCCATTATTCTTATAAGAGCTATTTCCCATGTTTTTGGGAACCCCACTTTCTTTTATTGTGTCTTAGAAATATCGATGAATTATCATTCATTCATGGATTTTTTTGGGTACCCTACAACCTTTTAACATGCATATACCCTTAGATTAAACATGATCTGTTTGTATATTTTTCTTCCATTGTTGCAATTAAAACTATGTACTCTCCTATTTTAATTTGTCAAACTTCTCTAAAATTTTACTTTTATTTACAGAGACATTTAGATGATGAATTCAATCCAAAATTTATTGATAAAGGTGAGGAAGTCAACAACAGATTTAGTAAAAATAGTTAAAATGCATATCAATGAAGATCAATGAAAGCTGAAAAGAAATATTGAATTGGCCAACTAGAAATTAATTACTATATTGAACTATTATTTTGTGGTTAGGTTTTGTTTTATAACCAATAATTATTTAGTCTTACATTTATTTCTCTTATATAATTCTTGTGTCTAAATATTTCATTAACTCCAAATTATGACCGTGATAATTAATATTATGTTGTGAAAATGCACAAGTTGGTTACTAGTATATCAAATATCATTTCATAAAGGAGATAGAAATTGAAGGAACATAAAATCAAGAGTTTTATTATATAAAGAGAATATTGTTGATATTCTTTAAAAACTATTATCAATTAAGACTTATGAGAATATTAGACTATAGATGGGTGCACAACCCATTCCTCAATATTAATGAGGTATGATTCAGTGAAATTATCCCACATTTAATGATGTTCTATTTTATCCGAAATTAGAGACAAATAGCTATAGAGAATCTTTTCTGTGTACGTGTATTTTTAATATTTTTTAAGATGAGTGCTAGAAATATCTTGAAAATCTACATGATTTTTTTGAATGTAGGTTCATTTTTAATTCATATCACCCGAGAGAATGGTTTACAGATAGATTTGATGTTTGAGATTATCTATCTTATTTTTTCACCAAGTTAAATCAATTAGGATTAGTGTTAATTAATTAAGGGGACATTTCTTTGAGAAGAGTGATATCATTTGTTTTTATTGTCATGAATGATGAGAAGATAAAATTTTAGTTCATGATTTTTTGTGAAAGAACATGGTAGTTCAGAATAAATGTATATGTGGATTAATTAATTTTGGTGGTGAACATTTATAGTGAGAAGAAACTAAAATGTTTTGAGTATTTACTAACAATTCAAAGGGGGGAGATTGTTAGTCTCATGGATAATGATTTTTTATTTATTTTCAACACATGTCCTCAGATTATACACATTTTAAAATCATTAAAAGTGTTTGAGAATTTTATTGAGTTGAATTATTGTAGATACAGATGTATGGAAATATTTTGGGAAGGATGTAAGTGGATTATAATATCCCAAGATGATCTTTAAATGATGGTTTAATTATCATGGGTTGATGTTAAACATAATTTTTATTTTATTAAAAACCAGGAATACGGCATAGGGAAAACCAAGATAATTTTGCAAGGAGTGAACAAACCATTTTCAATATTGATTGAGAGAAGGTAGTGATAAATGATTTTATAGATTGGAGTGTGCATCATCATATCAGATGGAGTAGATTAATATCATTGATATACTTATACCTATTTCACTTTTACATATCACGGTTGAGAAATAAAAAATAATTAAAGAATGAGGATAAAGGATTCTTGTGTGATCTCCACCAGGGAACTAGTTTTGGGGTTAGTAATCCATATTTATGGAGTATAATAGATCAAAATATGATATAAATTTTTGGAAAATGTTTGTCAGAGAGGATACTCAAGAGGGGGGTGAATTGAGTACAAATAAAAATTTCTGTTAAAAACTTTATGATTAATATCCCTCGAATTAAATAAAAATTAAAATGTAGTGAATTTATAAAGATTGTATGTTTTCATTTAGTTTCTCAAGAGATTTATTATTTCTCAGTTAACTCAATCTGAGGATAAATTTACTATTGAAACTAACTTACTGGCAAACAAAAGTTATAAACACTTGCTTTTTTAACTATCAGAGAAACATTAAAATAGATTTATATTTCAATGTACTTAGAAGCTAAATAATCAATATAGTTAAAAAAATAAACAAGCACAACATATTGAACCAAGAGGTTCAGTCTCAAGATGATACTTAGTCCTCTCAAATAGTTTATATAAACTTTGATCCACACCCTGGATCGGGGTAAACAACAGTACAAAGACTGTTCAAGTACTAATACCTCTACCACAATTCTTTGTGGGAAAAACAAAACAATAGCACACAGGCTATCCAGGTCACAATTGACCTGTACCACTATCCACAATGGGAAACTAGAGAGTATGGGAATGATTGGGTGAGGATTTATAAATCATATTGTTCAGCACATGAGACAGTGTGTGTCTAAAAATACAGAGCACACACACTGCTCGAAATGTAAATGCATGAAACACAATAGAGCGAAACAGATAGTGAGATGTTTAGAATGCTCTATGTGTTTTGAGTGAAGCTTTGGACTCCTTGGATTGATGCATATGCAGCTTTGAGCCATTCTCTAGTTTTTATCAAGAAAAATAGAGTATCATTTTTGTATTTGACTTCCAGTTCTAGGTTGATCAGTCTGATAAACTTGAGTGCAAGTGAACTCATTGAAGCTCTTTTCTCCTTGAATGTTTAGGTGGTAAGGTAAATCATGTGTTCTCTTCTTGTATGAATGGCCTCGTGTATGTCTAGTGTTCTTCAAGTAAGAATCTGTATGGAGGTCACCTCTCTATTTTATATATTCCTCACTGTAGCTCTATCTTCCTTATATTCTTTTAGATCTAGCAAAGGGAATTATTACTTTATGGAAGGTACGAGGTACGGTTCCTAAAATTCAAACCACTATCATTAATTAATATCAGGTGAATTAAAAACATCAAATATGAACATTGCTAAATAAAAAAATAAAAATAGAGTTTAGAGAAATAGTGACTGGTTTCCATTGGTAGTTGTTACTCCTTGTAACGGTAGCTTGCTTGGATTGGTCGCTCCTTCTATCGGTATCTCTTCTTATCGGTAGCTCCTTCTATTGGTAGTTCTTTTTTAACAGTAGCCATCTGTCTGTGTCAGTGGAATTTTATCGATAGAATTTTCCTTTCTGTGTCGGTGGAATTCATATCAGCAGCTGTCTATCTATCTGTTTGTATCGGTAGCTTGTATCAGTAACTATGTACATACCAGAGGACTTACTCTATTGATAGGTCTGTATCAGTCGACTTGTGCATACCGGTAGACTAATTCTATCGGTAGCTCAGGTGTAACGGTGACTATCTAGATACCGGTGACCTTATCCATATCGGTAGACTTGTATACCTATGTACTTAGCCTTATCGGTAGTTGTGTGTGCATATCGGTGGACTTTTTCTATCAGTAGGCTATGTAGCGGTAGGTCTATATCAGTGACTCAACACTTAATACTTATCTGTTCTATACAAATCATATTCAGATTGAGTATGTAACATTTCTAAACAAGTATAAACATAGATAAACAGAGATTAACAAATTCCAATGATCATTTTGATATTTTATCAACTTAATAATATGATATCATAGATCGAAAGAATAATTATTATAAATATAAAAATTATTTGGGATTATCAAATCATATTAAAGAATAATTGGGATTATAAAAAACAAGTGATGTCAAAAATATCCCCCTTTTTGATAATCACAACTTATGGTATTGTAACCCAAAATAATCATTAATGTATTAGTATAAAATACAATGGTTTTTATTTCTCAGTGCGAGTAATGAAATTTTTAAATGTGATATTTTAAATGTATCGTAGAATATAGTATAAAAAGAAATTGTATCAGAGGTAACAAATGAATTAGAATTATAAGAAAAATGTATCAGAGAATAGAGTAGCACATGAAAATGTATCAGAGGTAAAATTATAAAAGAAATGCACCAGAGGTATGAAACAACTGTATCAGAGATATAAAAAAATGTACCAGAGGTAGAATATTTTAAGCTCATATAAATGTTATTCTCATATTTCTCATATTTATCACCCTTTATATTATTTCTCCCCTATTCCTTATATTTCTCATATTTCTCCCCCTTTTTGATTAGAAAAAAGTGGGATACAAATAATGAGAGAAGTAATATAAAATAAGAGAGAATGAAAGTAGTTATATATTACTTCAGGAAAAAATTCAGAGAAATACATAATTAAACCAAAAATAATACATTGATTCCTATAAAAGGTTCTAGACACTAATCAATCCACCTCCTGAATGTCCACATTGGATTTGGATTTAGGTTCGGAGGTAGATTCGGGATGGGTAGCTTTAGTAGAAGGTTTGGGAATTCGAGAAAGAACTACTGGAGGTTGAGAAATAGAGACTGTTCCTGCCATGTAGTGGGCACTCCTCGGAGTAATCAGAGGTGTTAATCTTCTGATGTCTTGAGCTGGTGACATCTGAGGAATGGTGGTAGACTGAGCCGAGGAAGGCAGAGCTGGAGGTGCAATAATTGGAGTATTGTCCACATGAAAAAATGGAAGCAACAGATTCTTAAAGTCTGTAATAATCCCTCCTCCTCTTTCCATAGCAGAAATAAAGTCATCCTTGTTCTCCATAAATTTATCTAGAGCAGGAGTCAACTTCCCGAGCTTGCTTACTTGTTCTTTGAAATCTTGAGAGACTAGGGGTAGCTTCATGTTCTCTAACATAATCTTGAATTGGTTGTTGAACTGATGCTTAGTATAAACTTTCTAAAAATAGAGATCAATATTATCCTTGATTTCTTTCTAAGAAGCAGTAGCATCCCTCATATGCTCCTGAAAAAAAATTCTGATATCCTTTGAAGTAGATAGTACTTGATAATCAGTTGAGCTACTAGTGCTAGCCTGACCAAGCTCCTCTTTCAGCACAGCTCTAAATTGCTCAAAATCTATTGAACCACTTGATGAAGCAAGAGGTTTTACAGTGAATTCAACAGTTTCATTGAATGATTGGGTCAAACAACTTATCAACATCTTGACAACCAAATCCTTGGTGCTCACAAGATCTTTGATAGTCTTTTTAAAAGCTTCATAGACATCCACAAATTTCCTTAATACACCTTCAATGTAACTGATATCAGCATTCATTTGAGCTTGAGAACTACTCAAGGTAGTTATAGAAGCAACAGACTACTTCAAGGCAACAATAACTCCTATCCAGCTCTCAATCTGAGAATGACATACTCTTATCTCATTCATAATCTCTGTCACAGGGCCTTACACCATACACCTGAGAGAGAGTTCTAAATATTTTTCCATATTTCTCATCTCTTCAGCAAAGAAATTCTTGATATCTGCAACAGATGCAGCCCGAGTCTCCTTCAACTGAGCCTTTAAAGACTCAAGATCAGCATTAGTAACTAGATTGTCAGGCACAACTATAGGTGCTCTTTCTGACACAATACTAGCCACAAATTCATTCATAATAGATTTAATGGATGAAATCAAATAGTTTTTCATTCTCCTTATCTCTTCCACAAATGAGGTCTTAAGATCAGACTTCAACTGGTCTAGATTAGCTTTCCCTACCACATCCTTAGGTAAATACTCAAAAAAAAAAATATCATAGTTAACTTGTGGTCTGTTTATGGGTGTCTCATCTTCAGAATCATGACTTTCCAACACACAAAAAAAAAACCTGGGTCTTCTGTCCAGTCTTCAATGACATAAGCTACTGAAACATTGCCTAGTCTAGTTGGATGCTCCCCCTCAATCTGTGCATGCTCTTGTATAGAAATATCACCCTCAGCAGCTTGGTCTGCCTCAGAAGAATTCTCCACAACCATCTCCAATTTTCCAATAGCAGGAGGCTCCTTAGGAATATGTGTAGGTCTATCTACTTCAACAATAACATCATCTATAGGCACAATAGTACTTCCAATCAATGGACTCAAACTCAAGGTGGCAGAAGCAGATGCTTCAGTTTCAGATTCTTCTTCTTCCTTATTATATGGACTAGGTCAGTCTTCCTCATCAACAGGTGCTTCTTCATTTCTCTCTTCCAAGACTATTTCCTTTCCAGATGATAAAATTTCAGCAACAGGACTTGGAAGCATGTCCGGATCCCTTCCATCCGCAACAGAGGTATCCTCTTCATCAATATCATCACTATAATGAGGTTCCTCTTCATCAGGTCCCAGACCTAGATCCCTCACATCCTTATGCCAAGAAGGATGATCCACATGATTAAACATATCATACAGCTTCTCATCATCACTGACCCATTCACTTATCCATTGATTCCAATTGATCTTTATGTATTTAAAAATAGTGCTTGTGATGCAAAAATTGTTCCTTACCACTACTATCTCATCCTAAGACTAAGATACTCCCTTTACTTTGATCATAACCAAAAGTAACTTTTTAGAGAATAAATAATTGTACATTGATTTGGGCCTGGTCATTTCCTCAATCTGAGTCATTAACAGTCTACAAAGAATCACCTTAACACCGGGTCTTAATAGATGTAGCAAATAATTATCTTGGTATTTCAGATTTGCAAAGTCTCCTCTTCATGGACTTAGCACATGTTGGATGAACTTGAACATTAACTGGTTCTCTCCATCCATTTCTGTAGCAACCACTTTTCTTGGTGTGCCATCTCTGGTTAATTCTTACAAAGAATCTTTATATTCAAAGATGTCACTGGTACGAGGTACTGATTTCAAGAAATATCCAAAAACTGATTCATGTGAAACTTTTAGGCACTCATCCCACTCAAAAGAGGAAAACGATATTTTCTTTTCCATTTACAACTAAAACCATTCTGTTCTCATCTTTTGATTTTTCAAAACGAAAAAACTCATAGAATTATTTTACTATCTTTGGATAATAGGGGCCATTGTTATTCGAGAATCATTCTACCCATTTCAGAAATTCCAGCACCTCAAGAACTAAACATTTACTAGACATCAGCCATTCCACACATAGATCTTTCTCAACTACTATCTCCCTTTGAACGAGATTCGGATTTGTAGGGTTTTTCACTTCACTTCCACCACAAAACTCTCCTTTTAGTCTCTTTGCATTCATCTCATCATCCTTTCCGCTGACTGATGGTCTCTTTACTCTTTACATTCTATAAATCACGAGGCTTAGGGTTCGAAGATTTGGGAGATAAGGCTTGAAGGTAAAGGGTTTGAGGTGGATCGAGATGAGGTCAAGAATTATGTTTTATCATTTAGGAATCACAAAATAAAAAAATAAAACTTAATAATTATAGTATAAATGATACAGATTTTGGAGGCTAAAGATACATAAGTTTAAAAACAACTCAACCTAATGATAAAACATACTGGTGAGGATTTCTATCAGTGAGGTTTCTTACAGTGAGGTATAAGAGTGAGGTTCATACCGATGAGGTATTCTTAATGGCGAGGTTTCTAATGGTGAGGTTTCTAATGGTGAGGTTTCTAACGATGAGGTTTCTAATGGTGTGGTTTCTAACGGTGAGGTTTCTAACAATGAGGTTTCTAAAGGAGAGGTTTCTATTGGTGAGGTTTCTAATGGTGAGTTTTCTAATGGTGAGGTTTCTAATGGTGAGGTTTCTAATAGTGAGGTTTTCATACAAGTTTATCTTTTCTAACTCATGTCTAATGTAACTTAACCTATCCGAACATAAAGGTTTGGTGAATATGTCAGCCAATTGATGTTTAGTACCTATAAATTCAAGATTAATATCACCCTTTCGGTAATGATATCTCAAAAAGTGATACCTTACATCAATGTGCTTGGTCCTAGAGTGAGACATGGGTTTCTTTGAGATATTAATCGCACTAGTGTTGTTACAGTTTTAGATACTTGTCTAAACTGATATCCATATTCCAGTAAAGTATGTTTCATCCACAGAATTAGTGCATAGAAACTACCAGTAGTAATGTACTCTGCTTCAGTAGTAGACAATGCAAAAGAATTATTCTTTTTACTACACGGAGATACTAGGGACTTACCTAAAATATAACATGTTATAGAAGTTCTCTTTCTATCTAACATGCAACCAGCAATGTCAGCATCTGAATAACTTATTAAATCAAATGATTATCTTTTTGGATAAAATAATCCTATGTTAGTAGTATGTTTAAGATATTTGGAAATTCGTTTTACAGCAAGCAAGTGTGACTCTTTAGGATTATCTTGAAATCTTGCACACATACACACACTAAACATAATATCTAGTTGACTAGAAGTAAGATAAATCAAACTCCCTATCATAACTCTATAGTTTGTTTGATCCACTGGTTTTCCAGTTTCATCAGCATCCAACTTACAAATAGTACTCATAGGTGTATCACTTTCTGTAATACTATCAAAACCAAAACGTTTTAAAAGATCCTTTGTATATTTACTTTTATTTAAGATAATACCATTTTCATTTTGAAAAACTTTAAATCCAAGAAACTATTTGAGTTCTCCCATTAAACTCATTTGAAACTTATTTTGCATACTCTTTGAAAAATCAATACACAATTTTTTTAGAAGATCCAAAAATAACATCATCAATATATATTTGAACTGTCAAAACATCTTTAGAAATTCTTTTAAAAAAGATATTTGGATTAGAAATCCATTTAGAAAAACCTTTTGAAATAAGAAAATTACTATATCTATCATACCAAGCTCATGGGGCTTGTTTCAAACCATATAAAGCTTTATATAGCTTAAAAATAGATTTGGAAAATGAGGATTAGTAAATCAATGTGGTTGTTCAACAAAAACATCTTCAATTATAAAACCATTTAGAAAATTACTTTTAACATCCATTTGATATAAATTGAAATTAAGATGAGCAACATAGGCATGTAGAATCGTAAAATATTCTAATCTAGCAACAAGTGAAAAGGTTTCCTCATAGTCTAATCCTTCCTCTTGACTATATCCTTGTGCAACTATCCGGACTTTGTTTCTAACTATGTTTCTAGACTCATTAACCTTATTTCTAAAAACACATTTAGTGCCTATGGTAAAAGTGTCCTTAGGTCTGTCAACTAATTCCCAAACTTTGTTTTTTTTCAAATTGATTTAGTTCTTCTAGCATATCCATAACCCAAATTTCATCATTGATTTCATCCTTGATATTTTTAGGTTCTAACTGTGAAATAAAGGCATGATGTTCAACCTGGTTTCTTAAATAAGATCTAGTCTTTGTCCCTCGATCAAGATTACCAAAAAAAGAATCTAAATGATGATTCTTTAGAATCTAAGTTGATCTAGTAAAGGTTGGACTAGAATTTTCTGGTTCTTCTCTATGTTCGGGTTCACCAGAAGTAGATTATGGAATATTTCCAAAACTGGTTGTCATTACAATAAGTTCAATATTTTTATCATTAGGGTCCAAAATAGATATATCTTATTCATGATTTTTGAGAGAAGACATAGGTTCATATGGATCAGTTTCATCAAATTTGATGTGAACAGATTCTTCCACACATTCGGTCCTTTTGTTAAAGACTCTATAAGATTTACTGGTTATAGAGTAACGTAAAAAGATTCCCTCTTCACTTTTAGAAGAATTCTTCTCAAGATTATCATTAGTATTAAGAATAAAGACTTTGAAACCAAAGACTCTGATGTAAATAACTTTAGGTTTACTATTATTCCACAGTTCATAAGGGGTATTTTTGAGAATAAGTCTAATCAAGACACTATTTATAATATAACAAGCTGTATTCATAGCTTCAGCCCAAAAATAAACAGGTAAATCATATTCATTGAGCATAGTTCTTGTAATTTCCTAAAGGGTTCTATTTCTTATTTCAACTAAACCATTCTGTTGAGGTGTCCTAGGGGTAGAAAAGTTGTGACTATAGCTATTGTGTGAGCAGTATGTTTCAAACTCATGATTTTCAAACTGACGACCATGGTCACTTCTCAAGGCCTTAATTCTACGTCCACTAAGGTTCTCTAAGACTTGGAGTATTTCATAAAATAAGAATAGGATTCACTTTTGTGAGCAAGAAAGTATACCCAAGTGTATCTAGAAAATTCATCTAATAAGACATAGACATAGTGCTTCCAATTTAAACGAGAAACTCTAGAAGGTCCAAATAAATCTATGTGAACAAACTCGAGAGCTTGAGAAGTTGAAACTTGTTTCTTTGATTTGAATAAAACTTTATGTTGCTTTCCCTTTTGACATGGATTACAAACTTTGTCTGATGAGAATTTTAGTTGTGGTAGGTCTCTAACTAAATTCTTCCTAGTCAGTTTCTTAAGTGAGTGTATATAGGAGTGTCTTAATATTCTGTGCCAAAGACAAGACTCTTTACGAAAAGAATTTAAGCAAGTAATGTTTTGTTTAGATAAATAATTCAAATCAACTACATAAAAATTTTCATTTCTTAAGTCCAAAAATACTAAAATATTTTTATAATTAAAAACATTACAAGAATCATTTTCAAACGTAATATTGAAACCATCATCACAAAACTAAGAAATGATTAACATGTTGTATTTTAATCCATCAACAAGTAATACTTTAGAAATTAAAACTGGGTCAGTGTTACCAATTTGGACTAGGATGATCATCTTTCCTTTTGAATTATTACCAAAGGTGACATGTCCTCTATCAACCTTGATTAAACTCTTGAAGCATGAGTAATATCCAGTAAAATGCCTTGAACATCCACTGTCCAAGTACCATGTCTTCTTATGGAAACTCTTCAAGCAGGTCTCCTACAAAATAGGTTTAAATAGAAAATGATTTGGTACCCAGATTTTCTTGGGTCTAGACAGGTTAGCAAGAAAATCTTTTGGTACCCAGATTTGTCTAATGGGTTTCATATAATCAATAGATTCACAAGATTTTGAAAGATAAACATTGTTTGATCTGTAACTACGTGAATAACTAGTTGATGCATATGAACTTCCAGAACTAGAACTAGCAGCTTTCTGTCCAGATTTAGGAATAAATCTAGTTTTAGTAATTTGTCTCTGTCCAGGCTAATAGCCTATTCTAGTGGTATACAATGGTGTCACTTGTTTTCCAAGAATTTGAGTTAGAGTATTCTTTCCATTCATGAATTTTTCTATGTCTTTTCTGAATTCCTCATTAGACAATTTATGTTCAGTGTTCTCCTTTAACATTTGAGCATTATTTTCCTTTTCCATATCAAGTGCATATTTAAAATAGCTGGTCAAAGCATACTATTTCTTCAAGGTTTTATACTTTTCCTTCAATTCATTACAGGTTTCTTATAGAATATTACAATATTCAAATAACTCTTCACTAGTCATATTTTCAGATTCAGAATCAGAATCAACTCTAGAATAATATGAATTTAAAGTAGGAGTATCCAATGTTACCTCAGATGTGTCAGTCATGAAACACATATTAGCCTTTTGAGATTTTTCATCTTGAGTGGAATCAGAATCACTTGAACTATCTTCTGAAGCACTCCAGGTTTCTTTCATAGCTTTCTTATTTTAGGTGTCCTTATATTAATATTTCTTTTTTAACTTTTACTTTTGACAGTCTTCTTTTACATGTCCATTCCTCTTGCATTCATAACACACTATCTCATCACTTTTATCAGCTTTCTTCCAATATTTCTTCCAATGAAATTTGTTTTCATATTTTCCTTTGTAGTTTGATTTTATGAATAATTTCTTCTTCCTGTATAATTTCTTGAATCTCCTAGATATTTGTGCCATCTCTTCATCACTATAACAATCTGAACCTTCACTTGTTGAGATTTCAGTAGGTATGTGAACTTTCTCATTGTCCTTTCTCTTTGAGGTAGCAGACTTAAATTCCATTGACTTCCTCTTTGGTTCATCATATTCCTCTTTGTTTACTTTTAGTTATTCTTCATACATCATCAGCTTACCAATCAACTCTTTTAGAGGCAGTGAACTTATATCACATGATTCTCTTATTGATACTGATGTGCCTCTTCATCTTTCTGGAAGACATCATAGTATTCTCATAATTTGGTCTTTTGCAGGAACAACTTTTTTAAGTGAGCTCATTGTATTTACAATTTCGTTGAAATTGAGATACATTTCAGAAATAGGTTCATCAGGCTTCATTTTAAAATTATCATAATTAATAGTGTAGGTATTCAATATAATTTTCTTAACATTAGTTGTTCCCTCATGGGAAATATCTAAGTATCCCAGATTTTATAAGCAGTTTTATAAGCAGATATTCGCTTAAATTATTCAACTCCTAAAGCACAGTACATGAAATTCATTTCTTTATAAGTATTATTTTAAGATGTTTTAGTAGGTTCATCCCAAGTAGTTCTTTCAGTTTTTGGAACCTTATAATGAGTTTCTATTGTAGTCCAGATGTCAAATCCCATAATTTATAAATAAATTTTCATTTTTAGTTTCCATTGGGCATAATTAACACCATTAAATAAAGGTGTCCTGTTAGTAGTATCACATTCTAATCTATTATCCATAATTACATTTTAGAAAATAAATGTATAGTGATAAAATTTATAAATAACATAAATTTAAGATCTTTAAGATACAACTAAAATCAAAGGTGAAAACAGAGTATTTAGAAATCATTTAATAAATAAAAAATAAACATCTGATACAAAATGTTGGTCAAAGTGGATATTCAAGAGGGGGTGAATTGAGTACCAATAAAAATTTTTGTTAAAAAATTTATGATTAAAATCCCCAAAATTAAATAAAAATTAAACTATAGTGAATTTATAAAGATAGTATGTTTTAAATTAGTTTCTCAAGAGATTGATTATTTCTCAGCTAACTCAATCTGAGGATTGATTAACTTTTGAAACTATATTACTGGCTAACAAAAGTTATAAACACTTTCTAGTTAAACTATCAGAGTAAATTTAAAATAGATTTATAATTCAAAGTACTTAGCAGCAGAATATTAAATATAGTTTAAAACAAAATAAACAAGCACAGCAGATTGAACCAAGAGGTTCAATCTCAAGCCGATACTTAGTCCTCTCAAATAGTTTATATAAACATTGATCCACACCTTGGATTAGGGTAAACAATAGTACACAGACTGTTTTGGTACTAAGTCCTCTACCACAGTTCTTCGTGAGAAAAACAAAACAATAGCACACATGATATCCGAGTCACAGTTGACCTTTACCACTATCCATAGTGGGAAACTAGAGAGTATGGGAAAGATTGAGTGAGGATTTATAAATCCTCCAGTTCAGCACAGGAGACAGTGTGTGTCTAAAAATACAGAGCAAACACACTACTCAAAATGTAAATATATAAAACACAATAGAGCTAAACAGATAGAGAAGAGTTTAGAATGCTCTATGTGTTTGGAGAGATGCTCTGGACTACTTGGATTGATGCAGATACAACTTTGAGTCCTTCTCTGGTTTTTATCATGAATAAAAGAGTATCGTTTTTGTATTTGACTTCCAGGTCCAGGTTGATCAGTCTGATCATCTTGAGTGCAAGTGAACTCATTGAAGATCTTTTCTCCTTGAATGTTTAGGTTGTAAGGTATAGTTTGTGTTCTCTTCTTGTATGAATGGCCTCATGTATGTCCAGTGTTCTTCAAGTAAGCAGCAGTATGGAGGTCGCCTCTCTATTGTTTATATTCCTCACTACAGCTCGATCTTCCTTATATTCCTTTAGATCTGGAAAAGGGAATGATTACTTTATGGAAGGTATGAGGTATAGTTCTTGAAATTCCAACCACTATCATTAATTAATAGAAGGTGCATTAAAAACATCAAATATGGCCGTTTCTAAATAAACAAATTGAAATAGAGATTAGAGAAATAGTTACTGGTTTCCATCGGTAGCTGTTACTCCTTGTAATGGTAGCTTTCTTGGATCACTTGCTCCTTCTACCGGTAGCTCCTCTTATCGGTAGCTCCTTCTATCGGTAGTTATTTTGTAATGGTATCCGTCTTTCTGTGTCAGCAGACTTGTATCGGTAGACTTTGTCTTTCTATATCAGTGGACTTCATATCGACAGCTGTCTGTCTGTCTGTTTTTATCGGTAGCTTGTATCGGTAACTATGTACATACCAGAGGACTTACTATATTGGTAGGTCTGTATCAGTCGACTTATGCATACTGGTAGACTTATTTTATCAGTAGCTCATGTGTAATAGTGACTATCTACATACATGTGACGATATCCATATCGGTAGACTTGTATACCGGTGTACTTAGCCTTAACGGTAGTCGTTTGTGCATATTGGTTGACTTTGTCTATCGGTATTCTATGTACCTGTAGGTCTGTATCAGTGACTCAACACTTAAAAACTTATCAGTTCTATAAAAATCATATTCAAATTAAGTTAGTAACATTTCTAAACATTTATAAACATAGATAAACATTGATTAACAAATTCAAATGATCTTTTTGATATTTTATCATATTAATAATATGATATCATAGATCAAAAGAATAATTATTAGAAAGATAAACATTATTTGGGATTATCAAAGAATATTAAAGCATAATTGGGATTATCAAAAATAGGTGAGGTCAACAGAAAACATAAAAAATTGGGGGATAAAAGGATTCACGTAGAACAGTTGAACAAAAAAAGAGCCCAAATTAGAATTAAATTCAATCTTTAACTGAGAAATGATGAATACTTATATTGGGGGAATGGGAAAATATTTATAGCATTTTTACTGTTTTTCCCCATATTTAGTGTAGTGATGCGAGTTTATTCTCCACGTGGATGAGAGTAACATGTCCAAAATCTTGGTTTTATGCAGATTTAATTGGGAAGATTCATCCCATGATCACACTCCATATATCTTTGAAAATATTTCCTAATCCATATGTTGATTATTCACAGTGTAGTAGAAGTTTTTCATGTAACGTCTCAGTTCTGGAAGCCACCTAGAGGTTATCCATACTCGGTTGGTCACATGGCCTCAAGAACATTTGCCCGAATGCCAAAGGCTGCCGACTAGCATTGAGGGCCTTGGGTGTGATAGTGGGGAAACTATTCCATCGTTGGAAGAGTAACAAAGTAGAAGTAAAACTGAAATACAATAGCATAAGTAGTAAACATACCATACAACAATAAACAGTAGAAGACAGAATGTGAGAAACAACAAGAGCACATATATATAATTGATGCATAAAACATATGACTAGAAAATCATCCAAATAAATCACAATGCTGGAATCCGGAAATAATCCAAGGACAAAAGAAAACAAATAAACTCTAGCAGCATCGCAAGCCTCAGCTTGGTCCCCTGCTCTCCAGCTCCTCTGCAATCAAGTACAAAAAGTAGAAGGGTGCTTGGAAATATCTATACATGCAGCAATATAATCTATTTGGGATAAAAATCATGACCCAAACATGGTGTGAGACTAATCCCAGTAGGAAAATACCAAAAGATCTATTCCTAACAGTCAATGAATATATATGACAGGCAAATAGCAATAAGAAGGAGTATACCATGAAGTACTCAGCAGCAAACATTCCAACAGTTAAATTGCATTCAATTTCATATATCAATTAAGAATAAAATCAAAGTAGGTAACCCTCTGGGAAGTAATCTTAGCCTAACCCCTTTGGTTCAACCAAAAAAACACAAGCAACCCTCTGGGAAGTTTATACAGTCTAACCCCTCTTGTTCAGCATAAGCATAGACTCTCTAAGGAAGCACTCACCATAAATTCCTCCTCTAGACTCATATCAGTAACTAAAAGGTTCTCTGGGGAAGCACTCAACATCCCTTTCCCCCTATGGCCCACTTCGAGGAACTACAGACACTCTGAGGAAGCACTTACGTCAATTCCCCCTATGGTCTCACAATGTTACAATAAACAGACACTCTGGATAAGCCCTAAATGTCCATTCTCCCTATGGTCTACTACACCAGGTTCTCACAGCCCTGTATAAGTCAATAGAGCACAGAAATGCATAGTCTCCAAGGTAAAACTCAAGAAATATTTGGCTAAACAGTCTACAACATAACAATATCTTAGATAAAAACACTGCATCCTATAATACTAGGCATGGGAAAAACAAACAGCAGCCTGTCAGGAAAATCTAGATCAAACGGTAAAAAGCATGAAGGCATGGGAAAACATATCCACTACAAGGTAAATAACCATATTAATAATCAACAAACATATACTCAATCACACAAGGAATAACAGGCATATCAAAGGGGTAAACCCATAAACACACAATACCCCATTCATGGGTATTGGGAAATTTTGTACATATAACTCAACGAATTTATACAGAAAGGCATAGACCACCTACCTCGGCGTTGTGATATGGATATACATGAATCTCAACTTTTAATGCTATAGATCATGGCGATCCCAATGTAATCGATGACATTTGATTCGAAGAACGGATGCACGATTGGGGGCTTTGGAAAAGATCACGGCCGTATGGAAGCTCCTGGACGCACTAGGTCGAGGAAAGATGTGTTCTGTCCATTAGAGGTGACCTCGGTCTGTTTAATGAAAAAATAAAGTGCATGACATGTACTTTTGAATTAAACGGTTTGTACTTGCCTTTTCCAACCTCTGATTTAGGCAGTCTCCAAGTCACCACACATGGCCATGTGCACGGCCGTGACACAGCCTGTACACGACTACCCGCGGTAATTGAGTACACAACATGTACTTATAAAGTACACGACGTGTACTTAAGAAACATCTAGAACTCCTATTTTCCTCAAAATCACCAGAAAAAGAAGAACATACCTGAAAATAAGATCCGGGATCTTACAAACTTCCCCCCTTAAATAAATTATTCACTGAACTTTCCTAGCAAGTCGGCATAGAAGAAGAATCCCTGAACAGCTCTGGCCATTGCGACCATACATCGGCCTCCCTCTCCCATGTCTCTTCCTATACACACCCATGCTACCATAACACTCATACCAGTAGAACAGACCGACCATGGAGAAACTTCATACATCGATCAACAATACGGATATGATGCTTCTCAAATGAGGAATTCACCACTAACTCAACCTCCTTAGGTTGAAAAACATGAGACGAGTCTGAGAAGTAACATCAAAGTTGAGAAACGTGGAAGCCATTGTGCATATCCCAGTACCTCCGAGGTAACTGCAACCGATAGGAAACTGGACCAACTCTCTCCAACACCTGAAATAGCCCGACGTACTTCAGCGAAAGAATTACATGTCACCTAATACTCTTGTTTCCCAACCTCGGTGTGACATGCAGGAAAATATGATCCCCGACCCCGAACTCCAGAGGTCGTCTCCGTTGGTCAACATAAGACTTTTGTCGAGACTGTGTAGAATCGATCCTCTTTAGAATCAACTCTATTTACTCTATGGTCTCCTGGAAAAGATTAGGTCCCAACATAGCTGTCTCTCCTACCTCCAACCAACATAAGGGTGATCGGCATGACCTATCATACAAAGCCTCATAAAGTTCCATCTAAATAGTCGGTTGGAAACTATTGTTGTAGGTAAACACCACAAGAGGTATGTGCTTCTCCCAAGAAACTATAAATTCCAGGATGCATGATCAAAGCATGTCCTCAAGCACCTGAATTGTATGATCGGACTAGCCATCTATCTGGGGATGATAAGCTATACTCAAAATTACCTTTGTACACAAAGCCTCATGAAGCCCCTGCTAGACCCAAGAAGTAAAACATGTATCCCTGTCTGAAAAAATGGAGTGTAGAACCCCATGTAACCCTACAATCTCTTGGATGTAAATCCTTCACAACTCATCAACACTGAAGGTATCCTTGATTGACAACAAGTGCACAACCTTTGTGATTCATTCAATGATAATCCACACTACATCATTCCCTCGAGGTGACCTTGAAAAACCTATCACAAAGTCCATCACGACATCGTTCCACTTCCACTTGGGAATAGGTAACTACTTCAAAAGCCCTACTGGATGCTGATGCTCTGCCTTCACCTATTGACAGGTTGAAATCCTCATGAAAAAAACAGAAACATCTCTATTCATACCTATCCACCAATACTGACGGCATAGATCATGATACATCTTGGTGACTCTAGGATAAACTGCCCAATACGGGGAATGAAAGTCCTTCATCCACTCTACGCGTATATCAACTACACCCATACGCGCCCATGAAAATGAAAGGTCTCATCATCACCTATGGTCCATCCAGGAATAGGGTCCTTTACTTACAAACTTTCAAGTAGGACTAGGCCTTCTGAATCTGATAGAATCCTCATTCGCAATCTATCAAGAAGAGTAGAGGTAACAACTATATAATATAGAAACGTCTGCCCCTGTCTATCGTGCACCTCCAAATGCATCTTAGAGAAGAGATCCATAAGCTTCCACTCATTGTTATCCTCTTGAACTGCCTGTATCTGAGTCCTCTTGCTCAGCACATCATCCACTGCATTGTTGTTCTCAGCCGTGTAGGAAAGCTAAATGTCAAAAGACTGAAGGTACTCAACCCACCTTCCCTATCTCAAATTTAGGTCACATTGAGTGATGATGTACATGAGACTTTTGTGGTCGGTGAAAACCAAAAAATTATCTCCCATAAGATAATGTCTCCATCATTGTAAAGCATGAACAACAGCAGCAACTCATGATCGTGCATTGGGTAGTTCCTCTCATGTGGCCTCAACTACCGAGACCCATACACAATGACTCCATCCCGCTACATAAGCACAACTCCTAGCCCGATACTTGAAGCATCATAGTAAATAGTATAGATCTTTTCCGACTCTAGAAATACTAGTATCAATGCTAAAGTTAACCTCCTTTTCAGCTCCTAAAACACTGACTCATAAGAACCTGACCACACTAATTTTTCACCCTTCTTAGTCAGACCCATCAGTGGTGCTGCAAAGCACGACAAGTACTGTATGAAACATATATAGTATTCATCAAACCCTATAAAAATCCATACCTCAAATTTGTTCTTCGAATGCTCCTAAGAAACTACAGCTCTCACTTTCTTTGGGTATATTGATACTCCTGTCTCTGGGATAACATGACCCAAGAAGTGAATCGGAACCATCCAAAAGTGGCACTTTGAGAGCATAGCATATAGCTAATGCTCTCTCAGTGTACTCAAAACAATCTCAAGATGTGTAGCATGGTCGTATCGAGTGTGAGAGTACACCAAGATATCGTCGAAGAAGACTTCCATGAAAGAATCCAAGTATGGATGGAACACTCGGTTCATCAGAGCCATGGAGACTATATGTGAGTTTGTGAGACTGAACGACATAACCACATATTCGTATAGACCATACATACTCTGAAAGGCTGTAAGAGGTATATCGGATGGTCTAACACACAACTGATGGTAACAGGATCTCAAGTTAATCTTCAAGAACACCTGGGCTCCTCGAAGCTGATTATGGAGATCATCAATATTCAGCAAGGGATATCGATTCTTGAACATCAACTAGTTCAACTACCAATAATCCACAAAAAGTCTAAGGGTGTCGTCCGCCTTCTTTGCAAACAGGACTGGTGAAACCCAAGGAGAAGTACTCGGTCAGATGAAACCCTATTCCTGCAACTCCTCCAACTATTTCTTGAGCTCCTACAACTCTGGTGTATCCATCCTATAAAGAGGAATGGACATCGGTGCCGCTCCTGGAACAAACTCAATAGAACATTCTACCTCTCACTCTTGAGGAAAACCAGAAAAGTCATTTGGAAAGACATCTATGAAACGACCCACCACTAGAGGAAATTCCATCTATGAATTCCCCTGGTCATTCAGATATAAACTAGTAATCTGGGTTGTAACTCCTACTAACCGATGATTCTTGGGTCCTGCTCTACTATCCTGAACATCCCATTCGCCCTTATGAATAAATGATTTGCCTCTCGTGACGTGAAACTCACCCTAAAATGATAGTAGTAAACAACAGCCTAGAAGGAAACTAACTAGTCCATTCCGAGAATAATGTCATAACCCGTCATCACTAAGACATAGAGGTCCCAAAAGAAGTGACACCCACCAACCTCAAGAGGGCACTCCTTGAACTGATGTACACTAGCCGTTCTAGTCCCCAACAGTGTGTCTATTGTCAAGATATTAGCATTAGAAAATATACAGAGCCTAAGACTCTCCACAAAAGTAGTAGATATAAAGCTATGAGAATCCCCTATATCGAAAATAGGAGAAGCTAGAACAGAGGCGACTAGAATACTACCTTGAACTATAGATGTTCTGGGATCCTGCTCCTATTGGGTCTACTCCACTACAAAAGTCTGACCTACACCGCGACCCTGTGACCCTGCCTAACCACTCTGATATGATCTTCCGTATTTTCGCTGAATGCCTAGAGACAGAACACCACAACCTATACCTCATCCTAAATGGTCAGAAGAACTCCAGTTCCCAAACTGGTGAGAAACAGGTGGTGCTGCTCCTGAATGAGGAGTCATAGAAGAACCCTTGTCAGCAGCTGATGGTGAGAAGATCTGACAGAAGCTCTGAAGATGACCCATCTTTCCACAAGATCAAAACTCCAATGGGTCACACGGGCAATGTGGCCCCATATTCCCTCTTCTATTGAACTGGTAGCACACCACCTAGATACCATAATAATTATATCTTCTCCTCAGATCTCCACAAGTAGACTCCCTAGGATGCTTCCTGCTATCAGTAGGAGGAATACTAACTCCAGATGTTGAGCCTCCCAAGATCACAACTCCAGAATCCCTCATATTTTTCTCCACGATCATCACCTGGTTGACTATAGAAGTGACATAAGTCATCCTAAATATGTTCACCTACAATCAGATGTCGTGACTAAGACCATCCTTAAACTTCTTTTCCTGTAATAACTCATCACCACCTAGAATAAGAGTGAAGCGCTGCAGCTCTTTGAAGTGAAAAGAATACTCCATAACAGAAAGAGAAACCTGCTCCAAAATCATGAAATCTTGAGCTCGATCGACCCTCAAGGTCTCCGGATAGAAGTAATCTCAGAAGACATGCTGGAACTCATCCTATGCCATAACCTGCTAGCGTCCCTCCTAGGAGATCACATCCCACCATATCTTAGAGGAATCCAGAAGCATGTACGTAGTGAAATTCACCCTCCTCTCTAGAGGTGTCTCTAGATGATCAAATATAGAAAGCATGGCTTTTAACCATGACTCTATAACATGAGGTCCTCCATCCCTGTGAAGGTGGGAGGATACAGCTACTTGAAAACCTGCATCAACTCTACCATAGACGGGGCCGAATTTGGTACTCCTCGGAAGGACTACATGATCCTCATGAAGCACTCTCGAAATAGTGCATCAACACATGTGTCTGTAATGATGGTTGGTGTCAAGACTAGCACTATAGGAGGATCTGATAGTAGTCACTGATCATCCATGTCCGGTGTCTGATCACCACCTTGCAACTAGCGTACAACCAGAGGACGTCTTGCTGGCATGACTCTGCAATGTCAAGCACACACCTTAGATCAAGATTATCATGTACTGAATACTATAAGTATAAGAAGGGAACTAAAGAAATAAAGCATTCAAGTTTTTTCAAAACATGGATACACGACGTGTATAATTCCTACACGTTATTTTCCCTGAAGCCTTTCACATTGGCGTGTACTCTTGCCTACCCAGGTCATGTAACACTCCATACACATGGCATGTTGTCCTAACACATAGTGTGTACTTGAATCCTCTTTTGCTGCCCAAGTTACCTTACATGGATAACCCACATGGTTCTCCTAGAAGAAGACTACACAACGTGTAACTTAGAGACACAGTGTGTACTAGATGAACTTTATAGACCCATGTTGTTAGTCACACGATAAAGTACATAGCTCACACTACAAGGCGTGTTCCAGATGGACACAACATGTACTTCTTAGGTTCCAACTGTCCGTGTTGTTAGTTACATAGGTGGACACATGGTCGAAACAACACGACGCGTTTTTCACAGACATTGTGTCTACTTTGATTATTTAACTGATCTGTGTTTCTCGATACATGGCCAGATACTTAGGTTACACTACACGGTGTGTTCCAGACAGACACAACATGTATTAGAAAAGACTCAACCAACCCATTTTGTTAGTGACATGGCCTGTTACACGGTTCTACAACACGGCATGTACATCAGGTACATGGGGTGTCCTACCAAATATTTACAAACCCCATGTCCCCACCCACATAGTGTGAGACACAATTAGAGACTATATGATGTGTACTTAAGAAAAGTAGTTCCTTCTCTAATAGAAGGACGCATGGAATGTATTCATCAATACACATCATGTATTCTGGGTTTTTCTGGATAGTAATCCTCAAACAATAATATGGATCCAAGAAAAACACTGAAACGAACATTAAAGTGAAAAATTTTGATCCATGAGTGCCCATACTCCCTGTTAATCAAAGCTTGTCATCTTATACATGTCATATACAAGGAAAACAATTCAATGATCCCCTAATTTCTGATTCATGAGGGCCCACAACACCTTAAGAACCAAAGTTTTTCGTTCATTCAAACAAGAACTTATACAATACAATACCCTATCAAATAGTAGGAATTTTATCAAGGCATCTATCAAATCAGCATGCATATCTTGCACAACTTCTATCACAACAACATGCAATCGCTAATGCACCCTAAATAGCATGGTAAGAATGCATGACATGTGATTTATAGAAAGTGCCTATATGATGCCTGAGATGGAATAACCTCATATAATCAGGTTTCAATAGAAATAGAACCTCAATAAAATCAACAATAACAAAAAAAATCATGTCAATCACCCAATGGTGAAATAAAATCAATCGTAAAATTGCTAACCCAGAAAAATTGCAATGAATGGGGTAGAATGGCTTTTCCCTATACAAGGGTTATCTACTCCTAGGAACAACTTATTAAAAAGTACATATTCATTCCTATCCCTGGATATAGGCTTTAAAAATTAAGTCAAGAAGAAAGGAACTCCTCTGATACCACTTTGTAACGTCCTAGTTCCAGAAGCCACCCAGAGGCACCCCGTACCCGGTTGGTCACATGACCTCAAGCGCATTTCCCAAAACACGAGTGGATACCGACTAACAGTTAGTTCCTTGGTTTTGATAGTGGGAAAAATATGCCATCATTGGTAGAGTAACATAGCAGAAGTAAAATATATATACAATAACGAAAGCAGTAAACATACCATACAACAGTAAATAGTGGAAAACTGAAAGTAAGAAACAACATAAGAACATATATATATAAATGATGCATTATAAATATGTCTTGGAAAGTATCCAAACAAGTCACAATGCTAGAATATAGAAATAATACAAGTAAAAAAGAAAATAGATAAACTCTAGCTGCATCACAATCCTCAGCTTGGTCCCACACTCTCTACCCACTCAACAATCAACTACCTGAAGTAGAAGGGAGTTTTACCTTATCTATACCTAAAACAATATAACCTATTTGGTCCCAAAAGCATGACCCAAACAGGGTGTGAGACTAATCCTAGTAGGTAACCACCAAAAGATCTATTCCTAACAGTCAGTGAATATATATGGCAGGAAAATAGTAATAAGAAGTATTAGACCAGGAAGTACTCAGCAGCAAACATTCCAATAGTTAAATTGAATTCAATTTCATATATCAAGTAAGCAGCTAATAAAATCAGGTAACCCTATGAGAATTACTCTCAACCTAACCCCTCTGGTTTAACCAAAACAACACAAGAATCCTTTAAGGATGTACATACAATCTAACCCCTCTGGTTTAGCTTAAGAATAGACTCTCTAAGGAACCACTCACCATAAATTCCCCCTCTTGTATCGTATCAATAACTAAAAGGTGCTATGGGGAATCACTCATTGTCCCATTCTCCCAGTGGCCCACATCAAGGAACTACAGACACTCTAAGGAAGCACTTACATCAATTCCCCTTATGGTCTCACAGCGTAACTGTAAACAGATACTCTAGAGAATCCCATAACGTCCATTCTCCCTATGATCTACTACACCAGGTTCTCACGACCCTATGTATGTTAATCAAGAAAAGATATTCATAGAGGAAAAAGTAAACCTAAAGAACTACATGGCTAAAAAATCTACAGCATAACAACATGTCAGGTAAAAACACTCCATCCTATAATACTAGGCATTGGAAAAACAAACCACAGCCTATCAGGTAATGCTAGACCAAATGGTAAAAAGCATGAAAACATGGAAACACATATCCACTCACCGTAAATTACCCCTCTTGTATCGTATCAATAACTAAGTGGTTATATTTCCCTTAGACTAATGTTACACTTATGTAGATGATGACCCATATACGTGTTCTTATTTTACCCTTATATAACACCTCTATGACACTATTATTACAATGGTACTTCTACCTTCACACATCTTCTCTTCCTAGATATGACCTTCACACATAATCTCCTTCAGCCTCAACAATATTCATTGTTTTATAGAGCATTGATAGTTGGAAAAACTCTTCCCAGCTCGACATTCCTTAACAGTGTGAAAATATTGGATTTTTCATTTGTGTAGTTGTCTTCTTTAGAACCGATACTTGTCGGGCCCTTCAACCTTGGTAGGTGCAGTGTGAGATCTTATTTGGTGATCCGTTCATCATTCTTATCTTTATAGACATGCATGGAATGATTATAATTTTTTGGATTCTTTCAGTTTTGTTGTGTCAAATAATGGACTAGATTCCGTTCATCACTACGGTTTTGCGAGCTTCCTCACTCGGCTTCGTGATGGTCGATATCAGCTTCCATTGGACCTATAGATGATGTCTATTCATCTACTCCATAGTGGTCATCTTCTTCGTTCAGGCATGGATAATAGCTGCTATTCTTTTTCATCCTTCACAGGTTTCAGTGGTGCATTTTAAAGTGGCACAGATCGGATTCCTGTAATCACCATCGAGCATCAGATGCTCTCAAATTCGATTTTAACGAGGTGATGCGTTTATCTTCTTCCACAAAAATAGGGTATCACAACTCTTCTATTATCATCTCTATTCTGGATGATGCATCTTCCATAGGTAGTGGGATGATGCATTATCATAGATCCGAGCAAGGGATGTGGTGACTTTTATCAATGATAAGCATAAAGCATCGATAAAAGGAATTCATTTATCAGTGTTAGATAAAAGTACTGATAAATCTACCCTACATCAACACAAGAAAACACTAATAAAAGTGTACCCTTTTCTAGCATTTTTTAGCGCTAATAAAAGATAGATTTATCAGTGCTATTATAAGCGCTGATAAAAGTTTTTAATAAAAAATATTATTAATTTATATAAAAATTTTATATTTATATTATAAATAATGTTTATTTTTATATATTAAATAAAAAATGAATGTTTATAATTAATAAATATATTTTAGTAATTCAAATATATATAATTTTTTTAGAAAAGTATTTATAAGATTACAATTAGATAAATACATATTTAATTAATTATAAGATTATAATAATTTTCCTTAAATAATAAATATATTTTTTATATTTATATTTATTATATTTATAATTATATATAAGTACTTTTTAAATACATATATTTATAATTATATTTATATATATATATGTTTCCAAAGAATTTGGTCCATAAATATATTGATGTGTGAGTTTAATTGACGTGCATATATGGTATGTATTCATCATGAATATTCTTTTATACATTACACCATTATTATTATTCATGTTGTCCATATGTGATGACTCATTCTTTATTGTCTATACTTTACTACATATATCTTTAATTCATGTTATACTCATGAATATATTATGTTCTAAAAAATACTTATAAAATAAAAATAAATATAACCAAATATTAAATATATTTATTTTATTTATAATTATAAAATTTTAATTAAACACAAATACATTTTAAATATATTTATATATAATTATAATTATTACTATATATATTCAAAGAAATATAAAATTACAATGAATACATATATTATAATTATTATATATATATTTATATAATTATATACATATATATAGATATATTTATAATTAAATGAAGATATTTATAAATAAAATTATTTGTAGTTGTAATTATATATATATATATGTATATAATTATATAATTATAATAAATATATTACTTATACATTTAAAGTTATAAATATATATAATTAAATAAATATATTTATAAATATATAAAAATATTTGTAAATAAATAAAAATAATTATAATTATAATTATAAATAAATATTGATATATTTAAATAATTATAAAATTACAATAAATATATTAATTATATATATTAATAAAATTACAAATATAGTAAATATATTTTTTACAGTTATATAATTATATATATGTATATTTATAAATATAATAATATAATAATATATATTTATTATAATTTCTAATTATAAGTTAATAAATATTTATTTATAGTTATAAAGATAAATAAATATATATTTATTTAAATAATTATAAAATTGTAAAAAATATATTAATTATTTAAATAATATTATAAATATATATAGTTAAATAAATATAGTTATAAATATATAAGTATAGTTATAAATAAATAAAAATAAAAATAAAAATAATAATAAATAAATACATATATATTTAAATAATTATAAAATTATAATAAATATATTAAATATATATATTAATAAGATTATATTTAAAATAAATATATTTGTTATAATTTTATAATTAAATATATAAATAAATATTTATTTATTTATAGTCATAATTATAAATAAATATTTATTTATTTAAATAATTATAAAATTATAATAAATATATTTATTATATTTATAATATTTATAATCATATAAATATATATATATATATAATATATTAGTCATATATATTTATAAAATTATACAAAAATAAATATTGTTATTATAATTTTCTTATTATTTAAATAAATACATATAAATTTATAGTTATAAATATAAATACATATGTATTTATAATTATTTATAGTAAATATATTAATTAATTCTATTTATTATTTATTATTATAAATAAAATAAATTTATTTATTATAAATTTATAATTATAAATGAATAAATATTTAATTATTATATATATAATTATATAACTATATATAATAATATAAATAAATTATTATGATTATATCTTTATCAGTGCTTTTTTAGCACTGATAAATAAATGTCTTCATCACCACTAAAAAAGCGCTGATATACTATGTTTTTATCAGTGCTATAATTATAGTGCTGATAAAGGCCTATCATTATCTGCGCTAAAAAAACTCTGATAAAGGTATGTTTTATCTGTGCTTTTTTAATTTAGCATTGATAAAACATACCTTTATCAGTTCTTTTTAAGAAGCGATGATTAAAACTTTACCTGATTTTATAAATCAACTCTAGTATTCATCTTCTTCTCTCGCACACCTCAAGCTCTCACGAAAGCTGACCTCTATCGCCGTTGAACCCCTCCTCTGCTGCCATGAACCACACCTCCACGGTGAACCCCACATCTTCCGCCTAACCCCCCAACCATTGGTAATACCTCCTTTTATGTGAATCCCACCTCCACCATCGAACCCCACCTCTTCCGCTAATCCCCTCCTCTGTCATCGGTAACCCATCCTCCACTAATAAACCCTTCTTCTATAGCCAGTGCCACCACCACCACTATCGACCAATTCATTTCTGGTTCCGATTGTTCCACTACCATTCAACCCTATAGCTTTCGTTGATCCCCATCCAAGCTAAGGTATACTCCCTTTCCCTTTCTTAGGTATTTTGATTTCTAGGGATTTTAGGCATCATCCTAACCATTTTTTGGTCTCCTCATGTAATAGTAGATGGGTTCCTCTTCATTATAAGGTATGTATTTCTATGTAATCCATTTTCATGACAAGTATTGGTTGTTTGAGTTTCATTAAAACATTTACCTATCAAATTATAACTATATATTATTCCCTTGATGAGTTTCAAATGTTTTTCAAAGAATTTATCATTTAAAACATATGGGTCTCTGTTGTTTTATGTTTTAAATGTTAAAAATGTTTGTTTTAGAATACCAAGTATATATCAAAATTCCATTGGGGTCATTTTAAAATGAATAAAAAAATTTAAAGGGTTTTTTGAAACTAGTATGAGTTTCTTAAAAAGTTGTTTTAAAATATTAATGAGAGGTTTGGTTTTTGAATAACCCTTTAATGGGGAAGATTCTTGTTTTCAAAGTGGTTTTGTGTGTGAAATGGTTTCCATGGGAGGATTTCATTTCTAAATTTTCATTTAAAGTAAATTTTAAAGAGAAATGCATTTAAATCGTAGTTTTATAACATTTTATACTAAGATATATATATAAGGATTATTTTTCACTTCAAAAAAGGAATTTAAATTAATTTTTTCCAAACCCTAAAAATTGGGCTCCTTCTTTGGTATGTCTATTTAGGACCTTTCCTTTAGAGGGATGTGATTGATTATTAGTATAAAATTATTGATGCTTATTCATGGATGTAAAAATGGTCTCTCTATTATGAGGGTGTTAGAGTTGACACGTGATTTACTACATATATTTTATTTATTCATGTGATGATCATTGGATTATTGTTTCCCACTTCCACTTGTTTGGATGCATGGAAAACCCTGGAATTAGGAAATAGGTCTAGATATATACTATATTAGTTAGCTCACAAACTTGCTAGTTTCCCATAGTTGTACGATTTTATTAGTTTATAAGAGTGTCCCTAATGAGGAATGCATGAGTAAGTGAGGTGTATTTTCTAATTTTTGGATTCAACATAGGATGCCTATTGGTCTCATTGTAAAATGAGTAAAAAAAAGAAAGAATAATTTAATTCCATCTATGATTTTGATACATTTTAGATAATAGAATTAGAACTTCGAAAGAGGGATCTATAGAAAAATTAGATTTATTATCTAAATTAGAAGGTGGTTGATCTGAAATAGTGGAATTTGTCTCTAGTTGTAAATGTATTTCAATAATTAGAAGGATTATATTTCAGTTGGATTTTCTCTCTTACTGTATAGTGGAAAATAATTCAGATGATTCTCAGTTTCATTTCTATTAATGGTTTATTTCTAGAACAAATCTATGTAAGGATTATATTCCTTCATGAAGATTCAGATGTATAGACCTACATATATCAACTAGAGGTTTTCATTCTAAATGGAATAAAAGTTTTGGTTCTATCTATCAAGGGAGTTGTTTAGGGGTTTAATATGTACCATGACAGTGTAACTAGAATTTCAATGCTTTCATAGTAGAATTAATGTTCATGATGTTCCATGTAAATAATTTCTACTATATGAAGGTGTATTATGATTGGAGTTTTGTCATTTTACTTCTTTTTGTGGATGAATTTCTATTTGTTAAACTGATGAAGGAAAGGGTGGAAGAGATGAATATTGATTTATCTAGAAGATCCCAAATGATGGGCCTTGTTTCTGGAAAGAGGATATTGGGGATACATATTGAAAGTGAAATAATGTCTATAACTATTTTACCAAATTAGTTGGTGTATATCCAGGAGATGAAAATATTCAAAACGATTGAGTCAAAAACTATAAAAACACCCTTAAATGGACATTTAATACATTCAAAGGAGGTGTCACTAGAAATAGATGTTGAGTTCAAATTAATAGAAGTGTTTTTCTATGAATAAGGTATAGCATGTCTAATTTACCTTATGTTGTGTATAATACTCACTATAGATCACTACTGACCAAGTAGAATTTATGGTAATTAACCACGTGATGTATTAAAAATCATTATTATGTTAGTTGGATTCCAAACCAAGATTCTCAGTGATTTGAATGTGTTAAAAATGATGGAAAATATTGTTTTATTTTTAAAGTGGTGTGTTAACCTTTCTGATCTATATTTTAAACTATTTTTTCCTTGGTTAATTTTTATAACAATTTTTTTGTATTTATTTTTTTATATATTAATATTTCTAAATCAAATAGGATAGATATGAATAAGTAATGGATTGATGCCAATCATCTGGAAAAAGAGTATGAAGATGGAGTGAAAGATTTCATCATGTTTGGAAAAGATCATGCATATGACCCTTCTCAAATCCTTTGTCTGTGTTTGCACTGCTTTTATTCAAGACTAATTATTCCAAAGGAGTTGGATGAATAGTTGATCTGTCATGGAATATATTAAAGTCATAAATTTTGTAATAAACATGGGGAAAAAGATAATGTATCTAGTGGTTGGGATAACACTGTGTTTTATGGAACATTTTATAAGATTACAAGTGTGGACTATAAATAAGACTATATCGAGGATGTGATTATAGATGTAAATGATGATGAATATCGGTTTGAGGAAATAACAAGGGTAGTTTGAGATGAACTTCTAGATTACCCAAAAAATTTTGACAGGTTGAAGAGTTGTGCAAAGACACTATTGTATGCTGGTTTCACTAAATATACATCATTGTTAGATGTACTAATTCTATATAATTTTTAATCAGGAAACAGATGAAGTGATTCCAGTTTTATGTAACTACTTACCCTCTAGAATGACATTCTCCAAGAAGATAATGATCTCCCAAGTTGAACATTTGACCCAAAACAAATGCTACGCTTGATGGGTATGGTATCTGAAAGAATACACATCTTCCCAAATGAATGTATACTATTTCTCAAGGACCTCAAATCACATACAGAATTCCCAAAGTGTGGCGCTTCTTGACACAAGAGATATGAATTTGGTTCTACAAAATTTTTATGGTACATTCAAATCAATCCAGGGTTTAGGTGCCTATATGGAAGTGAGGAGGTTACAAGGAAATTAACATGGCACACAGATACCAGAAATAAAGGTAGTAAAATACATCACTCAGTAGAATCTTCTCAATATAATATAATTGATCATGAGTATCCTGAATTTGGAAACAAGAAGATAAACATTTTTCTTGCATTACCTTCAGGGAATGAATCCTTTCTCTTTTCAAATCTTCACTCATAGTACATTTCCATTTATGTTGGTAAATTATAAGTTTCCACCTTGGTTATGCATAAATGAAAATACATCATGTTATCAATGATTATATGAGGACCAAAACAATCAGGTAATGATATTGATGTTTATTTGGATCAATTAATTGAGTATTTGAAATTATTATGGGATCTATGTGTTACGTTGTATGATATATAAAAAATGAAGATTTCATGTTGAGATCCATGTTGTATGAGACAATAAATAACATTCATGCTTATGGAAATTTGTTAGGATATAGCATTAAAGGGACTCAATGGTGTCCTGTTTGTTAACAAGGTACACAATTAATTAGGTTAAAATATTCACTGAAAACCTTGTTTCTAGGAAATAGTATATTTTTACCCTAATGAAATATGTATCGATCACAGACAACATCATTTTATGGATGTTTAAAAGAACGTAAAGGACCATATCCCCTAACAGATGATAAATTATTTGATAACTTTAAATATGTGGACACTGATTTTGGTAATCTATTTTCAAAAACCTTACAAAAACTGGTTGAAAAAATATATTAGTTTTTTTGAATTGCCTTATTGGAATTGTTTGTATATTAGAAATTTTATTCATGTTATGCATGTTTAAAAAAATGTAGTTGATAGTTTCATCCGCACATTTCTAAATTCACTTGACAAAACAATGGATGGAACTAAGGCTAGGTTAGACATGGTTGAAATGGTAATATGAGAATATTTGGAACTAGTTAAGGGTAGGAGAAAATGTTTTCCTCCTCCAACTGCTTACAATTTTTCAAGGAATGAGATATATCATTTTTTTTCAAATTATTTAATGATGTAAATGTTTCATAGGGGTATTCATTGAATATCAAGAACATCGTATCAATGAACGATTTAATGTTAAAGGTTCTAAAATCACATCACTACCATGTTTTGATGAAAGGCCTAATTCATATATTATTACACTACATTTTTCAAAAGAATGTCGGTCATACATTAACCAAGATCTGTTTCTTCTTCAAAGATATATACATCAATGTTTTTAACCCGGTGAAATTCCAGACTATGGAAATAGAAATTTCCATCATAATATGTGTATTTGAAATTTTCTTCCCACCATCATTCTTTGATATGGTAGTTCATTTGATTGTTGACATGGTGAGAGAGATTCGACTATGTTGTCTGGTACACTATATATGGATGTTCCCCATTGAACGATATGTGAATATTTTGAAAATGAATATCAAAAATTGAAGTCATCCAGAGGGTTTTATTAAAGAGTGATATATTTTTGATGAAGATATTGAATTTTTTACCGAATACCTATTTGGTGTGGAAAGCATTGGTCTACTTAAATCTCATTACATCAAGAGGCTTGTTGGTGAAGGAATTTATGGAAGAGAGTTTTTCACAATCAATAATTTAGAATTGGAGAAGGACCACCTTTATATTTACATAACATTTTTGAGGTTTCCCCATATTATGAAACCTATAAAGAAATTCTTAGGTAATTCAATCCGTCAAGGTCTAAATGATGGATATAAAATACACACAATCAGCAGTATATAGGATGGTTTTAGGAACATATTTTTGAGGAGTTGGACGAAAATATAGATTCAATTTTAGAATGACTTCAATGGATATCTAGAGGACCATGTGTGTATGTATTATCTTAAAATACTTATATAATTAATGTTTATATGTTCTAAATAAATGTACATTATGGAGACAGTACCATGAAAAATTATGGACTTACACTTGTGGATAACGCGATGATGTTTCTGGTACTTAAGGAAAAAATCCAATTTACGTGAATATGTCACACTTTTGGATCATCAAAAAAATATGGGAGTCAGATTATAAAAAATTCCATTTTCCTGTTTTTAGTGCAAGTGGGTTGATAACAGGAGAGCTTTTAAAATTAATGAATTGGGATTTTGTAAAGTTGATTTTGCTAAGTAGAGTGCAAAGATAATCCATTTATAATGAAATCATAGAAAGTATAAGTAGTTTATGTTCCAGACCCCACAAACTGAATGTGTCCAATTGTTTTATAATCAACCAAACCCACTGAATGGTCATATGAAAATTCAAATGAGGGTGACCCTTTCATTGGGATATCTTAATCAGTTCGTACTAGTCCCAATGTAGAATTCATTTTTGTATGTTAGAGAAAGCCAAAATGAAGGGATTTGAATAGTTAATAGAGGGGTAAAATCCCACCATCCATTAAAAAAAGAGAGTTCAATAACCAGGATATATATATTTTGTAATATACATCATTATACCTTTTATTATTATCTATTCACCCTTGTATTTATGTAATCTAAATTAAATATTAAGCCAACTTTTTAGATAATAAATTATTCACATGTTGGTGATACCAATCCAAAGGCATAACATGCCTCTCAACCTGGCACTACTTGAAATGCAGAGCAACAATAACCTTTTGTATGTGCGGGTGATCCCAATCCTAGGGAACAACAGGTTTCTCAACTAGTTTCTGCTCCCAATGTAGAGGTACAATGGCCATCTGAACATGATGATGCTACCATTATATAGGAACATATTGATGATTTTGATTCCTAGGAAATGTTAGTGACAAAGGACAAACAATGCAGAAAAAAAAATAGTGTTGTAGTATGAAAGTTTTAGAAAAAATAATTAAGGTGAAAAGCAAAGGCATCAAATACGAAGTCGGATGGAATGAAAGGGGCCAACATGTTAACACCGACAAGGCCATGTTCAGTAGTTACATTGGAATCACCACACAGTAACACGTGTCAATTGATATAGATTTGTGGCACTATGTTATGCCCATACATAAGACACTTATGTGGGAAGAGATTAAGGTAACGTTATGATATCATTTATTTTTATCCTAAAAAATAAAATAATGAAACATTGAATTAATCTTCATCATCCCTTGAAGAGTTCATTTATAGTAGATGAAACCCATAATAAATATGTATTGATGATTGGAGGAAGGATTTATAGATGATTTCACACAATTCTAGTGAGACATCATCTTAAAGATGATGAAGGGAAAATGAACCCTCACCCATCGATTATATATTCACACTTGATAACCTAAGAAGTGTGGGTTGCTTTTACTGTCCATCATGAATAAGTTAATTATCAAGTATATTGTGGATAGTAATAAATTGTTTGATGATACGTGTATTCAATACTTTTATTGAAAATTTTTTATATATGAAATAACAATTGTGTGATGAAAATAAGGAAATATCAACAAAACCAATATACCCCTACCATAAATCAAGGATAGGGTACGCTTCACTTTAAAAATATTTTCTACATATTTTAAATATACCTTAATAATTTTATGTGACATGATATAACACCATAATTATGTTCCTCTATTTACATGTAGATTAATGACTCTAAATAAAAAACCATTTCCATCATATTCCACGTGCTATGGAAGGAGGAACATGTAAATAAAGATGGGATACTAATAGATGAAAACACACAAAAATTGTGGGAAACATGTGTAAGTATGATATAATAAAAATTTGTTTTGATTTAAATTTATATTATATAACAACAATTACTTATTTTCATATATTTTCTATCTGACATAGTCACAAGAATTAGTAACACCTGTATCAAATGAACACATATTTTTGGTAACCTTGAAGTGGCTAGAACAGTATGGTCGCATCAGAGGTGAGGGTTTTGGGGTGACACCCCAAAAATATTTTGAGAAAAAAAAGAGGAGTTTAAAGGTGACGAAATGAAATAGATGATAGAAAGACTATCTACCATTGACTAACAAATCCAATAGCAGAGAGAGATGCTTGAAACTCTTATGGGGGGAAGAAAAGAGAAGAAAAAATTCAAGAACAACCATTGTATGAACATGATTCCCCACCTCCACTAGCTTTCAGGTGAGCCATTCCCCTCAAAGAGATATAGTTGATGAGATAATAAATGTTCTAACAATTTTTTATGTGAAATTTTAATAAAAAATACACTGAATTATTTCATGTACTAATATTCTATAGGGTAATAATGACTATGATTTATGTCTTTCAACACCCACCTATTACCATATAGCGAGGGCAATGGTGTTCAATATCCCAAAAAACTAGCTACACAATAGACCGCATTCAACAAGTCATGTGAGAGTAGTAATTAGTGTATCCCATGAGCCAAGCATCAAGATACCTAGTCCAATTGATGAGGAATATATTCATAGGGTTGAACAAACTATTGGAACATTCATCAAATGGTCATCAGTTATTTTAAAAATGTATAGACAAGGATGTATTCATTTCCAATTTATTTTTCATGAAAACCCTTTAAAATTTAATGAAGAAAGTTATGAACTGATGAATGTTATTATATATAGACAATGTGAAGAAGGTGAAATGAAAGACCAAACCAAAACCATCCAAAGGATCATCCAAATGATCAAAAATATTTACCTAAAGCACCTTTACCATGTCTGTCCTATAACTGTACTTACTAGAATTGAAGGTTCGTGTGGATAAAAAGCTAAATGATAGTAGTAGTCACATTGTAGATTTTGAAGAAAATTTGTACGAAGAGAAAGTGAGAGACTAAATTAGTGTGGATAATGTAAATAAAACTCTCCACTATGATTGGCTGGGCGCCTCATTTGTAAATGTATATATGAGGTATGTTTTAATAATTTGTTTGTTCAAAAGATGGAATTTTGTGTTAATTAGGACTAAATACATTTCATATTTTGCAGGTTTATATATCCAAAAAAATTGAGGGGATTTTCCTAGGATTTTTTTGACTTGTTAGTCCTCACACCACCTTTATTTGAAAAGCAAAAATAAAATCCCAAAAAAAGGATGGAATAGTTGCAATCTTGTAAAAATAGTTTGAATGAAAACATACAAATGATAGACACTTATTAATACAAATAATAAAAGGGTAAAACTGTATTATTTAATCATATCTAATATATTTTCATTTATTTCATTAATTTTTTTTTGTGTTTTGGGAAATATTAGATGCTCATTGCAGTCATTTGGGATACTGCAAATATTTTTTTTCCTAGAATCAATGCATGGATATCCAACAAAGAGACCACTCATGATGGGTTTTTTCAAATTTTATTACACTGCATCCAAAATTTTAGAACTAAACCTCAAGTTATATAATTTATATTATCTTTTTAATTTGGATTCTATTATAATAGGGTGGTGCATCAATATCATGGAAGAAAATTACTAAGGCCAGGGTCTAAGCATGAGGACCCTGTCAAGTTCTATGACTAGAAAATTATTAGGGTATATATGCTAGTATTTCACTATCCAAACTTATATCACAAAAAATTACATATTCTGAAAAATGTTTCTATTGTGTTCAAAACAAACCAATGGAACCGATTGTGGTTATTATGCTTGTAAATTTATGAGAGAGACCATATTCCATGAACTGACTAGCATTCCCGAAGAGGTATATTCGAAAATAATTACTATTTCATTTAACTTATTTATTAATCCATTGTGTAATTATATTTTTCAGTACTACTATGTATTTCAAAAAGACACATATTAACAAGAAGATATAAATTTTTCTTTGAAATGAATGGGTAGAATACCTGATGGAAGAAGGAAAAAAATAGAATAAATATGTTACTTACATAGTTTTAGTGAATTTTACTATATTTATGTTTAATTTAATTATTATTAGTATTAAACACATAAGAATAGTTTTCTTATACAAGAGGATTCCTTTGTTTGAGTTGGGGTGGTTTGTTCGAAGATGCTCATTCCCATGAGAGATAGGGCTTTGAGGCTGAAATTGAGATAATGAAAACAATGAAATGGGTCATGAATATATAAAACCATCATGTAATGTTAAATTCCTACAACATATTTATATAATTTTCTGATCATTTTATCTAGATTTTTTAGTTAATTTAATTATCATTTTTTCTAACACTTATTCAGTTTTTTTTCAAAGGTCATTATATATTCTGTTGCTTCTATTTGTCGAGCTGACAACACTGTATAGAGTTGATTTTATTTGGTGGAAAAACCTGTCTCATTGAAATCCAGAAAACTGGAGGAAACTCATATACTCATTATGGTGACTTCTTATGATATAATGGGAAAGTGAGCTTCCTCCACTATCCAATATTTCAACAATGAGGAATATATTTCTACAAAGATCATAAAGTAAGTATTTAGTGTTGACAGTTTGATAAAAAAGGCCTTGGAAATCATTAGAAAATTGGAATTTGTGGTTTTTTTGAGACTTTGGGTTGTGTATCATTTAGTCGCACCTCAATATGACATATTATCTGACATGTATGAATCTAAGTGCTTATTTATATTTAAAATTGACTGGAATTTTAGTAAAAAAGATAACCTACATACTCAAAACCGATCAAACCTATTCATATTATTTAGATACTTTAAGATAGCATTCCATATGTCATTTTTGAAACGTTGGAATTAATAGAACCTCAATTTGATACACAATGTTCCTTGTATGACTCAAAGTGTAAATTTTTATTTATAATTGACATTAATTATAATAAAAAGAATAATTGACAAACTGAAAACTGAGAAAATGCATTCATATTGTTTTGATACTTTGAAAAAATGATCTATATGTCATTTATGATGTGTAGTAATCAAATTAACCCCAATATGTTTTATAGTGTGACTAGTTTAACATAAAGTGTGTTTTATTATTTAAAACTGACATTAATGTTAGTTAAAAGAATAAGTGACATATTGAAAACTGATCAAGAACAATATAATTGTTTTGATAATTTAGAAGAATGATCCATGAGTCATTTTTGATGTGTAAATGTTAACCGAAGCTCAATATGTTTCATGGTGTGATCATTATAACTCTAAGTGTTTCATTTTATTTAAAATTAACATTAATTTAAGTAAAAAATGAATAAGTGACATACTGAAAACTGATCCAAAAGATTCATATTGTTTTGATACATTAAGACAATGATCCATGAGATATTTGGGATGTTTAGAAAACAAACACACCACAATATGATTCACGGTCTGACCAGTATGACTAGAAGTGTCATTTATCAGTTTAAAATTGATATTTCAGTTCAAAATATGTCATTTGCTGAAAAATAATAAAACATGCACTGATTGTCATGATAATTTATGGATGATATACATAATCCAGTTTTGACATTTATGAATAAGTCTCACATCAAAAAGATGAAAAATGTGTCTGGTATTACTCAAAATGTGCGTTTCTAGTTTTAATTGACATTTTAGTAAAAAAAAATTGGCATACTGAAAAGTGAGAAAAAATCATTTGGATTGTTTTGATACATTATGAAAATGATCTATATGTCATTTTTGACAGGTAGGAATCAGCCACACCTCAATATTATTCACAATTAGATTGGTATAAATCAAAGTGTCTCTTTTTTATTTAAAATTGACATTAAATTTAGTAAAAAGAACAAGTGACATTCTAAAAACCAAGTAAACGCATTTATATTGTTTTAATAATCCTGGAAAATGATTTATGAGTCATTTTTTACATATAGGAGTCAACCTTACCCTAATACGATGCATGAAGTGACCGTTATGATTTCATGTGTGTCTTTTTATTTAAAATTAACATTAATTTAAGTAAAAATAAAAAGTGACATACAGAAAACCAAGAAAAAGAAATCATATTGTTTTGATATTTTTGGAAAATGATAATTGAGTCATTTGAGATATATAAGAATCAACCCCACTTCAATCCACTGCATGGTGTGACCAGTATGACTAAAAGTGTCCATTATCTGTTTAAAATTTACATTTTAGTTCAAAATGCGTCATACACACTAAAAACCAAGAAAACACACTCCGATTATCTTTATAATTTAGGATAGTGATTCATAAGTAATTGGTGATATTTATGAAGCAGTCTCAAATCTAATCGAGGAACAATGTAATAAATATGACTCAAAATAGGTGTTTATAGTTTGAAATGACATTTTAGTAAAAAAACACAACTAGAATACTAAAAACCGAAGAAAAACATTTGGATTGTTTTGTTACTTTATGATAATAATCTATCAGTATTTTTTGATGGATATGAATCTACCTCATCACAATCTGATGCACGGTGTGACTGGTGTGACTCCAAATGGGTCATTATTTAAATCTGACATTAATTTTATTAAAATAACAAGTGACATAATCAAAACCGATCAAAACCATTCATATTGTTTTCATATTCTAGGAAAATGATCATTAACTCATTTTTTGATATCTAGGAATCAACCCCATCTCAATACGATGCATCGTGTGACTAGTATAACTGCAAATGTGTCTTCTTTATTAAAAAAATTTATTTTATTAATTTATTTCTTCATATTAATGTTTAATTTATTTCTTTATAGTATTACTAACATAATATTATTTCTCTTATATAGGTGAAATATTTTCTGGATTGAGAAGATTTGTTCAGAAACCGATACAATGGACACACATTTTTGAGAGGCCATCATAGACCTCAAAAGACGAAACATTAATGTTTTTAAATTTAGTTTGGATAATTGTAAATTTAATTATATAAAACATTTATTGAAATGTATATAGAAAAGTTTTTTTTGTAAATACAATGTGAGGAAATTGTTTTTCTAGATGTAAATTAAATTCATATAGAATTTATTGAAAATACATGTTTTTATTGGATGTTCTGTTATTTTAACAACACAGTATAGTAAACTAGGAATTTATCAGTGCTAAAAATTATAGTGATAAAGGGTGGCCTTTATTAGTTCAAAATAGCACTGATAAAGTAGGGAATTTATCAGTGTTTTTTATCACGGATTAAGGAACCCCTTTATCTATACTTTTTTATAATGATAAAGTGGTCCACCTATCAGTACTGCTATTAATTGTGCTTTTTTAGCACCGTTAAAAGATTTTATATGCACTGTTAAAGGGAATATGTGCAGTAGTGAGGGATTATCTTCTTTATCTTTCACATAGTTTTTACTTGTGGCTATATTATTCTACATAGAAAATTTGGTTAGTAGAAGGATATGTGGTAGGTTGATTTTGATTTGAAGTAACTTAATCTACCCTGAATAATCTGTAACTTTAATGATACCATCAATTTGAATATTTTAGGCATGTTTGGTTGGCTGTGTGAAGGGAAATGTCACTTGAGAGGTTATCATGATAATGTTGTAACTTCTACGATATTTCCATGTAAGCACTTTAAAGGCAATGTCTAGTAAGTTCTGATTTTTCTATATTTCCACCCAATACATCAACAATATTTTTTTATGAATTTTTTCCCTTTTGAAATAAAAAAATGGTAAATAAATTAAATTATAATTTAGTTAATATACACAATCAATCATAAAATAATTTCAAATTCATTTAAATTAATCAATTCATACTACTATATTATAAAACATAATTAATTTTCACCATTAAAAACTACACTAAAAAATTTAATGTTTTTCATTTTACAGATAATTTTTTTAGAAAAATTTCAATTTCAATTTTAAAATTAATTTATAGAATTAATTTAAGATAAAAATGAAATAAATAATTAAAAATAAAAAATAAACACCTTTATGAATTTTAGTTTTAGATTGAATCAAACAAATATGAATTCATTTTCTAAATATCAATTTCAAAATAAGAATTACTTTTAATAAAAATGAATTTATGAATTCTTAATTAACCACAAAAATTAACTTATTAATAAAAATAATTAATTGAATACTTTGAAAAATATGTTAAAAAATCATAAGAACCATACAAATGAATGACTTCAAAAGATTTAGATTACATTAGGGAACATATTCAATGAATGAAAGGAATCAAATTTTCATATTTTCATCTCACACCAGTAAGTGAAAATATCATTTTTCATTTAATTTATAAGAACTAGTGTGTAAGATAGTAGGTTTTCCTATGAGGTACCAATATTATTAATTTTAGATTTATTTCTCCGTTTTTACCTAATGTGAATGTTTAGTGAGGTCACATGAGTTTTTTTTGGGGGGGGGGGGTTATCTAGGACCTTTTTAGAGAAAAGAGGCCGAGTTTTTGGAAAATACATTTAGTTAGTATGGTTAGTAAAAATTTTGTGACCTAGACCAAACAGTTTGAGTAAAAAATAAAGGATTGAAAAAATGGTAGTAAGAGGCCACACGGTATGAGGAAACCATGAAAACATGGACGTGCACCCATGTAAGGGATCTATAGTTTTTAACAGAGGAAAAAATCTTGGTTTGCATATGGTTTTACAACCCATGTGTGTAAACCATGTGAGGCACCTTAGAGGTATAGAAGGCTGCACAGTTTGGCCATCCACATAGCCAAAATTTGAAACCCAGAAATCAAAGGGAATTTACTATTTTTCTCTTAATTTAATTAAAACTCAAACCCCTCTTTCTATTTTTATTTCTCCAATGGATCCACCTCCTGATTGAGAGCTTCTTCAAACATAAATGTAGGATTTTATCTGAATCATCTGTATGATATTTTATTCAAGTGTTGATCATATGGTGGGATCTTCATTAGTAAGTTCTTCCTTCATCTTCCGCCATTATTCATTTGCCTTAATATCGACTGATTTATTTAAGAGAAACCTAGTGTGACTTATTTCCAAGGATTCCATATTTTATTACATTTTATCTCATTGTAGACTAAATCAAAGGTCGATACTAGATGACTGTTCTACTATGTGTATATGGTAGGTGGTATCTACCTTTTCTAATATGGTTTGGTTGTTTTATATCTTTTAGTAGTTGTGAGACACACATAACCTTCCAGCGTTGGCCTAAAACTAATTGAACGTCTTGAATAAATTATTTAAAACATGTTACGTTTCCCATGTATCAGCTCTTTACCATTGGTGGTTTTCAACCTCAACCTAGGACACCCATGAGGTGCACCTTTTTATTTTCCCTATTTTATACCACCCCTTTGGGTGTGTGTAACCTCACCTATGGTTTTGAGATCCTTAATAAATTGAATGAGAATTTAATGGATGATTAGGAGAGGGTTGTTTACTAATTTTAATGAGATTACATGTGATTAAAATTTATAAATGGTTTATATGTAAAATTTCAAATGAGTTGGAAGCACTCATTGGTTATCAAATGTTTAATGAATTGATTGATGAATAATAATTGTAGTAGATTCCTCATATGAGATACATAGATCCTAAATCCATTAGATTCCATAGACATTTTTACTCTATATATCTTGATTACGGCAGTGGATACCTTGGATCCTGATTTCATTGGATGGTAATGGATTCTCTACCCCTTGGATACAGCTTTCTTGGACATCCATTAGACATTCTATATTGACATTCTCCTTAGACTCCACCTAAGAGTTTACTGAGTTTCCATAGAGATTCTCCTAGGACTTGATGAGGATGCCTTGTTCTTTCATACATTGGATCTGATTCATTTTGGATAGACACTGGATTACACAACATTCTGTTGTTGGTGTTATACTTTTTATTACTTGGGATGGCCATTGTGGATGTTAAAATTTTGATTAGAAGGTATGGAATCTATGGATATTTTTATATTCTTTATCTACATCCCTGGTATGGGTTTTTGATTTGTGTTGTTAGACTGAAAAGTATCACACCTATTATATGTGTGCTTTATAGCTACCCTTGTTAATGGGATCTTGATAGTAGTTCACAGGGAGCCGTGTTTGGCTAGATAAGATCATATTTATTTTTGAAGCTTTAATTTCATTACTGTTATACCTATGATATAATCCACAATTCTTTTTTTTATATTACACAGAATGGAATTTTTATAGAAACCATTGGTGGTGGGCTACTAAGTATTATCTCACTCCTTGATTGGGCCACCATTAGGTACATAGATAGACTTAATGGATGTAGGCAGGGATATGGGAAATCACCCACCATTATATGCTTGATATAATCATTGCATTGGTGCAGGAGAGCACATGACCGAGTTTGGATCATGATTCTATCAAGATATAGTTCCTTTTTTGGATTTTTGTACTTTTGAAAATGAGCTGTATGGGATTACGCTTACCATATATTGACTCCCATTTTGTATAGATACATGACATGATCATCATATTTTAAATGAAACTAATTTTGGATTAATTATTATTATAGTATTCTGGATGATTTATCTTTTGTCGGTGATTTATGTTATGGTTATTCTATTGACTGATATGATTATTTTGAAACATTTCGCTCTGACATGATGAAATAATCTCCCTAGAGGAACACCATTGGCCTTCGTTTCAAGTTTGTATCCTCTAGTGTATGGGGAGGTGTGCTTGAGTCTATGTGACCCACTAGCTTGGGGAAATATTAGGTGAACCTGGGCCGAGATGTTAAAAAGTTATATCAAATCATTTTATTTTATATATTTACTATTTTGAAACAATATATAGGAGATTGTGAAGGTATTGGAATTTGGTAATTAGCTATTCCTTGGAGTAGCTAACCCTTGTACAAGAAAATCCAAATTTCCTGGAATGGACCATGATTTTTTAGATTTTTTTATAACAATTGATTTGATCCCACTGTTGGGTGATTCACTTGACATGTGTTGTTATTATTAATTTGATTGGGATTTTTTATTTTTCTATTGACTAATGATATAATGGTATTCCATATCATGCATCATTTAGTTCACTTATTAGAAATCACATGCCATGAATTAGGCCATGCCATATTGGATTCATTTCTTGACTACATGACTTTATATTGTGTTCCTTTCCCGATATATATGTGATTTGGTTAACATTTTCTGTAGGAAATTTAGAGACATAATTGATACTTATAGTTTATTCTATAACCAAAACAATGTTTTCCCGCTTAAGCTACAACAAAAACCCTAAGCAGTCCATTATGGAATGTTTAGTCATGGTTTATTGGTCACATGGAATTTAACATGTTATGGTTTGGAATAATTAGATGCCACACATTGGTTTACGTGGTGTATGATCCCCTATGGATCAGAATTGGGGACCCCTTTTGTCCCATGAATTAAATTAATTTGTAAATAAATATGAATTAGAATGAAATGAAATCATCAGACAAATAACTTGACCTAGAACTTATATAGGGTGGGCAGTAGGCGATGTATCTAGTGGTTTTTTAATGTTGTTTCTTTTACTGAGTCCTAGATTTAGGATAAAGAACAGGGATGCGACTTGTTTATTGTATGGATTCAACATGTCCTATAATTTTATATCTATAAATTTACCACTAATTGTCTCATTATTGAGGCGTGTGTTTAGAAATGGAGAGACATTCTACAATGAAGACCTCTATTCATACGCCTTGAGGGTGGTGAAAAACATGATACAGAGGTGGTATACCATTGGATACCAGTATATCCTCTTATAGTGACAGCTGTGGAACTAGTAGTAGTACCAGATATGGTTACTGGGACATAGTTTTATGAGGGTTCATATGATTTATGCATACATTTCAGGGAGCATGATCCCTTCCTCGTCCATGGAAGAGTTGACACGTGTTATAGAAGCAGTATCCTCCCACAGTTTGGGTGATGGATGCACATAAGTTATCATGTTGTGGATTGAGACTATCTTTTCAATCTTTGGTCATCTCAATTAGCCTCATGAGTAAGAGTGAAGCTTGAGAAAAATATGATTTAGGGAGTAGCTAAGCACTGGTGGGATGTTTTAACTAGGCTGATATGCTCCATGATATTGTTTGAAGGGATTTACATCTAGGTTTTATAGTTCCTGCATTCATGATACCCTAAGATATTATAGGGCCAGTGAGTTTATATGTTTGGATAAGGGAATTATGACTATTATGGATTGTTAATCTCACTTCACAGATCTTCAATATTTCACACATATTTATCTTTCAGATGAGGCATGGTGGGTGAGACAATTCGAGGAAGTTCTCAAGAATACTATTAAATCATAGGTCAATATGTTTTAGTTGACTACTATTATAGAGATAGTGAATAAGGAACATATTATTGAACAGAACTAGAGGGAATCTGGGGGTGCAGACCATGGCAGTTCAGCCTCTCGACCAAGTGGGTCATTATAAGGTGGCCAGAAGTTCCATTTTGAGGATTATCATGTGGGAGTACCAGCCAATATTTTATTGATGGTAGTACTATATTTTATCATCAGTGTGGGAGATAAAGACATCAAAAAAATTAGTGTGATGGAGACCCAATTGAGTGTCGATCATGTTTCATTATACGCCATTAACATCACTTCTATAATACCTTCCCTCTAGAAGTCAGTGGAAAGGGATCAAATTTGAATCTAGGTTTAGGAGTAAGATTCCTAGGTCCATGTCAGGCAGGGATCTAGAGTAGTTCTAGTCATTCCAGCCAAGGTGGTGGTCGTGGTTGAGGATGTCGAGCAGCATTTGTGCTATAATAGGAGAGTAGGCCTGCTGCGGGTAGGGAGGTTGTTTCACTATGTCATGGTTCATGCAAGATATATTTTGTATAGCCTACACATGAGTAATAGAGTGTCGGGACATCTAAGATGGTAGTTATGATATTAGTAACCTCTACTTAAGTATTTGGTCTTTTTGATATAGGTGAATCATATTGTTTCACATTATTGTGGCCACCCTTTGACTTATTTTTCAATTTTCTGATGGTGTTAGGATGCTTGATACTATGTTTGTATCAGAATGGAGGGTGTATGATAGTGCAACAAGTTTACTTTGAGGTAGGTGGGTGTCACTTTGTATAGTATATTTTTTTCCTTGAGATGATACGGTTTGGAATCATGCATGATATGGACTGACTAGTTTCTTATCAATACCATGTTGACTGTTATCGCCAAAGGGTGACCATATCATGACCAGAGGTAAGGGATTTTATTCATAGAGGTGAATGGAATGTATAGGAAGGTAGATTTAGTCCCAACAATCTTAATCTAGACAAGATTACATGATAGATTTCTAGATTATATATGGATGATTAGGGTTCATTTTAGAATGATTTACCTCCAGTGACTAATCACTTCATGGATGTTTTCTCGAACATCGTTTTTGGTTTTCATCATGAGATATATAGATGGATTTCTCAATCCATATAGTTCTTGGAGTCCCACTAGCATCCCTTCCTACTTATAGGATGTTTACTATAGAGTTTCCAGGGCTCAATAGGTAGCTAGAAGTCTTGGGAGTTAATGGGTTTATATGACCCAATACTTCTCCATGGGGTTCCCTGGTCCTTTTTGTAAAAAACGTGGCAAACCCCCTAAAGATATGTGTGGATTACTAAAAATGGAACCAGTTGATGGTTAAGAACTGATATCCCTTACATTGGATAGTTGATCACTTTATCCAGCTACGAGGAGTTAGGGAGTATTCTAAAATTGTCTTGATGTCAGGCTATCACCAGTTATGTGTTCAACTTTTAGACATATCTCTTAAAAGGTTTCATAGCATGTAGAGTATCTGGTTATTCCGTTTCTTCTCATGAATACTCCAGTAGTTTACATGGCATTGATTAACCATGTTTTCCATCCTTATCTAGATTTTTTGGTGGTATTTGTAGATGATGCCTTGGGGTATTCTCAAAACCAACATGACCATTCCAAACATCATGAGATTATTTTGGATACAATGATAAAGAATTAGTCACATTTTATTCTACAAAGTTCCTCTTCAAGATGGATTATATTTACTTTCTGGTTCATATTATATCAAATATTGGTGTATCAGTTGACCTAAAAAAGGAGAGAGTTGTAGTTTCATGGAAGAAACCTAAGAAAAATTTTAATATATGGAGTTTATTAGTCCTATAAAGATATTATAGAAATATCATTCATGACTTATAACAATTATAAACACGACTTATGGGATTGAGTAAGAAGGGTGTGAATTTTGTGTGGTTAAATACCAATGACATAGCCTTTATAGAGGTAAAAGGGAGTATGACTTCATCCTTGGTCCTAATTTTTCTAGAGCCGGGTAGAACTACACTATATATTGTGATACATCAAGTATTGGTTTATGATATGTTCTAATACAAGAGGGATGATTCATGCTGTACAGGTCTAATTAGTTGAGTCCACATGAGAGGAACGGGCTGACACATGATCTCGAGATAGCCACTGGGGTATATACATTGAAATGTTGGAGGCAATATTTATTGGGAGATAATTTCTTGGTGTACATGGACCCAAAAATTTTAATTATGTATTTACATAGTTTGAGTTGAATTTCATTCAATAATGGTGTGTCGAGTACCTATAATATTTTGACATTGTTCTTGCCTATACACCTATAAAGGGAAATGTAGATGCTGATGCAATGAGTAGGAAGACTCAGATACAAGTAGTTTCAGAGCCCAGTAGTGAGTTATAGCTTGTGGCCTTATTATATGAGATGCACATGGAGTTTCATGATGTTTATGAGAAGTCTTTTCTATCATCCTTAGTGGTGACATTCAATATTATGGATAGGGTGAGGATGAAGTGAATATCATATTCAGAGTGCCTATTTATATGAGAGAGTTTCTTAGGTGAAGATCCACCTCTTAGTTAGACCATTTTTTATGATTAAATTAAGAATACTAATTGTTTTGATTGGTTTACAAAAATTCATATTTGAGGAGATGGTGTAGTAATTTCATAACTCAACTTGGGAAGTACATGCCGACCTTATCAAGAAGTATCGTGAATTGTACCATCAATACTGGTGGTCAGATATCAAGTAGGAGTTAGATGATTTTAATATGAGGTGTTCCACATAAATATAGCTGAAGGGAGAACACTAATGAATATCTAGGATTTTACAATAGTTTATTATAATTGAGTGGAAATGGGAAGATGTTGCAATAGATTATGTGACCATCTTTTCGAGGTCACCTCGAGGTAGTGATGGTATTTGGATTGTTATGGACATGATCACAAAGGCCATTCATTTCATACCGAATAGGAAGACCTTCTCATTAGATGATCATGGAAGATTTTATATCCATGAGATTGTGTTTTTTAATTTGGTACCTTAGACCACAGAATAAAATACAGATGTTTAGTCTACATTTCAATTATGGAAGAGTTTTCATAGGACACTGGGTAGAAAAGTGATTATGAGCACATCATACAACCCTTAGAATTATGGCGAATTAGAGCATACTATATAGGTTCTAGAGGAAATTCATATTACATGCATCTATTATTTGAAGGTCTGTTGGGAGAGACATACACCCATGGTTGAATTTGGCTACATAAACAGATATCAAGTGACTATATAGATGTAACCTTGTGTGGATTTGTATAGTAGGCCATATCGATCTCCTCTATGATGGATAGAGGTAGAAGAGGCAAATTTTCTTGGACTACATCTTGTGAAAGAGAATTTAGATCATTTCTAGTTGATAATAGGTTGATGACTATTAAAAACTATAGATAGAAATCTAATGCCAATCATTGTTTATTACCTCTAGAGTTAGATGTTAGGGATCATGCCTTTTTACATATCTCACTAAGGCTGGGACATAGACAGATTAAGAGACAGTGTAAATTTTCACCATGATATGTTAGACATTCAATATTCTAGAGAGAGTCGGACCGTAAACCAATTGGTTTCTATCACCTCAATGGTACCAATCCAAACATGATGTCTTTTAAGAATATCAGATGCACCATTGTTAATCAAACCCATCTTATAATCTTAACCCATATGGGGAGGAGTTATAGGTAAATGTGTTCTTCAAGGAGAATCCTATAATTATTCTTGAAAATATCTCTCATGCACTCCCAGGCTAGTAATTTCTTGTAGTATATGTTCTATGGTAACACAAATATTTATAGTATGAGGCTTAGAAGAGGGAGGGTGATTTAGGTTCTCAATGACTGAATTTTTTTAAAGAAAATCTTTAACACACATAGATGGGAAATTCATGAAAACATTTCTTTAACGGGGGAATATTATAAGATCCCAGGGTTTCCTATGAGGTACATGTATTTTTATTTCTATTTAATGTGTTTATTTTTTAACTGATGTTAATGCCTAATGGGGTCATGGGAGTTTTTATGGGTATTTGAGGAATTTTTGGAGCCCAGAGGCCCAATTTTTGGAAAAGGAATCCTGAATGAATGGTTAGTAGAAACCATGAAACCAAGGCCATGTGGTTTGAGTAAACTATTTAGTGTTGGCCAGAGGGCATCAGGAGGATACACAGTTTTAGGAAACTATAAAACTAGGTATGCCTGCCTATGTGGGGGTTCTTTAGTTTTTAAAATAGGTGAAAATCATATTTTTCAAACAGTTTGACATACCACGCACATGAACCATGTGAGGTCCCCCCATGAGGTAAATAAGGGTACATGTTTGGCACAATGTTTAGCTAACTCGGTATCCAAAAGTGTGACCCAGTAATTAGATATAAATTTACTATTTTCTGTTACATCAATTAAAACTCAAAACCCTCTATCTATTTTCATTTGTCTAGTGGATCCACCTCCTTTTTGAGAGATTATTCAAGCCTAAAGGTAGGAACTGATCTAATTCAACTCTATAAAATTCGATTCAAACATTGATCATCTCATTGGAGCCATTTCAGTAAGTTCTTTATTCATCTTGTGCCTTTCTTCATTTTCCTTTATAGTGTCAGAGTTATTTAGGTGCAAGATAATATGACCTATATCAAGGGTTTTCATCTATTCTCCCTTTTTCTATAGATCTAGACAAAAATAGAGGATGATATTGGATTATTGTTCTACCACAAGTATATGGTAGGTGGTTTATACATTTATCTTATAGGTTTCTTATTTTATATATTTTTTTTGTTGTGTCTCACACCAGGCCTTCATGTGTTTCCCCTAAATTTAATTGAATTTCTTGAATTAATTATTTGGAACCTATTAGGTTTAACATGTAGTGACTTTTAATCATTTCTAGTTGTCAACATCAACCCAGGAAGCCCATGGGGCATACCATTGTATTTTCCATATTTTATACCACCCTGTTGGGTGAGTGTGAGCTCTCAAAGTTTTTTTAAAGCCTTAATAAATTGAATTAAAATTGGATGGATGACTAGTATAGGGTTGTTTTTTTCTTTTTCATCTGATTTATTGAGATTAAAATAGATTAGTGAATTATTTATAAAATTTCAATTATGTTGGAAGAACTAATTGGTTATCAAATGTTTAATGAATTCTTTGATGAAATGATAATGGTAGTGGATGCCTCAGATGAGTTTCTTTAATCCTGATTACATTAGATTTTTTAGATATTCCTACTACACTAATATTGTTATTGGTAGTTTATGACTTTGTATTTTATACATTTGATTTTGATTCTGTTGTATGTTAAGGGATTTTCCACCCCATTAAAATATCTTTTAGGGACTTGCATATGACAATCTCTGTTGACATGCTCCTTCAACTGCACACTAGTCTTTACAAGGTTTCCATCAAGATGATCCCGGGACATGATGGGAATTACTTTGTTTTCTTTGCCTTAGATTTGGAACTTCGTTGTCGAACACTGGATTACACAACATGACCTCTGTGGATGTTACAATTTTGATTACACGGTGTGGTCATTTTTTATGTTATAATTTTTATTACAGGTCATGGATGTTGTTGATATTTTTTAATGCTTTATAGAGAGTCATTGTAAGGGTAGTTTATTATAGTTGTTAAGCTATAAAATAACACACCCAGTCTATTTATGATTTACTGATACCCTTGTTTATGGGATCCTGAATGTTGTTCACAAGGATCCATGTTTGGCTAGACATGATCAAATTTTCTTTTTGAAACATTAATGTCATTACGGTTATACATGTGATATATTAAAAACTGAAACTATTTTTATTACACAGACTATACTTGTTATAGATACCATTAGTGGTGTCCTAATGAATGTTATCTAACACCCTATTTCGGCTACTATTGGGTAGTCAGACAAACTTCATGGATGTAGGTAGGGTCTGGGGAAAGCGCCCACTATTCGATTCTTGATATAATCATTTCATAGAAGGAAAGGAGCACAAGACTATTCTAGGCTCATGATAATATCTTGAGATAGTTTTTATTTGGTATTTTTTTTACATTTTATACAATTAAAATATTGGATTCCTATTCCCATAAATTATTTCCATTTTTTATAGAGACATGAAATGATCATCATATTGTACATGACCCTTTTTTGGCTTATTTATTATTACAGTATTATAGATGATTTATCTTTTATTATACATTTATAATATTATTACTCTATTAATAGATATTTTTATACCACTACATTAAACTCTAAAATGTGGTATTATTCTCCCCATAGACACACCTTAGGACCTCTATAGTAGTCGACAGTCTCTGGCATATGGGGAAGTGCACTTGAGGCCATGTGACCCATCAGCTCAGGGAACCATTAGTGGCACTTGAGTTGATACATTACAAATTTTTATTAGAGATTTGTATTTTATAGATTTACTATTTTGACATAATATTCAAGATATTAGGAAGGTATTGGAATTTGGTAATGATCAGTTCCTGGGAGTTGCAAACCCACATACAGGAACAATCCAAATTTACTAGAACAGAACATTATTTTTTTGATTATTCCTTTTATAAAATTATTTAATTCCACCATTGGTTGACACACTTGAGGTGTGATGTTTTTATTGATAATATTGTGGTTTTTTATTTTTCTATTTCCCGATGAGATGAGGGTATTCCATATCATACATCATTTTAGGAACCTATTAGAATTCACATGCCATGCATTATGTCATTCCATATAGGATATATTTCTTGACAGCATGACTTTATGATGTGTTCCATTCCTGATATATCTGTGATTTGGATATCACTTTTTGTAGGTAATTGAGAAATAAAGTAGATACTTAGAGTGCCTTCAGTTACCCAAATAGTGTTTTCCTTCAGAGGCTATATTAGACACCATATAAAATCAATTATGGAATGTTGAGTCATCAACCATTGGTCACATGGAATGGAACATTTTATGTTTTGGATTAAGTGGATGCCACACTTCGGTTAATGTGGTGTAAAAAACCTTATGGATTGGAAGGGGTGACCCATTTGGTTCAACCATTTAATGGAAATTTTTAAAATATATGAATATGAACGAAATGAAATAATGAAACAGAGAACTTGAACTAGGACCAAATAAGAGAGTGTAGAAGACAATTTATTTGGTTATTTTTATGGTTGTTTATTTCACCCAATCCAAGATTTAGGATCAGGAAGAGGGACATGAATTGTTTATAAGAAGGGTGTCAGGACCTGTACAAGAGGAGCCCATGCCGTGACTACCCGAAGCCCGCCTAAAATAGACCAGGGGCAGGTGACTAGCACCGAGTAGGCATACCCAAAAAATAGGAGGCATTAGCCTAAAGTACCTATATGTACACACACATTTATAAGCCACAAATACTAAAATATAAAAATAATTAATTAATAAATTAATGAAACCCAATATATCCCACAACCAGAGTACATTAGTAAAAGTAATGGAAATTAAACAAGGCCAAAACAATCCCACTAAAAGAATATATAACCATAAGTCCAACCTATAAGAAAAGAGGTATTTTGACTGGTGAATGAAATCCGTTGGAACACACCTTGGCATATCCAATCTCACAAAGCACCGCTTGGTCTAGGTCTTTCTAAGAATCTATTGAAAGGTTGATCGTCTGCACAGAAGACAACATGTGTTGGAAAAACCTATTTAGGTGTGAGTATAACAATACTCAGTATGAAAGCTCAAAACAACAAACTAATACCAAAATGGAATACCACAAAATAATACAAAGAAGGAATACCAGAAAGGAATAACACAAAGGAATATAAAAAATGAATACCACAAAGGAATACCAAAAATCAATACCACAATGGAAAGTGAATTTAGCTCAATACAATTATATGTCTACAATATATATAACTAGAATATCTAGATACACTCATGAGAAACACCACACCATCGGGTGGTTATAACCAACTACCAGCCAAAGGATTCTTCTCGAAGTAAGCTCATTTTGGGAGAAATCACTCCTTGATCCAAGATATCTTTGAAGACAATCATAGATAGTTCTATCTCATTTGGGCCCTACCCAAATGAGAACATAATGGTTAAGGAAGACTGTGTTACACAGAGAGGAGTTCATTACTAGAACTCATTGGGGGACCCCAGGGATCATGCCTAGAACTGACTGAGGGATACCATATACCCAATCTAGATCAACCCCCAATGTAGGGGATCACACCCAAAACTAACACGGGGATGTCATAGAAAGCGCCCAAACTCACTAGGTGATACCACATACCCAAATTATGAGGCCCTCTAGATGGAGAACCAATGCCCTGATCTCATAGGTTACACTAATTCCATAACTTTACTAGGGGTGATAGAGTATCACACTCCACTCATAGGGAGGGGTACCATACTCTATCTGAGACTCAGTCTCTTGAGCGGATTAAAATCCAGTGATGTGGATATAATACCATATAGAACCCATTGGGAAAGGACCAAGGGTATAATCTAAACATATACTAGTCCAAACTATGAACTGACCACTTGTCCTAAAAGTATCTTCTCAATGTATGGGTCCTAATTCTATATATAGATCCTCGATTGGACACTCCTTTTAGGAGATATTCTCATCTGAGCGAATCCGTCTGCATGACTGCCATGGCTTTCAGACCTACCACTATGGTCAGTCGACCTATCGCACGACCCGTATGCATGGTCACTACGCTACTATCGACCGTCATAGTTGGTCACACGGTCATTGTAAGTCATGACAACTCAAGATTCTGCAACTCATGATTGACATCCACAATCAACTATGTCCCTTCGTCCTAGGGATCCAAGGACCAACCTGGGTTAGGGTCAGTTCCTGGCTCGACCCACCTAGCCCAGCCTACTCCTCTGGGGCCCACGAGCTCAGTCTGCTTTGCCTGGGCCTGCCACGCCTGCCTCTTCCAGTGCCTCCACCACTGATCTTCATTGACACTGCCTCCGCATTTTCGTTGATTAATCCTCTGCATCCCCATCACCGCCATCGTCTCAAGAGGCCGGCACTTGCAGCACCCACCACATGTGGCTCTGCCACCATGTGTCGCAACCACCATTTATCACCGGTGCCACTCCAATGGGAATTTTGGTGGACCACCAGGCCTCCTCCGAAGCCCAAAAAATCCAATAGTTTTAGAACCATGTACCTTATGTCCCGATCAACCCAGATCTTAGCTCTATTGTCAATTTGACTCTAATCCAGCAGTCTGATCACGTTCGGATCCACCCGGAAATGCTGAGCCATGACCACAGGAATCTAGTGGAGATGAATGGGAAGAACATAGGTAGAAAAGCACAAAAATAAACACTATGTAATGGACATTGACCTTTTTTTGTGTCAGCCTCAATTTGTTTCTATTAGAACAATAAATGAAGAGAAATAAACATAAATATCTTAATAATACCATAGATAATATCTCATCCTACCGGAATGATCAATTCAAAGACCAATCCTTTTTTGATTAGTCTGCATTCATCTTAGAATTCAATAATGTGGAAAAAAAATCAAAAAAATATGCTCGACTTTGATTCGGTTCGATCACTGATGAAGAATGAAGCACCGTTGTCATCATTGTAATGGTTTTTCAAATCCATGGTGCGTCGTTCAATTGGTCCATCCTAATATGCCAATTTCTTCTCTAGAGGTTCTTTATACCCATCTCTAGAGGAATTCTAGGGTTATTATGATAACCCAAAATTTCGGACAAAGGCTTAATAAAATAAAAAGTCACAACATCAAAAAAATAATTTTTATTAAATTATTTTATTCCAATTACATCCTACAGAAATGTTTTCACAAATTACATGTGTAGAATAATTTTAGGTCGTGACTAGGGTAAAATATCCATGATGATCTCAATAGTGACCTAATATTTTTTATCTGGGCACCCGTTTAAGAGTTATTTCACTTTTCAGAAAAAATGTTTTCACTTGCTATTAAAAAGTTTAAAATATTTTAAACATTTATTCCTGGATCACTGAGACTCAGAATTTCATGCTGTCTCAGTGCATTGTATCTAAATCAATACATATAATATCAAAAAATAGTACACCAAAAATTCGAGACATTATATGCTCCCCACCTTGGGGATTTACATCCCTAAAAATCCAAAACAATGGCTACTCAAACAGATGAGGGTAATGAGCACGAATTCGAGCCTCCCGCTCCCTTGTAAACTCTTAGATATTCTCATGCTTACACCAGAAATGAACTAAATAAATCGACAACCCACAAGGGATCCTTTCCCATCTATCCTTGATCTTAAAAATGTACTCAGCAAAAGTTTGCCCATCCTCAATGTCTAGGTCGCCCCAATCAATGATGTGCAATGTGTCATGCATGTACCTCATTAGCTATGACATATGGAAGATGTCGTGTACACACTATAACTAGAGTGATAGAGCCCATCAGTATGCCACCTCTCCAACTCTACATAGTATATAGAAAGGGTTGATGAACCACAAAGATAGCTTGTCACCACGGCTAAATCTTCATAAACCCAATCAAGGTGAAACCTAAAGGAACAAATGGTCTCCTTCCTCAAATTACAAGGGAATCTTCCAACTATCATCAAAAGACTTTTGATGGATCTATGTAGCCTTTATCTACTCCTAGATTATATAAACCTTCTCTATAGTATCTTTCACCCAATATGGGCCAATTAGTGCTAACTCACCTAGGTGAGTCCAAAAAAGTGGTGACCAGCTAGTTCACCTATACAAGGACTCTAATGGTGCCATACCAATGTTGGAATGGAAGCTGTTATTTTATGAAAACTCCACAAATGGTCGGTGATCCTCCCAATTATAGACAATGTCTAACATGAAAACCCATATCATGTCCTCTAGAACCAGAATGGTCTGCTCAGTCTAGCCTTCCGTATGTTGGTGGAATGTTGTGCTCAAGCATAACCAGGTCCCAAACACCTTCTGTAATCCCTTCCATAACTATTATGTAATGTGAGGATGATGATCTGAAACTATCATCAATGGAACTCTTTAGAGTCACAATATCTCCTACACATAGAGGAATCCCATGATCTGTACTGAACTCTTCTCTCGGATAGCTAGGAAGTTGGGAGACTTGGTGAGTTAGTCAATGATCAGCCAAATGGAATATGATCACCTAGAATTACATGTTAATCCCACCACTAAGTACATTAATATTCCATCCCACTTCCATTCCATCACCTTGAGGGTTTGTTCCAACCTGATGGAACTTGGTGCTCAAAGTTTACTTGCTAATAAGTAAGGCATTGAGAAGAAAACTCTATAACTCCCATCGTTTTTCATAGACACCAAAACTGATGTCAGAGGTCTTGGTACATATTCGCCACACCTAGATATAAAACTAAAGGGTATGTATGAAACTCCCTCAAAACCTCATTCAACAACACATTTGGTACTACTGTGAACCCTAGGAAAATAACGATGTACTCTCCACCTTTAGATTATCTATTAAGGGAATTCCCTTTGGACATATAAGCACATAAGGTGTTACCATTGGTATCCCTAGGTTGTGCCTCTCAGATACTCTATAAGAGTGTAGGGGTGACAACCACCAACTAAAGGTAAGCTTCTCCATCTCCACCCATAAAGGAAATCTACAATGATGCTAACTACTCAGATGGCTTGTTCAAAAACTATAAACCAGATGTCTAGTTGATATAATATTCCACCATGTTCTCTTTCCAAGGAGTATAGACAACCTCAAAGTCATATTCCTGGAGGAACTCTATACATTGCCTCTATCATAAGTTTAGAACCTTCTGAGAGATGATATACTTGAGACTCTTGGGATCAGAGTAGACAAAAAACCGATGGTCCATCTGGTAGTGTCGCAACATCTTCAATGTGAAGACTACTAATGCTATCTCAAGATCATGCATCTTGTAGTTATGCTCATGTGGTATCATCTAGCATCAAACATAGGAAATCATTTCTTGCCTCTACATCAGGAAAAAACCAATCCTATTTCCTAATGCATTATAGAACACTACGTACTTGACACCTTAATACAGTAACTTTAGGATGAGATCACTCGTTAACCATGACCTCATCTTATGAAAGAACTTCTGGAAATTGTATATCCACACAAATGGAACCCCCATTCATGTCTATTATATAAAGGGTGCTTCCACTGTGGAGAAGTTCAGTACAAAACTCTGATAATACCCAACTAAAACAAGTAAAATCTGCACCTCAGTAAAACTCATGGGTGGCTCCCAAGAAATCACCTCCTAAATCATTGCTAGGTCCACTAAAAATAAAACCTCTAAAGTGAAATGTCCCAGAAAAAGGACATCTAGAATCTAGAACTGAAAATTATAGAGCTTCATGTGAAGTTGGTGCTCTTGGAGTGTGTCCAAGACCATCCTCAAGTGTCTCATGTGCTCATTCTAGGATGTTGAGTACACTAGGATGTTCTTGATGAATACCACAAAAAAACCATCATAAGTAAGGATAAAAGATCCATTTCATGAGTTCCATGAACAATACCAGGGCTTCGTCATGACAAAAGACATCAAAAAGTATTTTTAGTGGACATAACAAAATATGAAGGCTGCCATGGGTATATCCTCATCTCATACTCAAATATGGTGATAGCGAGATCTGAGGTCAATCTTGAATAACCACCAGTCCCCTTACAACTAGTCAAAGAGTTAATCGATCCTCGGTAGTGGATACTTATTCCTCATGATTACATAGTTCAAGTGTCAGTAATCCACACATAAGCTAAATCTCCCCTTTACCTTATTGGAAAACAAAAATGGGGCTGCTTGGGGTGAAACATTGGGTCGCATGAAGCCTTTCCTCTGTAAGTCTTCCAACTGTACCCTCAGCCCATGAAGCTTTGTGAGAACCATCTGATATTAAATTTTAGATATTGATGTTTTATCAGGGTATAGATCAATTAATAAGTATATCTACCTATGGGAATGAAAAAAGAAAACATCTTTAGGAATGACGTCCTAATACTCCGCCACCACTATAGCAAACTAAGGATTCATACCATCAACTACACCGAGGGTTAGGTTCTTTAATGGATGAGAAATCAGTTGAACCCTCCTATGTGTGAGTTGATCCTACACTGCCTGTATTTCCTTTTCACAAACAAAGGAAAACCTGGTTCCATCACCAATGACACACCACACTCTATGCCTAAAATAGTCAATAATGTATTGGTCAAGGAAGACTATGATACAAAGAGAGGGTGAGTGCCCCGAACTGGCCGAGGGACACTAGGGATCACACCCAAAAATGATTGGGGGATAACACATACCCAATCTAGATCAACTAGCTATGTAGGTGATCATGCCTAAAATTGATTGGGGGATACCAAAAATTGCACCTTGACTCATTGGGGGATACCACAAACCCAAACGATGCATCCCTCAATATGAAGGGACAATGCCCTACTCTTGGAGGTTACTCTGATTCGATAACACCATTAGTGTTGATATTAGATCACACTACAGTCTTGGGGAGGGATACCATACTCTATTCGAGACTAAACCTCTAGAGGAGATTACAATATGGTGATATGGACGTAATACCATACCAAACTCAAGGAATGGACCTAGGAAAAACTCTAAGCCTATATTGGTCCAAACTAAGAACTCTCCACTGGTGTCAATTCCTATTCGTTCTCTTTTACTGGTGTGGATTATTAAAAAACTTCTTTATATATTCCCTTGTATATAATAGAGGGAACTCCAAATGTGTGCTACTATGGTTTCTCAAAAATTCGATCCAGTATCCAAATTTATTTGATCGGAATGATATGGTTGTAAAGAAACATTTACAGAGGAAATCTCAAATCCTTTAATTAAGGATTATATAACCCTTACAACTTGAAGTTTCTTCTTCTTCTCATTCTTCTTCTTTTATTGTTATTCTAAGTTATCAAAATCGTGATTTTCTAAAAATAAGGCCTCTTCTAGATAAATTATAATAACTGGATATCATTTTTTCCTTTAGACCTTATTTCTTATCCACTCACACCTTATCTTAATAGGGACTTTCTTCTTCTTCCTTACTTTCTTAGGTGAAGATGTCTTGAATTTAATCTTCCTTTCCCAATTACCCGGGTGAACTTTATTTTTTTTCTAGATCACCCTGTTCATATTTATTTGAATATTCTTCTTCCAAAATAAAAAAAATTATTCCTTATTAAAATATGTATCATAAAATTTATTTTATCATCACTAATGATAATTCTTTTCATATTCTTCAGCTTTAACATATTTTCAATAGAAAAATATTTCATGCACCCAAGCATTAAAATTGATATCATAGCTGGAAACATAAAAATATGAGACTTAAATAGAATCAGTTTTGATTTTATTGATTATAATGAATATGTATCCAACAATATTTATTTTTATCATATTCATGAGAAAATACAAAACCAAAACATCCGTAATCTTTAAGGTATCACAACCCCATTTCCTCAAAATTAATAAAACATTCATCTATAAAGCAATAAATCTATTATATGATTTTAGGTTTTAATATTTAATACCATTATTATAATTATAAAATAGGTAATCCTTATCCTTTTTCATGAAAAACAACCAATATCATTATGTAATTTGTGAGAGCAAAAATATACTTCTCAATATGATGGAATACCAATAAAAATTTCGTCTTTATTATATGAAATTTGATATCCTTTTACATAAATTGTAAAATATTTTTTTTGTTTTACATGATTAAATAAAACTAGGCTGAACTATTAAACACTTGAGAAATATTAAGATATAGGAAATCATGATCCTGATTAGACACTTCTACACACAATGATTCCTTGTCTTTGAATTATATAATTTTCTTTAGTTTGCAATAATAATTTTCATAAAAGGATTTTTCAACTAAACTTTCTCTGAATACAAACCAATCATTGAAATACTTAGTAGACACCAACATATTTAGAGAAGAAACTAGTGATTCAGACATATGGAACAATTTCAAACTGGGATATTTAGAAGGTAGTAGCAACATGGCATAAAAAGACTGAGAAATTTGAAGTGGGACACTAGGGGGTCCCCTTTATATAGACAAATAGAGAGATGGTTCATCTCTAATTTTGAATTTAAAGGATGATAATAAAATCAATCTGACCTGATGGTTGGAAACTAACCAAAGAAATATTTAAGGTATTTTTGAACACTTGAGAATTTAATTTTTTATATTATATTGAAAAAGAACATGATTATAAAATTTTGAAATTTTTTATATGAAAAAACAATGTTTTTCGGAAGAAAAATCATTACAATAACAAGGATTGATGAATATAATGAAATAGTAAAAAAAATAATAGGGCAAAAAGAATACCATTCCGAGTTGGAATGTTTATGTTATGAACAACATGTTCTTATTTTTTTAATCTAACTAGATTATGATAGTTTTTAAGACAATGATATTATGATTTTTTATAAAAGTTAATTACAATTTTTTTTAGAAAAAAAATTGACTCTAGAAATTTTATATTGTTTTCAATGTTTGATGATTCTATTAATAATACTAACTTATAAAATTTTCAAAAGAAACATTATTCTAAAAACACATTATGAAAAAGTTTTTATGTAAATTAAAATTTTGAAAACCTAAACGTTTTTTGAAAACCATAAAACATATGTACTACCCCTATGAAAAGGAGTAACATAATGTAAGTAGATGGGTAAAAAAGAAGTAGTTGATAATGATTAATTTACTTTAATCATTCATATATTTTGTTTAGTGTGTTAAAATCTATTGTAAGATAATGTTTTTGTATAAATATCATCAAGTTGATGTTGCATTCTGATGAATTGTAAAATGAGATATACCTTTAGTGTGTGACCCCTAAGAAATGGATTCCAAATATCTATGTGTTTTTATGGGAGTGATGTGTTAGGTTTTTACTTAATGAAATGGAACTAGTGTTAACACATAGTATTTTAGTTTCTCTAACATTAATGCCATAATCAGTGAGTGTGTTTTACATCTAGAACACATGATAAAAAAAGTCTAAATTCCACATATTCAGTTTTAGAAGTGGAAAGTGATACTGAGTATTATTTCTTACAATACCAAGAAACTAATGAATCTCTTAAGAAATAAAAAGAATCAGATGTTCTCTTTCTATCCATTCTCTGACCACTAAATTAATAACTAAAAAAAAATTAGTTAAAAAAAATTTCCAGAATAATAAAAAATTCCTTAATCCATTGTTCCCTTTAACAAATAGAAAATTTAATTTATTTCTTTTAAATTGGATCTTATTGGATTTTCCTGAAATATTTCTCATAAATATATAGAAAATATTAATTCTATTGACTATTATTTATGTAAACAAAACATCCTATCATACCTCTAAAAGTCTTTTGATTAACTAGTTTCCAAACATCATTAAAATCAAGTGCATTTGAGGTTCTAATTATAGTACATAAAAATTTTGTATTTTTGAATCCAAAATTTTTAAAAAGATATTTTATATAAACATATAGGGATATAATTGTACCTTATGGTTATTGAGAAATTTGAAATCCAACAAAATATGCTGTCACACCCATGATGCTCATCTAAAAATAAAATTTCATATGATCCTCAAAGTAATATATGAAAGATTATTGAGTTGATTCAAATATAATGTCATCAATATATATTTAAAAAATAATTATGTTTTTATAAACATTATTTAAAAAATATTTGGATCCATAACTCCCTTAAAAAAGTGGTTTTGTAACAAAAATCATGTAAACCTATCATACTAGGATCGAGGGGCTTGTTTATATCCGTATAAATATTTGGTAATATTATAAACATATTCATGATGTTTTTTATTTTCCAAACCAGGAGTGGTTCAAGATAAAATTCCACCTTAACATACCAATTAAATAAATAAAAATTCACTTCCATTTGATTTTTTTTGAAATTAAGAAACATTGTAATAGTTAATAGAATATGAATATCTTCAATCCTAGATACTAATGCATAATTTTCCTCATATTTTATGACTTATTTTTTATTATAACCATTACAAAAAAGTTTTTATTTATTTATAATTTTTTTTTTCATTTTCATCACATATTTTTTTTTAAAAACCCTTTTAACTCCAACTACTAAAGTTTCTTTAGGTTCTTAAACTAATTTCCATACTTTATAGGTTTTGAATTAATTTATATAATATTTTCTAGCCTGTATCCAATCCTCACACCCTAATACTTCCTTAGTATTTATAGGTTCAAATTGGTAAATAAAATCTTGATGTTCTATTTCATTCCTTAAGGAAATACTAGTCCCAACAGATTGATCAACATCACCAATGATACTATCACTACTATGCTTCTAAGGAAACAAATGACTTATTGGTTTATGAAAAGTCTTGTCTTTAAAAAAAGGTATAGAATATTCCCAAGGAATAACATGCAAAATTGATTCTAGATTTACTTCCTTATTATATTAATTTTCATACATAGGTTGAAAATCAATTCTTAAAAACATATCCTCAGATGTATGTTGAGGGTGTTTAAAAACAAATGGGTTAGTTTCATAAAATTTAAAATGTATTGTTTCCTCAATAGTATAATAAATTTTATTAATAACTCTATATTCCATAGAAGTATAAGAATAAATAAAAAATATTCCTTCATTGGATCTGGGTTAAAATTTATGTAAGTTATCTTTTGTATTTAAGAGGAATAATCCGCATATAGAAACTCTAAAGTAAGAAACTATTGATTTTTGACTAGTACACAACTCATAAAGTATTTTGTTAAGAAAATATAGAGTTAAAACATAATTTATCATATAACTAGAAGTACTATGCACTTCTTCCCAAATTGTTTTAGTAATTAAGTATTCACTTAACATGGTTTTTTTATTTCTTGAAGAACATGATTCCTTTTTTCAAAAAGACCATTTTTTGGAGGAGTTATAAGAGATGAAAAGTTATGTTCTGTAACTTTCTTACTATTTTTTTTCAAAAATCATAATTTAAAAATTATACACCATGATCAATACTAAAAGTTACCAAGGGTTGGTTTTGATCATTTTTCACTTTAGCTAAAAAATATTTAAAATAATAAAAAGCTGAAGATTTGTTTATATGAAAATAAACCCTTGTTTATCTAGTGTGGTCATCAACCAAGACATATATATAGTATTTACCCCCAATACTCCTAGTTTTTGTAGAACCAAATAAGACTATGTGCATCTATAAATCATCTTAAGTTGAGACTTCACTAATTGATATAAATATGAACTTATGTTGCTTACCATATTGACAATAGTTACAATATTTTGATGAATCAAATCAATGTTCTAGTAAATCCTTAACATGTCTTTTCTTATTCAATTTAAAAATGTTTAATAATTTATAGTGTCTTTAACTTTCATGCCACAACCAAAAGTGATATTCCATTTCACTGAGGAAAATAAATTATTGGCTCCTAAGGTCTTCTATGTTATGTGTGTAGAAAGTTTTATACTAATTGGAAGAAAGAATATATTCATACATGGAATTGTGTACTACACATTTATCATTTCTAAAGTACAGAATTTAACCATCATCATGTAGTAGACTTATTATTATAATTTTGTTCATAAGTCCTTTAAAAAACAAAACTTTCTAAATTAAATCTTTACCAAAAAGAACAACATTAACTACATTGATAATCTCTTTTTAATCATTATCTCCAAAGTAAACCTTTCCACCATTCATCTGGATGATCTTTTCGAAAACATATTTATTTCTAGTCATATGTATATAACAACCACTATCGATGCACTAAAAATTCTTGTTATTGGTATAACCTTTTTTATTGAAAACAAAACAATTATATTTTTGGAACACAAATCTCCTTGGGTCTAGTAATATGAAAAAATAAAACTTTTGGAATACCCATTTTTTTTCAAAAAAATATTCCTAATGGAAACCTAAGGATTGGAAATTATTTAAGAGCATTTCTTTTTTCCAATACCCACAAATTTGACAATTATTTTGAAAGGGATCACTTTTATGAACAAATAAATCATTACTAAAATTTAGTTTTTATGAGAAAATCCCATTCCATAACTATTCCTACGAGGACCGATTTTTTTATATATTTCATCCAAATTTTCTTTACTGGTGGTAAAGTTTTAAAATAGTTTATTTAGAGAATAAATTTCATATTTTATCTTTATATGAAAATATTTATCCTCATAAGTATTATTTTTAGAAGTGAGCTTAGTTTATAAAATATTTTTCACAAAAATTAAATTTTGAAAATCATTAGAATGACTTTCTTCCTTAGAAAAAAATTTCTATAAATCATTAGAAATAATGTGGTTTATAAAAGTATAATTATCATGATATTTAGAGATATCTAACACTTATTTTATTAAAATACATAACCTTGAATTTAATTATCAGGGTTTTTATTTAATTTTCAATTTTCATTTTCAATATGTTTTCAAAAACTAGATACTTCGTCATAAAAAACTAAACTATTATATTAACTATTTGATGAAGATTATTCATCTAAAGAATTAGAATGTTTCTCATTGTCATATTCTTGATAATTTAACCTTAAAGATATGATTTTATGGTTTTTAGTATTGTGTACCTTATCCATTAAACACGGAATTTATTTAATTATTCTAGAAAAAAGACATATGTTTCTCTGTCTAGAACTATTATCATCAGAATATTATTTGAAGGAATCTCCTATACTTGTACACCATGAATAATTATCATTAATAACATTCTTTCCATTTGAATTATAAAAATTTTTATGATTTTTAAATAATTTATTTGTTTTTTATATTTAGTTGTTATCTTTCTTCAATTGAGTTTGATGTGTCCAATTATCTTTCATTCATTACAGGTAACTCTGGATTCTTTATTATCATTTCTTTACATGTTACCTTTCTCGTACCAGTATAGAATGTATTTTGTAACAATTATCTTGTTCATTATCCAAAAAATATTTTCTAGTTCATTCTTGTGTAATTCAGTAGTGATAGAATAATACTGAATAAAAAATTTATTCTTTAAACATTTCATAACGAGTTTTTCTAGTTTATGAACTTTGATAGGAATAGTATCAAATGAAAAGGAAAAACTTTGATTGTTTTTATTAGATTTTCAGCATATATTTTTTATATATCCTCATACCGCATAAGGTTACTGATCATATAATCAAGATGGAGATTTATTAATTTCCCTATATCTTTAACAAAATCCCTTTTAGATTCTTATTCATTGGGAATATTGTCGATAATATTATCCATAAGTCTTTCATCATCTAAACCATCCTCTCCAAGATATTTTAGAATATTAATAATGTTCATAAAAAATTAATGAATCTTAACCACTGATTATCCATGTAAAAATTTAAAGGCTTGATAATGAACTCTCAAAATTTCTCTTCTAGTTTCAACCACCTTGGAAGTAATAAAATGTGTAACCTATAACTTCTTCCAAATGCCATTTACTACTTCACAGAAATAAATATTACTATAGATAATCTTAGTTATTAAAAAAATGTATTCAATACTTTGTAATTCAATTGACATTCCAAATTTTATTGATTCATAAAGGGTGAAACTTCTTTATCAGGAAGTTCATAATATCTTTTAAGCATCACAATGTTATTTACTCTAGTAATGATTACAAAAGTTTTCATTCCATCCCTCCAATACTCATAGTCAGCACTATAAAAAATTGGGGGTTTACTGGGATAAATATTATCAATGGATCCAACATTAAGTCTTATAATCTTTAAAATAAGCAATTTATTTTCCAAAATACATGTTAGTGATGAAATGTTTTATATAGAAAAGTTTTATAAATAAATTTACACAAACTTACAAAAGTAAAGGAAACAAAAATCTTATCAATTATATAAACAATGGAATCCTACTTTGATACCAATTGATTGATATCAATTTTTGTTATATTGACATCATGATCATAAAAATATATTCTAGGTAGATCAATTACAAGTGGGTGTGGGTGACTTTTAGTTTAAAAAAATTATTTTAAAAACATTTAAACAAAATAAGTTCACAAAAAATATTTTATTAAAATATCATATTTGGACTTTGCCCTCAATCCAATTTCCAAATTTTTATAATTAGGTTTATATGATTATGAGGGAGTATAAAAATAGTAATCACATAATATTAAAATATAACAAATTAAATAGATCAGATTCATAGAAGATTCGATTAACAGGTTAATGTTTATCATATTGAGAATGTTATGATAAAACAATTATAAATAATAATAATGGAATAAAATAATTATCAGAAATAAGTAATCAAGAAATAAAAATGTAAGAATGACATAAAATTATTTAAAAAGAATAGATATTTTTTAACCCTAAGTGTAATGTAGCCACAAACCTTGGATAAAGGTTTCCCTTGTTTAATACTTACAAGTAATTCTAATTTTCTTGAAGAATAATTGACCCTGGTGGCTAAACATGAGTCAATTCTACTTTTCTTGTAGTTGTGGTTCCAAATAGGATTCACTGTTTATCATATGGATGTGAATATAGTATTTATAAATAGATATATTTAGTATAAATATTTTAATAAATAAATTTTTGGTTTATAAGTTTGAAATAATGAAGAAATGGTATATTATTTTAATAAATAATCATATATTTTGAAACATGTATTGTGGGATTAGTAATATTAATTAGACTTATAGTTAAGTGTGCTATAATTCTATGGAGGAGGTCCTGATCACAAAATCTATAGTAAATCATCCAGTGGAGAGTTGTTTATAATATTTGTCTATGTTTATGGTATCATTTTTGTAGAAGAAATAAGAAATGAGTGTTGTATTTTTCTAACACAATGTGAATATATTTTGAGATTATGATGACTGGTGTTCTTGATAATTTTATCAAGCTAAAAGTAAATACAAATAAGGATTACACATTTTCTTATCAAGATAAATATATAAGGAAGTTACTAAAAGTGATCAATATTCCTGATTATAAGACATATTAAACTCCAATATTAGTTGAAACCCAACATGAGATGCATGATGAAAGAAATATTGTAGATCTTATCTTCTATAGAATAATGTTAGGAAGATATTTTTACATAGTTGCAATAATTCTAGACATAATTTATGAATCATTTTTGGTGGATTTGTTTTAAATTAATACAATGGAATAACATCTCGCACTTGTGAGAAGAATCATGAGGTTTGTAAGAGGTAACATTGATTATAGTTTGCTGTTTGATGAATGAAATGGCCATGATTTACTATTACAATTAGATTATAGATATAAAATATATATTATTGAAAAAAATAAACAAGTGGTTGTGCTTTATTTTTTGGAAACAAATTTTTCAGATAGATTAGAAAGAAATAATAATGTACAACTCTTAGCATGACTTACTCGATTATATTTTAGTTTAAAAGGTGTGTATACACCTAATTTTAATGAAATTGAAATTTAAGTATCATGGAGAAATTAAACAACTACCCATGGGGTTCTTTAGTGAAATAAATGTTATCTAGATAATAAATATCCCATTATAACACTCTCATAATAAATAAATCATGATTCAATACAATTTCTTCATCGATTATGTGGTAAATGTAGTTTCCAATGATGATCACATTGGAATGAATAGAAAACTAGAGGAAACAATAGCTGGGTATTGATGTTTAACGACCTACCTTAGCTTTAGAATATTCAGAGATTCCACTCTCCCTTGTGGACTTATTTTCATACATGGTCATTCAGTATATGAAAAGTCATACCTTTTCTGTCTATTATCAAAGGCAAATACATCAGTAAAATAATAGTGCAATTATAGAAAAAGTTATATAATAAAAAATATAAGTAGTGATTAATGAGGTATATATGATCAAAAGTGCAGTCTTATAATAATTATCTTATTATAGTGAATAAATAAACCCCTGAGGGGGTGTATTTAGTAAAAAAGGAATAAGAGATAAGACCCATAGGGAATAATATCAAGGAAAAAATAAAGAAATTTTATGTTTAGATAATTTGGTATTTAACAAGTAATTTACTAGAGTTAAATATCAAATTTACATATTAAGTCAGACAATTTACTTGGCCTTTCATGCTCAACATTGAGAATTTCTCATGAAGTATTAGATTTTATATTGAGTGAATATTTTTCTATATATTTTTTATATATAAGGAGAACCAAATTTCACATGGTATTTCTAAAAAAACAAATGGGATAGAATGTTATAATCATGGATATTCATGATAGAAAATGTTAGATTTGTAGTAATGTGAGAGTTAAATTTATCTGTGGAAATATTTGTTCCACAAATGAATGAAATTGGTTGTTTTATTTACAATTATGTTTTTGGATATATTATCACTATGATAAATAGTTAAGGATGTTTTATGACAAGTTGTGGAGTTTTTAGAGGTGATTTTATAGAGTTGTAAGAAATAATGGTGCAACAATATTTGTAGTGTTGTAATATTTTTTGGTTGTTTTAAGAATAAGGTAAAGATGTTATTTGGTAAGATTTAATAGTGGAGTAGTGTTTAATACTGGATGTTACATGAAAACAATTACAAAATAATATTATTTTCTAATGGATTTAGAATTTTTATAGAGAATGAGCATAGAAAAAATCATTCATCACACTATGAAGTATAGTGGGTTAAAAACATTTTTTAGAAGCAGACATTACCCCCATATGGTCAGACCAAAATATGAATTAACAATTTTATAGAGGGATTAAAACAATACAATAATGAGTTATATTGTGTCCTAATTTATTTTTTACAAGGAATATATTGATATATTGACACTATAATTTATGAAATTCATATTCTAATTAGGCCATGAATTTTAAAGGACCCAATAATAGAATGGAAGTTTTCTTTAATATAGGTCTTCACATCATATTTTTCTAATTTACATATTATTTTTTATCTTTGAAAATATTTTTAAATATTTTTTCATGTTTTTATCTGGTTTAATTTGATACATTTGGATAGTTATAAATGATAATAATCAAGGGGCATCTTAAATCCATTGATTTTTTTGTAAAGATCAATTTAAAGACACCTGAAAAAAAATTATACTATATATTGAATAGATATATATGGATTTATAATTTGGAAAGAGAGTATAACTTAATATATATATATATAAGGGCAATAATAGCTTATATTTTTAGTAATGTTGTTGATGACATGGATTCGATTAATAAGGCCAGATCTCAAAGGATAAAAACCATAGTTGAAAAGTGTTGGATAAATTGTAGATATTCTTATGAGTGACTAGTGTTCTATTTATAGTTTTTACCCATTCACGATTTAGTGTATTGAAGTGGATAAGTATTTAGTGGATCATTGTTTGGTAATGAGACCTACATATTTTTTAATCACATATAACACATATTGATATCCTTGGAACATCAATAAATTATTAATTTACGTTCCATTGAGTTTCCATTTTAGGTAAACAAAGAAAAATTGACATGTTAAAATATTTAATTCATATAATTTGGATGTGTAATTTATTTTAAATATATTATCACGTTATTTTCAATGTGTTGTAATAAAATGAATAGCATTGGAGAGAAAATTTCACACCATAATTCTACCCACTCTTTATGTATATTATATGCTTATGGTTGTAATCAATCTATTGATTAAATTCATTAATTGGTAGGTCTATTTTTTATAAAATCAAACTCATCAACATCTAATAGAATAAATTTGAATCTCTTATGATCCTAAGAATTTATATTTTATATTTAAGGTAGTTTTATAACTTCATTTGGTTCAATTTATATAGCATCTTGTTGAACCAAATTACTTTATATAAGCTAAAGTATTTTTTTTGTAGTCTTAATTTTCTCCATGTTTAATTTTACACCCATCATTCCCCAGTTTCAAGTTTCCCATCACTAGGAATACTCTAAAATGAGGCATAAAACTGTTTTTTTACAATAAATTATAAGAAAAATAACCAATAATTTCATTATAATAACTAATAAAAATAGTTTATCTAATTCACAGTCATGATTTATGAATGATTTATTGAAAAATCATTGATCAAATAATTTCCAAGAATATATAATTACTTATATCATATAAAAAATTTCCCTATGATGTTCTAGGTGGAGTGAGTTAATATACTATCCCACAATCTCTCTAATGATCAAAAAATTTCTCTGTTTAGTATTTCCAACCTTAATTAGTTATAAATATGTTAATATTATTAATATTTTTTCCATTTTTGAACTCTTCGAACTATTTAATGGATTCAAAGTTGTGTCTTATGATAAAAAATAACCATACTACATGGAGTCATCAATATAGGTTATTAAATAACTATAACCTTTTATATAAAGTTTTCTACATACTTTACTATGTATAATATACAATAAACAAAAAATATCTCTCAAATTTGTAACTAAAAGTTTATTTTTTCATATTTCACAATAAAATAAATTCATATTTATTAAACAATTCATAATAAAATAATTCTAAAAAATGCACCTTTTTAGAGTGTGTGGATGAATTTATTTTTTTTATTCTTAATGAAAAAAATAAAAATTAAAGAATGTTAGAATCTATAATCTAAAACACATCATCTTGAATGTTATAAACTGGATTGTCAATGTAGAAAATGTATAAATAATTAACCAAATCTGTGTTCCTATAAAACATTTTTTCATGTATATATAATAACTGTTATTATTAATCAAAAATAAAAAACTATGTTTAAAAAAATACAGAAATGAAATTTAAAATTTTGTCTATAATATAGTAAAAAATTTACAATTATAGAAAAAATCCACTACTAAAATGTTTGTCACATGTTTATACCAATCATCAAACAAATGTTTCCCTATTTACAATATGTAGATCTACTTATCCATTAATTAATTTTATTTTTGTTTTTGTGCATATTTATTTTATCACATATGTGTTATGTACACCAAAAATTCAATTCAAATAAATGAAAATTAGATAAATATATTTTTATAACATTCATATCTTGAGGTTAAAAATGATTATCCATGAGAACACTTCACAAAATAAGATACCAATCCATTAAAATATAATACCAACTTATAATAGTTAGAAAAACTGATTATCATGATGCAATCCATAATATTCTATTTATTCCTTATTATAAATATGAATAATGATCCTCAAATATTCAATGATATGGTAGAAAATTACTGAAAAAAAATTATTTTACACTTTTTTCTAAACAAATATTCTTTGTAACATGATAAAATGAATTTCACACTTTAAATTATGAATTATTCCTTCTTAAACACTAAATTTTAGTGAGATTAATATATTAAAACAATAGAATAAATAACTATGAAATGAAAACATAGTGAGTACAATAATTTATAAGGTTATCCATTTAATCTTAATTGAAATATACTTACTATGTCACCAAAAATCAATGATCACACAATCCACTTGAATCTTCATGATGGAAAGAATGACTAGATTCTATTTTTCAACTCATGATACAACTAATGAATGTAAAAAAATTAACGATTTCCTATGAAATAAATTTATACTCTCTGAATAATATAATTACAAAATTCTAATCATTAATAATAATCTTTATCACGTTTTAGATGAGAACCGACTACACTTTTCTTCTTCACATACTTAATTACTATGATAAATAGGGAAAATACTTGTCCAAGGTAACCCAAAATCCACTTCAATCCTTCTTTTAGAAGCCTTGATGAATGAATAAGTCATTCATTCTTAAACACTAATTTTTTTTCATAACCACAGTAATCTCTACATTGTAGTCCCATCCTCTTCAAAAATGTTCACTAATGTTTATATCCATGCATTATAACTTCATGCAACGAAATTATGAAGATATACCATAAACTTTACCAAAAATAGGTCTCTTATACTTATTTATTTATTACTATTCCATCACTAATCCATGATTCATCATACACACACTTTACAAGTACAAAGATTAAAATAATTAAAATTTGAGTCTAAAAACATCAAACAAACTTTAATAATAAAATTTTCATTCTTTAATTTGATCCATTGAATCATATAAAACAATGGAATCACCATAAATATGGTTTCATAATGTTGTATGTTTAATTTGATAATTCATATACATTGAAACCAAAGTAATAATGTGATGTGTTTCAATAATGGTTTTTTTCCGATGATGATTATTTGAGTTAACCTTTAGCTCAAGAGATAGCTGTTGATTAAGAATTAATTATATAAAACATATTTTAAAGGGTTTTGAAGTGTTTTTAATGGTGTGTTGTTTCATTGATGTTTCTCGAGTATGAGATGGGTAAAGTATCGAATAAAAGATTATAAGATGAATTTTAGAAAATGAAATCCTTATATGCATATGAAATTTGAGAACTCATATGATATTTTGTTCCAGACATAACAAATTTTATTTTTAATGATATTGGGAATGTAATATATCATATGTGTAAGACATTTGAGATGAAATATGATATTTTGTTCTGGTCGTAGCACATTAGACTTTGAGAATATTTAAAATTAATGAGTAGAATAGGATTTTTGAGATCCCGTATGAATTTTCCCTCAGTACATTACTAAATTGAGTTGCATAAAAGATATTAAGTTCTTATAAGATTTTTGGACCATCACATAAGATATTTTTGAGGGAATGTGAATTATAAAATGGAAGTATCATATATTTAATTCCTCTTCTTAATTCATATGATAATTTGGATCATTTTTTAAAATTTTAAGAACCACATATGATGTCCCCCAAAATGAATATGAAATTTAAGAATCTCATATGATTCCTAGGATTATCATAAGATATTTACATCTACATAATACATTTGAAATCTTGGTATGATATTTTATTTTGGAATATTTGGATCATCTAGATGATTTGAAATCACTTAAAATAAATTGGGATTTCCATATTCTAAATGATCTAAAGGGGAGAATAAAATTATATGATATTAATGATATATTATTCATATAATATACATAATGATCAAATAAGGATCATGATTCAAGTTGAGATTAATGTAAGGCAGGCTGAGGGTATTTCTAGGAAGCCGAGATGAGTTCTATGCCACATGAATATGTGTCATATCATAATACATGAAACCATGCACATGTGTAAGAATATTAAAACTTAAATTAATTGTGTAGATTTTGTGGTGAATTTAAAAGAAGTTGAAAAAAATAATGTTTAAAATATCATGTGAAGGAACACAACCTGTATATTGAGGTGGATTAAAAGGAGGAACTTGATCCAAGTCATATTTTTTTGAATGAGTTGATCCATTCTAGTGAATTGGTTGAGATTTCAAAAACTATCATGGAAAAAATATTCATACAATATTTAGTGATAATAATTTACTAAAAATCAATAAATTAAAGTGTTGAGAATTTTTATATAGGAGATATGATACAATACTATATCAAAGAAGAAAAAATAGAAACAATGGGATATTATGACGTGTTTATTCATATACTCACACTAAACCTTTTTGATTTTAGTAAATGGCTGGATCAAGTAGGCACCAAAGTAACAATGGATGTAATGGAAAATGTAGTGGTTTAATGAATAAGAAAATGAATGAAATGGGAGATTCAATGAGAAATCATGGGGTTATTCTTAAACAACTATATGGAGTCATTATTGACCACTTCAACATTGTTTATTTTTCTAAGGCATTATATATGAAAGAAATAAATCCCTATGGAAATTCAGGTTATAATCATAAAGTTAAGTATATTCAACCATCTATGTGTTGAGTATGTGGAAAGAAACACCAAGTAAATTTTTTTAAAGGGGCTGGAAGATGTTATGGATGTGGAAACGAAGGTTATAAAGCAATAACCTACCATGAAAATAGGTAGCGTTCAGTTGTCTCCCAGAAAGGGAAAGGAGTTCTTTATAACGGATCGACTAAATTTTGTAGATATTGTGTGTATGGTCATTATGTAAATAGATATCCTATGAATAAGGGTCAAGAATGTGATTATAAGGACCATAAAAATATATGTTTACCAATATATAATGCCATTTCAATTGAAGATGAGGAAAATAAAAATTATATATGAGAGGTCTGGATAATTTTTTAGCTCATGTTTTGAAATTCTTGAATCTTAAGAAATTATCCATGATTTTGTTTGTAGGAAATAAGTATTAATAAATAATATTGATATGGATCATGAATAATGTTAGCTGATTAAGGTATCTACATTTTTGGAATTGAAGAGTTATGTTGGATCTATGGATGATGATATGTTTAAATATATTAATGATGAGATTACTTTGGAAGAATTATAGTATTTGTCACCCTGAAGTTTGTTATGTGAAAGTGCTATTTGAGGAATAATTAAATTTTCTTTTCTAGCTATAATTATAATGAATATTTAGGGTTTATATGATCCTTGATTTTGAGGTAATTATGGTTTATTACATTTTGAGTTAAAAAATGAAAGGCATGAGATAAAAATGATGTAAAATTATGTTATGGTTATATTTCAATGTTTTATCTCATTTTGGGAATGTTTTAATAATTAAATTGTTTTAGAAAAAGAAAAAACCACTAGAGGGGTGAAAACCTGTTGCGTCAGACAAGGCCGTGGGAATCAAACCCATAACCGAATTGTGACAAGGCTTTATCACCTACCATTATTCTATATGAAGTCTCTGGTTATTATGACTTTTACTTTTTAGTTTAAAAATTTTATGGAATGAGAATAGGTTGATTTTGGGGACATAGGTTTTATCCAATTTATATATTTAGTATTGGAAAAATGATTTGGTGATTATGTGATAATGTTGTTTTGGAATACATTCTCTATTTTAGTAACTTTATATTATTATGGTAAATAGAATAATTTGATATTTAATTAAGAAAGAAAGGTTGAATTATATTTTGGGAATAATCTATGATTTTAATTTTGGACTTAGGGGGAATCCGAGTATTTCAGAAGATGATTGACTTATCTTGAAGAATATGTGATTAGGTTAATTAATTTTTGGTATGAGACATTAATATCTATTAATTTTATTTGGAGACAATTGTTAAAATTTTCTTAGAATATTATGTGATTAAGTATTTCTGATTTTTTTTATTTCAATACTTGTTTGGATTATTTTGAGGAATTTAATGTGAAATTATTTATTTAATTGTCTATGTTGGGATTTGGGTATTACTATTGAATTTTATAGATTAATAGTATCATTTTTTATTAAGTGTTATTGTTTTTGGGGATTATCTTATCTTGTAATAACCATTTTTGTTTTGGTTAATGTCTAAAGATACAGTAAATATATAGTTTATCTTTTGTGGATTATGTGATTATCTAGAAGTATATTCTAGCACTTCAGGTGTGACCCAGTCATCTCGAATACTCATCATTTGGAGATTATATGAGATTGTGGTAGATATTTATTAAAGGATGAAACTATACTTGATAGGTAAGTATGTTTCCTTATATTCTTACTCAAGCCCATAAATAAATTACTAAATTTAATGAAAATGATATTAAAAAACAACCTTTTAAGTTTAATTTTCCCACTGGGAAATCAAATTCCATTTTACCAATCTCATGTATTTGGTTTTCTGTTTGATAACGTTATCCTAATCATTTTTTCTATCACAATCCATTAGAATAATATGGATAGTGTCTATTGGATATCTATGTTTTCCTACATGGAATCATAGTATGTGTTATCTTAGGCGACCTTTGTAATTATCTTTATTTATTTTAAATTGATATTTTTATTGAATCTTTTTCTTGTGTGGGATTTTAAATGAAGTTTCCTAGGCCAATTTTAAAATTGTGAGGATACAATTTCACTAAGGGAAGAGTGATATAACATCCCATGTATTTGTAGAATAATAATTTTTTATATCTATGAATATTGTTTAATTTGATATTTATTTTAGTTTAAAGGGGGCACTATGTATGACAACATACATGACACGCAACAATGGGTTTCTCCGAAATCTTACGTTACACACTACACCGAGTTATATCGAAAAATAATACAACAACAATATTATTATTTTAAATAGTAGTTAATTCCTAGCTGTTGTAATGGAGGGAATGCATAGAATTAATTACATTATGATTTTACATATTTTTTAAATTTTTTTAAATTTATCCAATGAATTTTAGAGGCTTAAAATGAGAATGAATCCGATTTTAAGCACAAAATACTCTAATATTTTAAAAAGTTCGTTTTTAGACCTTTTGATGGAGAATTTTTTTAAAAAAATAGTGTGTTAAACTTTTATATTTTATATTTGATAAAATAAACTTCTTATTTAGAACAGGGAGTTCATAATTTAATTTGGATGAAATTTTTTTATTTTTCAAATAAAATTCATATTTTTATGAATATTGAAAAAATACTGCATTTTAAATCAAAATGACATTTTCATCTAATTTTTTTATATAGATAGATTTCCCTTTAAATATATTTTAAAGTGTTAATAGATAAATTTTTTCTCATTAAATTTAATGTTGTTCATTAGAAGTAATTTCACATTTAAATTGGAAATAAAAACATGTCAATCTTCTGATAGTTTTTTCTTCTTAAAAACCCGCTTTTTGGTATTGAAGACAAGAATTAACTTTAAATTAATTTATAAAAATTCTAGGTTTTGAATTTGGAAAATTGGATTCAACATTTAAAATCATAATTTACAAATTATGTAAATAGGTACATTTTTTTGGACATTATGAATAGTAATTTTAATAATTATTTTTATTTACCACGGTTAAAGGTTAAATCAGGTAAATAAGGGTAAAAAATAATAATATAATATTATAAAACTATCTGTAAATGTGTCCTAATAATATTTTATGAGATATTTCCGACCATTATCATTGTTTGGTCGAATTTAGGACCCTATGGAGCCACATGGGTGTGAGAATGACATGTTATAATAATTAATCTAATGTAAATAGAAATATAACACAAACATGTATCCTTTTACTAAAACAATTTTATGGTGGGGTTATATAATTGATATATTTGACTATAAATATTAATTAGAAATATAAAATTATTTCATAGATCATGTTATTTTATTTATAATTTTTAGACATTAAATAAATAAATTTACCAGTGACACAATGACGATGTAGTGTTTACCCTATTAAAGAAATATTCAAATAAATGATATTATATATACTAAAATAAATTTAATTTGAACATTTTGATGATATAAAATTATTTTTTGGATGAAATTAACATTCTAATGATGATTTAATGCCTTTTTTCAAAGGAATCAAGTTTTCATGACTTCTACAAAAATCTATTATTAAATAGTGTCATAATTGACATAACAGGGTTTTCTAAAACAAGTTTTATTTTATGAAATGATATAATAGTAATAAAAATATAATATTTGTCCAACTGAATTACATAATGTTAAAAATTTCATTAATGATCAAATTTTTGTTTTATTGTAATTTTATTTTAACTATAGTAACCATATATCATGATGATATAAGAAGACATGGTAAGAGTTAATGTTTTTAACTGAGGGTTAAAGATAAAAGATAAGGTTAATTTTGTGACCTAAATTTGTCTAAAACCTTTTGTTTGATAAGATTTATACCAATTATCATATTATCCTAGAAATTTAACACTTTTTAATTATTATAATTCTAAAATCATTTTATAATAAAATAATATTTTAAGACTTTATTAAAGTACCCCTCCACCCTTTATAAAAGGGAACCACCTCTACCCACTAACTGACACCCTTCAATCCCATTGTATTTTCAAAATTATTCTAAAATAAACACCCAATATCCCATCCTTCCATTTAGAGGCCACACTTTGTGCATAAATCCATCCTAAGGAGACCTTTTATGAAAATCAAAAGGTGATACTTGAAAAAGTGGTATTTGTTTTATCACCTCTTTCTAAATTCTTTTCTTCTTCTACTACCAATTATTATGTCTTTTCCATACTAAAGTAATAAATTCAGTATTTTATACACTATTTTATGATATTATAATTATGTTAGAACCTTATACCTCCATTTAACCATCCTATGAAGAACCATATATCCATATGTGCTTATGTACGACTTACAGTCTACACGCCATGATGTAATTTTTTATTCAACAAGACATAATTTGGATGTGGATAATAATCAGTATAATGAATTTAAATAATTATTATAACATGATAATTAATTTTTATAATTAATATACCATCCAATTCTATACAATTTAACCATTAAGTGAATGATGTTTTCACTTGTGCGTACTTACAGCCTACCATCTCTACGATGCGATGCGATTCATTCTACATGATCTTCATTAAACCTTGATTATATAAATGAATGGAATGAAAAAATACAATATATGTTATATTTATATCGACTCTATTCTTCTGTAATTTTTATTTATAACATAACTTTATGCTTTCCATAATGTGTAAGTATGATAATTTCATTTGAGGAGGTGGTGACTACCACCCCCTCAAAATGATATGACTCATTCATGTCACACATGGAACATATAAAGGGTGAAATTTATGAACATATGTAACATATATAACATTGATATTATACTAAAATTATAATATAGCTATGTATCATTTAATTTTCATTCCATTAATATGACAAAGAAATGAAGGTAGCATTCATCCATACGTACGACCTACCGTCTCTATGAATGGTGCGTCTCATTTATTATCTCCAAAGGCTGTGGAAAATTATAAATACATATATACTAGATATATATATGATATTTGAATCATGAATAATATTATGGAGATGATGGAATTTTTACCACATGTATAATTTACATCAAACAAGTTCATTTTCAATTTAACTACCGAATATCGACAAAATGGCCAATATAAACTTAAATAATTATGTAATATTTTTAACATGCTAATAAGTGATATAAAAGGAATAATAAACTTTTAAATTTTTCTCATGTAAGTATAAGTTACCTTAATTTTATTTTTCATGAAATTATATAATGAATGCGACATGTCATACACAAGTTAAGGGAACGTCACAACGCAGTTTCTACTTGTTGGGTTTTATGCATACTTAATTGATTATATTATGAAAAGATTATGTGTGTAATAACTATTTATTTATTTATGTTGTAATTTATACTTCCCTTTGTGTGGATATATTATTGATGCACATAATCATCTCATTGATAAATTCTTTCATCATTAAAACTAATTTCTTAAGGTAAATCATAACTCAACTTATATTCATTGAGTCCAATATCCATGTCATTGGTTTTTCTTTTCCAAGAATATGTGTGAAAGAAGTATGATTGGTTTAAACATAATATCCCCTTATATGGGGTGTATTTATATTTTTCACACATAATTATATCATCGATTTATCCTTAATGTAACGATACGATCTCTCTAAGGGACATCGTCTCAATATCCTTTAATTGAGCTATATTTTGATTTATATACGACCTTCTTTTATATGGTGTATGATCAACCGATTTTACTTTTAATTTCTTTCAATATTTTTCAAAAGGAATATTTTTTTATGAATCCTTTTAATGAACTACGCAAGGAATGTTTCTTTTTTAATGTATGCGACAACAATGATCTTTCTACCATTGTCAGCATTATTTGATATTTGGATTCCTCTAAAAGATGTAATGTTTTGTAAAAAGAAAAGAAAATACCACATTTAATTTTAGGTATTTTGGTATTGAAAATTGTTTTGATAATGGATTGATTATATCAATGTCTTTAAATGATGTCTTATGATTGCAATGTGGAAATGTTATTTTTTTTCTTAATTCTTGTTCATGTGTTTTGATTATGTTATGGTTATTGGGAATTGTTTATGTATACAGGTGGTTCCATGATAAAACAAGGGAGGGTGATCTCGTAATAGCTCTCCAATGTAGTGGGTAATGTGATAGAGGTAAACATTAAGGTTTGTCCTTAGAAATTTAGGGAATATACAGTGATGGGTAATCCAGACGTAACCATGAAGGTTACTCTCTATGTGTATTTGAAAGATACGGTGTAGGCATGTTATCAAAGCTACAAGATACCTTTATAATTTTGATTTTTATGTGTTATTAATAAATCTTATGATTTTATGAGGTATGTTAAAGAGTTGATGTTTTATGAGAAAAAATTATGATTTTATTTATTTGTATGTATTCCTAGACTAATGTTTTATTTCCTTATTTTATATCCCTTACCGAACATTCTATGCTCGTAACATGTTTTTGAAAAGTTTTCCATACAGTATATAAAAGGTTAAGAGAAATGAATAATTCAAAAAGATTTTTATGAAGAAAAGAATTATTTTTTAAGGAGTTTTATTATTGTGAAACAAATTGGACAGAGTAGAAGTGTTTACTTTGTAATAGTTAAGATGTAATGAAATAGTTAGGGCCTGATTATCTAAAAATCTAAATCTAAAAAGATCAACAATTTGAAAGAAAGTAAATTATTGGTTAAAACTCAAGATTATGTAATGTTTAAGTCGTGGTCCTTATATCAATATTTTACCTTAGTTGTCTAATATTATTTGTTCATTCATAAGAAATAAAAATAGTCTTCCACATATCATATGTAGTAACACATTGAGAGACTCTATTAAATTCATCAATTCCTAGTCCATAGATAAAAACAATCATTTCTCTCAAATTATGATCATAAAATTTCCCATGATCAAAATTCTAATTTTCCTAACCATGTTTAGTAATTTAATATGTCTTAACTATCTTAAAATAAATTCTCATACCATTATTTTCTAAATAAATAATAACATGAGATTTCTAGCATCTATGACTATAACCATTAAAATAAGTTTCAAAAATAATTGACATAACTTATCTAAGACCATAAATTTTAGATTTGTCTTCAACTGAATCTATAATTTATGATTTTTGGAGCCAAAATAAAAATTCAATATTTCTAAAGAGCCCAACATTTTATACCACTTTTTTAGTTTGAATGACTATAATGAAGATAGAAGAGGTGGTGGATTGTGTCATTTTAAAAATATTAAAAAAGTTAAATCATCCCTAAGGATTAAATAAATCCTTTTCTTATCACTCAAAGATAAGTGAGCAGTAGAAATAAATAAATAAATAAAATCATCGATGTATAGTGGTTGAGGGATAATAAATCCCCCAGTCCACTCCACTAATGGCTCTCCACAAGATTGGTGGATTACACTAGTAGGTACTCTTATCCAAAGACCCAAAAAATAAAGTATAGAAACATGACACCTTAAAATGATTTTATAAGGACGTATGGTTACTGTACAAAGAACCAAAATAACCATAGCTCAAAACAAGAAGCTGACACACTACCAAAACTGAGTACCAACATCTAATACTCTAAAAAAGAATATATCAGAATTTATACGTTGAAACTACTTTGACATAGAGTTTAAGTAGTAAATAAAAGTTTTAAATTATTTTCAATGAGAAAAAACCAAAAAAATAATCTTCAATATAAATGGGAATTTATTTATATAGAAGTAGAGAAAACACCTTGAAGATGAATAAATTTTATTGTCTCTAAAGCCTATCTCTAATTTGTTCTTCACCAAACTTGTCAAACTATAGAAAAAGATTAAAAATGATATACAATATCATCAACAACAGTCGAACAATAAAGGATCAAAATATGTATATATCCAAAGTGTAACTCTAAGGATGATAATAAATTATTATTTTTAAAACACACATCTATGTATATTTATAAGAATACTATTTATGTATTTTTAGAAAAATAACTTCTTATTTTTTTATCATGATGTAAAACATTTTACATCAAACAACTCCAGAAATATGACAAGATAATTTAAAACCATTAGAATTTATAATGTTCAAATAGTGTCAAAAATCCCTTAGAAATAGGCATGATTTAATATATTGATCACAAGCATTTGGATCAATATTAAAATGTAATTAAAAATATATATACTTCTAGTGATACTGTGTAGAAAACATAGAAAATCAAACATAATACAAAACTCTATATTTAAATAATTCAAACATAGTGTTTTTTTTGAATATCGGTAAACTTTGAACATATGGTTGACATTGTATGTTTGATTAGAAATGTTGAGATGATGAACTATATGATTATTACCAAAAGTAGGGTTTCATAAAAAAATTTGGGTTTCTAATCCATAATTTCATTCCAAATATATGGTACACAAACCATACATACTTATTAAAATTTAGGTTATGAAAAGGGTTTCCAAATTACTTATAAAACCCATCTAGAATAGTTTTTTACTTTGAGAAAAAAATATCCACCAATTTGATTAAGGACTGAATATTCTTCCATAATGAGAATAATTATTTCAGAAAATAATATATTGAAATACACTTAATGTAACATTATTAGTAACATAAATTTCGGTGTTTAAAAGCATCAAAATTGCAAATAAATTAATGAAATTATTGAATCAACATATGATAAGAACTATTAACTTACGCTAACCATTAATGGTTCTGATTAGTAGATTAAAACAAGATAAATATATTTTCACGCCTTTGGGAATGTTTTGATTAATTGGATGTTAAATTTAGTACTTCAGGCATGAAATTTTTGGCATGAATACTAATTTATGAATGTAAGAGATAAGACATAAGTGGAAACTAATCGAATAATAAACAGCTAATGGAATGACACTCATGTAGTGAAAATCAATAAAGTAAGAATATTTTTATAAAATTTTTATCTTCATGGTAAAATTATTTTTTTGAATCTAACAAGTCTTATGTGGAATATAATGCTCAAATATTATGGTATTCTACTTTAATCACATCTATAAGTATGGTATTTATTGATTTACATTATTTTAGGAAATAATAATTTTTTTGATATTGACCTAAAAATGAAAATTCTAGATAAATTCTATATTGTATTTTATTTTTATGATAAATTCATATAAGAGATAACAAAATCAAATTATGATGATGAAATTTTTTCAAGAGGGGGAGAATTTAACAATCCAATGTTTCGATAAGTTTTTTTCTATTAAATTAATATTTAGTTTGACAGCTTCTAATCCACGCAATCTAAAACTAAAATGAATCGTTATAATTTTATTAAGAAGAAATATAAAAAATGTTGAAAAAAATTAATACATTATGGGACTGATATAATAATAAATTATAAGAAAAATGTAAATTTAACAAATGAAAAAAATATTTTTAAAAGTACTATGAGAACATAATCTTTATCCTCATGGTCATCCATGAAGATCATAACACAAATCACAACTATAAATAAATGAATAAGATATAGAACTATTTTTATCTTGATGATGGGGAAGTAATGATTTTAGTATTATTTATAAGATTATATATGAAGGTAATATAACCATTGGGTTCATATGGTCATCAGTATTATAGATTCATTTGACCTATATGACCATTTGGCTTATATAGTTATTGGGTAGAATAGGAATATCATATTTTAAGAAATATTTTGATGATATTGTTTATATTATCATAATAAATTAAAACCTCCAAATTATTACTTTGAAAATATTTGATATTTTAACATTTATACAATTATATTAATATTTATTTAATGGGGGTTACTAGATAATGAATCAGTATAAATTTATTTTATGTTTCAAAAATAAGTTTTCATAAAAAATGGTGTTTATGGCCTTTTATGGTCATGCATTATAACTAATTTATGCCATATATATATATATAATTTTATTAAATTAATACAATTTTCCAAATAATAATTTTAGTATTATTTTTGTGTATTTTGGGGGATTATTCTCAATAGATTTATTTTTTGGTGAGAAGTAAAAAAGTATGATTTTCTTAAAATTGCGTTTTTATTGCTTAAAAGAATGTATTTTAAAAGACCCATTATTTTTTTTAATTTTTTATTAATGTTATATAAGATATAAGTTATTTAAAATAATCTAATTAATGACATTAGGATAAGTATTTTATCTGATTTTTTATATGTTAATTTTAATCTTAAAATTTTATTTTCTAAATATATTTTTCATTCTTTTTAGGAATGTATGTTAAAATTAATTTCTTCAAATTACAAAAATATAATAGTAAAAAATAGATTATATATTTTTACTTTTGAGGTTTAAATTTTTTAAATAGTTATTGTTTATTGGTTATTATGAATTTCAACAATGATAAATAGTTTTAATCATAGTAAAGGGTACATTACGTTAACTGAGGTTAAATATAATATGAAATTGATTTAAAATACACATAACACTTTTATTTATAGTACTGTACAACTAGATTTCATACATAATCAAGTATTTTTTTTAATAATTTCTAGTTTGATACATTTTTATTTTGAAATGAGCTATATAATATTTTATGTTAATAGAAATAAAAGATGTCACACTCTTACTTTTAAATCTCTCTTATATGTTCAGAATGGGATAAAAATAAGCTGTTAATGAATTTTAATATTGAATTTAAGAAAAATTAAATTATTTTTATAATGATAATTTATTTCTAATTTTTAGTGATTATATAATTTTTTTAAATTCTTATAAAACGTTGACACAATGCTTAATCAAGCAGGGAAACAATAAAAGTAAATTATTTCAAAATCATTAATTTTAATTTATGTTTAATTAATTTTGGTTCTTTTAGAATTTAATAAATAATAATAACTAATTATTTATGGTCAAATGTTTTATTATTCCAATTTTATCTTGAGGTATTTAAAGAGAAATTATCAAATAGTTTTTAAGATAACATTAACAGTATTTCATGTTAAATAATATTTTATTAAATTATTTTAAAATTTTAAAATATTTAAAGTGTACAATTGGTATTATAAATTCTCTAAAAGGTTATAAATTTTCAATTAATGGGACAATTTTTACCTTTTGAGTAAATGTATAACTTTTTATGATGGAAAAAGTTCTTACTGTAGTTATTATTAAAATCGGTTAATAATGGTGTTAAACTAAAAGATAAGGTTTGAAATACCACACAAACCTATCTAAATTTTATTGCATGAATTTATTTCAACCATATACTATATTACCTTTTAAATTCTTTCCACATGGAATTAAAGTTACATAAAAATTAATTTATTATATTAAAATATTTTAATTAATTCCATGTGCATCATTTTCTTTATAATAAAAGAAACCAACTTTTCTCTCTTATAAACACTACCTTCCACCATATATCTCAAAAAAATGAACAAACTTCTCATAAAGTTAATTATCCCTGTTCTACATATTCATATCGTCTACATAGACAAACTGTAGGATACTTAAGAGGATATCGAAAGGATATTTTTAAACAATAGGTAATTGTCTTAACTGATCACATTAATTTTCTCTTCTTCTATTTACTCTTGGAATTTTATCCTAAACATTACAATATAATAACACCACTCTATCCCATATAAATATATTTTTTATGTTTATGGAATAATATTTTTATATCTCTTTCTCTATCACATGGGAAAAAAACCACCACTCATGTGTAACGAGGCCTACCACCTTGTTCACTGATTTAATTTTATTTCCCTCATTTCCTCACATGGATAGTAGAAATGATATAAATAATTAATTCATATGATTTATATGATATAATTATGATTATTTAAATTTATTATATCATCTAATTCATTACCCTTCAACCCATTAAAAATGATAATGTCACACGTGCGTATATGTGGACATCCACCTCCATGAAGGGATTGGATTTCTTTTCCATATCCACTTTTCATAGATTATTATGAATATTTATATAACAAACATTAATTATTTTTATATCATGATTAAAATTTTTTATATGATGAAACTATAACCTATTCAAAAGAATTGGAACTTCTATGTTGAATCATGCATGAGAAAACTAAATAGTTAACACTAGAAACAATGATAATAATGAAGTATTATTAATGAATGGGTGATAAAAAACTTATAATTAGACTATATATGATAATATATACATTTATATGGTTCTGGAATGTTTTTATAATATATATAAATTTATTATATAGGAGGTTAAATCTTATTTAACTAAGTAGAAGTATGAGGAATGTGGTTTTCTAAGTTTATTTCCATTCATTAAGTTATACCATAACTTTATTGATTATGTGTTAAATAAAATGTAATTGATTTATATTTTATTTAAACTTTTTGTTTTGTATTCAAATTTTTTACACATAATATTTTCATATATTAAATTTTACATAAATAGGTACAATCTTTTGAAGGGATTTCATCCTACTTTTCACTCAATTTTGAAATAATTTGTATTAGGTACCTATTTTTTATTTAGTGTATATACATATCCTTTGATATATTTAAGATGAAACACTATTTATTCATGATAACTATAGATTTAATTTAATTTTACTCATTTAATAGGTAAAAATATAAATGTTACCAAAAATGTAATAATTTATTTTACAATCTCATTTTTTGGTTTTATTATATTTTTCATTGAAGAATCATGAAATCAATCCTTCATAAAACACATTTATTTTATTTTATTTTAGATATTTAATTTCTTACTTGTTTTTTCTAAATTTAATATATTTTTAACTACATTCATGAAAATAAATTTTTTGAAGATAATATTATCTTAATTTTTCTTTTGATCAGTTATATTTTTCTTCCATATATATATTTTTCAAAATTATTTAACAAAAGTACCTTTTATTTAATAAGATAATTTAGTATGGATCTTTTTTTGTTATAGTTGAATTTTTTCTTGGTTGAAAATAAATTTTAAAAATATTTTTTGAATGTATTGTCTAAAACTATCTTTATAAAAGGTCAAATGGAATGTTTATTTTTAACATATACAATGTAAAAATATTTTCAAGGTTCCATAACTATTTTACGCTATCTAACATACTCTAGAAGTTTTCAATGGTATAAAAAAGAAAAAAAAAATTAATGAAATTTTATTTCAATGTTTCACTTTGATTTATTTTAATTTTTAAAATAATTTATTTTAATGAGAAACATATGTTTTTGAAAAAATGATTGCCATATTTACCTATTATTAATTATTTGGTCATTAAAATTAACTTGAAAAAATCAATTTATTACAATCATATTTTTTTGGAAATACGCAAAATCTTTTTATCATGGGATTACTTATACCCTAACCATATACTACTTCTACGTGTGGTGTTTTATTGTGAAATTTATTTTATTGACTGGGGAAATGTTTATATTTTGTATTCTTTACTCAATACAAATATTTTTTGACAAGTTAAATTTTTTATTAATTAAATTGATCATTAAATATACAGGGAATGAAATGGACTTGAAGTGATTAATGGTCCATTTAATTACCTAGAACCTCATTTCATTGACATTCCTCTTGAGACAAACCAATTGGATATCATTATTAAAGGGGTTTTTGGTTTATACCTACCAATCTATATAAACATTATTTTCATAAGGAATTAATGGTAAGACATTCAGATGTATAAGATCATAAAGTCCAATAGTATACAATTATTATATTAATAATATAGTTATTATTATCCAAGATAATATTACATTGATATTTTCCAAGGATGCATTTTTTGGAAGTTATTTTCTAAATGATATGTGTTTTTAGTTATATAAATTTCTATATATATTTTGACTTATTTAGTAATTATAGATTCCAATGTAGATAACCTTTACTGAGGATTTTAGTTCACCCTTATTTGGTTTTTCATTATCCATGATATGAAGGATTAATATTTAAATGAGTTTGAAGGGTGGAAAATATATTTTTTGTTATTTTTTATATTTTATTGAAAACATAAAATGAGAATCACATATGCATCTATCTCATCAATACTATTAAAATGATCAGTTTTTTGAGATAATATATCTTGTATCTTATTACTATGTAATAAAGTATACACTATATTTAGAGTTATGGAGTTCGGTTCTTACATCAAAGGAAAACAATTAGTGTGTAACCCACTCCCTCTAACTATGTAATATAATTGATTGACCTCATTACTCTATTATTTATTTCTCAAAGCCTTTATGTGATGTTGAATATAGGTGTATAAACATTATCTTAATGTTTGTGATCTATTTTAATTTGTGTGTTCATCTGTGTAGGAACGAATATGAAAAACATTTTAATGATTTTTTTCAATGCATGAAATTTTGATAGAAGTTAGATGTTTTATTTTGTTGTTAAAATTAATGATTTCTTAAGAGATCTTTTTTTATTCAAAACATAGAATGTAGAGAATGAGAGATAATTATTTTTTAACTCTTTTCCTTGATTTTTTTGGAGTGCGCCCCTATATTCTATCCTAATTTATTTTATTATCAGTAATGTGGATGAAAATTATTAGCATATAAAAAATATTCTAGGTTGGATATTGTTAAATTCCCGATGATTATGTTGTATTTTTCAGCAATACTTATTTTTTTATGATTATTTCTTGAGATGATCTTCATGTTAAGAGACATGTTCTGTTAAAGAAGTAACTATATATGGACATATTTCATGGGAGTTTGAATACATTTAAATTCCTTGATGTTATGTCAAAGATGTTATATTTTTAGAAGAGTGAATTATAAAATTGTATATCATTAGATAAATTTTTGAAAAAGAAATTATCATATATGTGAGACTTTTGAAATCATGTATAATATATTTTCCTATGCATAAGACCATTGGGTTGGTTGAAATAAACAATGTCAAATATCATATGTGAAATACTTTTGAGATCTCAAATTATATTGTTTTCTCTCTATAAGACATTTGAGTTGGAGGAAATGTAAAAGGCTTAACCCATGTAAGAAATTTGAGATCCTATATGATTTTTTCACCACTACATAAGTGAACTGAGTTATGAACACATTATTCAGAGCCTGTAAGATATTTGTGCTAGGGTATAGGAAATTTAAAAAGATAGAAGAATTTTAAAATGTAAATATATTATATGTAGTTCATTTAGTCATATTATATGATATTTTTGAGATACCTACATCATTTTAAAACTTCCACCTGATGTTTTACACCCTCATATTATATTTTAGGAATCTCATAAAATACTTGATAGGATCTTATTATGTATTAGAAATTGATAAGTGATTCCAATTAGTGTATGAAATTTTAAATTCTTATGTGATATTTCACTTTGAAAAATTTGAAACTCTCCATAAGAGTTCAATACATTGAAAAGAAACACAGATTTCCACATTTCAAATGAACTAAATAGGGGAATCAAATCAGACAATTTTAACTATCTATTATTTCTGGATCAAAGATTATGATCACACATGGATCTTACATTATCTTAACATTAAAGGAGGATGGAATGAGAGATTTTAGAGGATGCTGAGATGGGTTCAATTATATATGAATATAGTTTACTTTAAAGTACATGGATACTTTCACATGTGGCTAAAGATTGCAAATAAATAATAATTTGAATATTTTGTGGAATATTTAATTCTATAAGAAGACTGATATTAAAAAAGAAATGTGAAGGAAAGTAACATGAGTCATAAGAAGGTTTAAAATTATGACCTTAAGTAAAAATTAAATGATTTTTAATGATTAAATTAGTGACATTGATATTAGAAGATATTTCCAAAACTAACTTGGAAACAATATTTTCATAACATCCATTAAATTAAAATAACCAAAAATTTAGAAAGATAAGTTTTCAAAATTTTGATAGAGGAGAACCAATATACTTCTTTATTGAAGAAGAATAAGAATTTAGAGAATATATATGATATTGTGGGAAAATTAAGAGAAATAATATCAATGTATGTGATTTTTTAGGCATATAAATTCTTCATGGTTGATTTGTTAAGATTGGTTGATTATTCGGTTAAAGTGAGATTATAACTGGTTTATGCCAAAAATTATATGAGTTCAATGATACACTCTTTCTCGAGTTACTTTTTAAAATAAATATTGTAATGTGTGTGTGGGATAATGAAAACAACACACTAGGGATGTATTTATCCTTAAAGGAGGCGAAACTCATTAGAAAATGTGTTTTACAATTTTTTTACATCAATGGGTATTTTGAGATAGATGAGTTGAATTAGCACAAGAGTTGAAATAACCATACACATTGATTCACCGCCCCTCTAAGTTTGTATCACCCTTGGTATGATCCAACACCATCTAGAAAAATATAATCCACTTCATCAGGTACACTTAAAATAGTGTTTGTCACTAATACCCATAAAACGGAAACTTGAAACCATTAGATGTCAACTAGAGGAAATAACATTTTGACTACCCCTATAAGTCTATCATTGAAAATTATTTTTAGTTTAATAGAAACGAAAACGTTACTCATTCTACTAAAACCCACTATATCTCTAATACCAAGTCAATAGGAAACAATTAATCAACTAGTGATTGTTTACTTTTTCATTTTCTTTTTAAATTATTCATGATCCAAGCATCACTCCAAAAAATATTATGAGTTTCAATCATTGTAAAAATAATTATTTATATGTTAACAAAAATGAATCATGGTTTTACTATAAAATACAACAAAAATAAAATTATCAAAACAAATCCTTCTAATCCTTTAAACATAGCTTCAATTATCACTAATTTTTTATTTTATTCTGTCAGCAGTTTATTATAAATATCCATCACTCTAAAATATATCATTATTCTAAAATAGATATAATTTATTCAATTATAATCTTAAATGATAATATTAATCATATTTTATATGAACGATTTATAATTACCTCAAATATATCCATATAAAACTTACACTCACTTCAACATTCAATTTAACTCTTAATAAATTCTTATGTGTCTTCTTCCATTTAAAATTATCCTTATGTATGTTCCAAACTAATTTACCACACACAATCTCAATAATCACATTATAACATGTCACAAACCAATCAAAGAAGAATGTTAAAATAAAATATTTGATCTTTTTATTTCCCCTATACACCCACTCAATGAGGAATCACCCCAATTTAAAGAAAACATATACTTTGGATTTATTTTTTTATATTGACGTCAAACATAAAAAATCCAATGACAAGAGATAATGTGATGAGAAACTATACATTATAATTTATACACATGAGGTTAAAATACCATTATTAACCTCAAATTATATAATGAGTCTTTTGATAATGATGAACTAGATTTATCAAAATATTAATAGCACTATGGTTATTTCATACATCTAATAATGATAACTTTACCACCAATGCATGATCTTAAAGGTTAGTTCTCATATAAAACTATAGTGTTATGTATTGAGTTACAATAATATATTTTCATCACGTATTTCAATATAAATATAACATTTTTGATTTTCTAAGATACACACATGTCCCTAAGAATAAATCGACATCAAAGGTAGACTTCCTATCATAAAAACTAAATTAATATTAGAAAATATATAGTGATTTTACTTTAGTTTTATATGATATTTTTCCGAAAATCAAATATAACATTGATGTATCTTAGAATATTCTTCACTATAGTCGAGAGAGACTCTAATTTCATATATTAATATTGAGTAACTAATGTGAAAACATTAATAATATTCAAAATTGAAATAGTATATTAGATTAAACTGATAATGAGTTTTCTAAACTCTATTTGATTTACAACTTTAAATTCACCATATTTGTGTTATTTATTTACCATTGAAGTTAGAGTATAAATTACTTCTTATTATTTTATATAGAACTATTTTAAGAGTTCTCAGGTGTTTATTTATTATGAAAATAAAATATGGGGGTCAAATTAATAAATTTTAATACCAAAGAAACAATTAATCTCTTCCAATATTGAAATGTTGAATAAATAATTCATTTTAGTTGAAACAACATTTCAAATACCAATTTAGTTTATAGGAAATATAATTTTATCAACATTTATTATAATGATGATAGATAAATATTTTATTTATTTAATGTATAGGTTACTTACCACCCTCTATTTTTTTAAAATTTAGTGATTTAAAAAATATATGCACAATAGAATAAAATTCAGTTGGTTGTTTTTTATATTATACAATTATTGGATAAATCATTAAAAACATTTTCATTTCCTCAATCATAAACACCAATGTGTTTCTCAAAGTACACTTCCACTTCAAATTCACTATTGTTAAAGGACAACTTGATATATATTTAAGAAATCATGTATTTTATTTAGACAATGATTGAAAGATATATAATTATTATTTCAAGCCTAGAAACTAGAGAGTATTTCTCTTTGGAGTCAATACAGTCATACAAAGAATAAAATTTTCAAATAAGTCTTAATTGTTTTCATTACAACATCCCCATTGTCATTTTACATATTATGGAAGACCCACTATGATCCAATAGTATTCCTTTTATACTGATTATGAAAAAACACTATGTAATTTTACTCTTAATCTAGTTGCTTTCTTTAATCCTATAATTAATATACTATTATTACATAAATTATTTCTAAACACTTCACATTTGAATTTGAAAAATAAATGAGGTGTGAGATATTTCACTGAAGGATAACCATGTTTGACATCAATATTCATTATCAACAATAATATTATATATTTGAAATTTCTATTTAGCCATTGGATGGACTGAATTTATTTTTTCTTCATCACTTGATATGGTTGAATCATTATACACATCACTCAATTCATTGATTTGTTTAGAATTTCAAACTTTATAAAATATTGTCCAACATATTATTTATCGTCAAAATCAACATCTAAATGTGTTTTTTTACTATCCATACCCATTTAATTATAATTATAACACATTCACATCATCAATAATAATAAAAATAATAAATGATTCATTATTTTAGGTGTAATATCCTATTCAATTGGGAAGATAACCATGAAAAATCACATAAAATCCACTTTTCTCAAATTAACCCATTTTGGTACATTTATTATTGATAATTTATGTTATTTAAAACGCCCTCATGTACTTTTAAGAGGGAGTTTCATTTCAAACAATATCATATCTAGGAATATCTAGTTTTCAATGATGTAAATAATGGGTTTTAATGAATATATTTATTCATATTAATTCTCTCCAAAAGTGTAATGACCTATGTCATACTTGTTAGTGTAAATAGTGGGATATTTGAATTTTTGGTTCTAATGAAAGGGATTTTTTTTACAATTGGTACTTATATTGGTATTATAAGCATTTTAACATCTCATATATGTGTTATTATAAGAAATTAGAGCCATGAGTGGTGCCTCAGGTGATCAGGTGTGTATTGTATTAGGGTTGGGATGAATGTTTTATGAATTTTATCTATTGAAAGTAGTTTTCAGCAACGATGATGTGGTTTGTGATGATTAAGGGTTGAATCTCATAAAAGGGTTCTTGTATAATGGGTTTTTTGATTGTAGAATATATTTTTTAAAAGGAAATATATAAGTGTAGGGTCCTAGATGCCCAAGGGTAACCTAATGTGTGATATATAAGTTTCACTCACTGATACACAAGTGATACTCTATGATGTGTAAAGGTTAAACTTTATACACAAGGGTTAGATACATGATATATAAATGTTACACTGGATACGTTGGTTTTAACTCTTTGACTTTTAAATGTTACTCTATGATGCGTAATTGTTAAATCTATGGAATATAAGGGTAATTTTTGCTTCCTCCTTTAATATAAAAGGGTTAATCTGATATGTGAGGGTTAGAAATAGTAAAGCAGGTGATATAAAATAACTGATGTAGTTATTATTTAAGGGTTTCAATGATATATTATGGCCATAAAAATAGTAAATATTTTTATGCATAGGGGTTGATAGGGATGATATGTAAGGGTCATTGGTTTGGATTGGATGATACATAAATGTTGATAAGGATAATATATATGGGTCAGTTGGGTGATATGTATGGTTTTTTGACTTTTCAAAAAATTGATTGGGATGGTTTCCTTTTTTTAAATAGATTATTTATTATTTACAGAAATTATTAAATGAGGTGTTTAACCTTGTTTCATATAGTTGATTATGGAGTATGACATGGTTTCATTTCACTCATTCCTTCACCTTATTTGGTGAGATATTCATTGATTATTGAAGGACCTTCAATTAGTTTGTCTTAGGGTTAGATATGGTTATGTCATTCCATCTTTGTACTTTTTTTCTAGATTCTTCACTATTTTATCATACCTTTCTAGGAAATTCTATTTTTAAATATTTTCTCAAATTTGGATGAAAATTCCATTTGGGGATTATATTATTGGGAATTCAATTGTATCAGTGGGAGGGGATTATGAGAGGATGAACACACTAGGAATCATGTATTTTTAAAGGTAAACCACTCCCCGCAATTATTTTTAGTGGTTTAAAATAACTAAATATTTAATTAAATTATAAATTGATTTTGCAGTATATGGATTTTTTTAACCTTACGTTTGATGGGTTTTCAAGTGTGATTCAAATCCCATTAAATGATGTTTTAGAATAATTACACAGTTTGGTGAGATGTTTATTTTATTTTTTATAAATTTTTATTTATTCTATTAAGGTTTTATTATAGTATAAATTATTTATAAGTGTTTTATAATTCACCAAAGTAGTCATTTTTTTGAGTTAGACATTCACATGGTTGGGAAGTGTTTGATTGGACTTGATCAATGTTTTTTAATGAGTTTCAAATTAATGGAATTACCATGAATATGGTAGGTGGTCCCAAAACATCTCCAAATGTTTTATGAATTTATATTATATAGTATGAGATATAATTTATATCAACTTGTTTGTGAATGACCTTGAACAAAAAATGAGTTATTTCTTTAGAATATTTAAGAGTATAGTTAATGTGTATAAGGCCAAAAATTATCCATGAAAAATATAATTATTTCATGGTTTCTAAATGTTTTAGGAAGGAAAATAAATATGTGTTATTAGATATATATACTCTATAGGTGTAAAAATTTAAAGAAAAAAATAGAATACCTTTGAATAGTTTCCAATAATAACTTTTGAGTGTGTGATTGAGTAGTATTATAAATAGTTATACTATTGGATGGCTATATGGAATAATGAGTTACCCTATATCCTATTGGTTAGATTATTAATGTGTGGAGTGAGTTCCCCCCTCTACTGGTATGTGTTTATAATGGTGGATTACATGTATATTATGGATGTGAGAGGACAAACCCATTTTAACCTAAAATGAAAAATCGACATTGTACCATTACTTTATGATTACATTAGATTGTATTTATTTTTCACTTTATTATTCCATTATCTGATCATCTCTACGTTGAGGGATGTAACTCCCATTATGTGATGGTATTTGAACTGAAGTTGGTAATCTGATAATAGAACCTAAAAGGGGTTTATAGACCATGATGTGACCCAAGGACCAAAATTTGTTCCCCAGTCTTGTTTTAATTCCCAAGAGATTCAATGTAAGGGGAATAATATTTTTATACTAGTATAGACATGGTGAATGGAATAGGTTTTATAAGTGAGTGCAAACTAGAGTTATGTATATATAGCAGGCTTATTTATAACCCTATGGGAATTAAAATTCAAATATAAAAATTGATATGTTGGGATAAATGAAAATCTTTGAACTATTTATAACTTGGTTATATTCAATTATGAAATGTCATTGATATCCCATATTAAATTTATATTACTAGACATGTATTTAAAAATTTATTATGTGTTAATAACTTATCCATCCAAAGATGTCAGATGGTTCCTGGGAAGGGTAGTAATTGACTTGGGTGAAATTCATAAGTAAGGGTAATGGTGTGGGGTGCTAACCCCTCTTGGGTGATAATATATGAGAGATTGTTTTGGGGTGGGACACTAATACCCCATGGGTGGTGATTTGTAACATGGTCCCATGGTTGGATACCAATCCCCTCTTGTTTTAACGTAAGAGATGGTTTTAGGGAGGGGTGTTATTCCCTCCTAAAAAGATGGTATATGATGGTAAACAAGAAGAACTGTATGCCCCCAGATAATATATGGTATATGGTAAAGTTCTAAGGAAGGTACTATATTCCACTAAAGTGTTGATATATCATGTTAACGGACATCTATCACTAACCAAAGAATTTATGGTTACACTTGGGTGATTTGGATTGTACCACTGGTGGTAATTTTTTTTTATAATTATCATATTTTTGAGACTAAGAGTTTATGTATTGTTGGTTTAGGTGAAGAAGGTTTTAAGATGTAAATGAAATTTTTTATGTTGTTGAATTTTGTTTTCAGAAGCTTATGAAGAATAAAGATACCATGAGGAATTCACTGCATAGTGAAATGTAGACACATTGAGTATGTGATGTGACTATAGACCCCTTTAGTATACAAAAGAGGAAGGTTGTCTGTAAATCATTCAATGAAAAGTGACATACTTTTCAAATGTTTAAATACCGTGGCAAAATTTATCATGATTCCTACAAAGTGTTCCTTAATGAACATTTAAGGAAGGAATAATGCATATAAATGAGTAAGACAATATTCTGGAAGTCTGGTAAATTCATGTAACCTTATGGTCATGAAGATGATTCACATAGATGTTTCAACCGTGAAACAGATTCATCTTGCTGAATAGTCACATAAATGATTGATTCAAATAGCCATTTTCAATAATATTTCCATTTTCCTAAACATAGAAAATTGATTTTTGTAACATTTTCCATGATATAATGGATTGAATCACGTATCCATTTGTAGTGGCCTTTCTGATTTTCATATATAGACATGTTTAATAATGTAGTTGATTGATTCATGTCGCTGAATACTTCACGTAGGGAAATTCAACTACATAAAAAATTCAACATAGCCAAAATTTACTATATTTTGGATTTAAGATGAATAATTCAATGATTAAAGCTACCATTTTTATGTATCTATATCATGAATGAAAGTATACTTACATTTGGTTTCTAATGTTGATGAAACACTGGTTTAGAGAATAATGAAGTGATCGTTTTTGAATGACATGATTTAGTTACAAATAGTTATGAAAGTTATTTCCTATGGATGTAATTTCTATAACTAGATCATAAGTTTTCATGAGTTTAAATTAAAATATATTTTCATGGAACCATACATATTTTAATTTAGAATAAAGAGATAAGAGAAGATTTTATAAAGGAGAAACCAATGTATTTGTAATTATCATTACTTTTACACACACACAATATATATACATATATATATATATATTTATACGTATATATATATATATATTAAATGTTATCAATGAAAAAAGTTTTTTGGCACATGTTTGTGTGAAATCTGAGAGATAGAGAGAGAGGTGTTAGAGGAGAATCAGTGGTTATATGAAGTTCGTTGCATGTAAATCGTAGATGAGTCTTGCTTATGAAAGAAGGGGAGAAAAAGAAGAGGAACTGAAAAAACTGAAAAAATGGATTATTTTCAATATGTGGAAGATATATCTATAGTATCATATCATTTAAAAATTTTAATAGTGAGATATTCACTTGATGTGTAGTATGTAAAAATAGTTTGGAGATTTATAAGTTAATTCTAAGGATTCTCCCTACTAATAGTGGTTCACAAAGATTTATTAGTGGATCATAGGATGAGGGGTTTTACCTAATCATGATAAGGAATAGATAATGACATTGAGTAGTAAACATTATATATTACATATGATCTCTCCCTTTTTTTTAATGTTTGGATTAATATAAAAATTCTATCTAATCTATAGTGATGGTTTTAAAAAAAATTAATATCGAAAAATTCAAGAATTAATGAATCACCCACCTCTCAATGATTCTACGATCTCATGCGCCATAGTTTGTATCAGATCCCTATCTCCTTTTATAGGTGTGTTACTATTTATTATCTTAATTTGTTTCAATTTTTCTAGTATCCTTAATGGATTATTTAAGTATATTGAATAGAAAGGGTATTCCCATGTTTGATGTGAATTGTTTTCATATATATAAAGGTATAATTATTATTTGTCTCATGTATATTAGTTATGATTTTATAAAAGTGAATGTTGATGGATTTATTACTCTAGTTAAATATTATTTCATTATTTATGTAGATAAGAAGTATATAGATAATGATGCTCTTGTTAAGAATGAAAATTTATCTTCACTTTTAGAAGGTGAATATATACAATCCAAAGGTGTAAAATCATGTTACTATTTTCAGGTACTCATCGAACTCTCTTTTGATTAAGATTGTATTGGTTATTATATTTGGGTTTTTGGAAGAAATTTTGATAATTTTGGAAGTCTATTTGGAAGTACACAGTTGGGGTACAATTTTCCAAAACTGTACACCCTACTAGTATAAAATATGGAAGCCCGTGAAGGGATGGTTTATATAGTGGGAACAAGGTTTAAAAAATTTTCATCTACCTAGTAGAAACACGAAATCCTTTATAAGGATGTATGATTTGGGTTTATAGTTTTGACAAACTGTATTACCCTGCCTAACTAATCGTGTGAGCGGTGATGTTTTTTTGAATTTTTTTAGAAAAAATATCAAACCCCCATTTAGACCTCATACTCAAACCATAATCTTTTTATCTATATTTACTCTTTTATGGAGTCAATTAAGGACCAAAGTTTTTTCCTCCAAACCCTTTCCACGGTGGATCAAATCTAGGAGAATGTCGTTAGATCTCTTCCCAGTAATAATTCTTCTCCCATGCCTACTCCCCTAATTTCTTCATATATCCCACTCTTGGATTGTTAGAGCCTATTATTTTTTAAATCTCTAAAGTCAATGATTTTATATCTTGAATCTATTTTTTATTCTTGGATCTTCTTTGCTAACGTTCTTTATTGGAGTTTCTTATTGCGGGTATTGGGACACGTGATCTCATTTCTGCGGTTAGCGGTTCCATATATGTTTTTCAAATTAATTTAAACATTAATTTCATGATTATTATAAATTAATTAAAATTAAAATTTTAAAATCCAATTTAATGAGAATTGGGTATTTGAAACTTATTTGTTATAATAATTTTTGAAAAACGGAAAAATTCCATGAAATTGGAAATTTGGGTTTTAAACTGAATTTAATGGAAATTGAGAAATTGAATTGAAATGTGTATTTTATTAAAATATCTTAAAATGTTTTGATATGGACATTCGACTAGTTTATCATAAAAGTAAATATTTGATTAAAATCCCATGTTTGGTATTTAAAATGAAATTGTCCTGTTGAGATGATAAATAAGGAAATTTTATTTCGAACTATTTTGAAATAATTTTATCATTATTTTTTGCTGTTTGTGAATATTCTATAATTATTAGTTAGTGATTTATTTGACTCGAACATTCTATTTTGGGTTTTCCCTAGTAAGAGATTGATTCTTTACAACTGTAACATAAATGTATTAGCTGATCATATCCCCAGTGGAATTTTTCATTGTCCTCTTTGGCCAGTGTTGAACGGACATGTGTGTAAATTGTCTTTATAACTATATGACTATGTTGGGATCCCATAACCTGTAACTATCATAACTTTTACCAATTTTATTTCAAATTTAATGCATTATTTGGTTAATTATGCTGGCCTCTTCTTATGTAACACCTATTGATACCCTACTAGGCTTTTAGCTTACAACATACCTTTTCCTTCGGGTGTTTGTATATTTCATTATACTAGGTTAGCGAAAAAGGAAAGATACACTTGGATGTGGTATTTTTTGTTGATATTATCATTTTGGAGTGATATTTAAATTTGGAATTGGGGTTTTTACCTTATTTTTGGGTACTTTGATGATGTACTGTTAGGTTTTGATATACCTATTTGACTTTTTATACTATTCCCCTTCTAGATTTTTCTTTTGAGAATACTGATATATGTTTCTTCATCTATTGTGTTTTAGTAAAATTCAACCCCACATTCATATTTTATGATTCTATGTTCTTGTCTCCATCAAATGGGGATATAGAACGTCATTCAATCCATGTTAGTATTGGAGTGGGTATTTGGGTTCCAGGGTATTCAGGATGGTTCGTGAAAAAGTTCTCTCAATGTTTCTAGTTGAGTATATTCCCTTGATCTCAGTATAGATTTTTGTAATCTTATGGGGACTTAGGAGGTAGTTGCGAGTGAGTTCCTGGACATCTGTCACTATACCGAGCCTTAAGTCACCAGAAATGGTTTGGGAAATACATCTTGAGGATTAGTTCTAATATTTTCTTGCCTTTTGATTTGTATAGATTAAAGTTAAAATCTTGTTTTCTATCTAATAGAATTAAATTACCTATTACTCTTGTTTGAGTATTGATATAGGTAATCTTAATATGTCTAAAATGTTTTCTACCAATTTTATCTAGCATCTTGCCTCTAGGAATGCATGCGAATTGGCTCCAAGAGGAAGATGCTGATGAACCACATTGAGAAAATAATCTAGTGTACTAGAATCTAGTTGAGTTTAATGTGCATGTTATCCAAGATCTAAAACAACAACCTACACCCATTCCTGTCCAGGCTCTAGATGTGCAACCTCCGAGGGATGAATTCAAGAATCATGCTTAGGATCTCCTTCTCCATAAGCCACCAAAATTCAAAGACTCAAACAATCCTCAATAGGTTAGGGATTGATTGTGGAGTGTCGAGATTTTATTTGAGTCCTTATAAATTCCCGATTCTATCAAGGTGAAGGGTACCACATTCAAGCTAGTGGGACCTACCAGAATATGGAGAGACATGATGGTGATAGTGAAGAAGCATTAGGGATTATAGTGGGAGTACTTTAAAGCTATTTTAAACAACCAGTTTCATTCTATGTCGATGGTGTTAGAAATCGCAATAGAGTTTTTCAAACATGAGCCAGAAGACAATACTGTGAGAGAATATACAAATTACTTTTCCAATATTTTATTATTTTCACCTAACATTCTATGGAATGAGAAGATAAAGGTACAATGTATTGAGATGGGACTTCGATCTGATATTTTTTAACTGATTTTCTTGATGAATCATCCTTCTCATACAGATATGTAGGATAGAGCATTGATGTTTGAGATGGACCTGTCTTGTAAGTCATCATTGACATTAGTTATTTTTATTTATCCTACTGGTAGTTCTATGAGTTACTTAAATTTAAATATAAATTGTGATGAATCTCAGGGTATTACCCACCAATATATTTCTTCTAGACCTCCTACAATTCAAGGCATCAACCCTTTGATTTGAAACAAGTGTGAAATGAATGGGAACTCAAAATGGATTTTCACCAATCCACCCAATATATATTGATCCTATATATTATAATATCACTTTTAGAAATTATTTCATGTATATTAACCTCCACATAGTGGTATGGGATCATTAGTTCCTTATAATACAATTGTACAATCTGATGCTTCACCAGAAAAGGGGTTTCAACCACACATCTTGAAAAAAGATTATTAACACAGTAGAAGAGTCTCTATAGGAAGGAAATACGGGTCTAGTGACCATGAGAGGTTCCATCATTAATGTATCATCATTAGTGAATTATTTATTTGATACTTGTGAGTCTCATTCATTTATTTGAAACCGTATTGTGAATATATTGAATCTTTACATGGGCTTTTATCATATGTGATGGATATTAATTCTCCACTTCGAATGAAGAGAGGGAAGGGTCTTTATTGTCCTAGTTGTGTTTTCCCATTATCAGATATTTAGAAAATAAGGGATATTGAAGTTATCAACATGAAACCACATGATGTCATATTCATGATGGATCATTTCATTTCTAATAAATCTTGAATTGATTTCTATCATTGGCAGGTCTCCTTTACTGCTCTCGATGGTTCCATATCATTCATGATGAATTTGACCTGATGTCAAGTAGAGATGGATCTTCCAATCCATATTGGGAGAATGTGATATCATTGTCCAATTTTTACTTCAAGAGACAATCTTTGAGCCATGATATCCATCCATTTTTCATGGAGTATCTTGATGATTTTTCTTCTGACTTCTCTGGTTTTACAATGGAAAGGGATGTAGTGTTTTCTTTTGATTCAATGATAGGTTCTCAAAAAATATATGTTCTTTATTACCATATTTAACTAGCTAAAATAAAATATTTAAATACAACATTGGAGAGTCTTTTATATAATGTATTTATATTCATGAGTCTGTCACCTAGGGTAGCCCCTATTCTATTTGAAATGAATGATGATGTGTTTCTTGGCCTTTGTGTGGATTACTTGGAACTCAACTGAGTAATGGTAAAGGATAAGTGTCCATTACCATGGATTGATGTTATATTTTATATGTTAAAACGGGTTAAGTTATTTTTGAATCTTGATCTATGATCTGGTTATGATAAATTGAGAATAAAAGAATCTAACATTCATAAAACCACTGTCTGGAGAAGGTATGGACATTATGAGTAACTTTTCATTCCATTTGATCTAACAAATTCTCCTATATTATTTTTGGATTTAAGGGATATGATATTTCATGAGTACCTTGAAAATTTTATGGTGGTCTTTGAGGATAACATCCTAGTTTAATCTAAGTATGAGGTTGATCAAGTGCAACATTTGAGAGTAGGACTGATTTTTTTAGAAATCACTGACTTTTTTCGAAGTTATCAAAATGTGATATCTCTAATCTAAAAGTGATGTTCATGATGAATTTTGTTTTTGAAAATGTTATATTAGTTGATCGTTATATGTTGAAAGAAATTATGAAATTGGATAAACTGTGTAATAGTTTTGTGATTCAGTTCTTCTTGAGATTATCTAGATATTATCACTAGTTCATAAAAGATTTCTTGATGTTAGATTCTCCAATGACCACCATAACATGGAAGGGAGTAATGTTTTCTTAGGATGATAAATGACACATATATTTTTTTAGTTGAAACATCTTTTTAATATTATGATAGTTTTGAAACTTTTAGAGGTTGGGTAGGGCTATGTGTTCTTAGGTGATGCATCAGGTTCATGTTTCAGCTATTTTCTTATACAAGGTGATCATGTCATTGCCTGTGGATCTAAAACATATGTTACACATGAGAATAATTTTCAAAACATTGAACTTTAAATCACACCTATGATGCATGTGATTAAGAGTTAGAGGAATTACCTTTTCAAAGAATGTATTACCATGTATTATAACCATAATAGATTGGGTTATATCATCTCTTGAAATGATTTTAATCTCCACTAGAGGTGCTGGGTGGAGTACCTAAAATCAATTGATTTCAACCTTACCTATTCCTTGGGGAAGGGAATGTTATTCTAGATGCTTTGTATAGGAGACTTTTAACCCATTCTATGAAAGAATCATTAAAAGCATTGAACATGATGACCTTTTTTTGAAAAATTTCATTTAGGATTCCAAAAAATGGGTCTGGGTTTTCCTTGTCTAGTTTTCAGTTGACCTCCAATATTTTTGAGATGATTATTTGGGAAAAAAAAATTTTAGTTGAATTTTGTAGCATTATATACATTATTTATGGTGGAGATACCATTGTTGACTATTCATTATCCAAAAGGGTATTATATGTTTTTAGAATCATTATGTTATTATGTTAGCTATGATGAATAATTTTAGGGTTGATTTCCTTATTTACCAGTCTGAACTGCACCTGGGAACAATGAAGATGTTCAATGACATGCGATGATGATTATGGTGGATAATTATTAGATGATATATATCTTATTTGGTCTCACATTGTTATACATGCAAATAGGTCAAGTCCAAGAACCATAGAACTTAAATTTATCTTCATCAACATATTGTTCTTACTTAGAAGTGGGATGAGTTCCCTATAGACATTGGGGTTGGGTTTCTATGTACCCAAAAAAAATGAAGAATGCGATATAGTTTGTGATCATTAGGTTGACAAAATCAGCTCACTTTATACCCATTCATGATAAAACAAAATCTAAGGAGTTGGTAAATATCTACATCTAATATATTGTTCATTTTAAAAGAGATCCATCTGCGATAGTTTTTGATAGGGATCCCTGGTTATCTTCTCAAATTTGGAGAGTTCTTCTTGAAGCACTGGGATCTCAGGTTCATTTGAGTATGAAATACCATCTGTAGATGAATTTACAAACAAAAAGTGCAATATAAATTCAACAAGATATGAATCACTCATATATTCTTGACATTGGTGGAGTTCGGGATGGAAATTTATGGACATTTGAGTTTTATTATAACAATAGATACCATTATTCATTGAGAAAGTATCCTTTTGAGGCATTTTATGGTCAGACTTTTAAATCTCTATTATGTTGGTTAGAGATCGGGGAAGGTTCCCCGGTTGGACCGAACGTGGTTCTAGAGACAATAGTAAAGATATAGTTGATTCATTAGATAACATTGATGTCATTGATATATTATAAATAAAAGGTTTATCATTACTAAATACTGTTGGATGTTTTAGTTGGTGATCATGTTTTATTGAATGTTTCACCTCGTTTGGTTCATCGACAACTTGGTCGGAATGGAAAGCTTTCTCCTCATTTTCTGGGACAATCAGAGGTTATTGAGAAGTTTAAAAACATGTATTACCTTTTAGAACTTCCTCTACATTTTACATTGATAGATAACATGTTCCATGTATCTTATCTATGTAAATATCTTTTTGATACATGTTATGTTTTAAGTTGGAGTGATCATGATGTTGATCACGATTTATCTGTGACTGAGCAACCAATAAGGATAGTTAATTAAGAAACCAATGTACTTATTGGTAAGATGATACCTATTGTTTGAGTTCTATGCATGAATATTTATGATAATCATGATATGTGGGAGAGGGAGGAAAAGATGAGAGAGTGGTGGCCTCATTTTTTCGACAAGGAAGTTTCATGACTGGATTTTTTGGGAAAGAATGTTTCTATGGTGGGTAGTTTTTAGCATCTAGTTATAATTTCTAAATACTACAAAACCCCACTTTTGATATTTCTTGGGTTGGTTATCTTTTTTTGATGCTTCGGGATAAATTTGAAATATTTTGGAAGGATCTTGTGCTCTATATGGTTGGCACATGACTTTCCCATACCATGCTGATTGCTAGGGAAAAACTTGAAAACCTTGTTAGTGAGGGTTTACCGGGTTGGTTCTTGATTTGAAAAACCATTTTACCCTAGTAGAACCCATGAACCCCTTAGTAGGGGCTCATATTTATTGAGCACATTTTGAAAAATGATGTGGCATACCCCAACTAACTGTGTGAGTTGTGATTTTTATTTCCAAATATTAATAAAAAATTATCAAACACCAATTTAGACCTCCTTCTCATACCCAAATCATATGGGATAAATTTACTATGTCTTGGAAGATCTCAAGGATCCATTTTTCTACTCCAAACCCTTTTTAAGGTGGATCAAAGCAAGGTGAGTATTGTTATATCTCTTCCCAGTAGGTGTTTTTCCCCTCATACTAATCCCCCACTCACTTTTTATCACCCTATTAGGGTTTGTTATATCCTCCGATTATTGATAGATATAAAATAATTTGTTCTATATCTAAAATATAGTTTTTTTTTCTTGCATCTATTTTACTGAAATTTTTCATTGGATTTTCCTATTATGGGCATTGTAATATATGATCTCTTTATTAGTGTAGTGGTTCCATTTATGTTTAACAAATTAATTTATCCTTTAATTTACTCATTGATTGAAATTTATTTCAATTAAATTTTGAAAAAAATTCAGTTTGAATTGGGGATTTTAAATTTATTTGGCATGAGATTTTGTAAATAACCCCTAATTTTCCATGATCTTTGAAATTTGGGTAGTAAATTGAATTCGATAAAAATTAAAAAATTGATTTGTCAAATTTGTTTGAAAATGGTATTTGAGGAAAATGTATTAAAATAGGTTGATAAGAAACATGGATAGGTTTTATCCTAAAAAATGAATGAAATGATTGAAAACCCATGTTTTGGTTTTTAATCATAAATTGGAATATTGAGATTGTAAATGGGGAAATTATATTTTGAAATATTTTTAACTTATTTTCCCATTTTTTATCATTGGTTATGCCCATTGAATCCTGATTAGTTAGTGAGATGTTTTGGACAATTACACTAGGTTGGGATTTCTCTACCAATATATTGATTCTTTTAAACTCTAACATAAACATATTGACAGATCGTATTCCCAGTGGGATGCTGGTTTTTCCTCTTTGGATGTTTTGGAGGGATGTGTGTGCACATTCCATTATCACTATATGAGTGTATATGGATCACAAAAAATGGAACTATCTTACCTCTTGGTAGATGTCCATGATTATCATTATTATTTCTTTGATATATATATATATATATTACATTTTTTTAAACTTGTTTCCATGCCTTGTGAGTTTATATAAAATGTTTTATATAAAATAATTATCAATCTATTTTTTGAAATGTTTCCATGAATTGAAATGAAAAGAATGACTTGGTTGAAATAAGTTCTTGTAAAAACATGAATTTTTACTTAAACATTAAATAATTATTTTTTTAATTATTGTGGAATCTTCTTATGGAACACAAGGTGAGACCCCCATGGATTTTAGCTCACACGATACCTTTTCCTTCATGAATTTTCATATTTCCATCTTATAGGTTTGATAAATTGGAAAGGACCACTTGGAGGTTGAAGTTTTTTTTGATCTATCGTATTGTAGTATTTTGTATGTTGGGACCTGGGTTGTTTATTTATATTTTTATATTAACTTAAATATATACATTAGGTTTTTGATATACCTATTTGACTTATAGTACTATTATCCTTGTGGAGTTTTCTTCTGAACAAACTGACATGCGATGTTTCTTCTATTTTGTTTGTGGAAAATTTGTTCCTAATTTCATATTATATGATTTCAGGTGCTTGTCTCCAACTTATGGGTTCCATTCAGGCCTTGTTTTGACTGGGCTGGGAATCAGGGTACTGGGGTATCAGACCTGGTTCATGAAAAAAGGGTTCAAAACTAAAAAACATTCCTACGATATGATACAAAATATCTATAAAAGAAAGACCAAGGTGATGCAGGATACATTTTAGTTTTGGAGACAAAAATATGAATTTCATCAAATTAATGACAATGATACTATTGATAATTTCATGATAATATTAAATAAATATTTTTGTACTATTAGAGTCCCTGGTGAGAAGTTATAATATTATGTTATTACTATAAATATTTTACATATATTACCAGATAAATATGACACTAATATCTCAAATTATCATAAAAATATCCAAGTGATATTTCTCTTAATGATCTATATAGTATTATTATTTCATACCAAATGATGGAAGATGATGTTGTTAAGAAGAATGTAAAGGATGAAGAATAAATTTCCTTTAATGCCACAAAATTTGAGAAGGGAAATAATATTTTTTATGAGGATAATAAAGATGGATATTTTGAATCAAAATTTTATATGGATGTGGAATTCTCTAAAATCATGTCCCTCATTTCCAAAATTGTGAGAAGTAGCGATGAAAATTTGAAGAAAAGTGACCACTTAGATGCGTTAATTATAGAGTTACTGGACATTTAAAAAAATGCAATAAAATTAAAATAGTTATGGCCAGTAAAGAAAATGATACATGTTTTATAATATCCTTATAAAATAATTAACCCAAAAAATACCCTCTTCTCAAATAAAGGATAATAATTTCTATATAAATAAAAGGATAATTTTTGTATGTAATTATTTTAAAAGTGAAAGTAGTAATGTGTAATTTTAATATGTTGAGACTGAAATCAATTTTTGGGAAAAGAATCTTATTGAAAATGTTAATGATGAATACTTCACTACCGATGAAAGAAATATCCCTAGAAGTGAAATTTAAGAAACTCAAATGGATTTTATGATAAAGTGATAATTAAGAGAGTGTATTTCAAAAGTTTCAAAATATTTAAAGGAGAAAAGAGAGATAAATAATTATGATGAGTAAACTAATAGTATGGTATAAACCCATGAATAATAAAAATCTAATTTATTAAAGGATATTTATAATCTAGAGAAATTTATCGACACAGAGAAGTCCTTGGGAGAAAGATGAAATAATATATTAAATGGTTGGAAAAGTAGTATCATCATATTAAACTAAAACTCTTCAAATTTTTTTATGAACTAAACCATTTCAAAAATATATTCCATAATTTTATTCAATATGTTGGATAATTCTTCATAAAGAAACATTTTAAATAAACCAAGTAAATATTAAAATATACCGAGTCTCAAAAATCGTGAAATTATTGGTGTATTAATGTTGATTCAGAAAATTGTTTTTATGGTAGCTATAAGATTTCTTAAAATAATTTTATTCATAAGGGAAATATTATATAAGTTTAAATAAATATAGGTTCATAAAAAGATGTTTTAATTTTTTATTATAGAAAAGGATAAAGTTAAAGATAAGTTTTTTGAAAACAAGTCGTTTTCAATGGTAGATATGAATTTTATGGATATTTTTGGTACTATATAGGATTAGAGTATACATGATGGATTTTTCGGTTTTATTAACATTATAATTATGATTATATAGGGTTTAGGAGACATAATTTGTGGTATAATTATCCAACTGTAAAAAGATAGATCCTACGAAACATATACAAACTATTCTAAAGACTGAAAATAGATTTTTGTTGTTAGATTTTTTATGTGAAATATTTGATCTTCTTGGTCATATTTAAAAAACAATATATCACAATGGTCCCAAGTCAATAAGAATATAAACCTCTAGAAAATGCCAAATTGAAGGCCCTTGTTATAGAAGTTTCTCTTAAACCCTCAAAGGAGGAATTCCCATGGATATTGGATAGCGTGTTCTCTTCAAATATGATAGGGAACTATTTTTTTTAAATATAAAGATGGATTAGTGACATTTGGAAATTATGTTCACTCAATATTAAAGGGGTTGGTTTTATTGTTATTATAAAATAAAAAATTTAATCCAAGAATAATCATTTAATTGAAGGGATAAAATTAAACTTCTTATGTTTTTCAAATCATTATGATAAATTGAATGAGGTAATATTAAAACAATATGATTTTTATGTAAAATATCTTATAGAAGGAAAGGTTGTCACAAAAGGGATGGAAAAAAGGAATATTTATTTCATGTTGTGGATGTGATGCTATTAATTCATGCTATTTGAGTCTGAAAACTGAAAATGAACTCAATTATAGAAGGATTGTTCATACTTACTATTTTAACATGAGAAGATTTTCTAAAATATAATGTTTTCTTGCCTGGAAAATCTAAGAAGGTTGATTAACTAGATTTTATCTACATGTGAAAAGGGTGAGGTCTTTAATTTATTACACAAAAGGGTTGAGATTCACATATCACATCACTTGGAACTTATCTATTAATATTTTTTAGGAATATGAAAAAATGTAAACACCCATAGGTTCGTATTTTATTTCCTTCATTGATAAATTTAAAAACCTGAAACTTATTATTTTTATAAAATATAAACCAGAGTCTCTAACATTGTTGAAGGGTTTCATAAGAAGTGTTAAAAAGGAATGTTTTTACTCTCTAAAGAGATTTTTGTTAGATAATGGTGTTGAAGACACTAAGAATAGGCTCAAATATTGTCTTCAAAAACAAGGAATTTAGTATGGATTTGGTATTCTATACATACCGCAATAAAATGGTTTCGATGAATGGAAGTTTAACAATTCGGTATATATTTCTAAAAAATACAGAAAAATATTATATCTGATGGAATTATTTGAGGAAATATATTGGAGAAAACGTACATTTTCAACATCACTTATACTGCATAAAAATTCAGAATACGAATCTATATGATATATACTACAAGAAAACTCCAATATTGAAGCATCTAAGAGTTTTCAAATCCCATGTATCTTCAATATTAACAGTGAAAATATATGAAAGCTTGATCCAAGAGTTTATACAGGAAAATTTATTGGTTAGCCTTCAAAGGGAAGAGGATTTCACAATTATAAAAAGGATACCAATACAATTTTTGAGACTTTTGATATAAATATCATTGAATGTTTAAAGAAAAAAATTGTTAACAGTGAAGCCTTTTTTGGATGTGATGTTTGTGATAATTATTTTGAACGACTTTAAGAAATAACAAACAAAGATTAAAAATCTGGATAAGTACGAACCATAGGATAATATTCACTATCTCATGTGATGAAGAATCAATACATTTAACTAATCCTAGGATAAAAAGATAGGTTCATATTGAAAAAATAATTTTAAAGTAATGAAAACTAGTGCTAACTAGCTTAAAACGAAGATAAAAATCTCATAATTATTATTTTTTCTCATGTTACACTTAAATATAGTGAATAATATCTAGAGAATCATGTGTTGGTTGGTGCAATGAATGAATAATTGGATAAAATTGTTAATAATAAAACCTGGTAATTTGTTCTTAAACATAAGGAAACAAATATGATCAAGACAAAGTGGTTCTTCAAAAATAAATTGAATTAAAATATAAAGTTGTGAGAAATAATGTAATATTAATGTATAAATTATATTCACAAATTATGGTATTTTACTTCTATTATTCCTTTTAACGCATTTCAATGATTTAAACCATTCAAATGTTCCTATTTATTTCTACGAAAATTCATTACAAGTTCTACCAAATAGATGTTAAGTCTCAATTTCTCAATGGATAATTATAGGAAGAGGTCTAAATTTAACATCCATGTGATTTTCTACTTGTATTTAATGAAAAATCTATTTATATGTTAAATATGGATTTATATGGGAATAACAAATCCCTAGGATTATGGTATTATAAGCTTGACACCTGATTCCAAAGGTTGAATTTTAGAAAGGGATGACCGGAAACAAATCTACATTAAAGATGAATAAGTGGTATCCCAAAAAATTATTATCTATTTACATGACATAATATATGATGGAAATGATAAAGTGATTTGTGAGATGTTTTCAAAAGAAATAAAGGATTTATTTGAAATCACTATGGTTATTGAGATGAGTTACTTTCTAATTTTTAAAATGTCTATAGAAAAATATCAAAATTTATTTCTCAAGAGAAGTATTTAAAGGTGCTCATAAAAAGTGTTAGTATATAGTATTATAAATATATTTAAAAACAAATTTTAGGGGGGGGGGACTTCTAAAAGATGAAGTGGGAAAATATGTTTTTAAAGGGAGATTAGAAAGTTGAGTGGTAGTTTGGTATACCATACAACTTCAAGACTAGATATTATATATGTTTTCACTCATTAATATATATATTAGTGATATAAAATAATCCCCTTTTATTTAAGGAACAATTATTCTTGTGTATTTAATGGGTATAAATTATTTTAGAACAAAATGTGAAAACAAAAAAAAATCTAGATATGTTTGGTTATGCTGATGTAGATTGGGGAGGCTTCCCTACAGAATGAAAATAAACATTTATAAGAGTTTTTATTCTTGTTAATAGGTTTTTGTGATTTCATATAAAAAAGTAGTGTTCTATAAATTTAAGCACTACTGAGTCATAATATGTTGCATCAAATCAGGCCATAACTTAGTTGATGATGATGAAAACTTAGTTGGAAGATGGGAAGGTGAGTGTGAAGATTCCACTTCTTCTTAGATGTGATAATAATATTTCTATAAATTTGTCAAATTACATGGTTAAATACTATATGAGAAATTATATTTATATTATAAATTTATCCAGGATATTTTGCAGAGAAATTAATTGAAGATAGAATTCATTCGACCAGAAGAGAATATTACAAAAATATTCACCCAGAAATTGCATAAAGATGCATTCTAATATCTGAAGTTGAAGTTGAGATTTTAAATTCACACTATACAAGGATAAAGTATGTCTATTCTATCACATATCTCTTATTATATTTGGATGTTTTTGTAAAAGGGGGAGATAAATTACAATATAATATATCCATTTAAACTTGTTTTACCTTCTTATGGAAGGAATATATTTAGGGATAGTTTATAAAATGTGTAATAAATGATTTCAAATTGTGTGAAATATTTTAATAATTTGTCTGTAGAGGATTTAAAAAGTATTTTTCATAGGTTTAAATGAGTCTATATTATGAAGGGTGTTTAATTAATTCTTAGGTATTGATCACAGATTATGGTTAGTATGGAATTCTTGTCCAATAATTGTTGTTTCCTACACCTATTATGTTGAAATACTCTTAGACTTTTGTGGATAGTGATTCATTTCATGTTTTTTGGAGATTCAGGGATTTCTATCCCTTGGTTGAATTTAAAATTCAGAGGGGGATATTACTAAGACCAAGAGTTTATTAATTGTTGGATGAGGTGAAGAAGTTGGAAAATAGGAAATTATTTTGGTTATATTGTTCGATTTTGTTATAAAAAACATATTAATATTGATTTGATATTGAGGAAGTGATGTCATAATTAAAGGTGGTCATTCACAGTATGTGAAGTGACTATAGATGCCCTGTGTAGACAAAATAATAAGTTTTCTACTAATCATCAAATAAAAAATTAAGGGCTGTGTTAGTTTTAAAATATATTAATAAAAGTTATAATGATTATTGAAAAGTGTTCTCAAATGAAGTTTGAAACAAGGAAGTGGATTTACAGATGTAGAAGATTATGTGTCTGAAATATGGTGATCCCAATAGTAAATTGGTCACATAGATGATTCAAATAAGTGATTCAACCAAGTAAACAATTCATATAGCTGAATAGTAACATATTTTATTGAGTCACATAGTAATTTTTAGTGACATAACTATTTTTAGTGACATGAAATTGATTCACATAGACATTTTCAACAATTTATCCAATTGACTAATGTTACCATTTTTAGTGATGTAGCTGATTTAGTTATGTAGAAATTTTCAGCAACATAGATGATTGAGTAATGTAGTCGAATACTTCACATAGGGGAGTTTGGTTACACAAGTATTGTGAAGTATTGCAATTGAAGGTGGTTTTCATTTAATAGTAGGAATAAAAATATGGAAGCTAGTGTGTTCATGTATTTATATAATTCATGGACTTATACTTACATGTGGTTTTAATGTAGTGGAAACATAAGTTTAATGATGAATTATGAGGATATTTTTCCCTGGAATAATGTAGTTACAAATATTTTTGGAATTATTTTCTTATAGAAGTTATTGTTGAGAGAAGTTTTTATCTTTCATGGAGTTTGAATTCAAATATATTTGTGTGATATCATAAATATTTGAATTGTTATGAAAGATATAGGTAAAGAACATGTAAATAATAAAACAAAACTAATTTTATTATAATTATTATCATAAAAATATATATTGGTAATTTCCAAAGAAAAATGTGTTGTTGCACATGTGACTGTGATATTTTAGAGAGGGATGGGTTAGATAAGAAATAGTGGTTACATGAAATGAAGTACATTTTAATCAAAGTAAAGTCTTTATTGTGTAAGAAGAGTAGAATAATTATGAGATCCCTAGACAATCAAATTATTATGTACACGAGGAATACATATCTATTGTATATTATCATTTAACTTTTATTATTATTTAATGATGCACTTGATGTGTGGGATGTAAAAATATCTTGGAGACTTGTAATAAAATTTTATGTAGTTTAACTACTAACAATGCTCCACAAATATTTATTAGTGGATTGTTTAATCATTGGTTTTTAATAAACCATGCTAAGGAAAATCAACTCTCTTTGATTAGTGAACCTTGTAAAACACCCATTCTCTCTTTATGTGTGATAGTGTTTTTATTAGCATAAAAATTCACTCTATCCAATCGATAACGTTGTTTTAAAAGGGGATAACATAAAGTTATTGAATCATTGATAAATATACCTGTTAGTGATTCCATGATCATATATCCCCACACATATCACATTTTCCTTGCACTTTATTTAATAGTTTTAGTTGACACACCAATGGTGGTGGCGAGTTGTATTATATTCAAATACTTCTAGGGTGACCCTGACACATTGGCACTTGAGACGACCAGAATATCATATGTATGGTAAGCCATGGTTCTGATGTGGGATGGTTGAGTAGGATAGCTTAAATAGACCCAAGAGACCGGACAAAGTTTAGAGTTAAGACCATGTTATGGTTTCTAGATGTATTTATTTACATTTTTATTAATTTCATGTGATCTTACATTGAGATATATTGTGGATATCTATTTGAGTAGTGTGAAATTTAGACAACTCATTATGTTATAGCATGTGGTAAATTATATCTTTTTTAATTGATTTAGTTGCGGTTTTTGTTTTAATCTTTTAGTTAATGCTATGATCATTTGTATGATATTTTTTTCTACTCTGATTTGAGGAAATTGTCTCCCCATAATAAAACCTTATACCCTCAATATTATTCGATATCCACCAACATATGGGTAGGATTGTATTTTGTTTCATAATGCTCTAACTTTGTTTCAATAGAGTGGGATGGATCAGGATTATATAATGTGGTATCATTTTTTTTGGTCTTACTATTTTGGATCTTGTTGACCAAAGTTAGAATTGGTCAAAACTTGGGATGGATAATATGTCATGTCAATGGCCATCTTATTCATAATTTGGATTCTATGTTATCAGGTATTTTAGACTGATATTATTGTTTTCTATGAAATATTATAGTTTATTCTTTTTAAGAATTTTGTTTTATAAGTAAAATGTTTTTGGTTTTTACACTTGTCTTGTAGAGGAAAGGTCTGTGAATTCATGTATCATATATGATATGTAGTTTAAAATTACATTTTCATTCTTTTGTGTGATTGTGACACTATTTTTGAAACGAAAATAAGTCGTTTTATTTAAATTTTCAATAATTACTTATTTTTTATATTTCCAAATAACTCAATTGTTGAATTATACCAAACTAAACAATATGGGTATGGTTTTACTTATCTAAATCATCATCGGGAAATTCCATTTTTATCATAAGGGATGTAAAATTTATCCTAAATGTGGGTAGTCTACTATGTGGATTATTAATGAGTATTAGTACCCTAGGGTATTTAATAGTATTTATTGTGATATAACTAATTTATATGTGAGAAACCTAGAATGGGGGTGTTAATATTTGATTTTCCTAGTATCATGTGAGATGCTAACATGTATTTTTATAATCAAGTTACGAATGATATTGAACATGACCAATGGTATTGGTGGTAGAGCCTTGTAACATTTAGATTTGAATTAGAATATTAGTGTATCAAGTGTCTTAATTATTTTCCATGATGCTCTATATTTATTTATTAAGATGAGTTGTGATGTATGAGTGTAACATGAGATGGGGATTATCCTAACATTCTTAGTTCATTCAGAGATATGAAGCAAGGGGGATTCTTTTTTGGTTTAGATGGAGGAATGTGCGGTGGTATTTAGTATTTGGTATAATAATGGGTATGACTTAGGTTTTTTATATGAATAATATCTTACCATGAGTTAAGAGAGTGACCTATTGCTTAAAATATATGTTTATAATATTTTTGTGACATATACATTTCCAAAGGTATGTTTTCTTAGTGTTTAAAAAGATGTGATTGGAATTTGATGACATGTGAGACATCTTAATGGGTGGATTTTGAGGATTCTTCAGGATATAGAGATATATTTGTGTATATTACACGACTCTTAGGGTAAGGTCACAACAATGGATGAAAAAACATAGTGGTTTCATTTTATGCCTTTATAGTATGTGAATAAGACTTTTGAGATGTACGTGTTTGATCCCTTGAAAACAGAATATAGTATAGGACCCTTAGAGCTGATAATATGAGGTTATGGGGTCCATGAGTCCTTATCTTATAGAATTACTATAGTTAGTTATTGATTTTTTTATTAGTTTAATGGATGATTATATGTGTATATTGATCAGGCATGGAATCAAAATGAATGACGTGTGACACTTTGTTGTGATCATGAAATATAAAAAGGGTGTCAACCCTTGATGATATGATGTGTGCTAGATTGATAAGAGGTTATTTAAGGGTTTATTCAAGTGTGGTTAACCTATAAAGGCTACTACATCGGGGTATGACTAGTGCATGAGATGAGATCACTATAAAGAGAAATAAAATTAAATGGGGATATGAGATTGTGGATATATTTAAGAAATTATATCTTCTGAGTGATTAGATTTGATCTTTTGTGAAATGTGAAATGTGATGAAATGATCATTGGGTTATATGTAGCTTCTAGGGACTAAGTAGATGATCATGATGATTAAGGAATTAGGCGAGTGTATTAACTACATGGACTTGGGAAACAATGTGATTGTGAGTTGTTTTTGGGGCAATGTGGTTCTCATAATAGGATATAATACTTGAATAAGGTGATATAAGAATGTATGCATACCTTGAGATGATTTCATTGGGATTGAGGGTATGATAACAGATCATCTACAGAATTTTAAAGAGGTTGTGTGGGGAACCAGGGTAATACAGTAATGTAGATAAATGTTTGTGATGTGGAATTATTCAATAAAAATGGGCAATAATTTTGGGTTCTAGTGCCTGACTAATCATGGATATCGAGTAGTTTCATAATATTTGATTTTTGATAAAAATTATTAATGGTGGGGATCAAAACATTAATTATTTAACATGTGGTATTGGTTTTGAAAATGTTTTGGTGAACTTTAGGAGTGATGTGTTAGTGGACCCAACCCTAAGGTGCTTTCAATTGTGTGATGGTAATTGGATTCATGTTCTCATTTTATGTGGGCTAAATTGAAATCACCCAGATGTGGGTATCAGTTTATGAGAATCAGGTAGGTTTAATGAATTCAGTAACAAAATTTAATTGGTTATTGGATGACTGTAATGTAGTATTACTGTGTGTGTGTTCAAATAACATGTTAGTGGAGTGATAAGGTTTTTTGAATGTCAATTCTCATGGGAAGCATGCATGCATATACAAAAAGTAGGGATACAAATTATGGATATAGTATTATAAAGGTGTTTGTTGGTTTTGCTGAGGATGAACGAGTGTTTTATGGGTGTGATTTCAAGGGTTTAATGGCCTGGTGTGGACCAATGATGTCAACTAATTCTATATGATATATATAGTTTGATAATTAGAAAATGTTCGTATGAGTAAGATGTGTTAATTGTGTTTTATGAAACATTATGTGCTGTGATGAATGAGATAATGTGTTTTTAGGAGTAATCAATGCATTGGGGTTCCAACTAGGTCATTTTTTGATTATTTAGAATAATTATTAAGAGATATTCAAAACAAGTCAATTTGTGAATGAATAGGATTACAAGGATCTAGGATGAATTGATCACGAGGTTTTGAGTGGAGGAGATGGTTTGGGTGTGGCGTCTCTATGACCATAACCATAGGGAGGCATATATTATTGGTTTTTCAATATAGATCAGTGACTATAATGGTTTATAAATTAAAATTTGGCTCCAAATTTAGGATAAAAGGTATTATGGTGGGATAATTATCAAATTTCATCGTACTAGTTGGTGGAAAGTATATGAAATTTGAATTTTTTTCATGGAGCTGGTGATATTATGATAATTGTGGGTAGTAATGGAATTTTGAGAGTTGTAAAATTTCTCAATGTTATTGCTGGAAGTGATCGGAGGACTGGTTGGTGTCTTGTGTGGAAAAGTGAGTGTTAGAATAGATTCAGACTATCCTTTCCGTGAATTACATTTGCTAGTAGCAGGTTTTATCATGGCCAACATGGTGTGTGATGTGTAGGGGAGGAAATAAATATTGGTTTTAATGTGTATGAAATATATATATTATTTAATTGAATATTTAAAATGAAAAATATAAGGGTGATGTCCTTGATATGTATGGTGCAACCTGTAGGTAATACATATGGGTCAATATTTGTTACCTAATGGTTTCCATGTGATATATAAAGGATACCCTGGATACATATGAGTTATCTCTATGATACGTAATTTTTACGTTGTATATATATAGGATTATTTATGAGGTGTAATGGTTAACTCAATTGTATTAAAGGGTTAACTTCAGGTCACATTATGAAATGTAACAATTACTCTAATACATGAGTGTTAGAAAATATTAAAGTATGTGACACATAATAGTTTATATTGATAATATAAAAGGGTCTTTATAATATGTGAGTTTTATAAAATGGTAAATTTTTTGATATGTATGATTTTATTGGGATGATAGTTAGTGGGCATTCCATGGTTTCCATTTTCTAGTTCCTTTATCTCCATTACCGATCTTCATCTATTCTTACAAGAAAATTTAGTTTCTTCTCACTTAGTCTAGCCTTCCATGTAAATATATTTTTTTTTTCATTTCTCACTATTTCTTCATCTCTTTAGAAGAATCCATAATCTTAGGTCATTTGTTATATTTTGGAAAGTCTAACATTTTGGCCTGATATGATTTGTATTTCATTTTTATTGGAAGGAGGGGAATTGAGGATTACAAACACAATAGCTATTTTGTGGTTTTGTTAAGGTAATCCACTAACCAAAATTATTTTGGTTTTTATTCACATAATAATTTAATTAGTTAATGAATCAATGTTATAGGTGAAGAATTTTGTTAGCTATGGGTTTGGGGTGTGTTTGGAGTGATTCTCACAACTCTGAATGTGATTTTAATATTGATATACTTTTCAATAAGATGTTTTTTTAAACATTATCCAAATTATTACTTTTTTAAATTTATAAAATAATTTTAATTGGTTTATAATTTTTTAAAATTTCTAATGTAATGTTAGGGACTCAATAGGATTGGTACGAGTTGGTTGAACTTAAAAATATTTATGGATGACTTTTACTTAAAGGTAATAACATTGAATGAGATAGGTGGAACTTAAACATATCCCTATGGTTTATTCATTTTTTATGTACCATGTGATGTGTGGTCTCTCCATTTGGGTATGCTTCAACATAAACTAAAAATTAATTATTTCCTACAAATTTCCAAGAGCTGTACAACAGTTTGTTGGACCACTATAGACACTTGAACACTATACAAATCCATTAGTCACCTATATAAATAGTCTTGAATAAAAATATGTGCTATGTGATAAATATAACAAAATGGGTTACAAATTGAATGATGAACATAGCAAGACTTGGAATAAGTTCCCTTATTTCATTTTAAGTTGGGGAATTTGTTTTATTGAAATAGTTGATATAGGGGTAGGCCATATAAAGTCTCCAGTTACACTATAAGGTCTTGATAAGATTATTAGTGTGTGTAATGAGTGTTCCTCGTCCCCTATTATCTCTGTATGTGGGTGCATTACTAGATGAGGAGATTAATGTGCAGTTTTGATGCGATAGGACCAACCCTCTTAACTATTAAAATCAATATGGATATTATTCCATTACATTTTGTTTTTCCTATAATGAATTCATAATGGGATCAGTTAGAACAAGATATGATTGTAGTTATAATGAGTGGAAATGTTCTGATGAAAAAATGAGCTCATATTTTGAATTGGAAGAGTGATAATGGAACCTATGAGGGGGTTCTAGACCTTGATTTTAGCTGTGGGAATATAACGGGTGCATCAATATTGTGTTGAATTTAGAGAGAATTTTATAAAGGGGGTTGATGTAGTTCTATTCTAGTATATATATGGTAATGGAAAAAATATGTATTCATGAGTGGAGAACTTAGATAATGTATATTAATTTTGGAAAATTCTAATTCATGGGAAACAAAAACAGAAATCTAGAAATTTACATGTTGGGTAAGATGATGAATTATGAACCATATATAACATGGGTATATAAATTTTTTGTGAATTGATAAATTTTAATAAAGTTAATATAGGGTATGTGCTTATCCTTCTAGTTATATGAGATAATTTTGATGTTGGGTGACAATTCCTCGGGGTGATGATGTATGAGACGTGGTTTTGAGGTGGGGTGCTAATCCTCCAGGGTGATGATGTATTTGAGATGATTTTAGGGAGGGGAAATAACCCCCTAGGTGGTTATATATATGTTGTTTACGTGGAGTCTCAAAATTCTCAATATATGGATTATATTTAATGCTATACAGGGTGGGAATTATTCCACCCAATGATATACATTATATGAGATTGTTCTCAGATAGTGGAAATATTCCCCTAGGTGGTGGTGTATCATGTTCAATGATATATAGAACCAGTCAAAGTAGGTATGGTCACATATGAGTGAATTAAATTGTACCCATGGTTTTTATAATAATTTTTATTGTATTTATGTACTTATTTTTCCAAACATAACACATTTTACATGAACTATGCATAATAGTAATGTCAGAGACCCCATTGATGATTTTCTATTGAGTTATACTAACACCTTTATTTTGTTTCACTAAAACATTGGTAATTGAGCATTCAATTTGATCATCGGTACAAGCAGTGATGATTGTTGGTGCTGGATGGTTGAGAAGGATATCTAGGATGGATTAACGATATGGGACCTAGTCAGGAAATAGGACTATAATGAGTTTTTTAGATTTATTTATTTACTTTTGGACTGAATTTTATATGATCTGACTAGGGAAGATCTTTTGATTCTTTCATGACTCATGTTACATTTGGAAATATCAATCTATTATAGCATGTGGTATGTTATATATTATTAATATTATTTTTATGTGGTGTTTTTTTTATTCTTTATTTTATATTTATGATCAGTTCTTTTTAATTTCAACTATATTTTTATACATTGATACAAGGGTATTATCTTGTAAGTTCATAGCTTTCTGAAGTCCCATCATTCTTGTTTTGGGTTAATTATATATTTTTTAAATGAGGAATGATGAGGAGTAGAATTTTTAGCTAAAAATACATTTGAAGGTGGAGGCAAATGGTGTAGTCCTTGAGGTTGTGGCATGTTGTAGTTTTGGATATGGATCTTAGTGAGTATCCATGGTCCTTATGGCTCAGATACTTGGGATATAAGATTTTAGGTTTTAGTTAATATATATGTATTTGTTGCAGGGTTATTGGGGATATTTCATATATCTTTTGGGGTTCACTTCTTATCACTACCTCATGAAGGGATACTACAATGTGGGATTGGGGATGCACAATAGGGTATCTGTGGTCTTATCTTCTTATTTATGGCTTCTAAAATATCACTATGTCAAAGGCTATGGGTTAAGAATAAAGGTATTGAAGGTTGGTAACTTGTCTCAGTTGATATGGGGACCACTGTGACATGGTTTCTTGGATTCACAGTGGGTTTACAATAACATTATAAGATCTAGGATATAATTGATCCATATATTCTAGACGGGGTGTTAGATAGAAACCATTATACCATCTTGTATTAAAAATATAACTTGTATAAATTTGGGATACCACACAAAATTCAATTATTTTTCCCTTATTATTCATGACCTATGTGTCCTAAAGGCCCCTTTTAGATGATTTTCCCCCTTTCTAGGATTAAACACCAAACTTCTAAAGACCATCTAATTGGTGATCCAAGGTTAGTTTTTTAATTCTCTATTGGTTATTTTCTCTGCAATTATCTCTTTATATGATATGGAATATGGGTTTCATTTTATTTTTCTGTATAGTCTTTTATTGATTGATAGTGGTATAATTTTTAAAGGAATCATGAGATTCCTTTTCGTATAATTGAATAGAGATATACAAATGTTTTTTTGTTCTCTATCATAGAACATTAAATGTTCAACATCATGTTAGGGGCTTCATGACCTCAACTTATTTTTATTACTATTTTAGAGTAAACTATTTTTATATTATTTGGATAATTTTGGGATAAAAATAATAAAAATAATTGATCTGAAATTAAGGAAAGATGAAATAAAGAATGGGTTGTTGTGATCAGATATAGGTTATGCTATGATTAGATGCCTCTTGATATTTTATAGTGATTGTGTAATAGTTTATTGGGATCATTGTTGTTCCTTAGAATGAATAATATGAATGAAAATGGATAAATAGTGTAAATATGGTATGATATAGAATTCAATGAAAGGGTAATGAAAATTTATTTACCATTATTCCTTGAGAATATTAGAATATATGAGTGTTACTTAAATAATATTTATTGTTGTTTCCTAGCTATTATTATCTATTGATGTTTGGATTCATTTCTTCTTAATTTTTGAGATGAGCTTGTTGTTAGGATATATGGAACGTATTAAATTATGGCATTTTCTATTTACGGATTATTGTGATTGGTTAGTCTGTTTGGAATAATTGTTTGGGTTGACAGATGGTCTTACCCATATTTTTTTTGGATTATGGTTTGGTAGTTAGTTTTTCTCATTTTTGATTATTTTAATTTCCAACTTCCTGCTACTATTGGCCCACGCACCATGAGTTTAACTTTATTGTAGTATTTTAGGTCAATCTATAGATTAACAGAATTATGGAATGGTAATTGGAATTATAATAATCTCATGAGATTGTATTTTGTTGATGGTGGTTATGATATATAAAATAAGTACAATGGGATAGTTTTATTGATAGTGTGTGATCATGGTATAGATTTTGGAAATTGAAATATGTATTTCCAAATCATGTTTGAGCATGATAAAATTGAATTATTAGACAAAAATTTTTAACAGAATTAATTAATGGTTGGTAATTTATTATTAATAATTGAAAATTATTAATTTTATTGAATCTTGATGCTTACATGCATAAATGAGATCTAGTTCACTATACCTTATTAGTGGTAGCTAGGTGTCAAGTGGGATGATAGATGTTTTTGATTATATGGTTTCATAGTTCCCCTTAGTTATGTGATATACTATTCATTATAAATTTTTAGATTTTATATACTTAACCACACAAGTTGGGTGGGTATCCAATGCCCAAATGGTTTTGGTACTGGGAGTTTTCCCAACATATAGGTTAGTGAGAAAATTGATAGATGGCTACTCCATCTTCCCTAATTCCCCTTCATAAAATTCATGATTTATAGGACTTCAAGACCTATTATGGATCTTAGGTTTGTGATACATGTGTGTACGTGCTATAAAAGCATGAGTTGGCAACACCTATGTGTATCCTGGTTACTGTGACTTTGGTTTCCAAATGTGTACTTGTATGGGATATGTCATATTAAGGTATAATTAATGATACATAGTCTATGGTGGTTTTCGTACTTCTTAATTGGTAAAATAAGTGATTATATATGGTTAATATACATGTGTAAAGGTTTTATGATAATAAGTGTTTAACATGTGTGTGCATAAGGTTCAATATTTTTTATAAAAGTGATTGGGAAAAAATGTTTAATGTCGGGGTGTAGAAGTGAAAATATAATGGGGAAGTGGAAGTGAGGCACTTTTCTAATGAATATTCGTTTATTTTGATATGTATGCTTCTATATGTTACCTAGTGAGTGAGCTAAGGATATGATGGGATATTATTTTAATTATTTAGGCCTTGAGTTTTTTTATCTGTTTAACCATTTGGATTTAATAGGATTCTTTTATATTTTCATTATAGGTTCCAGGAAGGATCATACTGCATATACTTATATTCTCACCCTGTATATAAATTTTATTTAGCTTTATAGGAGTTGGTTATAAACCATGGATAGTTTTACTAGATCTGAGTGAAATAAGCTTTTAAAGATTTTATGGGTTGGTAAAGAATCGATGTTTTCTGGACTTAGTACACGATTAAACAAGAAAGATTGGCTAGAACATTGGATTTTAGGGACCCCTATGATCTAGTTCAAGAAATTATGTTTAGTTAATGTGCTAATGAAGTGATGTTGTTTTTATATTATAGATATAAGTACGATCATTCATCTAAATATTATGCACCTGGGCTTGAATTTGGTAAATAATAGTAATTATTTTTTATTTTAAAATCATTAATTGATCTTGAAAATTCCATTCTCTTGTTTTAAGAGTCCATATCATTTTTTATTTTATAATAATATCTCCTCATCGATTTCCACATCAGGTTCACAATAATGATTTCTAGTAGGATGTGAAAAAATATCACCATTGAGTGGAGGTCAGTAATGAAGATTCCTATAGGGTGATACTTTAGGATTTTTAGTGTTATGGTCTTTATTAATATGAGGGGTCTATTTCATATTAACAGACATGGGCTTGGTTATATGAGGTAGTGATTGCCTTCAATTCAATCTACTCTCAAAGGGAGTATACAATTTTGATGTATTTTACCATGATCTATGGGGAGGCATGGAGGTTATGGCCCTTATCCCTTAAGGATCATGGGGACTAATTTGTTTTGTGGGAGAAGATTAGTTATTAGTTTTAGTCTTATTTCTCTCATCAAACACAAAAAAAGCTATTCGAACTGAGATCTTTACACTCAAAAAGGGGAGTTATAATTTTAAGGGATTCAGTAACTAGTATAAGAAGCTATTTTGTTATTCTTAAGACCATATATCATATGAAGAGTCAATGGTGAGGAATTTAAAGGAATATTTTAACCCAGAGATCTAGTTCCAGGTCATCCTATTCATGCTGCTGAAATATTTCAAGGTACTAGTTAATGTATAGGTTATTAAGAGGGTGTTGGTTAAGACAAGAATTTAAGGGGAGTGGAATTATTAGGACTCTGAATGGGGTAAATCTATATTAATAGATCATATTTTCATGTTAAAAATAAGATTAAGATAATAAGGAGTTATTTCTGACCTTTTTTATCCTTTTTTCGTAGTTATGGTATTTTATAGAAACCTATAAGTGGAATGGGCATGACTTGTTTTTTATGTGGTGGTCATGGACATTGGATTCTTTGGTGAATAACCTTCCTGATTAGTCAACTTGGTCTATTGGACCTCTTCAGGATGAAACATTTTTTTGAGTATCCCCTAAGGTAACAACAATGAGTACAGAATGGCCATAGAGGTGGTCACCATTAGGATTATGAAGGTCAAAGATCTGGATGTGTTCATACACATTCCATATAGTGATAGATCCAAGAAATCTATATGTTATGAGAAACACTATCTTCTTGTACATGACTTTTTTGATTTAGGATCTATGCACTCCATCATATCACTTTCCCTAGTATGTGGTCTAGGATTTGAGGTGGAGAGGATTCCAATTCCCTTCCTATTGACTATAGTAGTTGGAGGTCAAGATAAATTGTATAATATGTGTAGAGATTTTGATTTGATGTCGTGGTAGCATTGATATTGGAGAGATTTACTATGTTCAAAGATACATCCACTAGGGATTATCTTCAGAAATTATTTTCCATATCCAGTCTGAATAATTAGTGATTTCTGGAGGGGTCATGTCATATTAGATAATGTTGTTAGAGGAAATGTTGTATTTGTTTTAAAGAGAGACCCTTTTATTGGAAAGAGGCTTGTTGAATCCTTGACTACATTAATGACCATGATTATGTTTAGTTTAGTATGGGGTTAGTCGATGATGTTTCCTAGTACTGTAGAAGAGTACACTAATGTCATTCTAAAATAGGTTATGATGATACCACCTTGGCATGAGATTTTATTTTCATTTCAATACATTATCGATGTCCCCATATATGATTTCTACTTCTGATTTGTGGGATTTATTAATTAAGATTGAATATCTTCTATAGTAGGGTTTTATTTTTCCTAGTATTTCTTCATGGGGTGCTCCAATTTTATTTTCAAATTAGGTGTATAATATTATTCATTTTTATTGATTATTAGTGCATAATTTAGAGGATAATGAATAACTACTATCATCTTCTATAGATAGGGGATTTTCTAGAATATATGAAGGGAGATAGTTGTTTCTCAAATATTTATTTGTGTTTTGGATATCAATTGATGGAGGTGATAAATGATGATATTCCTAGGGCTACATTCAAATATTTTTATTGGAATTATGAGTTCATTTTAATTTCATTTAGTTTAACAAATTCTAAAACAGTGTTCCTAGAACTTATGAATTCTACGTTCCATTAATATTTTGATCAGTTCATGGTTGTTTTTATTGATAACAACCTTGTTTATTTATTGTCTCAAGAGAAGAAAAAATATATTCTATGAGATATTTGGGAAGCTATTGAATTTTATTTTTTTCAACTATGTGCTGAATTTGATTGGGAATATGGTGTCTCAAAATGGAGTAATTATGGATCCGTCCAAGGTTGAGGTGTTTTCTTTTTTAGGAAACCCCTATTAATATTGAATTATCGTGTAGTTTTTTTGATCATATGGGATATTATAGAAGGATTTTAATTAACGTTTCTTATATTATTAATCCTACAAATCTCAAACAAAGAATGATTGAGTTTTCATATGGACTGAACAATGTCAGTATACTTTTGAGTATTTTAATGAGAAGCTGGTTAGTGTTCTGTTTCTTTATTTTCTAGAGGTGGCTATTTTTCTTGAGGTTTTTCATGATACATCATGTGTTTACTTAATTGGTGTTCTGATTCAATAGAGAACAATTATCTTTTAGAGGTTTTTGTAGTTAAAATATTAGTAATTCTACTACACCACCCACAATATTGATCTTAATACTTTTTCTATTTATCAAAAGTTGTGACAATATTATCTCATTTGTGAGAACATTTTAGTTTTCACATATCATAACAGATTAAAGAATATCATTTACCTGTATGATATGGATTTTTTGTAGCGATGATGGAAGACATTTTAATAGGATTATGACTTTGAGATTTCCTATATGATGGGTAGAGGGAATATTTTGGTTGATATTTTGGTCTATAAGTCTCACAGTGATGATGTGTGTGAATCTGGTTATGTTTGGAGAGTGATGAATGACCTTTAAATTCTTCAACATGATATAGAAGTATTTAATAGAATAGGGTGTCATTACCATGTGACAGTGCAATAATATTTGGTATAATGGGTTGATGATTCCCTATTATGGTATTATAAGGTAGAGGTTTGGTGAGATCTATTTGTTTATAGAGATTCCCCATATGGGATGAAATTAGAATGATTAGAATCATGTTTGATATTAGGAGATGATATTAATTCCTTTAGTAATGAGGTATATGGTTATACAAGAGTATAATATTTCACCTTTAGTGATACATCAATCTATGGCTAAGATGTTTTGTGACTTGTGTGCTCAATTGTAGTGGTCCAGCATGAAGAGATTAGTCACAAAGTTTGTCTCTCTATGTTTTTTTTCTAGAGGGTGAAGGCTGAGCATTGTTTTCTAGGTGGGTTGTTTCATCCACATGATATTACCTAGGTAAAGTGGGAGGAAATATAAAACGAGGCACCATAGACCCACACTTTTGGGTCTAGTATTATAAATTCTTTCATTAAGTAATTTCCTTGACACAACATGAGATATCCCAAGAGAAACACACATGATTTTAACACCATTTTCATAACTTATACCTTACATCTAAAAATATTATCACAATAACATTAATACAAGTTTTAATGACTTATAGGACTAGCTACACAAAAAACGGAATTTACAATACAAGTAAATATTTCTCTAAAATTAATCCACACTAAACTTATCATAAGTTATACTCATCTTCATAACATGGTGAATTGAAACATAAAAGACGGGAGAGATAAAAAACATAGTAAGTGTAAATGCATAGACATTTCATCAATGGTTGTATGATAACAATTTTTAAAAACATGAGTATGGTAAAAATATCATATTAAAAATATCATGTACAAAAATAGTTGCCTATAAGGCTTGATATAAGTCCATATAAACTCAAATGATCAAGAATAAGTCAGAAAAAAAGAGTAAGGAATCTAGATACAATAATTATGATCTATAAAGTATAACAAAGGCACATAACATATATTTTTTTCATACTAAAAAATTTAGTAAATCATCAAATTGTGAGAAAATTCATTCAATTCCATACATTATGACATGTAGAAAAAATAAATGTCCAACAATCATGTTGTTAAAAAAAAGTCCATGATATATGATGTAAAAAAACATTCTTGTTCTTCTTGTTGTGAATAACAAATAGATGCTATATGTTTTGAACAAAAAAAATTATCACTTTATATGTTTTGAAAAAAAAATTTCATGATTGATGTTGTGAATAAAACAATGTTCATGTTATATGCTATGAGAAAACAAAATTTTAATTCTTAATGCTATAAAAAAACAAAATACCCATGATTAATAACATTATCTGTTGAGATATTAAATTTTAACTAATAAATTTGAGGGATTTAATGGAAAAAACATTCTTAAGGATTTATTAGACCCAAAACATCTCATAATGAAAAATATGCACAATTATTTAACAAGATCACTGAATTTGTTTTATTTCATTAATTACTAGTTAACCCATGAGAAATAAATGGGTATTATTGAAACTAATTTAAAACATCCTCATCAAAATGCATCCATTGAAAGATATTGGATGGTATCACAAGAACATATACCTAGTGTAATATAAAAATAGGATAGGGTGTTGAAATAGATGAAAAAAACCCTTTTAGATTATTATATGATTGAATTTGATTAAAAACAAGGTGAAATGTCCCTTTTTGAAATCCTTGAAATATCCTAAAAATGTATTCTCTAAAACAAAATAAATAGAGCCAAATTAAATATTTAAAAATTATCATTTAAGACTATGAAGGGTTTTCATAATTAAAATTTTATTTAAGAAATATTCTTTAAAAAAAATTCTTTGTGAATATATGCAAAAATTTTATATTTATTTCTTAAAGACACAAGCCTTTAAAATCTTATTTTTTAATCATGATTTTTTAAATAGAATTATACCTATGAATAATATAAATATGTTTAATTTTAATTTCAAAATTAGTCGCAATTAAAATCATTCGAAAAAAATATAAATCAGGGAATGAAGGCTTTGTAAATAATAATGCACATAACAATGAAGCGAAGTTGAAAAAGAGTTTTTAGAAATCATTTATACAATTTTTGTAAAAGGGGATTTTATGACTCACATTCCAATGTAATTTAAAAAAAAGTGAAGTGTGATCTTTTGAATACTCTTATATTTTAAAAAAATCTTTAATAAAAGATCCTTTAAATATATAAGATTTTATAAAATGAATTGTGGAGTAGAAAATACTTCATATAATCATGAAAGAAATACCATTTTAATATTTTAAAATTCCATTATTGAAACCAAAATTTAAAAAGGGTGACAGATATTTAATTTTTAATAGGTAAAGAAAAATTTGAAGTTCACTACAAATTAACATATTTTAATTTGAAAATCATAATGGAGGACATTGTTGATAATATTGGACATGTATATGGAAGACAAATAGATGATTTAGAGATAAATGAAATTATTCTAAATGACATCAAATTTTATAAAGAAATAAATCCATCAATAAAATTACCTAGAAAATAAGGATGAATGTATTTATAATATAATTATATAATTGAAAAATATATTCTTATAAAACATTAGTCAATGAGGAATATTTATTATAGAAAATTGAAGTAGAGTCAAGAAAAATCCAGTACATCATCATTTTCTTTGAATTAAAAACCCATGAAGGGTTAAACATGAGGTTTATTAGTAAAACACTTTTATTTAATAAATATTACGATAAAATTAATCCATAGTTATTATATACACCCCAAAAAACTATAATTCGATGAATACTCATCATATATAAGTGATTCAAAATTGCGATGCAAAACACCATACCTTTTTCCCTCTTAATCTAAATGATTTATAACCAAATGTATAAAACAAATAACTATAATGAAAACTTATTTAATAAAATTTTTAATACCTATATCCTTTTATAAAATTAATTTATAATCATTTACTTCGAATATATTAGTTAGTTATATTTTATTTTTATAATCATATGGTATGAGATTCAATTTGTTTATTTGGTACCTATTCCAAAATGGAATTATTAAAGTTTATTTATAAATTTAGAGTTCACAATTATGAGATTATTATAAGTTTTGGAATAGATGTTTTATAATGATTTATAATTTTCTAATTTTTAATTCATAATTATTTTAGGTATGATTTTTGATAAAAATTTGGTGATAAGCTTGGTTCAGTAATTTATAAGGAATAAAATGGTTGTATTACAATAATAAGTAAAATATCATCATAACCTTCATGAAACTTAAACTATTTTTTTGTTATTAACGTCTAATAACACTAGTAGTTATTTTTTCCATATTCATCCATGTTATAAAATTATAGTATTGTTCATATATGTGGTAAAATGACCCAAACAAGAACAATCTATAATCTATGGCTGTGTATGATTAAGAAAGTGAATCCTTTAGCATAATATAATTATTATATAATCATAATTATATATTTTTTTGTTTTAAATTTTGTTAATAAATTTATAAGTCATTTATTTAAATAATAAAATACTATAGTAAAAAGATAAACATTTAACTGTCATGGAAGAGGTAGTTTGCATGTACGCATAAGTGAAACATTTGTTTTTCATATATCAGGAGGAATATAGGGAATGATTTAAAATTTTGAAATCTATATAATAATATTAATAAAATATTACTAATTTTAATACCCGCATAGAACCACTCATTCTTTTCAGTGATGGAAAACAAGGCATGCAATTCATGGAGCCAGTAGTTTACATGTACACATGATAGTATTTTCATTTTCCTAACTAAAAGGAAAAGGGTGGTTATATAATTTTACATCATGATTAAAAAATTCATTATATAAATAAAAATGATGCAATTATAAAATAATAGATAAATCCTGAATATATGGTACAAAAAAAGAAATTAATTGAAATGGGAAAGGAATGGATAAAAATTTATTACTAACTTCTTGGAAAACACCATTGAGAAAATTATTATGGAATTGAAAGGTGGTATTTGATAATACCAAAATCTCAAGGAAGTGTATAGGGGTGTTGGGGACTTATTTTTTTAGAGTTTGGACTAATAAAAGAGTTTTGGGGTGTAAGGAAAAGTGGGGTGGAGATAGATCCTTTTATAAGTCAGGGGTAACATTTTTTGTAATATATAAAAGGTAAAGTCGTTATTTAAAGGTAAAATAGATCCAATAATTGATATTAATGGAGTCGGAAGGGTAATGTTAATATAGCCTCAACCACACATTAAAAAATGCATATTTTTAATTACTTTGCAAATATATTTTTTGTTTTTTCAGATTTTTCTTTACCAGAGTAAGAAAAATTAATTTTGACATGATCACATTTAATGTGAAAAAATCCTTTTTTGGAAAATGCTTATTTTTAAGAATAAAATATATTTATTATATAAAATTATAAATTCTTTTGATTTTATTGATTTATATTGTCTTATTATAAAATTCATAATTTTTTTGTGTTTTCCAATGAAATCCAAAGCCTAATTTTGGAAAAATAATATTTAATTAAAATAATAGATGAAGAAAATTATTTATAAGAAAATTTTACTTAAGATTATAAATTCATAGACATTGGATTTATAATTTAAAAGTAGTATTTCAATTTGTATAGTTTTACTCAGGAAAAACATTAACAATCATAAAAATATTTTATATCTTTTTAAGTTATACATACTTATTGATAAAGTCATAAACGTTATAGTTTTAATAATAACTATATTTTTTCACTATTGAACTAAAAAAATTATTTCAAAAATGCCTATAATATTCATCCAATTATTATTTTGTTAATAAAAATAAAAAAAATTAATTTTATCTTCTCAAATTAAATTGATAACATTTTACAATTTAGTTTTTATTAAAAATATCTTGAAAATTAGTTTTATAAGAAATAAAATATTAAAATATTAAATATTATAATTCTTATTTCTTATCAATTACTAATTAAATTGGTTTTAATATGTTATTCATATCGACAATATCTTATCCACTATTTTTTTAATATTATGATAAATAGCACATATAAAGGAAAATTTTGAGGAAAATTGTTTTTAGTCCAAAAATTATCATATTATTTATTTAGCGACATTAATTGAGTTTTATTAATACATTATAATTTAAAATTTTCCTTTTTTTTAAATTAAAAATATGAAATGTATAAAATACATGGGATGTATAAATAATTTATTACATTGATAATTACATGTTCATATGAAATAATATTCTACTAACATAACCCCTCAAGATCGTTATATAAGAGCTAATCATAAGAGATTCTTTGGTGGCAGTCATTGTTGGTGATATTTCTACCATGGGTATCATTGAAATTTCAATGACCTTAAACCTCTATCACATATGTTTTCTAACAAAAAATAATTATTTTAGATCTTTACTAGTATTGGTCTAGGGTGAGTCCTTTTTCTCCCACCTATTTTCCACATTCAGACAGGTGTGCCTTATAAGGAAGGCAAAAACTACTCAATCTCATCACCAATCCCTTCTACATAGTTTTTACTATGTGGTTATTTTTATTAATACCACATACATTTATCACTATATTATAATATTATGATTTTATATTTTTATTTCAATGTATTTTAGTTCTATATCAACTTAGTGTTTCATTTATGATAAGCTACTCGATAGAGTATTTAATTTACTAAAATTATATATTCCAAAAAATTATTAGGGAATTACGTTCTACCACCTTAAATAAATTAGTTATTCACAATTTTTATTATTTCATATTAATAATATTATCCAAGGTTATCTAAAAGATAGATATTACTCAAGATATATTTTTAAATTGAGATACCTAGATTACTATCTATATTAAGATGAGTAAATTCATCCCTTACCCCTTAACAAACATATGTAAGAATTTTCTTTTCCATAAACGATTTGTGTAAAATATTTTTCCTTATATATATTTTAATACATAGAGGTTTCTGGGGACAAAACTTTTACAACTTAATTTTTATGATCCTATTTAAAAAAAATACAAGAACCCAAGTGGTTATGAAAAGATCTAATGATCACATGATTATTAAAAATCAACCCTAATATTTCTTCTCTGATGAAAATTACATTTTTTCATATGATACTTTTATAACTACTATGAAATATTTAGATCAACCTATAACTCCATTGGTTTAGCCTAATATGTCTACTGTCATTTTACTATTAGTTTTTATAACCTAACTAGTTATATGGTACATCCTCAAATATAATTTAAATACTTATTAATAGTTTTTAAATAAAATATTATCAAAACAATAATATCCTCCAATAGTGTACATATAGGTTTTAATTTATAGGACCACTCATCATACATGATGTAAAGATTGAGTTGATAATGAATAAGCCTTTTAGGGTGATTACCCCTAGGTTCATGTGTTCCACAAATATATTCACCTTATAGCATCCTGGTAGTATTGTCATTTCATAGAAATCTACATACTCAAAACTTTTGAAATTTTACATATGTTATACTATAATTAGATTTGTCCCCAGGGTTTTCACTAAAGTTATCTAATCATAATCCCCTAAAATAATTAAAATAATCTTAAAAATTAATGATAACCTAAAAAGAAATCAATTAATACACCATATTCTAGCACTTATGGGTCATTGGAGAAAACAAATTCCAAGAAAACAAGCTTATATACAATTTTAGTAAACCCAACAAACGAAATCATATTTTTCATAACATTTTTTAGACATTATATCTCAAAATAATCTTATAATACAATAAATGAAAGGTTTAGTGTCTTTTTGGAATAACTACAAAAGGAACTATTTTTATAATAGTTGTGAATATTTCTCCAAAATTGAGCCACAATATAATCCATTATAGACTTCTCATATGTTCTAACAATATCAATCACCTAGGGAAAGGAAACATAAGAAAGCGTGGAACACAAAGTCCCAATATAGGGAAACTCATCAACACGTCATAAAGGGTAATATTGTAAGCATGTGAAAATACAGGATAATGAGATAAATATATTATTAAAAACAACATGAACAATTAGAACATTATTTAAGGATTTATAGAAGGCCATATAAACTCAAATTATCATTAATATCTCATAGCATAAGAGTAATAAATCTACTGATAATAATCACAAGGCATGAAGTATAAAAAATTCACATAACATAAAAATGTGGGATAAGAATAAGCATATAAATTCATAACATTGTGTTAAAAATTAATTAATCCCACTCATTAATACGTGAACAAAAAAATATAAACACATCATGTTGTGAACATGAACAATTTTTACGATATATGTTAGAAAAAAATACCCAAACTACTTTTTATGAAGAAAAAATATTTTCCACACTATATATGGTTATCACAAAAAAATCTCACACTATATGGTGTGAAAAACATTCCCATCCTTTAGGTTCTAAGGAAAAAAAATTATCTCACTATATGTTTTGAAAGAATGAAAAACCCATGCTTCAAATTGTGAAAAAAACAAAATTCCCTTTCTCGACATTATTATCACATGTAAATCAAATAATAGCAAATGTATTAGAGTTATTTAATGGAAATAAGATATCTTTATGATTTATTGGACTCTAGTAATCTCATGATGAAATCCATATATTATTATTCTACAAGACCATATAACATTCATCATTTCATGGTATTTTAATTAACCTATGGGAATGAAATTAGTTTTTAATTTTTTTTTGAAACATCATATTTATATTCCATCAAGAGAAATAATATGATTTGTATCATAATAATACATCAAAAGTGAGATATAAAGAAATTGAAGGACAAAGACATAGATAAAAGCAACTTTTTAGATTTTTGTATGAATCACATTGAATAAAATCAACATCAAATATCCCTTTTTTTAAAATTATTTAAAACTCCTTAATCATGTTTTGCTATTAAATTAAATATTTTGAGATTGATAAAACATATAAAAATTATAATTTTGGAAAATTTACAGTTCTCAAGAAAAAATTTATAAAATAAACATTCTTTCAATAACTTTCATTGAGAAGATATAAAAACAATGGAGTTTTCTTTCTTAATAACAAAATCCATTAAAATAGATTCTTAAAATCAATTATTTAATTTTTAAAATGAAATTATACCATTGAATAATATAAAAATATTTCATTTTATTTTATAAATCATTAATAATAAAACAAATTTGGAAATAAATTCTAAAATATGGAAATGAAGCTCTATAAATAGTAATTCTCAAAATTGTGAAGTACACCGTATAATAGTTTTTATAAGATATGTTTTTATCATTTTCATAAAATACGAAGTTACATGTCACATTTAAAATGCATGTCTAAAAAGTAAAACAGATACATTTTGAAAAGGTTTTCTTCTAAAAATTATCAAAAATAATATAGAATTTAAAAAGGAATAACGTTTTTTCAAATATTATATAGAGTGAAAAAACATATGATCATGAAAATTATTTTTTAATATTTAATACAATTCTTGAAAACCCATATTGTAAAAGGGTAATTTTGATTTCATTTCAAAAGTGGTAAAGATAAATTTTAATATAACAATTAATACTACATATCTTGATTTCAAAATAATAAATAAGAACATTAGCTAGAGTTGTGATCATAGATACAGAAGAGAAAGAACTCATTTAAAGAGAATGAGAATTATTGATAACGATATCAACATTTATGGTTAATGAAATAAATCAATGTAATTACCTCTAAAATAAGGGGTAAAGGACATACAATATCATTATATAATATATGAAAACCATATTGTGAAGCCATATTAAAAAATGATACAATATTACTCAAAAAAAAAGTTGAGTTAAGAAATACCCCGTATATCATCGTTATCTCGGAATTAAAACCCCATGAAGGATAGAACATGAGATGGATTTTTAAATCCCATAGCCTAGATTTTTTTTATAAAAATAAATCCATACCCAATATATACACCATAAAAAGAAATAAATTTGTGAATACACACCATATATTAATGAAAAAAATTGAGATATAAAAAACCTTACATTTATTCCTTCTTAGTAGAAATGTCTTTAAACTCCTATATATAAAATATAACTCTGTTATTAAATTATTTCAAAATAATATTCATAACTATATAATTTTATAAACATTATTTTTAATCAATTACTTGTATTATATTTGTTAGTTTTATTTAATTTTCATTCTAGGATACTATTAGATTCAATCGTTTCTTTTGTACTGGTTTCATATTACTTGCGTCGATTCTAGTTTAAAAAATCAATGTTCAACATTCTGAGATATTTTTAGGTTTTAAATTAGTTATTTTGCAATTATTTATAATGTTTTAATTTCATTTCATACATATTTTAGTTATGATTCACAATGACAAAGTTGGTGATTAGATTATATTGGTAATTTATAATGAATGAAAAGGAGGTATAATAGTAATAAGTCAAATGTTTTTGTAACCATTAGAAAACCATAAATAAAAAATTATTATCTTGTTAAATAAAACCAAAAAAGATATATATGTTTCAAGTTTCCTCCATGATATAAATTTATATTATTGTTCATATAAGTGGTTTAACCAATCCAAAAAAACATGCAATAATCTATGGGTGCGTATGGTTAAGAAAGTGATTCATTTGGAACAATATGACCATTACAGAATTATAATTATTTTATTTTGATTTTTAATATTAGTGAATCAGTTTAGAATATATTTATATAAATAATAAAATACTTGAGTGAAAATGAAACACATCAGTGTCGTGGAGGTGTTAGTTTTCATGTAAGCACAAACGTTATGCTCATTTTTCATTTATTGAGAGCAAGATATGGAATAGATTAGTAAATTCAGAATCTTAATAATGCTACAAATACCATACTAATCTATTAAATAGTTTTTATAACCATCCATGTAATGGGGGGTGAAAAATCGAACACATCATTCATGGAGATGGTTTCCCCACGTATGCACAATGAATTTTTCATTTTTATAAGTAAATGGGAAAGGGTTTTCATTGATTATTCAACCATCCTAAAAAATAGTTTATTAATTGGATGGATTTAATTATAATAAAATGGATTATATTGATCATAAAGAGGTGGAATAAGAACGGAATAATTGAAAAAGAAAAATGAGTATATTGAAAATTTTACATCACTCCTTCAAAAACACCTTTGCAAAATGGATTAAGGCCTTGAGAGGTGATATTTTGAGAAGACCAGTATCTATTGAAAGTGTATATATGTGTTGGGGAGTTATTTGGGTTTAATCTGGTTTAATATAAGAGGATTTTGGTTGAGGATTAATAGAGTGGTGGTGCATCCCTTTATAAGTTTGAGAGTGTAATTTTTATGAAATATAAAAGGTAAAATTTTGATTCAAATGTCAAATGGATCCAATAATATATAGTAATAAATTATTGGAAGGTTATGGTATAGAGTTCCTTAAATGTAAATTTTTATGGAAATATTTAACATTTTATTATTTTTTAACACATTATTTTTCAATTTTACCTTTTTTGGTTTTTATCGGGGTAATTAATTTTTACCTTAGTAATTTACTTATGATTCCTAAAAATAAAATTAACCATATTACATGTTTTTTACTTAATTATTCCAAACTAAAAAAAATTTATCAAAAAAATGTCTATTTATTTGAAAAAATAATTTTAACATTAGTGCTCATAACGTGTAAAAATCCATTTTTAGAAGAAGCAAATCTTTAAGATCAAAATTTATATATATGAAAAAATTAAATTTTTTTATTTTCAAGATACAAATTGGTTTTTTATAAAAAAAAATTATTTTCCTTTTAAATCAATCCAAAAACTAATTTTCCAAAAATAATATTTAATTGAAAGGAAATATAAAATAATTTCTTTTGATGGGAATTATTACTTAAGACTATAAAATATTTCACATAGTTTTTTTAAATTCAGAATATTATTTGGAATTTTATAATATTAATCCATATATACATATTTTATCATGATTTTATATATTTTTTTAATTCATAATGTTTCATATAGTCATAAATGCTACAATTTTAGTAAAAACTTCATCCTTCATTATACTTTTAAAAATCAATTATTTCAAAAAAGTCACAAAAATTTGATGTAGGATAATTTTTTTTAATATAAAAATATTTATCTAGTCAAATTAAATATAATAAAATTTTAGATTTTTAAATTTTAAAAAAAATATAACTAAGATGATTTTAATAGGAAAATAACCTTTTAAAACATTACCTATTTGTATTGTTTTTTTCTATCAACTAGTAATTAAATTAGTGTTAATATGTTATTCATATAAATAAATTTTTATCCCTGATAAATTTAGTTTCTGAAAATTAAAACTACATAGATATGAGAAGGAAAATTTTTAGGGAAATATATATTTTATTGTAAAAAGATATTATTTATTATTTATCTTCCTTAATTGAGTTTTTTCAGTGCATTAGTATTAACAATTTACATTACTTTTCTTTAAAAGTTAACATGTGAAATATATAAAATACATGTGATGTATAAATAATTAATTACATTTATAATTATATGTTTATATCATCCAAAGATATAACTAAATACTCATCAATATCTCTTCATACGACCTGAGAATAAGATAATATTTAGTGTCCATCATATGTGGTGATTCTTCTAGCTTGGATCTCGTGGAACTTTTTACTGCCTTAAAATTCTCTTGCAGATGATTTCACTTATACCATAATTGTTTGAGTTCAGTTTGGTCTTAGTATAGGTTGAACCCTTGTAACACCACATCTTTTACAAGTTCAAACACATAATCCCCACTAAGACCACTCATACTGCTCAATTCCATCACTTATCATTTATACACATTTTTCTTAGTGTTGATATTTTTATTTAAACCTACTAAATTAAAGAATATATTATAATAATTTAATTTAATAATTTAATTTTAATATATCACAATTTTTTAGTTCAGTGTTGTGTATAATACATGTTACCCAACAAATTATTCACATATATATATATGTCAAAATATTAGGGCCTTACATGGATGGGATTTGTCATGAGTTTTCCTTTATCATAGGGAGGTTTTGTATCTATATGGGTGATCATGGAACACTTGAAAAAGTTAGGTCACTTATTATGAATTAAGGAGTTTAGCTTATGAGATATTTTATCAGGGAAATATCTATAGGAAGTGGTGAGGATTCATGGGATTCATAATAATGTTGACTCTGGCTATAATATCTTTTTTCCCTTGGGGGTTAGATGGGCCTCCATTGTGCTTTTGGGTCGTATCTATTTTTTATCACCATTTCCCATCCACAGATGGGTGGTATGATATTATATGTCCAGATATACTCATAAATTATAGATTTTGGAGGTTCATGACTGAGGCACTTGCCTTCGTTGGAGTTCACATGTAATAATAGAAATCATAATACCATTGTTATAGCCTAATTCCAAGGACTATATAGATAACCTTGCTGATCTATATCATGTTGGACCAAGGTTGGAGAGTTATATATCCTCTGATCAGAGTTGGTGGATAGAATGATAGGGAAAGTATAATTGATTCATGAAGAGACTAAGGCCACTCATGTTTGTTAAAATTCATATGTTCATTATAGGAGGAGGAGTCTAGAGTTTAATATCAGAGATCATGTGTTAATGAATACATCTTCTAATTGTGGGATGAAAAGTTTCTATCATGGGCCTAAACATTATCCATAATTTTATGGACTATTTGAGGTGGCCTCTCATGTTATATATGTTTCATATTTTTCAAAATTACCCCCATATATGATATGAATTCACGACATATTTCATTTTTCACAGCTTTTCTTGTACCTCATGATGATTCCCACATCTTTGAATAGGGAGATATAGAACATAAATATGATGAAACCTTAAAGGAAAGACCTATTAAGATTCAAGACTAGCAGGATAAGGTGTTTCAATGAAATTTTATTCCTTTTGATTCCATATTATGGTGGAATGGTAAATTAGAATAGAATATTTGTTAGAATAAGCCTATAATTATTTCCTAATATACTGTCATTCAATGTCTAATTTTATTTAATTTTATGTGTATCCTTTTTTTATTTATGAAATGATTGATGATGTTGTTTGTTTATGTACCTTGTTCCTATGATGTGTTGTCTGTGATCTTATTATAGTGATAACGATGGGAGGAATCTCATGGGGTGGTTTTTCCTCATTTATTTTCATTATATGGTTTTTATTTAAATTCACTAGGATGATACTTGTTTGATAGGTATCAAAGATAAGGAAAAGGGTTTTTTCAAGACCTTACTTGGTGAATTGGGGTGACTGGGAGTGTCTATGACGAGTTTGGATGATGATGATTCGTATTGAGTTGTGATTACCGATAAAGAAGCAACATTGTGGTGTGGTCCATGCGGTTATTGTGGGGTGTGGTTTTGAAGATATATATTTTGGAATAATCATGGTCCTTAGGTTTTGGAGGATCAGAATTTAATATTAGATGGTTGTTTTAATATGGAGGTAACTATTGTATAGAGCATGGGGATGCACCATAGAGCTTAATGGGGTCAAGATTTTATCTCTATCTCTTGAAGGGTTACTACTACACGGGATCACGGTTATGTTTCATGGTCATAGAAATATATATTTTCAACTATCTAAATTCTGAAGGGTTACTACATTGTGGTATATGCTATATTCCATGGGATCTTGAAGGTTGTGACCTTTTCTCTACTGATTTGGGGACAAAAATATCACAATGTCTTAATTTCACTATGGTGTTACACTAAGGTTATATGATATAGAATAGAATTGAACTATGTATTGCAGAGGAGGATTTGTATTATATTTATTATGTCATTACCAACCTTAATATTCCATAGTTTTAGTTATAACCCTATGCATTGTGGTTTGGTAAAGTGTATTGCACAGTGGTCCAATGAAATTTCATTCTGTATAAATTCTTGAACCCTCTAAAAAATACATTATCTAGAGCATTTTATTTAAAATCGTAAGTGATCCAGTGATCCATTTTAGAGACTTTTGATATATTTTTACACGATTTAACCCCATGAAATCTAGAGGTCATCACTTGGGCAATCTATGGATAGTTTCCTTCTCCTCTATTTTTTCTTATCTCTCATATTCCCACTTACCATTCCATGGAAAATTTTTCCTTTAGAGTTTCACGGGGATTACTTTTTTTTATTATTGTTGTAATCATGTTGGGATGATATCCATAGGAAATATTGGATTTATTATGGGATAGTTTATTATAAATTTTCACTTTCACTTCTGTTAATTCTTAGAGACTGTTAGAAGGTTCACATTATGGTCGGGGATTTGTGAATTCACATGATTTATATGAAAGCTCAAGATTAATATTTTAGCTTCTATAGGTAATAATAGATGCAACTAAATGAAATAAATTATCAATAAATTAATGAATAATGATACATGGAATGGGATTTTGTTATGTCATGTTTTTGTGCCATGATTGGATGCCTATTGATATTTTATAGATAGTGTGAAATTGATTATTTTTATTATTATTATTGTTCATAAAAATGGATTATATGATTTCAATTAGATAAACAGTGTAAATATTGTTAGACGGAGTTGGTAAATAATGAGGCATGTGAATTTAATTAATGTTATTCCTTGAGAATACATGAATATGACAGTATTGGTAAAATCATGTTTATGGTTTATTTTTATCTATTTTTATCTTCTCATATTGGGTTTGTTTTAATTTTTCATTAAAATGAGGTTGATGTCTAGATAGATGGATCTATATAAGAGATGAATTTTCTTATTTCCAAATTGTTCTAATTGGGATGTTCTGTTGGTTGATTGGTATACTTTTCGAATGAGACTTCCTATATTTAATTTTTAGTTTCATCTTGGTGCATTGTTTTTCTGATGGTAGGTTATTATGAATTACATTAATATACTATAGATGGAAAATAGACCATGAGTGCATCTTCCCTTTGTAATTTTAGGTTGAGTCAAGGAATACCCAGATTATTAAATGTAAATGGAATTATAATGAACCTATGAGATTAGGTGTTGTTTATAGTGGTAATGATATACTAAATAAGAACCATGGAATGGGAGAATTGATTCTATAAGAGTATGAGTTGGATTATGGAAATTTAAATATGAATCATAAAATCATATTATCTTACAATGGAGTTGAATGATTATACAGAATTATTAATGGGATTACTGAATGGTTTGAAATTTCTTAATAATAAATTAAAATGATTAATGATGTTAAATCACGATTCATGTATGATTATATGAGATATACACCCCTTGAACTTAGGGATGATAATTGGGTTCCATGTTAGATGATATCTAAATTTTATTCATAGGATAGTTTTATTACATTAGGTGGTTGTTTGATATACTATTCATTATATATTTACTTATATCATCTACTTCACTACCCTAGTCAAGAAAGAGACTATCACCTAAGTGTTTTGTGTTTTTTATATTTTCATATGATAACCCTTGACTTTGTTACACATTAATCCACAATTTATTGCATAATAAGACACATGATATAACCCAAAAGATATAGATTCCTAGTGTTTTTGGGTAATTTAGTACATTAAATAACAACATAAAATATGAGGGTACATTAGTATTATTCAAAACATCCTTAACAGGCTCATAATTTTCTATCGTTCATAAAAATATATGAGATAACCTAGGGACATACAGAAGAATGTGGTGACCTTTAAATCTCTTTAAGGAAGTTAGAAAAAAGTACATGAAGAAAGAAATACATGTTATACGATAGGAATTTCAATAGAACATAAAAGGGGTGAGAATCCTAAATATGATCAATGAGGCATGATATATCATGATAACATAGAGGAAACCTGGGAATGTGGAAACACTTTAAACATGATATAAAAAGATTAATTCATGGTTAACCACCAATACACAAAAACATAATGTGCTTAGGATAAAATAATTTTTACCGTACATGGAATATCATGATATTAAAACATTACCCAATTCATTAGAGTGTTATCTGGGTCCACCCATGATAACCATAACATGTACTTGTATAAGTGTGCCACATAGATCATATAACATAAGAACAATATTTCATCCCATTTAATCCCAAAATAAATAATTGAGGGATACATACATGAAATTACCTAATCAACAATGTTTTGGTACAATTATGTGAATGCCTTTTATTGGAAATGGGTATAATTATGCACCAAAAAAAATGTTCAGCATGGAAAATCATAGTGACATTTATGCAGTGTAACGACAGTACACAAAGATTCATAGAATGGTTAATTGAGAGAGATAAAGGGGTATATAATCAATTTTAATTGAAAGTGTATGTATGATTAATATACAATAACATAACTCAATATTAAAATATGGTAATTATTAGGCATAAAACAAGGAGTATACTAGAATAAAAACATGGTCTCGAAAAAGTGCAAGATAATTTCAGTTACGTAACAGGGGTACATAATTAATCATTGGAGGGATGAATGAGAGGTAATGGGTTTGATAATAACTTGTAAATAATATTTTATATAACATGGATGTGTAATATCATTTCACATAAATATTAATTGGAAGGCAAAGTGCATTACATAAATAAAGTGCTTGTATAAATAAGAGAAATAGAGGACCCTTGCTAAAATTTGGCATAGTAATGTCTTAAGAAAATGATATAATATGAGGAGGTAAATTATCTATCATTATTAGGAATTTAATTTCATAATATATTTATCTTTATAAATTCATAACAATATAACCAATTTATTATTTAATGTCTAATTACAAAGACTGTTCTTGAATGGAAAAGAAGAGTGTGAAATTTCTTTACCATGAGAGGGTGATTCCAAAAGCTTGGGGGTCCTATTTAGATATTAGAGGAGCCCCTGGAGGACACCATAGAGAATTGGTAAGAGTATATATATTCTATATGTTTTTCCATTGAAGATTAGTGGGGGAAGGGTGTGTTTAGATATGAAGAGAGAGGAGAGTTCTTTATTATTTCCCAAACATAGGTTTTGGAATATATATAATAAAGTAATAAAAACCAAAATAATTCCCATGTATTTTAATTAGTTTCTAAAAAAATATTGGATTAAATTATTTTATAATTACATGGTATTAACTCAATAAAATATTAAACATGGTGATATGTAAGTGAGTCATGTCAACAAAAATATGTTTTTTAATCCTTAAAATGTAATATATTTTTTTGAGGATTCATTTAGGATTTATATAATAAACAAAATATCTCCAAAATAAAATTATTTTAAAGGGTAAAAATATATTCAATCATGGGTACCTTTTATTTAATTTATTACAGAAATATTTTGGTTTTTATGATTCCATAATACACATCATATTTTATACTATATTAGTTTTTTTACTGAAAAATTCGATTGTTTAATAAAATTATGAAACATTTTCCGTTGAATAATTTATACATGATGATTAAAATATATATATATATATATATATATTTCATACAAATAATTCTCTAAATTTTTTAATTTTCACTTTTAAGACAATAATTGACATTTATTGAGAAATACTAGTTTTTTTTGACAATAATAGTTTTTGACCGCCTATAACAATTACATTTGATGTCACATAAACTATATTATTTTTTCTATATTTTAAAAAATTAATGCTATTATTTAATTAAAAAATAATTTATGTTTATAATTCTTGAATTCATAAAAAAATAATTTCTTAATTGAATTTTCATATTACAAAAAAATTCAATTTGTGTTTTATCATATAAAAATTTATTTTTTTTAAAAAGCAACATATAAAGTAAAAATAATAATGTTTAAATATTAAAATTACTCTATTAAACATAAAATATTCATATTTATAGTATCAGGGTCTTGATACATATCCCTTTATTACACCATGAAACTCTCATAAGGTATAATGCACGATTGTGAGATTTTCATTGGGTGGTTTGGTGTACATGGTTTGGGATATGATCTATAGGAGATTGCACATTTCTGAGAAAATATTTCACTTGTGACTTAGTTGTTGTATCTTGAAATTGGCTAGGTCAATTGAAAATATGAGTGATGATATATCCCATATAATATCTAATAAATGGGCTTCCTTTTGTACAATACTACGGGTCGAGGCCATCAATTCCTTTGGTATTGTCAATTGGGTTTATCAAAATACTTTATTTTTACTAATAATATGATCACTATAAAATGGGTTTATTACCAATAGTTTTGATTCTTATTGTCCTTTTAAATTCTATAGGATATAATATTCTAATGAAAAAAGGAGTGAATATATTTTCCATAACCATAATATATAATATGGAATTTAAAACAATCACAAAGGTAATTTTATTTATATATATTTTGGTTGTTAAAATATTACCCCTTACGAAATTTCACCCTAAAAAAGTTTATTCCTTGCACTAAAATGGATATGGTAATTTTTTTGATTACCTACTCTGGTTCCCCTATCGCTTTATCAAACTTTATGTTTCTCCATGGTACTTTTAGTTTTTCCATTTTCTTATTTCATATAACATTGTCTCTATAATCTAATATATTAACCATATACTCCTCATATATAAGATCCTTTCCAAGGGGCAACACCAATTGATTTGTGACATGTGAGGGGTTTGGTATGTTCTTTATTAGGAGGGATACTTGGAACACATTATTTACTTGAGATATGTTAGGTGGTAGTGTTAGTCAATTTATCATAGCTCTAATGTGATCAAGGATCTTTGAGGTACCAATGAATCTTGGACTAAGTCTTCCCTTCTTCAAAAATCTCATTACATTCCTCCATTGAGATATCTAGATAAATACTTTATCTCAAACCTCAAACTTCATGTTTCATAGATTATTTTCTTCATATATTTTCTATCAAATCTAAGAGGAATTGATGTGATGGTGAATGTTCTTGGCCTTTTTCCACCATTTCCTTGACTATTTTAGGACCCAAGAGTTTTCATTCACCAACATCACCACATTTTGTAGGAGTTCATAACCTCTTCCCATAAAGATATTCATTACGATCCATTTGTATTATTGATTGGAAACTATTAGTTTTTTATGACTCAACCATAGGATGATAATTATTTCATCCCTCTTTTTAGTCCATCGAGAATTATCTCAATTTGTCCTCAATTTTCTAGAAAATTTTCTTTGATTAATGATTATTTTGAGGGTGATAATCCATGATAATGTTCAACTCATTATTTAGATCATGTTAGAGACTCATCAATAACTTGGAGGTAAATCTTGGGTCCTGAAGAAATATAATATATAGTGGTGTTCAATATATCCCATCTACTTACCTAATGTATATCCTTTCATGTTGATTGAGTGAGAAGTCCTCTAGGATTTTATAGAAGTGAGAATTCATTGAAATGTGATCCACCATAACCCATATAGAATTATTTCTGTTTTATGTCTTCATAATACAAGTGAAAAATTCAATGGATATTATTTCCCATTTCTATTTAAGTATGGGTAATGTTTTCAACATATAGTTTTATTTTTTCCTTGCACCATTAATTTTTTTGACATAAAAGACACCTTGAATTATATTCCAGGTCTAATTTCTTTATATTTTTTGATAAATAGTTCTCCTAGAGATCCTGATAAATCCTTTTTTCTCTCTAGATGGAGGAAGAAGGTTTGGCTATCTGCATCATCCAAAAGCTCTTTCTTTAACCTAGGATTTGATGGTACACATAGTTGTGACCCAAATATTACAACTCATTCTTCATTGATTTTCAAGTTGGGGGATTACCATTTCTTATGGATTCCACATTCTTCTAAATTTATAAATCATGTATTTGAAAATTATTTACCTTATATAGAATAAAAGGAAGAGAAATAATTTATGAAAGGAATGAGGATGTTCCTTCCTTTATGATTCTAATGTCCATCATTTTCGAGTCTAACAAGATTGGATCCTTCCAAATTCTCATTGATGATAAAATTTCAAGATGATTTCTATATAAAGTGTTTAATAATTTATTTTCTTTCCCATTATGGTATTTTATTGAGAATTAATAGGGCTTAATTATCTCTAATCATCCTTGATGTTTCATATTTGGATCTTTCAGTGAGAATATATACTTTTGGATCTTATGATCCATATATATTTCAAACCTTTTCCCAAAGAGATACTGAAACTAGAGGTTAAATGTTAATATTGTTAAAACTAACTCCAAATCATGTGTTGGGTTTCTATATTCTTGAATAATCAACTCCCATGAGGCATAGGCTATCACATTTTCATTACTCATTAGTACACAAATGGATCCCTTCTTCAAAGCATAGTTTTATACCATGAATGGTTCCCCATGTGTGGGTAGAATAAGTACATGTTCAGTGATAATAATCTTTTTCAACTACTTGAATCTCTATACACATTCACTATTTTGAAAAATCATAACACACTTCCATCTTTTTTTAATTATAGGTTTTAGCCATATTGAGAAATTTCTCCCAAATCTATGATATTACCAAAAAAAATCCAAAGAAACTATGGACTTATGTCATAGTGGTTGGTCATGTCCATCCTTCAATTTCCTATGTTTTTGAAGGCTCTAATGGAATCATCCTTTTAATTTTTTATAGATGTATGGGTCCAAATATATCCCTTTATTGGTGATGAAATTCCCTAAGAATGTTACTTGGTCTAGGTATAAGTTTTATTGTGAAATCGATGACTTATTTAAAAGGGAGACCAAGAATATTTAGGGAAACACATCAGTGTATTCTGAAAAAATGGGAATATATTAAAGGGTGATATTTTCCTAAGTCTCAATAATTGTAGATATATACACTTTCTTTTAGGTAAATAGCTTCCATGAATGAGATGATGATACCAATGAAGATTTATCCCCCTCCTTGATATTATATAGAATTAAAGTGTCATTTATGGTATGGAGGGTGAATTCCTACTCCCATAAATTTATGTTGGGTTTATAAAATTAAAACCATTCCAAAATTAGGATAACAATAAATTTCAAAAAAGATACACTGATATTATTTTCAAGAATAAAATTCCCACAAACATGGACTTGTGATACAATAATTATATAAGTTTATTTTCTAATGATAAAAAATAATTTCATGTGGATACTTGATGTTCTTAGAAAAGATTACAAGATATCATAATTTTGGAATTAATTGAAATAAAAAATGATATATATATATATAACTATTTAGTAATGGTTATATGACCTTCATTCATAATGATCCATCTCACAATAGGACTTTTTTATTCCCTTAGTCTTGGTGATTATTGATTCATATCATGCCTTTTAGCCATTGGAGTAAAAAATTGGTTCAGATAATTCCCAAAATCTCTATATTTACAACACATAAAATTATATGGTACCATATATTTAACTTTATTCTAATCTATCAAGTTATTAATTTCCCTTTGAAAATTCACAACTTTATGAACCATTTTTTCCACACTTAAAACATATCCCAGTTCCATTGTGATATTTCCCTTGGGGTCTCTTTCCATTTTTTTCACAAAGGAAATATGGTATTCTCTTTTGTATCCCCTTTCTCAGATGAAAGCCCTTGAGATGTTGTCCTCCCACTCTTTTAAATGTTTGGAAATTTAAATATATAAAAATTATTGATCATGATTTTTTATAGACGGTTTGGCACAATAACAAGATGACTTATTTGAGATTCTATCATGTTAGGAATCACATTTGTGAAATCATCACATTTTTCTTCACATTGGTTGTTTACTCGGTTTCTCCTATTTCAATCAATTCGATATAAGAAAGGTGATTTTAGGGATGATTACTTTTAAAATATTATACACAAAATTTGGAATCCAATAACATTAATAGGAAAATTTATAAATGAAATATATTTCCTTAACTTATGAATCTATAGGATTAAATATATGTTACCCATGATCTATTTCCTAACATATATTCTTATGGAAATTTTTCTCTAAGTAATTTTTCATAATGAGCATGTGAATTTTCAAAATCATATCACATTGATGTTTCAAACAAGATATTAAATAAGTCCCATTTTAATTCACTAGGTGATTATAGAGTCTAGATAAATGCACCCTTTTTGGGATTATTACCCCTTAGTACCTTTTCATGAGAGCAACATCCACTTCTAGTATCAATAGATTGATATGTTTTCTACTTTACCAAAATTTAGGGATGTTTTATTATGTTTAGTCTTATAGCTAAGGATTTCTCTAGAATTTTCTAATAGAAATCCCAAAAATAACTATACATTCCTATGATACAATATATGACAACCATAGTCTTTATTACACATTAATTCATGATTTATTTCATAATAATGCACAAAATAAAATCCAGATGATCGAGAAGCCTAGTTTCTATTTATAATTAGGTACATTACATAGTGACATAAAATAGGGGGTAAATTTTCATTATTAAAAAATTAATTATCATGAAGAAATCCCATGCACCATACATGGACTCTCATGAGACTAAAACACTACCCAATTCATTAGAGTTCTCTCTCGGCACACCCCTCATAATCACATCATGTACATGTTTAAGTGTACCACATAGATCAAATATAACCTAACAAAATATTTCATAAAATATAATACAATTATTATGGGTTATGGGTGACATAAATGAAATCACACAATTAATAGAGTATAGTTATAACTAGGTGAATACCATTGAGTGGAAATGGGTAGGGTTGTACACCTCAAAAATGTTTGGCATGAAATATCATATGGAAATTTAAACATCATAATAACATTACATGAAGATTCATAAAATGGATCAATGAGTGCTAGATTGGTATATAATAACTTTTGAGTCAAATGTATAGTATGATTCGTAAATAAGAACATAAAAAACCATGAAAATATTGTAAATAATATGCATATGACTAGGAGAGATCTTGAATAAAAATTTGTCATGGAAGAATTCTAGGATAATTTGGGCATTGTAACAGGGGCACAAAATGAATCACGGAAGAGATTAATGATAGTGAAGGGGTTAAATAATCACTTTTACATCACAATGTATGTAATAGGAACATATAATTTAATATAACATAAATATTAATTGGAATATAAAGTGAATTACAAAAATAAGGTTCTTGAATAATGAGGACAAATAGAGGTTCCATTACTAAATTTTGATATAATAATAGCATTGGTAAATTATATAATTATAAGGCATGAATGATATATCATTATTAGGAAATAAATTGAATATTATAGTTAAATTTATAACTTCATGACAACATAACCAATATATAATCAAACTGCTAGTTATGAAAAAGGTTCTTGAATGGGAAACAAGAGGGGGGAATCTTGTACCTTTAGTGGTTGATTTGAAAAGCATGGGAGGATAATATTAGGATCTTTAAGGAACATTTTGAGGAATATATAAATGTTTGGGTAGATAAGGGATGTTCTATAGGGTTTTTAGTGAAGTGAAATGTGGTATTGTGTCTATTTATATTGAAAGATATAGGGGGATCTTTATTATTTTCCAAATATAGGTTGTGGACTCGATAAAATAATTTCACTAAATCCCCAACCTTTACATGGGGATTTACAATGTTTTATTCCAAAAATTATTGGTTTTTAGTATTATTTAATTCTAAGGGCCTAACTAAATAAAATATTACACTTAGAGATTTGAATGTGATTCATGTTTATAAAGAAATGATTTTAAGACCATAAAATATAGTATAGGTTTCTGAGGATTCATTAAGGATTTATAAAATTCGTAAAATAACCTAAAAATATACTTATTTTAATTTAAAACTTATATTTAATGTTGTATACCTTATATATCATTTATTACATCATGTTTCCGAATTTTATGATGTCATGACATGCAATGTATTTTATATCGTATTTAATTGGTACTCGAAAATTCAATTATGATAGAAAATTATGAAAATATTACTATTGGATAATTCCAACATGTCAATTTAGAAAATATTATATATTTTATCTAAAAAATTCTCTAAATTTTATAATTTTCACCTTTATGAGAATATTTTATATTTATTGAGAAATGTTGGTTTTTTTTCAACAATAAGTATTTTCGAACCGTTATAATAATTACTGTTGAATTCAAAAAAATTGTATTCTAATTTATATTTTATAAAATTACTTAATTATATTATTTTATTAAAATATTTTTTTGTTTAAAATACAATAATTCCTCAAAAATGAATTTCTTAATTGAAATTTCATATTACACAAAAAGACAATTTCTTTCTTATAGTATCAAAATATATTTTTTTTTGTAAAAAATAACTTATACTGTAATAACAATAAGAAGTAAGCATAAAAAATATTAAATTAAATAAACAATATAAATATTCATATTATTTGGGTATTTATGCATAACCTTCTATTACACCAACAAACTCCCTATGTGTAAGGTGTGTGATGATTTGATTTTTAATGGGTCAGTTTGGCATACATGGTTTAGGATGTGATATCAACGAGCTTGAAGTTTTCCCATAAATTGTTTTGATCACTGTTTTGTTGTTGGAAATCATCTAGGGACTGGTTAAGCTCAAATTATAGTGATTCTATATCCCTCAGAATCTATGATAAATGGGATTCATAGGGTCTGATCTTACTGGTTTAGTATAACACTTTGTCTGTGTCAATTACATATATCAAAACCCTATATTTATACTAATCATATGATCAATGTTCATAGGATATATTATAAATGATTATGATGCATAAGGGTCTTTTAAATTCAATAGGATATAAAATTACCAAAAAAATAAGTTCATATATTTTTTATAACCGTAATACATAATAGAGCCTTGAAATCAATCACAAATGGAATTTTATTTATAAAATATCGGGTCATTTAATTTCACAACAACCAATTTGGTGAGGAAATGGATGAATGGTTATTGTATCTTCCCTGGCCCACTGTAGATGTAGTATGATGTGTAGGTATATCTGAGATGTAATGAATTAAAGTATAGTGTACATATCTACCTGAGATATGATGGGTCTAATTTTTACAATACTAGTGTGTACGAGCTCAAAACAGATTCAATGACAAGACATACACATATTACGGTTTTAGTAAATGTAGTAACCAAAAGTGTAAATTCATGTTCTATGGTAAATTAAAGTATTATTTATGTTGGATATTCTATAATAAATTTAGAACTTGTCACATGGTTATGGATTTGATGACATGTGGCTAAGATATGTGTGCTTAAGGTGCATGATGAGATGTTGATGCAGTATGAGAAAACAAGGTATGGGATGACTTATAGAAGGGATTTTACATGAGACATTTGGTACTAGGATATGATAATGACAAAGCATGGGGATGTATAATCAGGGTACCTTTCATGTGTATATTATATGATATGGATTTGATTACTTCAATATGTAACATGGTGAGTGATCCATGGTGAGGATGAGATATATTTTTACACATTTAGGTAATGAGTTGGTCTCATTTTTTATATATGTGTGTTTAATATGATTCTTTCACATTTTCATGAGAGGTTATGGGACATATCCTACTGGGTATACATATATTCCCACCCTATATATATATATATCAATTATTTTCAGGTCTGTATAAGTTTGTTGAAGATGAAGTTAGGTGTTACTAGCTCAAAATATATTTTCAGGAGTTGTTGGTGTTTGTACTCACTTCATAAGATTTCTTCTTTTAATTTTTAGTTGTTTTCCATTTTATATAAAAATAAATTTATATATTTTGGACTGGTTATCAGTTTATAAATTGGATTCAATTGGTGGATCTCATCTTATTTCATATCATAAAATTTATATATTTATGGAAATTCCTCTCATTTTAAGGTATTTTATACCCATACTAATAGTATCTAACCCATGTCCTATTGGAGCTAGTACTCTGGGTTATGATTATATACAATTCTATCCATGTAGGGGCACTCTTGGTGCGGGGGGGGGGGGGGGGACAGAAAATATTTCCCATGGTAACAACCTAGAACATTGATTTTATTCAGAATCGTATGGCATACGATTTGGTGTGCCTAAGGTCAGGTGATTATCTAATCTAATTGATATTGAGCGAGAAATGTTAGAAAATTATAAAAACATTTATAATGATCCATAATGTACATAAATAATTCAATCCATCTAGACCAAAAATATATTAATTTACATAATTAATCCATTTTTCTATAGGGTATATTGTCAAATATGATCTTGTGGAATACCATTATTATTAAAATAAGATTTAAAATTTTTATATATATACAAATTCTCATTATACAATCTATTTCTCGTTGAATAAAATAAATATTACCTTTCATTAGTTATCCTTTAACTATAAAGAATCAATAAATACTTAGTTATATATTTTATAAATGTAATACATATAATAAAATTTATGTCATCAATAGTTGAGATAAATCAACTATCTATTATTTTTATCCTATTTATATTCCCACATATTTCATGAGTGAAAAAGTTCTAATATATAAATTTTTTTAATCAATATTCTATTTTTTAAAGAATTAACAATTTTACTCTTTTAGAAATGTTATAAATCCAATTATTTCTCTCTTCATCATAGGAGAATATTTTTGATGACTTGAGTGTTTAGGTGAGGTTATTTGGGATTATATTTGACAAAACCAATGTTTTTAGGTGTGTTTGGGGCATTGTAAATGGCTAAATTGTTGGTCTTAGAAATGTGGCCATATGGTGTGATCCATAATTTAAATACAAATTAAACTAGGTTCAATGAAACCAGGTACCATGTATATTGTTTCATGGATAATATAGTATGAATCCCTATGTTTTTCACTAGCCACCCCATGATCATAGGGTGGGTAAATGGTGCCTTATGGGTACTTAAGGAAAAGGGGTCAGATACTCTATACCTTATGGGGAGTTTTTTTAATATATTATGAATTAATTTCTTAATTATTAAAGTTTATAAAGGTGGGGACCCATAGATGAAAAAGGTTATTCCTTAATTTTAATTTTATTCTTCCTTCTCCTAAGTGGGGGATTCACTCTAGTTATTGTTCATTCTTTGTATGAATCCACATTTCTGAATCTTAAAGGTACACCTAGAAATCCTATGGTGACTTTTTGTGATTTCTCAATATATTTACCTATGTTCTTTTAGATGTGTTCTAGTGTTAGGTTTATGTAAACTTTTATTATCAGATTCCATTAGAGATGAATCAACTGGGACTACTCAAAAAGTTAATTCGTTTTAACATGATGTAGGTGGTTCTTAGATTATTCTTATATAATAATTAGAATCCATTTTCATTTAAAATAGCCAATTATTGGAAAAGTGAGAACTATAAAAAAGGAGAAACATGTTCCCACATACCCCACATCCACAGAAACCACACAAAACACATTCAATATTCAAAATTTTAACATTCAAATTTAAAAAAAATCAAGAATCCAAAATAGTACCATTATCCACATAGAGCCACGAGCGTACCCACCTCAATCTCAGTAATCATGAAGAGGGGCCTAGAAACAAGAGGTCGGTTAGGTCACTACCATCCTCTATCATTAGTTCTATCATTGTCTCCACACTAAGCACCGGAGAAGATAACCCAAAACCTTAAACAATGTCCACTTCATTGAGATCCATCGCCACTACCATGAAGCCACTAAACATCAACATCATCGTCGTTGCCAGCCAGCGGGAAATCACAATACCATTGTAAAAAACATGAATGGTAGCCATAATAACCATGAATGAATACAACCAAAAACCAGAGATGAACACCACATTGCTAATAACATTGAGAAAGAATAACTAGAAAAAATCCATAGAATAATAAACAAGCCTCGATTGCTAGAGATTTCCACCACTGAAATAAACCATCCACAAAGAGAGAGAAACAAAGCCCTCATCATAGGAGAAAACGGAAAGGACAAATAAATTAAATAAATCCACCACCATCTGAACCACTTATTGACTCATATCACTCCCCATGCCCATTCCAGAACCTTTCTGGAATTCATCACACTCGACCGACCTGGAAGTAAGAAAAGGACCGGGAGTCCAGGGAAGGAAGGAACATAAGAGAAGGGGAAAGAGAGAAACCAAGCCGTTGAGGGACATAGAGGAATACTGGAACTGAAACCACAAGGGAAACCAGAATTTGGGGATTGAAGTGGAATTGATGAAGGAACCATAGAGAAACAGGAAAAAAGAGACCGAGGCTGAAACCCTAGAAGAATGAAACAAGGAATCCAAAACTGAGAAGACTAAAGGAGTTTCTTTGAAAGAATCCACCAACACCTCCCAATAAGTATTTCTTAACATCATGCGGGACAAGGAATGAGGTCAAGTGAGATGGGGAAGATTGAAAGAGAAGTGGAAGAAGCCGAAAAAAGCAAGGTCAGAGTGAACATAAGTTGAAATAATAGAAAGAAGATCAGAAGAAACAACGACCAATGATGGAATATACAATGATAGGAGGAAGAAACCCTAGGATAAGAGGCTCTCTATCATTCCTATGTAATACATGGGCCTATGTATCATGTGAAATAAAGCTGTGGGTAGGGCCACTTGAGGGATTGGAACCAGAATGAATCATGATTTCTTATATACCTAAGTGTATTCATAGGGTGGTTTATGGATGATGTGTGTGGATATGGTCTAGGTTACATTGAGGATTAGTTTTATATTGGTCATTTAACTAATGTATAGTTATTGAATACATTGTCTTCGTATTTGAATTGGGTTTTTATAATTCTACATAACATAGGTTATAAGTATGAGTGGAATGGGATATTATAGTACAATAAAGGGGGTGAAATTAGTTAACAGATATATAATTAGGTGATTCATTGGTTAGGGGGTGGTGATATATCATTCACCACGTGGGGAGATGGTGTTTCAATGATTTCTGGACATAAGATGTAATTGACGAGATATCATTATGGGGTCGTGTCTATTCGAGTCATGTGCATCCCGGATAAGGCCCATATGGTTGTTTAAACTAGTGGTTGATGGTTGTATAATTTTTATATTGAGTGGCATATCGGTGATGGTGTAGGATATTATTTTTCAAGAGATATATGTCTTAGGTTTCCATAAGATCTTATATATGATTTATGCCACTATTTTGAAGTATAATTCTAACCATATATGTTGGATTTTTTAGGGTTGATGGGATGTACATGGTATAGGATGGTGGTGGTATCCATGCATTAGGTTTCACTAGGATATTGACCTAGTGGTTTGAAAAGTTATCTATGGACTACGTGCTTGGAATTTTGGTCATGGAAAATAACTTAGGCAACCTAGATAAAATATTATGGTAATGTTTTCCATGGAATTTTATGAAATCATATAGGTTATGGATTTGGTTAGTAGGCCATTGGTTATTCCTATATTATATATTTACTTTTCCTCATCACACACCAGCACTATCCAAAGTACGTAATGAATTACTCATAGTTGTCCAATCCAAGGTGGAGTAGGTATATTGAGTATCATTGGTAATTGAACTTTTCACATTTTATACACTAATATACATATAAATATATTTTTGGAAAACCATTGGTGGTGGAATACCAAGTTAATTTTAACAAACTTCATGGGCCCTTGAGGAATGGGAAAATTTTATTAGTTGTGATATATGGGGGATAAATGGGAAAATTTTCCCAAGAACAGTGAATAGGGGGATAATTATTTCATGGGTAGGTTGTTAGAGGATTTTTAGAATAAGAAGACATATATCCTCAGTGTTGAGAAGGGAATTATTTTTTGTTTTATTTGATTAATTTATTAAACGATCAAACAATTGTTGATTATATTATCTTCTAAATGGATTTAATTACATTATAATTGTTTTCTTCTTACCATGATTAATATTTTGGTTTGTTTTTTATCTAAATCCATATATTCCCCTCCATTATTTTTCAATTGTTTATGGTTTTATTTTCATAGTTTATATTCTTCCCAATACCGTTACATAAATCCTCCCTACTAATTGACATCCTCTACAATATGGGTAATGGTGAGAATTTTTATTCTCTATCTTAGAATATTTAGGATTTCCACTATGTTCATCACAAGGTATGACCAATATTATCTATCTTGGGGAGCCTTACAACTGGTCACTCAATATTCTAATTTACTCCATTATATTTTTCGTATGTTAAATTTTTCAAATGAAAAATATAAATTGAGGGATTTAAAGATTAGTTTGAAATAATTATATAAATACATGAATGAAAAAACAGATGAGAAGAAAAGACACACAGATGTTAGTGAAGAGGAAACTACTCCTCTAAGGAGTTAACTTTGATGAAATAACCAATCATTTAAACTATCAATGGTTAGTATTATATCTATTTTTGAGATAACCCATATCACTTAATATCCTCACTTTTTAAAATCTATTATCATGTACTAACCCACTCAATACAAGATATTCTCTTTTATATCATCACCAAAATTATAATCCATAGTATAAAACATTATGATGATGAAGGAGGGGAATAGAGTTGAATGAGAAGAAAAAATTTTTATGATGGAAAATTGAGTTATCACATACTCTAATCAGTTTAACCACTATTGAAGTCATAAATTAAAATATTTAAAAGAATTAAAGTGTAATTGTTCAAAAAGAAATGTTGTTGTTTCGCACGGAATTTGGGGATGACCTCCTGGACGGGAGATTCAAACGTTCCGATCGGTTTCTATCGGGTTTGTTCGTAGAACCAGAAACATCCAATGATTCCACATCCGTTTGGACCTACTTTCCAAAGGTAGGCGCTCATTAGCTTGTGGACTGATGAGGCTTAGGAATTTGCATTGGTCGAGAGGATGGGAGGTCGGACTCATCACACCTTTTTTGAGGGGAATTATTGTCTACTCCGGGACTCTCTTTATAGATTTAAATTATGTTCGTGAATCCTTATTACATTACCAAGTATAAAATGATCTTTCCATAGCTTTAACAATCAATGATTAAATATGTAAGAAATTTAGAGAATCTTTTATATGTATTCGAGGTTCTTCATCAATAGAGAATCATCTGAATCTATTTAGAGATTCTTGGTCAATGGTATCCTTCGAAACATTTATAAAAGTCTCTTGGTCATTATGATGACCAGGCTGGTTTTAAAGCCACTCAGTGGGGCACTTGAAGTTTATCGTCATTCAGAAGGAAATGGATTATTTCAAAGTTGGGATCAAACCCATAAATGGACTACCTACGTATCCTTTGTTTTGGAAAAGTAATCAGAACCCACGTAGTTCGAGTAATGGAGTATGACGTTTATGATTGATGGCTCAAAGAAGAATGTCATAATTACTTTTACACTCTAAGATCATGTGAGTCATGCTCGGTGTGAGAAACAAGAGGTATTGGTAAAAATTAGACAATTGTGCCATGAAATATGCAATCATAAGAAATTGTTTGGGGCTTATGTATGTATGACTGCCTAGATAGATGAAGGTTTAGGATTTACTTTTTGGGAGAAAATCCAGGAACAGGGTACATAAAGGTATATGTGCTTTATGGAGATTTGAAGACTCTAACTTTGGAATTATTCCTGAAAAAGAAACCCAAATTAGGGGAGGATTGATAATTGGGTTTTACTCCTGAGGAGGAATCCCATATCAAACGTAATTTAGGACTAGTTAAGAGAAATTAAGGGACTTGGGGTTTACTCCTGAAGAGGATGCCCATAATTATGACTGGGACTTATTCCTAAAAAGGAGTCCCAGGTTAGGGGACTTGGGGCTTACTCTTGAAAAGGAAGCCCAAGATTATGACTGAGTCTTATTCCTGAAAAGGAGACCCAGGTTAGGGAATAAGGTTTGGGGCTTACTCCTGAGAAGGATTCCCATAATTGAGATTGGGGCTTACTCCTAAGAAGGATGCCCAAAATTGAGATTTGGGCTTACTCCTAAGAAGGATGCCCAAAATTAGAGGACTTGGGGCTTACTCCTAAGAAGGATGCCCATATTTGATATTGGGGCTTACTCCTAAGAAGGATGCCCATATTAAAGGATTATGATTGGGGCTTACTCCTGAGGAGGATGCCCAAGTTAAGGAAATAAGGTTTGGGGCTTACTCTTGAGGAGGATGCCCAAGTTTGGGAACTTTAAGAATTTGGGGCTTACTCCTGAGGAAGATGCCCAGATTAAAGGACTTATAACTGGGGATTATTCCCGAAAAGGAGACCCAGGTTAAGGATTCTCTCATCTTAAAGGATGAGGTTGAATGAATGAACTCTCAATCTTTGGTGACATAAATATGTATAAATCACTGGGTTTTGAGAGATATTCCACCGAATTCCTTTCATATAAGGAAGTCAAATCAAGAAATCATGCCATAAATGGCTTTGAAGAGTATCTTGAAGACTGAATCTTGAATAGGAAATGTGAAATGGCTTAAGAGGGGTAAAATGGGCAAGATGGGCACCCAAAAATGTAGGGGCGCGCAAGTCTTGAAAGGCGCGCAATTCTTGCATGGGCGCGCAAGTATTGGTCACGCAGGTATACCTGCGCGGCATGTGGGGTACTTGCGCGATTTTCAACCAGCATTTAAAATACTTGAGCGACTCTTTATTAAACCCTTTAGAATCCTCTTGAGGTTCTCCCAGAAAAGGGACGCGCAAGTTCTATTGAAGGAATAAGGTAGCGCGCAAGTGTGACCAGTTCCCTTAAGGGCTGGCCATTCAGGCGCGCAAGTGTTAATGAGTTTCAACACTTAGTCCTTCCTCCCTCCCTTTAGATCTTCCGGTCTAGGTAAGAAATAACCTTAGAAGTGTTCCGGAAGCTTTGAGAAGAGACTTGGGCGTCGGGAGCTTCAATCCGAGTTTCTGGAAAAAGACCCTCTCGAATGGGGGGCCCACATGGTCTATTTATAGGCAAAAGAAGGCCCTGGGCGGTTACCAGGCGGTTATCACTTAGGTCGCGCAAGTCACTTGCGCGACAAAGGTCGTCGCGCAAGTGTACTTGCGCGACAGTGAGATAACTTTCGCGGTGCAGTTGCTTTTGATCCCGTGTTCATGCCTTTGTCGATTTTTGGTATTTTCTTCAAAGGATGAATCACTTTGAGATCAGATATTCCCCTTTTCCGATCTTTAGATTCTGTAACGAAAGGAGCGTCAACAAAAGTCCCCCCTCAGAGTTGGATCCGGAGAGAAATGAGGATTTGACTCTGAGGAAATCGAATCCATACAATGGAAAAAGGGGGGCGCGCAAGTCCTCAGCGCACAGAGGGCGGCGTGCATGTTTGTGTCACGCAGGCATTAAGCACACTGGGTACGGCGCGCAGATAGGCTTCCTGGCCTATAAATACATGGCTTTTGGCCGTGTATAGCATCTGATCCCGAATTTCTCGAGCTTTCGCCGTGCAAGTTATCTTCGCCGCGCAAGTCTCTTTTCCACTGTTTCCTCGCTGTCGCGCTACTCTCTAGGTAATAGGACTTGCGCGTTTGAGACATGCGCGACAAAAACATGCGTGGAATATGTAACACTTGCGCGGAATCTCCATACTTGCGCGCCTTAATGCCTTAGCCATTTTTTTGATTTCTTTCACAAAGTTTGTGAAAAATTAATTCATTTATAAATTAATTTTTTCAACTCTTTGTGCAGAAGTAATGGATCTTAGACCTGGATTAATTGAGGAACTGGCTAGCAAGCGGATAGATGATATGATGAACATCATTGGCCATGATTACTATACTGTCAAGGATAGTACTCTTCCAGATTTGGCTAAGTATCTGAAGAAATATCATCAAAACTTTCCTCAAAGAACTTATCTACCTTTGTATGGCTATGGTCATCTACAAGAAGTCATTATTCCAGAAGTAATGAATTATCTTCCATTTTAGTGGTTTGAGAATTATACCAACTTTGCTTCAGAAAATATCTCAGGTGGAGGAGTATTTCTAACTGCTAGAACAGTGGGGAAGGCTTATGTGATGCATCATAGCCCTTGCACACCAGATCTGAAAAATCATACACCTGAGCTTCAACCACATTGTCATCCTTCAATCTTCTGAAATGCTCAGATGGATCAATCCAAAGGCTGGAAGAAAAGTTGGGATTTCCGTCCTGGGGGAGGTGTGAAGCCAACTTGGATGTGGGCATACTGGGTGCGATAGACCTGCGCAGAGTTTATCGAGGATCTGAAGAGAGCTGCAATATATGAAGCTGTCTGGGTTGGGAAAACATATGTTTATAGACATGATAACTTCGTGCCAGAGATACTTAGCCACTGGATCCCAGCAACTAATTCTTTCCATTTGACTCATGGAGAAGTAGGTATCAGTTTGTGGGATGTCCACAAGATTTCAGGGGCTCCAATTTTGGGCGATATGTATGATGAATTCATTCCTCCCAAGGTGACTTGGAATGATTCAGAGAAGACTCCTACTTTAGCTCGAGAATTATTTAAAATATTCCATAGGCTCAAGAGTTCAGAGACCTCATTAACTCATTTTAGAAAAGATATTCATCCAGAAGAATGGATGAATGTGTTTCATACTGAGAAGAAAGGGATGAATCCAAAAGAAAAAGGATCCAAGAAAAAGAAATCCAAGGATACCAGGCCCAGACGTCCTACCACTTGTCTAAAACCTGAGAAGAGAGGAGCTCCTGGCACATTCTGGCCAACTCTAGAAGCAGGAGAGTTTGAAAAGTGGGGATATGAAGTGAATCAAAGAATTCCAAAGAAAACTAGTCTGGCGGGTTTCATGTCAATGTGGCTCAGTGTTTGTCTCTTGCCGATCACAGATTCGAAGGGAGGCATTAGGCCAGGGACCTTCGTCATTGCGGCAAAGTCGGCTGAGGGAAAAATGGTTGGGTTAGCTACCCCCATTTTAGCAAAGATTCACAGGAGTTTAATTCATGTCTTCCTAGGTAAATCTCCTTTAAGAATAGTGGGACCATTCTAGGTTTTGTGGGGATGGATCGCCACTCACTTAAGGACATACAATGTACAGAATGGATTACAAATTCTTGGAAGCTCTTTCAGACCGTCAGTGCAAGCATTCTCTGGAATTGCTCCATTAGATGTTAATGGTTATGACATGAAAGTAAGGCTGAGCATGTTTAAGGAATTCAGCTTCTTTCCCTATGGAAGTCTGCCATCCGGGCGGTTTGTTGATGATGGGACAGCCCATTTGGATTTGAGGGCATACATGCTAGCTTGCAGGGATGGCGTGTTAGTAGCCAGGATTGATGGATAAATCATATGTGAGGCATATGATCCATATAGATTTGCATGCCAATTAAAATGTTTGCAACAGATTGTTGTATCCCCTCCGGTACATGTCAAGTTAGAGCAACATCTGATGGTTGCTCGACAACTATGGTTGCTGACATCAAGTGAGAAGATTGGGGCAGTATTTGATCTACCAGTTGAAAAAGCGGCACATAATCTGACTACATTTTATGCCGAACACTAGATAGCATCATACCCCAAAAGGGATATTGAATCACCCAGTATATCATGTGGGAAAGAGGAAGAGGACTATAGAGAAAGAAACCCTTCCTCATGAAGGTGACGCTTCTCCACCTGAAATTGGTTCAACAGACTCCTCTTCTAGAACTGACTCATCGGATTATCATGATGGGGATGATGAGGCACAACCGGCAGCAAAGCGGTTTCGTGCCCGATATAATCCTCCGGCCAGAATTAAAAGACCCACTCCATCAACTCCTGGTGAGTTATTTCATTGTAGTAATTTCAATCACTGCTACTTTATAAAGTAATAAGTCTTACTTTCTTATTCTATATCTGTAGTTGCAGGAGCTGGGAAGAAATTAAAATCGAAAATTGTAGGACCTTCCTCACAGCCTTTATATCTAAGACCAGAGGCTGTTCAGCTATGGCAGAGCTTATACTGTGGTATTGAGATCACCTGGCAGGATTTGTGTGAGGGCCTACAACTTCCTGGAATAGGAAATCTTGTAGCTTCTAAAAATATTCAATACAGAGATAACCCCAATGAAGTGCGAACTTAAATCAGAGAGCTGGAAATTCTCATATATGCCACTGATGACTCGGTTCCTATCACTAGGCGAGTGAAGGAAATGATTGATCGTGGCGCCACTGAGGGGGCTGGTGGTTCTGGAGATGAGGAATGGACATAGTACGTGGCTCCTGAAGATGTAAGTTTTCTTTCCTTATTTTCTTTGCAACTTGAGTTCAGTTGATGCTTTGTTACTTAAGGAAGTTATTTTCTTCATCTCACAGCTTGCAAAGAAAGGAACTGGGGTTCCTTCGCCACAGTATAGCACTGGTGGTACTGCTATCGGGGTTGCTACTGATTCTCCTCGCGAACCAGGCGAGATATCTCTAGGCCAGCAGGCCATGAATGAGGCGCTGGACACAACCTTCCATTCGCCAATCCAAGTGCCGATAAGGGAGACCACTGATACTCCAAAAAAAAAAAGAAGCAAAGGCAATGAAGGAGGAAATCCATAGCTAAACATTTCATTAGCAGCGGTAAGTCCTTCGAACAATCATGAGATTATACCCATAATCATATGGTTACTCATATTTCTGAGGATTGTAGGGGCTTCTTCAATTTCCCCCTTGAGGGAAGGGACTGATCCTTCTACAAAGGCCTTGGAGGGTGCTGTAGAACAATCACAGACCCAAGCTGACTTGGTTGCTCCTGGAGAAGAGCTAGCATCCATTCCCAGTATCCCTACTACTGCTGAAGATGCTATCCAGGGTCAGGGGTTGCAGGACATAAGTTGGCAAGAAGATGTAGCAAATGCTCCCACTGGTGAGACTAACCAGGATTCTGAAATATCATTTGATGAAATGGTGAATCAAGGAATGAAATTCGAAGAATTTTATGATCATGCTAAGTTGTCATGTGATTTAGAAGACCTTGGGTGTGAGTGCTACCCTTCGCCCAATTTTTTTTTAAAAATTTACACTTCTAACCATGACTGAAAACAAAATGCAGTTTCTTCTGTAGAAGCTGCTGAACTGCCAATTCTTGAAGAGGGTGTGGACATTGATGTCAACCCTATCATTGCAGAAACATTAGCTCAAGTAGAGCTAAACCCAATAAACCCTCCTGAGACCCATCTTGAAAATCCTGTTGAGACTGGGAAAGATGGGGAGACGTCTTCTCAGGTTGTTGAACCATCCTTGGGTAAGGGATAACAATATTTGTGATTGTACTTTATTCGCAAGACAATCTATTCTTTTGTTATCCTTTGAAGCTGACTAAATCTTTCAATTAATCATGCATGACAATCAACTGCAATGACTAGATCCGGAGGTGAGGCCTCGGCCTCTGCCCCAACAGGAATTGAAAGTGAAGAAGCACAAATCAGGGGGGGAAAATCAAGACAGGGCACTTCTTTAGGTGCACTAATTCCAGATTACATACCCCCCTCTGACGATGATATTGAATCAGATCCAGAGATGCTTAAAGCATTCAGATTTTCACGACGTAAGGCATGGAACAACATATGGAACATCATATCTGGGGTGCCTTTAGAAGAGCTGCCATCAAAAATTCCTCGATTGTCATCCCAATTAGTTATACTGGGACTTGGTGGTTTTGGGTATGAAAAGATCTATGCCACGGTGAAACAGATCATTTTCAAGAGGGAGCAAGCGCAGACAAGTTGCGAATATTTGACCAAAGTTAAATTGTCGGTCAACATAGGCGAATTTGAGGCTACGGTATCCCAAGATGAGGGTGATTATGCTACCAAGATGAAGGATCTAAAGCAAAAAATCAAAGAAAAGGTCGTCCAATAGGTGCAACTCTAGCAACAGTTAGATGCTGTTACTGGGGAACTTGATCAGCTTAATAAATCATTGGATGAAACTCATATGAATGGAATGAAAGCCATCGCAGATGCTAAGAAGGCACTTCAGCAAGCTGAAAAGAGTGAAGCTGGTCAAGTGCACGAGCTTCAAGTAACTGTTGATAAAGCTCAGGATTCTATACATAAAATGAAGACTTATGTTGACAATCTTATGTAATTCTTGAAAAAGAGAAGAGACTCCAGTCTGTGGATGTCTTTTTATCTCCTGTGTATCAATGAAAAACACTTTTTTCTTCAATCATTTGTACCTGAATTCTTTCATTACCTTCTTCAATTTTACTTAAGCCAATGGTCCTAGTAAGCATAGTTTGATTTTTACTAGGATTATTACAAATAATCCTACAAACTTTGAACCTTTTAATTGCTCAATATTACCTAAATCATACAAAAATGTATATTTAGTGAGCTGGAACTTGACTTTTATTTAGAGTTATTTTGTCTTTTGTGGGCAGTTTAAAGTCATGCATGCTGGACATAAAGGGGCTAATGTTTAAGGTCGAAATAGCTTCGACCGAAATGTACAGAATTGACACAATTCCTTGACAATTTATCTGAAAATATTATTACCATACTCAAGTATGAGAGAGAGAAAAAAAATGTAAACTATGACTTAGGAATATTTGAATCTGAGAAATGATATGAAAAAGAGCTAAAAGGCATTAGAAGAAGTAGTTTCCAAGAATGAAGTTACTATTATTTAACAAAACCCGTTAGGGGGTCGAAATATGCAGGGCCACCTAAGGGCACTGGCTGCATGGTTAAATAAATAGCATCTTTCGGCTGACAAGTCTGTTATGTGGACTATTTATGCAAGGCCACCTATGGGCATGTGCTTCATAGTCAAGAAAAAGAACTCCCAGAAATTTACTTTCCTAGTGCTAAAAGCCAGTGAAAGTTTATGGAGATTCAAATTTTCTAAAGTATAGAGTTTGTTGTATGGAAAGAGGAACTTGAATATGGAGAAGATATTTCCGAACAAGAATATCGAAGAACTGGATGAATATCACTCCCACGAAGGTCTGACCCAAACGTAGGGAAGAAGAATAAACCATAGACTTGAATACTTTCAGATCATGAAAAAGGATATGGGACAAATATGTTAAGGATGGCTATTTTTTGCGGATCCCAACATACTGTCGTTTAAGATAAATAAGGACAAAAGAGGCATTCTTCCCAAGAATGAAGTTACAATCATTTAACAAACCCGTTAGGGGGTTGAATTATGCAGGGCCACCTAAGGGAATTGGCTGCATGGTCAAATAAAAAGCATCTTTCGGCTGACAAGTCGGTTATGTGGACTGTTTATACAAGGACACCTATGGGCACATGCTGCATAGTCAGGCAAAAGAATTCTCAGAAGTTTGACATTTTTGTGACTAGAAGTCATGAAAAGGGTTATGAAGATCTAAAAATATTTAAGGTTAGGATTATAACACATAAATATGGGTATTGTCCAATGTATATAGAGATACATAGGTCAATGATAACCATAATCATGTTGTGGCTGGGTCCTGAATTGAAACTTGGACTTCACTACGTATCTCATAAGAATGAGAATCAAGCCATACGTAGTTCTTGAAATGCAGCTTAACGTCGTGCAGGATGAAAGTATGAGAAATCTTAGTTTAGGGTCATAGAATTCGGACCATAATAATGAATACATAGTGTGTGTTTTCATGAGGACTTTTCAGCTAAGGGACTGAAAGTGAAATTTGGGTTTAGGCCCAAAAGACTTGGGACTGGATTCGAGGGACACTCGAATGTTCCTACGTATCCCATAAGGATGGGAATCAAGTCCACGTAGTTCTAGAACTACCCTTTGTACAAATTTGGTTCGTACATGTGAAGGGTGAAAGGGGACTTTAGTGCAATGATGGTTTAACCTGATATAAAAAATTTAGGCATTACCATGTATGCACGTAGTCTTTTTGAAATGAAACATGATTGAAAAAATCAATGTCAATAATAGTTCTCTCTCAAGTGAGGAGATCAAAGAATATTGTAGTTTATTGTCGTACCGGACAAAAGTGTTGTATAGTTTAACGTCGTATAACAAGGACGAAAGTGAATCAATGTAAAAATATTGATTCTAGGGGCGGTTTCACAAATCAACATCATATGAGATGGTGGTGAACCGATGTGAAGAGATTGTTTTTGGGCTTGAACCCTGGGAGGTTGCCTACATACCCAGCCTGGAGGGCAAGGATCAAAGTCCGTGTAGTTCAATTAAAGAATGAATTAATGATCAAGTTTTTTTTGGGGACAACGATCTAATAAAAAATGGTTGTTGGGACCTACACATGGTTAGAGGCCCAAAGAGAGTGTTATGGTTGAGGTTTGCTCTAAGCTCACATAAGTCATACTCGGTGTGAGAAACAAGAGGTAACAACAACCTTAACGATGCACAGTTTAATGTCATGTAGGACATATCAAGGGACTATGCAGTTTAAAGTCTTGCAGTTAGGACTATTGGTGCTGCACAGTTTAGTGTCATGTAGCAGGGACAAAATACAGTTTAATGTCATGTAGGACATATTATGAATTTTCTATACAGTTTAACATCATGTAGTTAGGACGATGGGAATAATAGAGTTTAACGTCATATTGGACGAAAGGGGGACTGTGCAGTTTTAATGTCATGAAGTGAGGACAGAAGTGTGCATCATTTTAACGTCATGTTGGACGCATTGGGGATTTTTTTCACAGTTTAATGTCATGTTGGACGAAAGTGCGAATAGTTTAAGGTCATATGCATGGACCGTGGATGGTGCAGTTTAATGTCATGTTGGACCTTTGATGATTATATAGTTTAACGTCTTTCCGGATGTAAGGGACTTTTATACAGTTTAGCGTCATGTAGTTAGGACGTCACAGTTTAACGTCTTGCTGGACGTAAGGGATTTGAAAATAGTTTATGATCATATACATGGACCAGGGATGATGCAGTTTAAGGTCATGCTGGATGGTTTAGGGAACTTTTTCACAGTTTAATGTCGTGTGGGACGAAGTTGCAGTTTAAGGTCATACTGGACCATTGCTGTATAGTTTAACGTCATATAGCAAGGACGAACTGGTGCTGCACAGTTTAATGTCATGTTGCGGGGACAAGTTATTTTCTACAGTTTAACGTCATGTTGGACGAAAGTGCAAATATTTTAAGGTCATATGCATAGACCGTGGATGATGATGCAGTTTAAAGTCATACTGGACTATTGCTGTATGAAGCACTTGTAAGAATCTTGGTTCTAGGAACCATATTTTGTTTTTATACAAAATATTTCTTCAGAAATATGGCATTGGTTGGAGTCGTGATGAGTTCTCCATCCATTGAGATTAATGAATAAGCTCCATTGGAGTAGACCTTATGAATTGAATAAGGTCCTTCCCATTTTGGTTCAAGCTTGGGAGGCTTCTTTCCTGGTATCATTAGTGCTCTGAGAACCAATACCAATTCTCCCTGAATGAATGAATGAAGACGAACTTTTTTGTTAAAAGCTCGTGCTATTCGATTCTGATAGATTTCCAAGTGGTGCAAAGTGCACAATATTTTCTCATCTAACTGTTCCAATTCATTCAATCGCTTTTGGGATTTCTCATCTGTAGATAACTGATCACAAATGGCTATTCTGAGTGAGGGCAATTGAACTTCAATTACCAAGACTGATTCTGTTCCATATACCAACGAATATGGAGTTGACCACGTTGCATTGCGAGTGGTAGCCTGATAAGCCCATAAAGCATGAAAGAGTTTATCAGGCCATGACCTCTTATCTTTATTCACCATCATTTGCAGTATATTTTAAAGAGTCTTGTTAAAGGCTTCTATTTGGACATTTTCCGTCGTATGATACCGAGATGAATGGTTGGATTTAATTTTGTATTCTTTATACAATTTCCTCACCTCAGAAGAACAGAAGTTGGTGCCGTTGTCCGTCAATATGGTATGAGGAACACCAAATCTAGTAATGATGTTAGACTTGATGAAGCTAACAATGCATTTAGAACTGACTTCTTTGAGAGGTACTGCCTCTTCCCATTTGGAAAAGAAATCAGTAGCAGTAAGAATGTACTTAAACTGCTTGACCGTAGCTGAAGGGTAAGGTCCCACCACATCCATTCCCCATGTGGAAAATGGCAACGAGTATTTAGCTGTATGAAGCAAATCTGTAGGTTGATGAATGAAGTTGGCATATACTTGGCATGAATGAAAATTCTTTGTGAAATTAACACAATCTTGTATCATTGAAGGCCAGAAGTATCCAAGCCTTCGAATTTGATCAGACAGTCTATGTCCAGACTGGTGGGCACCACAGACTCCTGCATGCACTTCTTTTATGACTGCCATTGTCTCTTCACCATCAATACATCTGAAGAGAACTCCATCAAAACCATGTTTGTAGATAATTTTCTCTAGGTTGTTTGTACTATCAAAAAGAGTAAAATTGACCACACGTCGCCGGATTTGTTCTTTCTCGGCTCTATCAGGTGGAAGTGTTCCGTTTTGAAGGTATTCCCTGATAGGTGACATACATCCTGTAGTATGACCATACGGTTCAAGAATGGGACTAATTTCATTAATTTCCTCTGTTCTAGCTTGAACATAAGGTGAAATTTCACGACGGTGGGCAATACTGATGGTTGTCTCGTCCCGATTTGGATATGCTAAAGCTATGGCTATATTAGCCAGTGCATCAGCTTGAGCATTTTGTGATCTTGGGACATAAGAAAATGTTGATTCTGAAGGGAATTCTGACATTAACTCTCTGACATAATCATACAAAGGTATTAATTCTTCTTTTTTGATGGCATAATCCCCATTGACTTGTTTGATTACCAGGTCTGAATCACCTTTCACCTTTAAGTGATTCACTTGTACTTCAAGCACTAACTCCAAGCCTGTAATGAGAGCTTGGTATTCAGCTTCATTATTGGTACCACCTTCCCACAATAAAAAAGAATAAGGTAACACTGCCTTATCTGGATAAATGAGCACAATTCCTAAACCAACTTTGTTGAATTTAGGATTTTCCATTTTCTTCCCTTTTGGACTTCTAAAAGAACCATCAAAATACATTTCCCGTGTTTGAGGACTCTCTTGAATAGAGAAAACTTCCTCATCAGGGAGTTCAATATCTGAAGACGTGTCTTCCACTGAAGGATGTTCAGCTAGGAAATCAGCCAGACCTTGGCCCTTAATTTCCTTTTGAGACACATACTGAATGTCGAATTGCTGCAAAATAACTGCCCACCTTGCTAGACGTCCTGTAAGCATTGGACGAATAAGGATGAATTTTAGCGGATTATTGTGAGATACCAATTGGACCTTGTGATGTTGCAGGTAGTATCTCAATTTCTGAACTGCAAAGATTAATGCCAGGCAGCACTTCTCAATACTTGAATACCGGGTTTCTGCTTCAAGCATAGTTCTACTGAGATAGTAGAGGCTATTTTCATTCCCAGTATCATTATTTTGAGAGAGAAAGGCACCCAATGATCGCTCTAGAGCTGTCACATAGAGGATAATAAGTCTACCCTCAACAGGTGGCATGAGTACTGGTGGACTCAAGAGGAATTTCTTGAGAACATCAAATTCTTCTTGACATTCTTCGGTCCACTGGTAAGTGACTCCTTTCTTCAATAATTTGGTAAAGGGTAAACTTTTGCCTGCGAAATTGGCGATGAAACGCTGAATATAGGCTAAGTGTCCTTGAAGTCCTCTTAATTCTTTCAAATTCTGAGGAGGTGACATACCAAGGATTGATTTGGTCTTCTCAGGATCGACTTCAATACCACGATGGCGTATAACAAAGCTGAGGAATTTTCCGGAGGTTACCCCAAAAGCACATTTTAAGGGGTTCATCTTCAAATTATGTTGTCGAAGCTTGTGGAATATGACTTACAAATCAGCCAAGTGATTAGAATGTTTTTTGGATTTAACCACCAAATCATCTACATAGCATTCAACAAACTTCCCTAAAAGAGGTTTGAAGATACGATGCATGGCGCGTTGATATGTTGCACCTGCATTCTTTAAACCAAAGGGCATCGCCCGGTAACAAAACACACCTTGAGGGGATCTGAAGGCTGTAAATTCCTCATCTTCTAGGGCCATTCAGATCTGATTATATCCGGAATATCCATCCATGAAGGAAAGTACTTCATAGCCAGCCGTCGCATCAATTAAGAGTTCTGTAATCGGAACTGGGAAATCATCTTTTGGACAATACCGATTATGATCTCTGAAATCGATGCAAACCCTAATTTGTCCGTTCTTCTTATTTAGAGGGAAAATATTAGCCAACCACTTGGGATATTGAACTTCTCTGACGAAGTTGGCTTTGATCAGCTTATCCACTTCAGCTTCAATTTTGGAAGCATAGGTTGGGTGTGTTCTTCTCGCGGCTTGCTTAAATCCTCGATGTTCTTTTGGTAAACCCAAATGATGAGTAGCAACATCAGGATCAAGCCCAGGCATTTCTGTATAATTCCAAGCAAAAAATATCTTTATTTTGCTTTAGAAAAGAAATATACATCTCTTGTTCTTCAAGGGTCATGGCCGCACTAATTAAAGTGGGGCGTGGATATTTCTTTGTACCCAGATTTACTTCTCCTAGTTCATCCACAGTGGTAGAGATACCCTCTTAAAATGATGGAGGAGCATATCTAAGATCTTCCTCTTCCTCTTCATCACATGCTATTTCTTCCGTTTCTACTTGCAAAGTAGATGACAAAACGAAATTCTCATGATCATAATAGATGTCAAAATTTTCACATTTTGAAGAAGAAGCTTCCATTTCCGACCCTATTGATGATAAAGGGTCTTCTTTGGGAAATAATGAGGAGATTATGGATTGGGAATCGACATCATTATTCACCTATGATGTTGCTATAACTTCTTTTGGTCTGATTGGCGAAGTATATACTTGTTGGACTTCAGCAGATGAAATGAAAACGTCACCACTTATGCTTTCATCACTGCTTGGTAGGTTACCAATTTCTCCCATGTTGTCTGGCTCGATTGTCGTAATTGACATTATGGATCTTTCCATAAGATTATTTTGATTTGGGCCTATTTTTTCAATTTGACTGATAGGTAACACATAATCTGTACTCACATGTGTAAATGGATTTATTGGAATTTTCTCCAAACCATATGGAGCATTAACTTTGGTAATTTCTTTCATTGTAGATTTTTCTCTTCCCTTCATGTGATAAAATTCCGCCTCAATGTATTGAGACTCACATGTCTTGAACGGGGCCTTATCACCATACAATGTTCCAACTTGACCATTGAAACAGTATTTGAGACATTGATGGTATGATGAAGGAATAGATGCATGCTGATGTCGCCAGGGTCTTCCAAGAAAGATATTGAAAGCTGAGTCTTGATCAACAATCATGAAATCCAAATTGGACACAAGATCTCCAAACTGAGTTCTGAGTGTAACTTTTCCCAGTGGTTCTTGTTCATTTTTATCATATCCTTGTAACATCATGGTAGAAGGAGATAAATCAGATTCCGTGAGGCCCAATCGACGAAGTGTACGAATGGGCATGAGGTTGACTCTTGAACCATTGTCAATGAAAGCTCTTCGAATATCTACACCATTGACTTTTCCAGATAAGTACAAAGGTTTTATGTGCCCATGCACAACATCATCTTCATCTTTATCAGTAAAAGATATCACTTCATGGCATTCTGCAGGATTATTCTCTATGTGATAGACTTCAGCTGCAGCAATTTCAGCTTCAAACTCATGAGGACTTGACAAAGCTTCGATGAGTGCTTCCCAAAGATCTTTTGACAGATTCAAAGCATCCAAAATTGATAACTCGGCTGGTACTTGGGCCAAGTGTTTCAATATATCATACTTTTGATCTAGAGGTCTACGTTTCCCAATAGGAATATGCGGTTTAGAAGGTACCTTGGAAGCAGATGCTTTGGAAGCTGATGCATCTTGTATTGATGTTGGAAACATCCTTGGTTTTGGAAGATTAGACTGATTAGATCCATTTACTTACTGAGATAAAGAATATGGAACCTTTAATCGGTCTTCTAAAATAACTGTTCCAAAACTGAATTGGCCATTGGCAGAAGAACTTTCTTGTTCGTTTTGAGCTCGCTGAAGGGCTCTACCACGAGTTTCGGCTGCATATACAGTGCTAGCAGGGGTAGAATTAGAGTAGTGGCTTCGGAAAGATCCACGTCTTCCCCTGTATCCTGAACCTCTAGAACTTCCTCGGATTCCCTTATTTGATACAGGGAATTCAGGCTCATCAAGACTGGAATATGGATCTGTTAATTGAATCATATTAACAGAATCAAAGATTAACTCTTCGTATGATAAAGACTCTTCCTGGTTAGCCTGTTTAGGCTGTGCCATTTGGTGGGGCGGTGCCCATTGCTTTGAAGTAGATGGCATGAAATCTGCCAGAGTCAAAGACAACTTAGGCCTCGATACATACTCATCTTCTTCCGATTCATCTTTCTTCTTTGAATTTCTCTTCCCTTTTGAGGATTTCTCTTTTGATGGAGGCTTCACTGCAGCTTTTGTAGGAGACACAATTGGCTTCTTCAATTGTGTTCGCAAAATGGAATGGGTCCGATTGATTGTCTTTCTTACCATCCAATCATCATATTTTTGCACATTTTTGCTTTTGACTTCCTGCCACTCGCCTCCTTCCTCTGGATCTGTAGCGGTAACACACGCTACATGAGCTGAAGAACCATTTAATTTGACTTGTCCCAAGTCGACCATCTTTTGCAGGAGGTCTTTAAAGACAAAACACTCCTGGATGGGATGCCCCAAAATTTTATGAAAGGGACAATAATTGGGACGGTCTTCATCTCCTTCCTTGTTTGGCCTCTTGGGAACTAGTAATTGAACCAAATTATTTTCCAGAGCTGAAATAAAGTAACCAGGAACTTGCTCACTTCGGAAAGAGTATGTTTTACTCTTCAAATCTTCAAATTGTTTTTGTCGTTGATCTCTTTGATCATTTGGATGAAATGACCTTTGTTGTTGGCGTTCAGGAGGTGGATCCCTTCGGGAAGATGAAGGTTTTGAAGTAGAAATAGGTACAGGTGATTGTTTAAGCATAACTGTAGCAGTTTCCGCTTTACCCAGTCTCCTTCCTGGAACTGATGGAATTACACGAGATTTAACCTTAGCCTATATAAGGGAATCTTCAATCTGTTGAGAGATTGAAGTAAGGTCTCGAAACCCTCCTGTGTATTTCATAGGGATCAATGGCGTGCGTAATTCGTCACACAAATTTTCCACACAGATTGGCAACAGTTCCTCCTGATGGAGTGCTAAACTCAGGGAATACGTTAATCCCTTCCAACGAGCAATGAAATTAGAGACTCTTTAATTCTCCCTTTGCTTGCAGTTTGTAAGATTGAAAACTGTCGTTTTTTGCAAAGTTGAGCTGAACTGAAGAAGGAATTTTTGATGAAGATCCTCCCATCCGTTGATTGACTGGGATTGCAAGCTTGTATACCAGACAAAAGCTGGTCCTTGCAAGGTTCGCACGAAGCATCTGAGTTTCATTGCTTCTTGCTGCTCTGGAGTTCCCATCATAGGATCACAACATGACACGTAATGCGTCAAATGTTGTTCAGGGTCACCTGATCCATTGAAAGTAGGGAAAACAGGGTTTCCAAAACTGGATGGAGGAGAAATTGAATCTACCCATTCAGGGTAAAATTTCTTTTCTGGTTGAACTTGCACCCGTTTCACTTCCATAGTTTCTAACCGAGCTGTTAATGACTCAATAGTAGTTATTAACTTTTGAGAAACCTCAGGTTGAACTTGGTTTCAGGTCGGTGCAATGAATGGAGCTTGGACAGACGTGGTGGTTGGTGCTGCAACTGATGGTAGTGCTGCCAACCGTTGTTGCGTTTGACTCGTAGGATTAGACCTCTGAGGGTGTACTGATAAAGGGGGATATATTACTGATCCATCTCAGTAGTTACAAAAAATTCCTTCGACTTTCGGACTTCAGCATTATTAAGAAGAAGACTACTCTGAAGTAGTTCTGCATTCAACCTTCTTAATTCTTTCATTTCTTCCTCCTGTTGTGCAAACCTTTGCTCTAATGAGAGCGATTGACCTTCTTCAGAGGAAGGATATGTAATCTGATTCTATCCCTTCCCTTTTTTGGACACCTTTTGGAGGGAGGGAAGTGGATTACCTAGGTTCTGAGTAATCCTTTGACTTCGTGTACGTACACCTTCTTCATTTGTATCGGTGCGTACATTTTCTTGAGCAGGACTCTCTTCATCTGAGTCCCCTGAGTGAGTCTCCTCTGGTGGATTAGCAACAACGGCATTGATGACATTGATTGATGCAAAATGCATCAAATCCCTTCTTTCAGCATTTCTGTGATATTGTCTTCTTTCATGTCTTTGATGAGACATTTCCTTTTTTTGATTCAATCTTTTAGGAACTTCTTGACGAGCTATAACTTGGAGGGAATCTCCTGATAATTTGGCTCTTCGTTCCTCTTGTGGCTTCTTCCCCAATAGAGAAAAGGCCGACATTCTCTGAGGAGGGGATTGATGATTTGAAAGAGTCCCCAGTCTCGAGAACTGGGGATGTTCCTGCTGCTTCCGCTCAACTCCTCGAATCCCATATGTTGACTCTGAGGGTTGATTTAGAGAAGTTCCCAGTCTGAAAAGCTGGGGTGTCTCTTGACATGCTATGTCTGAGATCTTCTTAAAATCTCTATTGATCTTGCGAATCTTAGTTCGGAAATTAGCTGGATGCATTAACCTGTATCCACTTTTATCACCTGGTTCAACAGACCATTGGATGATTTCCGAAACTTCTGTCATTTGATGACGTGTTTTCTCCATACGAGAGGCTTGTGCAATATTCTCGCCTGCTTGATGTAGGAGCAATTCAACAACTTGTTCTTTATATGCTTGATTTTGAGAGGAACTAGTTGAAGCATGTTCTTGAGCAAGCCTTTGATTATGAACAAAGCCCATTGACTGTGGCCGGCCATGGGAAATAACATTGCATGAGACCATTTTCGGCGGGCTTTGCTGACTGGAAAGCACTGTGAAATGTAGTGCTACGTGAACACCCCATCCTCTGATATGAACATCAGATGGAGCATTGGCAATTAACTGACGCAATTTTCTTAGTGCACCAAGGCATGAACGTTGAAGGGTTTTCTGTTGCTTTTCAGCCTTCGAATACCGAGAGACTGATAGAGATGCCAAATCAATCTGACTTTGTAGCCCTTCTATTATCTTAAGATGATTTTCATATTCATCATAAGATAATACCTTCTTCTTCAATTGACAAAGAGTTTTCCATACGTTGAGACGAATATCATGGATTCCATCATCCATCAACATCTTTGGAATTTCGTACTTGGAGTCAGCCAAAGTCCAAAACATGACTGGTACCTCACCTTTTGCCAGTTTTTTCCTCATGTTCAGCATTTCCTCTTTGTCATTAAAAGAAGATTCTTCTACCTGTTTTGACCAGAGTTGGTGTTTCCTTGTTGCTTCATCGGATTCAACAAGATTGGTAGAGAGATCATTGATCAAACTAGAAGATGCATGACTTATGGGTGGTTCGGAGAATGACCTACACCCTGGGCTATCTTCTGATTGAGAAAGTATTTCACTTGTTAGCGATAAAGCATCAAACATGACTGGTTTCACATTTGCATGTTCCTCAAGATAAGAGGGATTTCTCAGCACTACATTATCCACTGGAGTATTTTCCAGGCAATGTGAATCACTACTGCAAAGAGGACTTTCGCAGCGAGGTTCATCATCATGGGGAGGACCACCATAATGGGTTACATCAAAAGATGCGATCTCTTGCTCCTTGGTCTTCTGACCACATAGAGGGTTCCTGTGGCTCTCATCTGAAGAAGAAACTTCAAGATTGACCTAATTTTCATGAAGAAAGCCTTCATGAGGAAGTGTCTATTGAAGACCTTCAGAATTAATGTTCCCGTTATTGGGAACTGAAGGATTAGAATCTTGAATTCCGACAGATAAATGTATGAGGGCTTCAAGAACTCCAGCATCGAGCAAGGCCTTGTTGCAGATTGGCCTTTGATCTCCTGACTGTGCTGGGCTGATCTTTTTCTTAAATGCCTTCTTACTCGCTTTGGAAACCACTTGTTGACGAAAGTGGTTAATCTGAGCAGGTGTATGTGCCTGATCAGGAAAGATGGTCAGGTTTGGCTGACGATCTCCACTCAAATTAGGTGTATGTGCCTGACTTGGTTTTTCGTATGATATGGGGGAGTATGCCACATAACCCTCTTGGACTGGAACAGATGTGTGTGTCTATTCCAGAGTGAATCGTTGATGTGTCACTCCAATTCTAGGGATAGATTTATGTGTCTGTCCCTGAGATGATGCTGAAGTTGTTATGATATCCTGGCAAGCATCCAGAATATGAGCAGAAATTTGCTTCTGCTCTTTCACCATTGACAAAATATGCTTGGTGACTTCAACCGCCGGAATGGGGATATACGTCCATTCCGAGCTTGGAGTAGGTGTATGTGCCTGCTCCTGTCCTCCTTTTCCTATCAGTGAATCCTGACAGTACTCAAGTGTGGAGGCAGAGAGTTGAGTCTGCCTCTTGTTTGTCGTCGGGACTTTCCGACTGACTTCTCCGTGCGCTACCAAGCGAGACTGTTGGTAGGCTTGATTAGTATTAGCAGGTGTATGTGCCTGCTGATTACACTTCGCCAAACGCGGTTGACGAGATCCATCATATGTAGTCAGACGAGCCTGCTGACTAACTGGTGATGTATAAGCAGGTGTATGTTCCTGCTATAGTACTCCGCCGGAATTGCCTGGCGGGATTGGCTTGATGCTGCCAGACGAGTCTGCTGGACAGTGGAATTGAAACGGGGAGGTGTGTATTCCTGCTCGTTGTTCGCCACCAAGTTAGGTTGGTGGACTTCATCATATGTAGTCAGACGAGCCTGGTGACTAACTGATGATGCATAAGCAGGTGTATTTTCCTGCCTATAGTACTCCGCCGGAATTTCCTGGCGGGATTGGCTTGATGCTGCCAGACGAGTCTGCTGGATAGCGGAATTAAAGCGGGCAGGTGTGTGTGCCTGCTCGTTGTTTGCCACCAAGTTAGGTTGGTGGACTTCTTCGGAGATGGTAGGGATGATAACCTGCCCATTGTTAACCGGATTCCGTCTCTGGCGGTTCATCTTGCCTGCTCGGGTTTGAGGAACCTGAGCTGAATGCCTGAAGTCGGTACCCTCATCATGTTGAGGGCGCACTACCACACGAGTCTGGCGGCGATTGTTGATGGGAGCCCTCAGTAAGGACTCCTGTCTTTTTGAATTAAGGCCCTGAGGGACCTGCTCATTCACTTCCTCAGAGTAAGGGAGTGAATGGAAATTGCGTTCCGGGGATAACGACCCGAAACGGTTGGAGACGGTAGTCAGCACCGCCTTCTTTTTGATCGCTGGCCGCCGTTGTCCGGACGACCAGGTAGAGTTGTTAACTTGGAGGGCTTGACGAGCAGCCTCCAGATTTGGGATTGTACCGTTGCGACGATACTCCTTAACCAGTGCATTAGAAACCCAGCGTTGAAGACGCTGAGTTGGTGATGTCATCCTCAGAGCGGACGACGTTCCAGCAGGAGTAGCAGCATTGGTTTTCACAGTAGCAGACCTCACAGTAGAGGTGTTCACAGCAGCAGTATTCTTAGGGGTGAATTTAAGGAAACCCATTTTGCAGAAGATCTTGAGAAAAGAGTGCCTGTTCCATATAACAGACATAATCAAGATGAATCCGGCCACTGCATCTTTTGGATGAGCACATGTCAATGATTGCTTTGTTGGCCCAAGGGGCCTAACAAATAAGAAGAACATCACTTTAACTTGGTTAAGGATTCACGTCGGGTTCACCATTTTTGTTTCGCACGGAATTCGGGGATGACCTCCTGGACGGGAGATTCAAACGTTCCGATCGGTTTCTAGCGGGTTTGTTCATAGAACCGGAAACATCCAATGATTCCATATCCGTTTGGACGTACATTCCAAAGGTAGGCGCTCATTATCTTGAGGACTGATGAGGCTTAGGAATTTGCATTGGTCGAGAGGATGGGAGGTCGGACTCATCACACCTTTTTTGAGGGTAATTATTGTCTACTCCGGGACTCTCTTTATAGATTTAAATTATGTTCGTGAATCCTTATTACATTACCAAGTATAAAATGAGCTTTCCTTTAGTTTTAACAATCAATGATTAAATATGTAAGAAATTTAGAGAATCTTTTATATGTATTCGAGGTTCTTCATCAATAGAGAATCATCTGTATCTATTTACAGATTCGTGGTCAATGGTATCCTTCGAACCATTTATAAAAGTCTCTTGGTCATTATGATGACCAGGATGGTTTTAAAGCCACTTAGTGGGGCACTTGAAGTTTATCGTCATTCAGAAGGACATGGATTATTTCAAAGTTGGGATCGAACCCATAAATGGGCTACCAACGTATCCTTTGTTTTGGAAAAGGAATCAGAACCCACGTAGTTCGAGTAATGGAGTATGACGTTTATGATTTATGGCTCAAAGAAGAATGTCATAATTACTTTTACGCTCTAAGCTCACGTGAGTCATGCTCGGTGTGAGAAACAAGTGGTATTGGTAAAAATTAGACAATTGTGCCATGAAAGGTGCAATCATAAGAAATTGTTTTGGGCTTATGTATGTATGACTGACCAGATAGATGAAGGTTTAGGATTTACTTTTAGGGATAAAATCCAGGAACAGGGTCCATAAAGGTATATGTGCTTTATGGAGATTCGAATACTCTAACTTGGGACTTATTCCTGAAAAGGAAACCCAAATTAGGAGAGGATTGATAATTGGGTTTTACTCCTGAGAATAAATCCCATATCAAACGTAATTTAGGACTGGTTAAGAGAAATTAAGGGACTTGGGGTTTACTCCGGAAGAGGATGCCCATAATTATGACTGGGACTTATTCCTGAAAATGAGGCCCAGGTTAGGGGACTTGGGGCTTACTCCTGAAAAGGAAGCCCAAGATTATGACTGAGTCTTATTCCTGAAAAGGAGACCCAGGTTAGGGATTAAGGTTTGGGGCTTACTCCTGAGAAGGATGCCCATAATTGAGATTGGGGCTTACTCCTAAGAAGGATGCCCAAAATTGAGATTGAGGCTTACTCCTAAGAAGGATGCCCAAAATTAGAGGACTTGGGGCTTACTCCTAAGAAGGATGCCCATATTTGAGATTGGGGCTTACTCCTAAGAAGGATGCCCATATTAACGGATTTTGATTGGGGCTTACTCATGAGGAGGATGCCCAAGTTAAGGAATTAAGGTTTGGGGCTTACTCCGGAGGAGGATGCCCAAGTTTGGGAACTTTAAGAATTTGGGGGCTTACTCATGAGGAAGATTCCCAGATTAAAGGACTTATAAATGGGGATTATTCCTGAAAAGGATACCCAGGTTAAGGATTCTCTCATCTTAAAGGATGAGGTTGAATGAATGAACTCTCAATCTTTGGTGACATAAAGATGTATAAATCACTAGGTTTTGAGAGATATTCCACCGAATTCCTTTCAGATAAGGAAGTCAAATCAAGAAATCATGCCATAAATGGCTTTGAAGAGTATCTTGAAAACTGAATCTTGAATAGGAAAGGTGAAATGGATTAAGAGGGGTAAAATAGGCAAGATGGGCACCCAAAAAGGTAGGGGCGTGCATGTCTTGAAAGGCACGCAAGTCTTGCATGGGCGCACAGGTATTGGTCGCGCAGGTATACCTGCGCGGCATGTTGGGTACTTGCGTGATTTTCAACCAGCATTTAAAATACTTGAGCGACTCTTTATTAAACCCTTTAGAATCCTCTTGAGGTTCTCCCAGAAAAGGGACGCGCAAGTTCTATTGATGGAATAAGGTAGCGCGCAAGTGTGACCAGTTCCCTTAAGGGATGGCCATTCAGGCGCGCAAGTGTTAATGAGTTTCAACACTTAGGCCTTCCTCCCTCCCTTTAGATCTTCCGTTCTAGGTAAGAAATTACCTTATAAGTGTTCCGGAAGCTTTGAGAAGAGACTTGGGCGTCGGTAGCTTCAATCCGAGTTTCTGGAAAAAGATCCTCTCGAATGGGGGGCCCACAGGGTCTATTTATAGGCAAAAGAAGGCCCTGGGCGGTTACCGGGTGGTTATCACTTAGGTCGCGCAAGTCACTTGCGCGACCAAGGTCGTCGCGCAAGTGTACTTGCGCGACAGTGAGATAACTTGCGCGGTGCAGTTGATTTTGATCCCGTGTTCATGCCTTTGTCGATTTTTGATATTTTCTTCAAAGGATGAATCACTTTGAGCTCAGATATTCCCCTTTTCTGATCTTTAGATTCTGTGAAGAAAGGAGCATCAACAGTTGTGACCTATCTTCAAACAAAAGTTAATGTTAGTTATCAATTTTGATGAAGATGAGATTCATAATAGGAGAAAAAAATAAAAAGTGGTATAAGAAGAATAAAATGAGAAAATAATATAAATTATAAGTTTACAAGACCACTAAATTATAATAAAATTCATAGCTACTAAAAATTAAAAAATATTTTGCATAGAAACAGATGTACATTTTTATAGTCAATATACTTATCTAGTTTCCCACTAAATACATTCTATGATATTTTACGTATGTGTAGCTGACATATTATAATATCAAAAAATGTTTCCAATATTTAAGTTGTTCCTATATAAATCTTATGTCATATCACAAAATTTATGCTCAATTAAACCCATGTAAAGAATGTTATTAGTAAATTACTAAAGAAAACAATTCTATCCCGACAAAATATTTATATTGTCATCATTTATAATCTAATGCATTTATAGCCATGAAAATAATAAATCTAGATTATATATAGTAAATTAAAATATTCATTGGCCTATTATCTCCCTATAAATATTTTAATCTCATTTTGATAGATAATATTTGAGATAAATTATCCCCATTAATATTCATCAAAATTGGACATAGATTATGAGTCCATATATGCATTTTTATTTTCGGAAATCTATGTTTTGAGGTAATTTTAAAAATATAGTGTATGAAATGTTATAGTCAAAATAAAAACTCATTTAAGATACATTCATATTAATAATTATGTGATTTTCACAATTAAGATCAAATTGTTGCAAAATACATAAAATGTAAAAATTTACTTCAAATTAATATTTTATTTGATTAAAACATTTAATTATAGAGTAAAATATATAAATAACTAAGATTTATCAGGGAAAAAATCTTAAGGCTAGTGGGTCTCCAACTAAGGTACCATTCGAGTTATTGTAGATGGGGATACTACAAATTGGTATCATATTAGGATGGAATAAATGATAACGTGTTGGGGAAATTCTTTTGTTACTTATGAAAGAATTAATGGAAATTTAGGATGGAGTTTGGCCTTTCGATGGAGGTCGTGTTGTCTCTCTGGCTAATAATAATGCAGGCTGAAGTCCATGTTTGTAGGGGAAACGATATATCTTTTTTGGTTTTTGTTATTGTGGTTGAGTTATTTAATATAAAAAATATGTAATTGGTGTTATTAATTAAATGTGTTACTATTGAATCTAATAGGTGATAGGTGTTACTCATTCATTATGATAGTCAAGTAAGACTCACTTGACATGACTGTACCTAATTATTATTTCCCTTCTAGATGTAGGAAGTGTTTGGCTATATAACATACAAAATAACAATATAGTGTTTAAAAATATTTATTATTGGTGTAATTTTACTCAAATAGACTATTTTCAGGTATTTTAGTTTTTCTAATTATGTATATCCTACATTTATTTAGTTTGGGTGGCATCGGACCCTGATAGGGGTGGGTGGGGTCATGACCCTGGATGATATGAGATTTTTCTAAATATAGGTAGGTTTATGAGTGAGTGTAATGTATTTCATATTAAAACATTACATATTTTTATATCATAAATAATATATTAGTTTTTGGAATGGTATTTAGTTCTCGAAAAGATGTCTCCAAGATGGTGTTTCTTGAGTCATTTTAATGGAGAAGATATGGTGGCACTAAGGTGTGCACCAAATGGGTCCCTAGAGGGAAAAGATGATCATGATCCAAATGTGGAGGTTTTGAAGTAGGAAGATTATCTATAATAGTATAGAGGTAAGTATAATGGTTTTATGATCAGTACACAGTGAGTTTGGTATAGGTTATATAGATCATTGATCATCATAGAGTTATGACATCCATGGAATATCTAACAAGGGAGACATAATCGTAGCGACCTCCATTGTGCTTGGTATAGGGTACACCCAATTAAGATGTGTATGGGATCATGTAATTTCATATAATAAACAATTATATTTATAAAACACCAGGGTATAGGATAAATCTAGAAGTATATATGGTTTAGGGGCCAAAAGAACACTAGAGGGACGAGCATGTACATTCTAGAAAATAAGAGGGTATGAATTGAAAATAATTTGAAACAAGATTCACAGATAACTTCTTCCTGGATACATAGTGGGTAGACTATGCCCATGTGTTCATGCACAGGTTATAGTGAGCGACTTTGTTTATATACTATATTGGTAATTTTAATGATTTGTTTTGGTTTTTGGGAACATAGGAGGGGGATGAGATCACTAAGGTGAAATAATTGATGGATGGACTTTGACATGGTATTAGGGTATATGTGAATATCATTAGATTAACATTGTTCCATCAGGTGGTGAATTATGTGTTGATAATAGAGAATAACATGATCTACGGGAGTATATTGAGCTGGATAGTGGTATGAGTGATTCTAGTAATGGGGATATAAGTTGATGAAATTAGGGACAGAAGGATACACAATTGGGTAGTTAGGTAAGAGGTCAATGATTCCACTATAGAGTATATCATTGATGAGATGTTACTGGTGTGGGATGATATGACCCATTCATGACTAGTGTTATTGATCACTGAAGGTCTGTCAGAGTTATTCCTAGATGAGATATTTGAAGTGATTTTTCCAAATGACCTCATAATAAACTGGAGTTTGGGGATTGGGTCAGTCTCATACATCTGTGGAATGACCAGGAGATGTTCCAATAAGTAAAATTATGGGTTTAACAACATATATAGATGATAAAAGTTTATAGGATACTAAATATTAGGGAGAATGTTTCATTACAAGTGTGATTATATTTGGGCAATGTATCAAGGATTATAGATTTAGGTCAGCCACACATGATCATCTAGACATTCATGGATTTGGTTCTAGATTCATTGTTGGTATGTGTTTTGAGCATGTTTGTTTTTATAATTTTTGATGGATACTGATTCGATGTGTGTGTTTATGTGTGATGTAATAACGAGGGTCTAGTTGAGGAATGGGGATCATGTATGTTGAGTAATGAATTTGTGTTTATCACTAGTATATTAAAATTTTGAAGTTATTGTTGGGTATAATTACATAATTTTGTTTGTTAGCATGAATATAGTGAAACCTGATAGGTAATTCATACAGTAGAGAGTACCCATTGATAGAAGCTGTCTATGGGATTTTTTTATCCATGGTTATTGGGAGATGAAAAATGTGTTCAACATTATCTCAATATTTTGAATATATCTTGTGTGGGACACATGGGTTTTTGGTAAAGGTTAGTCGATGTGGTTTCATGACTAGATATATCTTGGGGAAATTTTTTCTTATGGTGGGGCTATTATGAGGGATTGAGTATTCAATTATGGTTATTAGAGATTAAATTTGAACAAAACATTTTTTTGGAGTGTTTGAGGTGTCCTAAAAGGTCCCAAGTTCATGTTTAAGAAATTATCCCAGGGTTTTTTCTTTTTATTTTATAGATAAAGGGAACCAAGCACCTGATGGCCTAAAATTAGACACTTGATGTATTTTATTGGGGAGGATTTTGTCTTGTGAGGTCCACCAGGAAGTTAGTGGACCATATTTATTACCTAGTGACTAGCATGTACATAAGGTCAGGGTTCTTGGTATGTGGTTTCTTCTAGGGCATTATTTGGTTTTAATAAATAAATAAATTGTGTTTATAAAAACAAATTTGGGGTGGGTGGATTCCCATGGGTTTTAACATTCGTATCCTGCAATCTCCCTTTATACTTCCACTAAAGATGATATCAACCCTTGTTTTTGGAAGGTCATTATGTTAATATTCATTCTGAACACCCATGGGTAATTATAGTAATTATTAGGTTGATATTTCTAGTTTCTCTCAATACATTCTTATCTTTCATTTGTTTCACCCTATTTCTAGTGTTATGTCATATTTTATAATGATTTATATTGGATCTGGGTCCATCATGGGTTCTCAATGATTGTAATCTGACTGAATCCAAGTAGGTTCTTCCTAGATCATTCATATGTTATACATGTTCTTATATTTTGTGTGAAATGAGGGTTCATGTATGTTCATGTGAGAAACCATAACAGGAAATGGCCATTTTCATTGGAGTACCTTATGGTAATACTAGGGTGGTCTAGGGATGGTACGTGTGGATATATACTAGTTTATACTAATGACATGTGGAATGGTGGTCGTTAGATAGATGGATTTTTTTTGGGAAGCTAACTGGGTTTTGATTCTTATTCATAAAATATGTTAAATATATGGGTGGTTTTGGATCTGTTTGTACTAAATGGGGATGATATTTTTCATGTGATATGTGGTGATGTAATTCACTAGTGAGATAAGGGTGATATATCAATTACTATGCATGGTAGTAGAGGATTGTTGAGTTTTGGGAGTAGGTTGTTTGTGATTTCTGGTCACTATGTGGCCAAGGATGTTTGGGTCATTTTCACACAAGACATTGTCTAGGAGGTGGTTTAGACCACTTATTGATGGTTTTATCCTTTGTATATTTAGAATCATATGTGTGATACAATGGGATATAATTTCATAAGAGGTATATGTCATAGATGGACAAATGATTTTATGGATTATTATGATCACTTTTGGGAGTAGGATTATCACCTTATGAATAGGATTTGTAAGGGATGATGTGACGATCTTGGAAAAGGAAGTGTCTCATTATGCTAGGGGATTGATCAGGTTGATGAGATTTTGGTTGGTAAATGGGTTTGAGGTCCTTGGGATTTGGGTTTTCAGTTGTGGGTGTGCCATTGATTGTCATGAATGTGTTTAAATAGTTACATTACTCATGGTTTGGTGTGTAACACTGTGAAGTATTGATATAGTTGGATAGATATAGGTTCTTTTGGTGGGATAGAAATTGTGTACCTTATCCTAATATAGAACTAGATAAAGTAAGTAAAGGTTCAATAATTACTATTAAAGAATTATTGTAATAGGTTGAGTAAATTTCATTTTTTCCCTTTTAATTTTCTACAATCATATACATAAGGATGTAATCTGGGGACATCATTGGTGGTGGCCTGAAATATTTATACCAACTCCTTCCATAAGAGCTATGGGATGAAAGGTAAAATTTTGGATTATGATAGGTGGGATAAAGGGTTAAACTTATGAAGCATTAAGTTTATAGGTTTTGTTGTTACACTACATTGTGTGGTTCCTTTTGTAAAGATGGCATAGTTTTCTGTTTTTTATCGATCTAAATTTATGATTGGAATACATATGATATTGGAATATACTCTATGAATAACATAAAATCAAAGATGTTTTTTATATGACATTTCACATGTTATGAATTATTATTTTATCTTCTTCCTAATATGTTTCCAAAATTATTCAATTTTATAGTATTATTTTCAGATAAAATATTGTTGTTTTTATTAACTATTAGACCATAATTTCTAATTAGAAACTTTTTCTGTAATGGGAGGAATGCTTGAGGTCAGTGGGTGCCTATATCAATTAATTTTCAAGTTATCCAGAATGGGGATGCTACATTCTGGAACATTACCTCTATAGGCAATCTTTTTCTTATTTTTTCTATGATGTAAAATCCATCTATTCAACTACACATTCTACTCTTTCAAAATCTAATAAAATGAGTTTTCAACTTCATCAACTTGAAAAAAGTTTCACCTTATTCACTATCCTTTATTCTTACCAATTCCATCCTTAATGTATTAACTATGCTTTCATTTTTTATAAAAATCACGTCATTCCCTTCATCAAAAATTCTAGAAACACTATGTAAATTATTTTTCTACCCATGTCTTACAAATTCATTATTTTATTTGTTCTTCTTATCACAATTCTCTATGGAAAAAACATTTTAGATATTGAGTGTCCTATCATTCCTAAATGTAACTTACCGATTTATCTAATTTCAATGTTCTTTATAATGTATTATTTTACTTTTTTTGTTCAACTCTTATTATCCATAATCCATGAACATTTCTTTTAAGGTTCATTCAATTAATCTTCCAACATAAGATATTTTATTTGTTTATTTCTAATTTGTATTCCAAAAAATCTTACTATAATAATTCAAAATCAATGGATCTGAAAATATGGTAAATATATTCTCAACACTATTTCTTTATTTTTCACGCCATTAGTTATGTTCATTTGATACATAAAATGTATTCTCTATTTCAATTTATAAAATTTAATAATTGGTTATATTTCTTTTTCAGAGTCATCTATCCCCCCTTATTTTACTACTTTTCAAATATTATATAGTCATTTTATAATATTTGGTTTATGAAAGATATACTTTTTTATGTATGATATGGTCTCTAAATAATTTAATATAATATTATTTTCACTATGTTTTCAAATATATATTATCGAATTATATTTGTCAAAATTATTCATCAACAATAAATATTTCATTATAAAAATATTTATTCAAAATTATGATAACATTTAATATTTTATAGAATTTACTATAATATGTTTTATATTAGGATATTTATATTATATTAATGAATTTATAATTCTACCAAATATATTAAATTTATGGTAAAAATATTATGGTATGATATTATAAAAGAATGTGATTTATGGTTCAAGATGAAATATCTGTTATTCTAAAAAAATATGCATATTATTTTAATATGTTATAGTATTATTTTAAATGATATTATTTAATAGTTATATATTAATTTTTATAAAATTAAACATATAATTTGAATCATAATTTGAAAAATAAATGAGAATAAATTTGTTAAGAATTTATAAGAACATTATATTATAGTATGTAATAAATAAGATTTATAATAACTGTTTTCAACAAAAAATATAGTAAAAACTTATAAAATAAATTATTCAATAAATTAATTTTATTTTAAAATTTTATGATAGATTTTAAAATTTTGTATTCAAAATAATTTTTCTTATAATTTCAGTAATAAATTTGAATTCTATATCCTTTAAAACAATTAGTGTTCTAATTCAAATTTAATTATATTGATTCATAAATTATAATTATTAGAAATATTTCATGATAATTTTTAATTCTATTGAAGATGTTAAAATATATAATATAAAAATAATTTTATTGCAAATGTCAATGTTTTTGTTTGATTTTAACAGAGGTTGAATAATAAATTAAAATACCATTATGAAATATAAGAGTTCTTGTTCGAATTCAAAATTACATCTGATTATTAAATATGTATGTGGGAAATTATTAAATAGTCAATAAATATATGGAACATTTGAAAATATTTAAAGGAAAAAATTTATTATTATAACAGATCATTTTTAATTGGATAGATATTTATTAACCAACTGAAATTATTTTTAAAGTGATAATTTGAGTTTAAATAGAATTCAACTTATTATTAATATATTTTTATCTAATAAAGTATGAAATATTCTTTTAATATTTAGATCATCCAAAAATACTTAATATAAATAAAATAGTAATTTTCAAATATAAAATTTTAATTTTAATTACTGAGATATTTATTAATACATTTGAAAATCTTTTAAAATAAGATTTTGATTTTGAAAGGAATATTACTTCCTATTATTATATTCTAGAAAAATGACATAGAACATTATAAAAAACAATGAAATATGTCTTAATTGATATGATACATAAAATATCACATAAAATTATTTAGTTTATATATTTTAATTTTTTATGTCAAAATTAATAGGAAAAAATTTCTTGATTGAGACATTGTGCTTGCACAACATTGGAAAAGTAAAAAATAGTGACTTGGTGATATGTTTTAGAAAGTAGAAGACATTTAACAATATTAAGTGATAAATAAAATTATAAATAATTCATATATTTAATAAAATATTAATTATATAATTATATAGATTATTTTAAATTAAATTTATTAATATATCCTTGAAAATATATATTAATGGGATTTGTTTACTTAAAAATGATTTATAAATTAATAAAAAATCAAAAAAACATATCTTGAGCCATATGTGGAAAATTAATTCTCTAAAATATTTATAATTTTCATTTATGAACAACTTTAAACATAAATATTATACTTGTAACCATTTAAACTGGAATATTTTTGAAAATGAGAATAAACCATGTCAACAAATAGGGGATTTACTCTCTCTTTTTAAGAAATTAATTTTATTAATGAATTTATCTCATTTAATATTAACATATTACTCCAATATTATCTCCATTCATTTCCTATACTCCTCTAAATTTATTTCTCAACCGAACAACTCGACCTAAGTATCTTTTTTAAAGATCATTGAAGGAACCCATTTGTCAATTTAATAATTATTTATATTTTTCTTTTTCCAAAAGGATATAATATTATGGGAATGTATATTATGTATAAAAATATGTTTTAATAATTTAATTTTCATTTTTTAAATATAAAATAGGAAAATAATGAATCTATTATACTTAACATTTAAATAGATTTTACATTCTATTATTTATCCAAATCATGTTCTCTTATTCTAATTTATCTTTTAACACTCTTTTAGGATTATGATGCCTCTACATGATGGGGTATTCGTAATCATTTACCCTTATATTAAATCAATGTGGTATCATAATTATTTCCCATGGTAGATATATTTTTATGACCCTCCCCCATTGGTAACCCTCATGAGCTGATAGTGAAGGCAAGGCTGACCCCTTAATCCCACCTAGAATAATCTACAAGTTGAATACTGTCACTAGGGAAAAAAATGTATAAAAATGAGAGGAAGTACACTATTTATATATATTTACGTACCAAATATAATATGAGATCCACCAGTAATATTTAATTTATAAATAAAGGAGGTGATCCAAATACATGCTTGCATTGTCATAAAAAACATAAAAAACTAAAATTACCAAATGAAACATATAGGAAGTGACTATGAAAAATAAAACAACTCTTTAATAATAGCATTATCTAGTAATTACCATCTTTATCAACAAGAATATCATTAGTACTAGAAATATAATTTATATATTCATGGGGCGAGAATTTAAGTATACTCAATATGATCTTTGTTGAAACCTCTTACAAAAATTTGAAAAAATCAAAAATATTTCCTAGTAAAAAATTATGAAACAAAAAAATTACCTAAAAAGGTAAAACTATATCCAACCCACTATAGGTCCCACTCACTAGGTAACATGTATAATAATCATATCCATATCAAAACATATATATAATAAATTCACCCTAATTTCACATCACAACTTGTTTTTCACTCTTACACTCCAATTCCAATCATCCAATGGTATAATCCCATGTATAAGTCATCTGAAACCTAAAAAAACATGTCACATGTCATCTTGAAACACATATATCTCATCACACCCACATTATCAATATATCATCAATATACTTATAGTACGTTTTAAATCCAATATATTCCATGTAATGTGAATTATACGACAAGCCACTATAGCCTAAGAATGTAAACCTTTGGGAAATTGTAGTCAGTAGGACCATATAAAACTTTTTTGTTATAACCCTATACTATTATAGCCTGCATCTATAAGTATAGTGAAACTAGGACACATAAAAACACATGTAAACATTCAACCTATACCTTAATCCTTTACATCCTTGATGCACATACACATAATGAAATGTTTAAGGGATAGTGGGGAAGAGGGAGGAGTCCACCATACATTACCTCACCATCCTAGATATCAAGGAAATATCCTATAAAAAACAAGTTGGTGTCAGATTAAATACTAACACAGGAGGTTTAGTGCATGGATCAAAAAATATAAGAATATATATACAACACGACTAAACTATGGTCAATTACCAAGCCATATAATATGGTTATGTTATTTCCCCACATGACACTTGACTACCACCAATATGGATTAAAAGATAATATATCCTCAAAGAACACAATAAAAAATTAATAATATTATCTATCATCAATATTAATTGGAAATTATTATGTATTTTTTAATTCCCTTTAAAAAAATATAGTTTAATAAATATATTTCATTACAAGTCAACATGATTTTATAGATTCACATTCAAAATTCCAAATATCCCATTCCATGAACCATAAGGAATTCCATTTGACCATCCCACAGTTTTTGTTAGTAATTCATTTCCAACATTAACATACATCACAAATGTTCATTATTAATATATTTACCATGTGATAAACCAGAAACACTTGTAATCATCCAAATTTAACGTAATAATATGCACTCGTAATGAATTGAACCAACTAAATTAGGAAGAAAAAGATCACAAAAGCAACTATATAAAAACGATAGATCAAAATAAAATATCAAGAATGAAAAAAAAAGAATGATTTTTTTCATACCCATGAAACCTATTAATATGACTCACAAAACATCCTACCACTAAGAGAGGCCCAATCTTAACCCATTCCAAATGTTCCCATTATCATTATATCAATTAATGGAAACAAAAAAACCTGTTCAGTCAACATTTTTCATACATCCCTTGTATACCAAACCTTACTTATAAAATCCAAACAAGGATTTTCCATTTATAGAACACATATAAGACAAAAAAACAATTTTAATCACATAAAATCAAGGGGAAAGTAAGACCATAACACAAAGGCATAGAAGAATTTAATAAAAAAGAATAATCTCACCCATTCCCAACTAATTATCTTCAGTAAAAAAAACTTTTTATTAATATTTTGAATTAACTAATTTATGATGCATATTTCATAGCAACAAGAAACCTATCATGTCAAATATAAAATTCATCCATAAAAATTCTTCTAGAAATACATTTATATTAAATAATTTTAAAGGAAGAATGAGAATCAAATTCTAATATGTATTCCATCAATAAATTCTTCATTGGAAACAATATGTTTTTTTATCAAATTTGATACATATCAACAATGATAATAAAAAATATAAATCATATCAAGTAGATATATAAATATATAGAAAATCAAAAGAGGTATCATTAACCAATCATCATAAAATGAGATCACAACATACTGTCTATTTCATTCTTAATTCCACTTATTATCATTATTTAGGTTCATTCCATTATTTACCCAAATAGATTATACCATGATATTATCATATTAATTTTTTAAATAAAATAATAATAAAACAATTCCACAAAATTGTTAGAATCTCAATTTCCATTGAGTAAGAATGAAAGATAATGGATATACCCCCAATTAAATATAATTAAACCACTCTAGAACTACATTATGAAAAACCATTATTAATCAGTGATCAAAACATATCCCTAAACACTTTAAAATTCACCACAAAAAATTTTGGAATGAAAGAGAATAATGAAAATATGGAGAGAGGGAAAGAGATAGTACCATGACTGAAAATTTTTCAATTCAATGAATCAAGAGGTTAATAACTCAAAGGAAATGTCTAGAGAGGGAAAAAAACGTATTAGAGATATGCTAGGTTGTGGAGTTAGATATTAGAGATCAAACCAATGATGTTAATACCCTTTATTTATACAGATATCCTAAATATGATCCACTATGAATTGGTGACCTACACAATGCATGTGGATCCCCTCTATCAAAGTATATTTTCCTTTCTGAGTTTTTCACCTTTGAACCTCACTTGAATTAAAAAATATAATTAAAAATTTTATATTCCACCATGAGTTGAACAATGAAATTTAGTATAGTGTTTCATCCCCCTAAGAATCCACCATGATCACCCACTACGATATAGGGGAAAATCCCCATTCATTTCATTTCACCATGTGTAAGACTATAGTGTGAAGAAATCTAGCTTTCCATTTCCTTTCTCTTTGATAAACTCATATTCTTCTCAAATAAATATAAAAACATCTAATCTTTTGGAATTTCTCCACTCCCCATTTCCCATATAAAATTTTCCTGATCTCTAGTGTTCCTGCACCCTGTACTACAATATCAAGCCATTCCTCATTACCTGTAGGGAAAATTATTAGTAAAAACCCATACTTGGAGTCCATGTTGGGTTTGTATCATCATATTGGTCAACAATCACCGCATAACTAACTAACCATGCCCTAGGCAGGAAAATATCCAACGCAAATTGGTCTAATCCACAACTAAACTCTAAAACGACTTCACTATATGAAGAACCATTCCCACCTTCATGGTGTGGTGACCGTATATATTTCTAGAAACTCCACTACGACTTATCTAATTTATCTTAATTCTTTCTAGACACAGATGAAACATAGTAAAATGAAAATAAAGGGCTTAAAAAACATTTATTTTACATATATACTTATAAACTATATATTATATAGGGTAGCTTAAGTCTCCACTTTGTAATAATAGTAATTCATTTAGTAAATATTATTTTTAATTTTGTATAACCCAATTTCCACGATTGAATAATAAGTCACCAAATTAGATTATATAAATTAAATAAGTATATGTTTTTTAAATATTGGTTTCAATACCATTAATTCGAGATATACATAAATACATGTCTATAATTGTATACATAAATTTTTTAAAATTCATAATTTTCCACCGCACCATATTTGTGTAATTTTTTTCAATAATAAGTAACAATAATCTATATGCATATTAATGGTCCATAATAAACAATTAAAATGCATCTCTAAACTTTTAAGTGATGATAACACCAAAATTTCATAAGGATTCAATTTTAAACCACCATGGATATCGAAGTTCAACAACCAAATACCATGGACATGGAACTTTATCTTTGATTCAAATATTATATTAAATGAATTAAAATTATAATATGGAATTAGAAAAAAATATTATTTTACATTTTTTTGAAATAATAAAACAATAAAATTTAGCTTTATATAAGAATGTTCACAAATAAGCATCTTGGAATGAATTATGGGGTCTCTTTCTAATATATACTTAAAATATTTTTAAGTGTTTATCACTAATATATCTAATATTTTATTGGAATTTTCATAATCATGTTCTTATTAATTTTTATCAATATTAAATTCTTTTCCTTTCTTTTACTCTCACCAAAGAATTTTTTATCCCATTATTTTTAATTCAGTTTAATTTAATCAGTTAAATTTAATTTTTGTTTATATAGATTAAAATGATAGATAAATTTTTTATTCTTATTATGGTTCTTGTAAATTAGAGATAATGACTAGATGTCTTGGAATATAGCACCCCAATTCATTGGGTAAAAATTTATTCTTCATAGAAGTAATTTATTTATCATCAAGTTAGGTTATACAGTTATTGATAATTATTTATGATTGTAGGTGATATAAATATAATGACCCAAGAAACCTTCATGATTAATCTATTTCCTAAATGATTCATTATGAGTTAGATTTGTGGAAACATTTGAGAAAATAAGTTGATTTCATGATTTAGTATAATTTTATGATCCTATATGAGTACAAAATATATTTTTTGATAATAAATTTTTAGGGGTTTTCATCTATTTACATAGCCTAGGAGGTTTTCCTAACTTTTCCTCTTACTATTCATTACATTGTCATTCCATATTTTAAATGATGTTTTAATGGTTCTATGGATGAATAAGAGTGATAATAAAGTCAAAGTTCTTGTTTTGGTTATTTTTCATGAATTAACAAAGCATATAATTTAAAAAACTTTTTATTTTTTATAAAATGTACATTGAGTGAAAAGTATGGGTTTCATTATTCAATAGTTTTCCTAAACATATAAACCGCAATGTATAAAGGTATTAATATATAACTATTAAAATATATTTTTTAAAACATATAATTATCTGGTGGTTATGTTTGACCCATTACATCTCTAGTCACCACATCAGTAATAAAATCTCTAAAATGAATATTTTCTCATATTAAAAACATTCTACTAAGAATGTAACATTTTTTCTAAGACATTTTATACAACCATTTTTAACACAGTTTTTTATAATAGAATATATGATGTTTCAAAAAATCACCTCTACATATCATATGTGTTCCTCTAATTTATCACCATACAATTTGTAACATATTGTACAATGAAGACAACATTTTCAGGTATTCATATTTCTAGATTTTTTATTTTGTTTCTATAAAATTAAATTTATTTTCCATTGACATCATTTCAATTTTTTTACTTTTAAAAATCTATGACCAAATTCACTCATTTACTTAGATATATTTTTATTTAAACAATAATAAATATTTTTGAAACCATATAAAACATTGGAATCTCTCTTAGACCATTATCTAATTTTTTTTATAGATTTCCCATAGATGAACCTGAACAAATTTAGTCAATTTTAAAAAAATTATAAATTTGGTATAAAATATCCATGTTACATTTAATTATATTTAACATTATTTTCTATATCCTCCATTAATTTATCTTACGTAATTTTAAATAATTTCAAATCATTAATATCTTTCTATAAATTCAATTTTCACATGAATTTAATCATTGTTTTTTTAAAATTTTATGTTCTTTGTTTAAATATGTTTCCATGTTCTCTTACATTGAGATCCTATAAATACACACTTTTAATTATCAATTCATAAAAATAACTATTCTAGTTTTACCATTTATTTCATTTCTATCATCTTCATCACTATTGAATTCACCATTATTCAAATTGGAAATGAATAATTTATCCTCTATTCCTGTTGATACTTAACATTTAGTATCATATATAACACTTTATTCATTTTACACTTTATAAAATAAATTGAAATTTTTGATTTTGTATATTTTATCAACTTTTAATTTTGATTTAATATTTTTTATATAGATTTAGCGATTTACTCTTTTAAAAACTTCTTGAAATTTCATCTTCATCTTAATATTCTTCTTCTATTAAATTTTGACAAAATAGAAGTGAAATATCCAATTGATCAATATGTAAATCAATTAAAAATAATATTTTCGTGCTAATTTTCATTTCCATAACACTAAAAATATTTGGTACAATACCCTTTAATTATTATTTATTAATTTATAAAATACATAGGTTGAGTTTGGGGTATTTCAGAATGGTTTCACAGTGTTTTTGAAGAATTTATAAAGGTGTACGATTTGATTATGGTTAGGAGAAACCGTCAACTACCTCTAAGAAACCATAAAAAGAGGTTTGGGGAGTCACTATATAGGCACATGGTTGGAAAATGGTTTGAGAAAACTATGTGGATACCAATGAGAAACTGTGTGGGATGGGAGAATCTAGATAGTGGAATGTGCATGATTGGAAGTCTTTTCTCCAACCCGTGTGACACAACCGTGCAACTACTTGGATAATGGATAGTGTCATACACACAGTTGGTGTTTAGTTTTTAAACAATTTTGAATAACTATGAATCTCCTAGGGTGATAACCAGTATAATATTTATAGTTGAATAATTCATTGAGAAAGCATGTGGACTAATCATTTTATATGAGTTAAATTCTTTGAAAATTAGAGTTTGACACGGTTTACACCCTAGAAATCTAATTTTTCACATATTACACTAGAATCTTGAACTCCTCTATTCCCCTTGGAATCCTTGGAGATTCGTTATAATCCTAAATCAATTTTTAACTAATAAATGTGTTTTGGATATCTAAACATGATAGTAAGTACTCGTTTATTCTCTTCATCACTAGATATTATCATCTCATCTCTCAAAATTCCATATTTATTACCATTTATAGATAAATTTTTTTATATGATATATATTTTTATGCGATCTTGTTTTGATATTTGAATGGAAGAAACATCAAGGATGGATCTAGAGTTTTCATCTGTTGGTCTTCATTATCATCACATATTGTGAGACAGGTGTCTTCTATCTCTTCTCCAATTATTACAGATCTGTAAGGAATTTTTGTTAAATGTTTTACACGGAATTTGGAAAGTATGAGATAAATAATTTCTTAAAAAACCCATTTTTAATTATTTGTGTATATATTATTTTGAATCACTTTAGAAACCCCGTTAAAATAAAATTCTACTTTAAGGTTTTAAAATTTATTATTTTAGGAACATGGGAAATTAATTGTATTTAGTAAAACCCTTCATTTATAATTTGAAATTAAGACTTCAAAAGTATTGGTTGGGTTGAATGAAGTAATTATGCTAGAATTAATTTTTTTAGGAAAATATATGGTTACTATTTATTGGTTTGATATTAAGACAAGGTATACAAGGGGGTGTGTTTTCATATTGCATGATACGATGCCTTTCTGATATGGACTTGATTTATAGTGCCTAGGGTCACATGGGATTATCAATTTGTGATGAATTTGTGAAAGAGGATCACCATTCATGAGTATTTGGTTTTTTCATTCATCAAGAATGTGTGTGTGAGTGTAGGATGTGGATGGGTTTTCCAAGTTGAAAGAAATAATTGAAAATTTTATTTAGTTCAATTTTTTTAGTTTAAATTGATTCATTATGTTAAAATACATTTATTTCCTCTATTTTTAATAAATTGATTTTTATAAATAGTCTGATTATAAGTTCTTGTCCTGGTGGCATGATTTTGGAAGTATGTTAGGTAAATAATACTGGGTGTGATTACAAACCCCTTTATATGCACTATTCTACATATACAATTGTTATTTTTATTGAAATAGGTAAAGGAAAGCTCTCATATTTCTCTAGTGGAACATTATGTGGATACTCCCTCATATTGGTGTTTGAATCATAGTGGTTTCTATTAGTCTCATGGGAGTGATTCCACATCAATATTGCTACATAAAGTTTCTTTTTGGTCTTAGATAGATGTCATCTTTTTCTTTTTTTTGATAATACTCTAATGTAAATTTTTATTTGGTTTTCTCTAGAGTTGAATAATTATTATTCATGAATCAAATAATTGGTTTTCATTTTTTTATTTATCTCATCATGTTGGGTTTTTTTATTCGGGAAAATAATACACCACTCTTTAAAAAAATAGAATTTATTTTCAGCCTTTGGTTTCTTGGGGATGTCATATACAGTTAGTATAACATTTTAACCAGCCCAATACAATTAGTGTTTTAGGGATGTTTTAATATATCTTATTGGAACTCCATGAAATTAATTACATTAACATTCTAAATTTCATCTCAATAACTCCATCATCTTCTAAATTTTCATATTACTTCATGAAATCACTTCATACCATGTCATGATTTGATAATTAAATTGAAATTATCCTATTATCCTTAATATTTTTCATAAAATATAATATTTTACTTTTCTCATTATCAACCAGAAGACTAAGAAATTTATCCAATTAATGTTCATTCAAATTATCTTTTTTAAGATACAAATACTATTTCTCAAAATTGTATAATAATATATAATGAAACTTCTTGAATATAATTGAATTATATTGAGATTGTCTAAAAACGATTTAGGAAACTCCATATCTCATTTACTATAGTGAATAAATCATAATTTTTCTTATCCAATTGACATTTGAATATATTTAAATTTTGTGTTCCAAATTTAAATTTTTTCTTTCTCCAAATTTATAATTACTTAATTTATATTTATCAAATTATCCTAAATTGTAACATTCCATGCCTTTTTAACACCTTATTTGTCTGATTTATAAGTTATAGTGAGAGGGTTCTAGTTAGAGATGAGATTTCAACTAGGGTCAGGAGGTAATGGTATGGTTTTTTGATTTATAGCATTAAGGGCACCTATAGTAGACTATGATTCAATAGTTGAATTGTCCAGACAAGATAAAAGTGCATGACAACATAAAGGATTCAAATGAGGATTTAATAAAATTGAGACATATAATGACTCATATAAAGTTTCTTATATTTCTGATGGTATTTTAAGAAGAATTGCATTGTTTCCTTTATTGATTTTCTATGCTACATTATTGTGAATTTTGTTTGTGGTGCAACATGGCTTATGGAGTTTATGAGATTTTCAACAGATGGGATTCATGATGTGTCCATATAGTTGTCAGGGAAATAATCCTTGAAGTAATATTTTAGAGGTTATCCATGTTGTATAACATGTTGTGGACACCTTAACCATTTCATGAGGACCGAGAGGCAAATTTTTGTGGTTCTCTTTTGAGTAAAATCACACTATGGAGATTTTGTATTTGTGTGACCGTTCCTCATTCCTATTATATTAAAGTATGTTAACTGGGTTTAATAGTGGTGATATATGTGATATTCATAGCACTATTTATGGTGTTTGATTTCAATTATTTTATTATGGTTTTACCGTGGTTAGTCATGCCATGATGTTTCGGTTTCTAGAACCTGTATGAATTCAGAATCCCATATAAATTCATCATTTTTTAAATCATTTTCAATAATTCTTAAAATAACTAAGGCACTATTTTAGAGACCTGGTATTTCCCTTGAAATGATTTTATCTCATGTATTCAGAAGATCAATTTCATTTGATATGTGATGGGTTCCCCTATCTTCTCCATGATTTTCAATTAATTTCCCTTCATGAATGTTTGTGGAGGATATGTTAGTTTTATTTGGGGGATATCAGATCAAATTTTATTTAGGTTATTACAGAAACTTTTGTTGTTAGATATTCCATTATGTGATATTGATATTCCAATAATCTCTTCCTAACTATGCACATATGAAATTTTCATGAATCGTTTATTGAGGTAAGAGATTTGAGAACTCTAATTATTTATGTGTGAGTTATGAAAGTTTCATGCTCTTTTTTCAACTGAGTGGATAGTGTATATTAACCTAGAAAAGATAATAAAATTTAATAACATAAATTGATGGAAATATAGGTGATCTACATTTTTTTTAATGTTTCCTTATTTTTATGTAATTTATAACGGCCTTTTCTATGAATGAAAATATTTTTTTTATTTATATATGTATATGTTTCATTTTTTTGATTAAATAATAAATTCACCCTTTATTTAAGGTTATTTATGTAAAGGTGGTAATGAAAATGTTGTGAAAAATATGGATTATTTTTTTATCATGTGAGAGGAAGGGGATTACGGTAGTGCAATTATTTCTAGAATGTATTGTTATGGGATACTAGAATTCATTCTGTAGTGTTGTGGGTTTTGAGGCCTTGGTTGGGGTTATTGTTTTGGATGGTATAAGTGGTTGGCATTTAATGTGCAGTGGGTGTGTTTTTGGTTTCCATGGTTGGTATGGGATGTGATATGGGATGGTTTTTTAATGATAGGGTGATGGTTATGGAGATATTTTTTAGTTTCTTAGAAGAAATGTGATGTGAGGGGTAATGATTAACTTAGTATCGTATATGGTCATGATGGAACAGTTTTCAATAAATGAATTTTTAATTATTGAAATTAATGCGTAATAACATAAAATATATTAATGTGATGGAAAAAGAATAGGTTTTTATTAAATATATAATTTAAATAAATACATAATATACTATGTTAGAAAAATATTAAACATAAAATAGTTAAATAATGTGATTATGATGGGGATATATGGAAATGGTTGTGGTTTTTTAGGAAGAGAATGTGGGGTGGTTGGCGATCTAAAGGTGGTTACTATTCTGGTAGAATGTCTTGGTAATGTAGTGATGGTATTGGTCTATGATAGTGATTATTTAGTGAGAATTTTATTAGTTGGTATTCCATGTGATTTTATAATATTAATTATTTTCTTATGATTTCACACTCACTCTAATCAAGTACTATAAACTTATTAATGCACATTTTTTTGGTGTGGGGTGTCTTCCCCAAACATCTAGGTCAGTTGAGGACATGATGGCTAAGTGAAAACTCATCCTCGATCTATCTTATGAATGTTTTTTTATGGTTAGGTTTATAGTAGAATAGTTATGTGGATTTAGTAATGATACATTTTGGGGGTCATGTTTGGACGGAGGGGTCACATCGTTTATTTTTTTATATTCCAGATACCTTATTAGTAGGAATATGTGATGAGGCTAAAATTTTTGGATAAGATATGAATACATGGTTTATGGATGTGGTAATGGATATGATTGTGTTTTATTGATGTGAATGAGTACATTAGATCTAACATGGGTTGGTATAGCTAATCATGTGGTCTAACTCACATCATGTGTGGTATAGTTGTCATTATTTCTTGGATATGGAAGGGATGGGGGTCCCTGAACATTTTCTATTTGGGTGTGAGAGATAACAATTTTGGGGAAGTGTTTTGGGATACCATTTTCTATTTCTGTAGATGTTTTTTATAATACTTATATGTGATATTTAGTGAGTGATAATTGGTGAGGCTAGGCGGTGTTAGACCTGATAGGCACCTACTGGTTCTGTTGTATATTCAATGAAGCATTGGTCTGTTTCTTCAGCATTTTCATGAGTGTTATTGAGTAATATCCAAAAGAGTATAAATTTATATCACCCCTATAAATATATAAACTCTTCTTTTTGTATTGATAGAATGTTTAGGGATCATGTAGGTCCTCACTATCATGAATCTTGGGGCTATTGTTGGAGATGATATATCAGGAGTTTTATTTTTTATTCATTATGGAGACTTGTATTGGTATGAAATTTATGATATTTTATCTTTTTATATACTCTTGTTTTTTATATTATTGAATAAATTTTTGAATTTATTATTATCTTAATGGGATATATGATATATAATTATCCCATTTACAAGTTTTATACCATCATTTCTAGTCACCAATCTGGGGCATGTTGGTGGTATGCAACACCTAGAGATTTTATGAACTATTTTTTCAAATAAATATAGTATATTATCTATTTTACATTACCAAAAAATCTGTGTTTATATTGAAAAAAAGGAAACACTGAGTTTGAATTTAATTATACACAACACCAAGTTTAGATTATGTTACCCGAAATAATGAGTTTAAATGAATCATGTTATATTTTTGAAATATTATTAAATGATAACTACCACCTATATATTCGAATGGAAAATATTATTAGGATTAACTAAATCATGAAAATATATGTTTTACATATGCATATAAAATTAATTCTTTGGTGACCAATTAATTAAAAATAAAAACAAGAAATATTTGAGAATAAAGGAAATATTTTTCTGAAAAAATATTTTTATAAACCCAAATAAGTTTTAACTCAATAAAAAATAAATTTTGGTGAATTATTTTAATTAAATTTATATATTATATAGTCAATAAAATATTTAAAGTCTCCTTTATGTGAATACTATACAATAGATAAATATAATTCTAATTTTATGCATAAAAACTACATTTTTCTAGAAAGCAGTTTTATCTCCCTTTTGTGAAAATATAATAAAAATAATTTAGAATAATTTTAGAACATTTATTTTATAAAATAAAATTCATTTTTAAAACTAGCATGTCAAATTTAGAATAGGTATATTTTTGGTAATTTTCTAAAATGTTTCATTTTTGATAAATAGTGAAAAATACAAAATTTTAATTGAGAACTACCATTTAATTTAATTTTTTATAAAGTTAAATTATAATTTTATGTTGGTTTTAATTTAAAATTAGTTAAATGATAAATACATTAACCCAATTTAGGTCATCGGAATCAATTTCATATTGGATTTTTATATGAAATATTTGCATGATTTTGAACATTGCGTTTTAAAAACCCTATTTTCTCATCGCATTTGGGGGATTAGATTTAAATTAAATGTTTCTTCTTATATGGATGGAATTCAAAAACATGATTCTATATTTGGTGAAAACCTACAGAGGATACCTGAAGAAGAGGTAACATTCATCAATGAACATTATTGTGTTATTTCATCCCCCACATCCTCAATTATTATTATAAAATTGTGATATAATTACATAATTATATTAAATATTTTGATATTTATTTATGTTATGGTAATTACCAAAAAATATTATTACTTTCATCAAACGGGTTATAAAATTTTCATTTGTGTGTTTTGTAGGCTACCGCTTCACGAACTGATGTCATTTGTTTTTTCCATTACCACCTCTCACAACTTGGTGTGATGATTGATCTAAAGTATGTATATGATATTTGTAATATATGTATACCTATGTAATAATTATATCATATAAACCTTTGTTTACTCTAAATCACATAAGATAAATAATAACATCACTCATTTGTAAGGGGGACTACCGCCTTGTGAAGCAATGTGAATCATTATTCTCTAAAGATTTACATGGGTTATAATAATTGTAAATATTTTCTATATACATGAAATAATTATGATATTAATTAAATATTTATCATTTATAAAAATTAATATATCATATTCTTTCTTACTTTTTCACTCCCTGAAAGATGATAACATTGTTCCTGTATGTGTTGACTACTACCTTCATTAAGAAATGTGGCTCTATCGTTTCATCACAACACCACACAGATGATATGTATGAGTATATTTAAAATAATAATATTTTATTTATAATACTATTACCTTATATAAAGATAAATTATTACTTACATCATTTCTAAAATGATCATTAAAAAATGGAAACATTAATCATGTGTACATATGACCTATTATCTCCATGATCATAAGATACTTCATTTCTCAAAAACATTTTTCATGATTGGTATTAAAATTAAAAATGATATTTAAATATGATAGCTATTTTATGATCAATATTCTATATATTATTTATCCATGATCATAGTAGGAGTAACGAGAATAACTAATCAAAATATATACAAAAAACAAAGTTGTTATTAACCAAAATGTGATTTTAACAAGGAATTACTAATAATGGGACATAATTAAATAGTATATGGGATGATATATATAATTATGGATATTTAATATATTTATAATAAAATTATATTTATTATACATGATGTTCTAACTAGTATGATGGAAGTTGAGACTTATAGAAATGGATTTTCATCACACTTTTTACTTATATGGGACACATGCCATATTCAAACCCTATTTATTTTATGTGGTAAATATACTAAAAATGAATGTATTTAATGATGAATATCATTAAAATTATTTTTATCTACATATCCATATGAGGATCTATCTTTCATGGGGTTTACGGTTCAAAATTTACCAAATCGGTGAGGGATTGTTGTCTCAATTTTCCTTCTTTGAGACATATGATATGTTATTCACCTATCTTCATTTAAAATGTGTATGTAAATAACCATTAAAATGTAATGTCATGATTTTTTTATCCTCATGATATTTTATGTTTCAATTAATGACATTAATTGATGGTTCTTACGATTCAATGTTTTCAAACTACTAATGATTTTATTTTATAATCACATTGTTTATTGGGATTAATTATGATTATGTTTCTAATCATAATTTCCATATCTCAAGAAATATATGAATTTTATTCTCTTATGTTTATTAATGATATTAATAGTACTATTTTTTCATTACTTTTTAATTAAAATAATTAAGAAAATTTTATTTATAAAATATGACATTATTTTTATCTTTGATGAAAAATTTATTTTTTTCAAAAAGACATGTATTATAAAAAAATAAAAAATGTTTTACAGTTATAAAATTATTTTAAAATACATTTTTACCCATTTAGTATTTTTTAAAAATTTATTTAGAGGAATCTTAATGCCCTTTTCCCAAAACTGCCTATATGTATTTTATTGAAAAAGTGAATGGAATAATTATTTTAATATGTTTGATATGAATTAATAATCTTGTTTCCTAACCATTATTTTCTCAGAATATTCTATTATATTTTTTCTAGATATTTTCAAATAAAAGGTTTTTATTAATTTTTAGGTTATAAAAACTATTTTCAAATGAGAAAGGATATTTTCGTCAAGAAATGTTTTAAATTATTTTTAAATATTCCTTTATGTCTTCAATATTATTTTCAAAATATACGATTCCAAAAATATTTTAAAAATTTTTAGTTTCAAAAAGTGATTTTCATATAAAATTCATCTTCCTTAAGAATGTTCCTAGTGATTTATCTTTTAAAATAATTCTCTATCTGAGATGACATACTTTGATGAAACTTATACTTTTCTGGGGATATAAACCAAATATATAATTATTATTTTTAATTGAAAGTTTTATGTTTATGAAATAATGATGTTTACGAAACAAATTTCCCTTTAACAATTTATGAAAAAATAAAATTCTCATGAAACCTTATTCTTTCACCATGGGTCATGAAATAATGAAATGATTATGAAACCTCTATATTTTCCACATATTTTGATATGATGAAATGTTTATAAAACCCATTTAACTTAATGGGTTATAATATGATGAATATTTATGATCTTATGGCACATATAAGTATTATTTTCAATATGTGATGGGTGTGGCATGTATCTCCCTTCAATTCATTAAGTAAATCTCGATATCTTCTGACATGAGAATGGTAAAAAAGTTAATGGGAATGATCCAATAGGGGAAAAATATGTGTGCTGATTCAGTATGGGAAACATATGTGTTTTAATCCACTATGGGAAACATGTGTATCCTAATCGATAATGGGAAATAGTTGATGAGTTCTGATCCACTATGTTGATGGTCTTGGTAGTTAACCTTGACATATGAAATGGGTTTCAATATTTATGATGGTGCCACAATTTTGTGACTAGTGATTATGGTTTATAATTTATTTATGAAGGTTCTCAAAATATTTTATCTTTTTTATGATCTATGAAATGTTTGGTAATAAATTTAAAGTTATGTTCATAATCACCAACCCTTATATTTATTTTATGATTTATTGAGATCATAAATGGATAATAGCTTTCTTACCCTTACTGAGCATCTAAGATCACTATTTCTTTTTTTTCATTCCCCATGTTATAAATAAAGGTTTTAAGTAGTTTATTATTATAAATATTACTCTAGGCGATGATCTTTATGTTGTATATTGAATATCTTTTATGAATTAAGAATATTGTGTTCCACATTTCCAATGTAACTAAACTATTGTGGTCCTCAAGAGTGGGTTTGTGTAATGTATTTAATATTCATCTAAAAACATATAATTTACTTGTATGAAAAGCCTTGTTTTCTATAATTAATTTCTTAAGGATTAATATAATATTCATTACAGTCCCATGAGGGGTTCCCAAAAGGGATAGATCATTATAATGTGATATTAGAGCTATGAATGAGAGTTACGATTTAGAATGGAGTTAGGAATTGGTGAGGAATTCATGGTTTTGGTAGGGAAATTATTTCAATCATATATAATGAGTCCATAAATTTATATCATCTAGGAAATGTAAAATTAGTCCCCCTATGATCCATCAAAAGGAACATAATCTTACTAAATATCCTAACCACTTGTGTCCTAGATGGTGAGTGATAGAGTAAGGGATACTATCAAGCCTTGTGATTTCCACGCCCCATAGGGTTATTTGGTTGAGTTTCTATATGGATGTGGTCATCACCTATGAGACATAGAATCTTGGTGTATGTAGATTCTTGTTATGGTGTTGTTATCACTAGATAGGTGAAATATCAATTGAGGTACCATCTGTTTCTCACCTAATGTGGCTTATGATTTATTTGGTTCTATAGTATCACACCACTTACAAACACCATATTTTTTCCCATATATAGACTCAAGGTAGAGAGGATTATAGTTCCTTTGGAGTTTACTACCCCAGTTTGAGGTTATAGAGTCTACATGATATGTGTTAGGGATGAAAGATAATTTTAGCGAATCATAAGAAGATTGGTTTTTCTTTAGACATAGCACTTTGATTACATTATTAGATTTTAATATTTATATTCCATGTGATTATTTATTGATAATTTCTAGATAAGTGTCATGTTATGAAATGAGTATGTCCAAAATGTGTTAGTTTTTCTATGTGGGAATATCATATGGGTCATATGTGATCAAATTCATGATTATATTAGCTAAAAACACTATCATAGGATTTGGTGGAACCATAGGTGGTGTAGTTGACCATAATAATCAATGATGTACAGGATGTTTTCCCCAAATATGTTATATCCAAACCCACTCAATGTTATATTTAGTTCTGTATAGAGTTAGTGCCTAAATCTTCTCTGATCATAATGGATCCCTATCATATTGAACCATATTATCTATGGTAGTATAGGGTTCAAATTGGCGACTTCATATAAATGGTTTTCGTCGAACATAGTGTATAGATTTGATGAGATATATTTTTATTCCCCAAGAAGGAACTTGATGATATGAGTTTTTATATAGGCTATCAATATCAAAATCTAGTGATGTTCAAGAAGTATTATCCCCTTCCAGGGATAGATTTTTTTTAAAAAAATTAAATGGAGTGAGATGGTATTTGAAGGATAATTTATGTCATCAATATAATTAGATGAGTATAAAGGAAAAAATATATCTTGAGGACTAATTAATAGGGATGTTATAGGAACTTTGGGTTTATAGTTATAACATTCAGTGATAAGAACACCACAACTGTCTTCATTGAACTCATGTAGTCTACGTTACATGAGTCTCTAGATCAGTTCATCGTACTATTCATTAATGAAATTAAAATATACTTAATGTCAAATGAGGATCATACTGAGCATCTAAGGAAAATTTTACAACATCTTTGACACCACAAATTTTTTTCCAAGTTTTCATAGTGTATGTTTTGGATGCATGAGGTTCAATTTATTAGGAATGTGGTGTCTCAATAGGGAGTGGAAATAAATACTTCAAAGATTGAGGAAATTATTTCATGGGTAACACCCCAAAATACTGTATAGGTCCATAGATTCTTTAGTCTGACAAGCTATTATATAACATTATATATGATTTATGTTAGATTATATACTCATATACATCCTTGAAATGGATGAATCAGTATTTCGTATGTTCTTATCAGTTAAAGGTAGATTTTGACCACTTAAAGGAATATGTGATCATCTCTTATATCCTTCCTTTTTGAGAAGTGGGAGAGTTTTTTTATTTTTGTGATTCTTCTCATCTTTTTTTGGGTTTTTTCATAATGTAGAAGATTGTAGTGATCCGGTACGGATCTTGGTAGTTACTCTTTAATGAGAGTAATTAATCCACCCATGATCTTGAGTTCGCATCATTAATGTTATCTTTGAATCTATAGGAACATTAACCTATCTGTATGTGCTTTGTGGTATATACAGATCAAAATATCTGTAGGTATTTTTTTTCTAGATCTAAATCAATATTTTTAAATGTGTATGGAGTTGTTATAGGAATATGAATTTTAAATATCTTATACTTTAGGGAAGTAGAACATTGTTTCTAACAAATTGAGTAGGATTTCTGGGGAAAATTATATATAAGAGTATGAGGATTTAAAGATAGTGATTAAAGATCTTATAAAAATAGTTATTGATGTTGAAATGTTTTTTAGAATAGGATTCATATACAAGATGACAGAGAAATCATATTTGATGCTGTAGTTAGATCAGTGTCAGTGAGGAGATTCATAGGTAGATATGGTTAAAGACTACATATTTAATGGCAATACTTTATAGGAATTGTTAGAGGATGATCATAATTTGATATTATTTCAAGGGAGGTTGTGTATTCCATTAGTGATGTGATAGGAGGTTCATCATGAATTCCATACCTCATCTTCAGATACACATCAATATGTATCCAAGATGTATCATGCCTTGAGGATTCAACTTTGGTGTACCACGATGAAGAGACTAGTATCAGGGTTTGTATCTCATTGCTTGATTTTTCTGCAAGTGAAATCAAGGTATCATGTTTCAGGTGTATTGTTTCAGCCATTGGATACCCCCATGTGGAAGTATGAGTATATATTGATAGCCTTCATCACTATTATTATATGGTGGAAATGAGGGTACAATTTAATTTTTGTAATAATGGATCTATTGATGAAGTTGGATCATTTATTAGTGGTAATGGAGTTGGATTCAGGGATGTTCTTTTGATGAGGTATATGGATGCAATAATGAAACTTCTTTGGGAACCAAGGACTAGAATATATAGACATGATCGTTGAAGTAAAAGAGTTAGGGGAGGTATCTTGGAAGATTTTGGATCTCATTTATTCCCTAACATGGCTTTCTATCTTAAGGCATATTGACCAAGAGAGCATACAATTTAGAAGTTGGAGGATATGATGTGGACCTAAGTTTTGAATATTGGTGGATCAAGGATGAAGTACCATACCTTGGGAAAGATTTATTATATTAATAAATATCAGTCATCCATTTTAATGGAAGAATTAAATGCCTTGTTTGTGTGGCCTTAAATATATATATTGTATTGTAGCAGGGTTGGAGGGCCAGTGGTCTTTGGAAACGTTGTGGTGTTGAGCATGAAAGAGGAGATTTAGATGATTCAAGAGTAGATGTTGGTCGTATAAGACTACTATAATTCTTATGATGACTTTAGAAGGGTACATATATAGTTTTATGTTCAAGTCCATATAACATTGATGTTTTCAAATCTTTATGGTTAGTAGTGTTTTGGTGTTGAAAGTAAGATTTCTCCTTGTCTTATCAATCCATTTGGTGTTATTTAGTGTGTTGATGAGGTAGAATATTATTTATAGATTAATCTATAGGTAGACCAGATCCATATCATCTTTTACATACCAAACATTGTCAATATGTTTCATGATGATCCTCAGGTCACTTAATGAGGAGTGTTGGATATGGAGGATGGCACAATGTTCATGGAGTGGTTTGATGAGTTTTAGGATTATCAGTAGATGTTGTTACATGAGTGAGTTATTAACATGGTTCATGTTTTTTGGATCTATGGTAACTTATAAGAAAATATATAGGAATTTGATACAAAGATACACACTCTATATCATGATATATTATAAACCATGTTGTGTAGTAATGTTTGAGATTGTTGATTTCATACTAGATTTACTGATATGAAAAACTATAGAAATTATATTTTAAGGTTTATTGTTTCTAATTGTGCCTTCCATTTTTTTGGTTGTGTCATTCAATTTAAAAGTTACATCATAGGGAAGTGTTTGGGCTGGTAATTGTTAGATTATCTAAGGGTTGGGTTTTTATTTTTAAGTATGAGAATCCTTTTAGAGGTATCTAAAATAAATATAAAGACATTTCATGTGTGTTAAATTTCATCATTCAAATATTATAGGGATATAGGTGTTGTTTGAGTTGATATTTTTTCTGGGGGGTATGAGGTTGTGTAGTGGTCATCCGAACCATTATTTAAAGGGATCATTATAACAATGGTTGATTTTGAAGGTGACTATTCACAATGTTGGGGATTTCTTTCACGGTGTGAAGGATTCAACAAATTGTTTTTTGAAAATTAAGATTTATTATGACTCTTAAACATTTTTTTATTATACATATGGAATTTATAATACCCTTAAAAAGTTTCATTTATTTATTTTTTGGTCAATGCATGAAGGTTTGGTTATATAGAGCGATCTTCCATGGGGATTTTTTGATCTTTTACATGGCCTGTATTCATAGTGAAACCATTACCTCATCATGAAATGTATCTTGAGAGGCTAAATTTAGTGTTTATTTCTATTTTCTTTCACAATTCGTTCACCTATGTCATTGCATTATAACATAGATACTATGTTTTGTGTTCTTTGAGTGAAGTCTTGTTGGGGGGTTGTAGTCATGAATTGAACATTCCTTAGTAATATCCTGTTAAAGGATGATAACCAACTTAGAGAGGGGAGAGATACAGAAAATTCAGGATGCAATTATTAGGGATTAATTGGAATTATCCCCATCATAGCCTAACCATGGTCTATTAATATATAGTGTTGTAGTTTCTAGTACTTATATAAATTCAAAAGTCCATCTAAAATATTCCTTTACTTCTTCATTTTACCAATGCCTTAGGTGACATGAGGCACTATATTAGAGGCTATGGAGTTCCTTTGAATCGATCTCATATCTTGGCATATGATTTTAGGTGAGTTCCCCTCCCTTATTTTTGGGTTTCTCTTTATTTTTTGTTATTTTGAGATCATAGCAGCCATGTTATTTTTATTTTTGGTTTATTAGGTCATGGTTTTAATGTGGGGTTTCTTTAATTTGGTTTTTTGAGGATTTCATTATGTGATGTTTTTCTGTCACAATCATTTCCCTCAATTTCCCCTTAATATTAAACAATGAAGTTTTGATTAAGGTAAAGGAATCAAGAGCTCTCTTTATATATTTGTGAATTTTGGAAATTGAATTCTCTTTCCTTTATTGGGTTGATGGTATAGATTTGAATATTGATGATAATGAATCTAAAAATTGAAATTGATGGTAATGGGTGTGGTTCATATATTTTTTAATGATTATATGATTTCTAATGGTTGATCACATAAGTTTTTAATACTTAAATTCTTTATCTACAAAGATATATATATATATATATGTTCCATTATTGTAATATAAATAATAGAATAACCTTTTATAAAAGGTTATATATATAATGATGTAAATGATCTTGTTTTGTGAAATCTATAAATTGTTGTTGATGGATTGTTACAATAAAACACTATTTTAACAATGAAAAATCACATTTCTTATATTATTAATGAATAATAAGTTTTTATGATTTATACATGGTTTTCTTGAAACAATAAGAACATTTAAAAATTAGTTAAGTGTTCGTATCAAACTATAACATAATGCATTTAAAATAATTAGGATAGTCACGTGACCATATAAAAGTGAATGCAAGAAGAATTCAAAGTGACTGTATAAAAAAATAAGTAAAAATGTGTCAGATGATAAAATTTTCTCTATGTCTTTAACTAATAGAATAAGTAGTTGAATGACTTCATGAATTATTCAAGTGACCACATATAGTATTCATGTGACCACAAAAAGGATTCAACCTTCCATGCGGAAGGATAGGGATACTTTTCCTAATTGTTGAAACTACCACATGAGGAACATAATTGACCACATGATAGACTTAAGTGGCCACATGAGGAACTTGAGTGACTGCATGAAGTTGAGTGACTGCATTAAGAACATAAGTGATATAATGATGGTCTTAAGTTAGAACATGAAGAAATAAAGTGATCATTTAAAGTAACAATATCAAGTGACCACAAGATGAAATGACCGTCAGCTGAAGTGTCTATAAGGTAAAGTGATAAAAAACAAAAGTGACCATGTATAAGTACATATTAAGTGAGAATTTATATTTCAACCAGTAAGGAAATTTTAAATTCCAATGACTATATTTTAAATAACTTATTAAGAATTAATAAAATTTAAGATGTATCATCTTTTTACTTTTTTTAGGTAATTCTCAACCCTCTTTTGATCTTTCTTTACTTGGGTCTCATATAGGGGTGCTTCAAGAGTTATTTTGAAAAAAATTAAGGACTATTGGTTTTTTCATGGTTATCGCATAGTTTACCCAAACTATATACACTCCTAGTGAAAATCGTGCAAACCACAAATGTGATGGTTTTCATGGATAGCGGGTGGTTTGAATGAATGTACTCCCAACAATGATAAAATATGTAACCCAACCTGTATAAGAACATAGTTATGGTAAAATTTTTGAAAAACCATGCAACCCAACCCACCATAACAAGAAAAAAAATGACAATTATTTAGAAAATTCATTAGAAATATACCAAACCCCCAATTCGACCCCTTCTTTACCCTAACCCTGGGTTGGATGATTTCTTTTGTATATTAGAGATCCTAAGAAGAATTTTTGGCTACTAAAAACCACTTACAATGAGAATCAAAGTGTGGAGGTCATAATTTTATCCATCCATAGGAGTATTTCTTCTCCCAATATTTATCTACCACTATCTTCTAATCCCCTCCCTAGGGGTTTTCAAATGTCTATGTTGTTGGAGGATCAAATCCTCATTGTTTTAGATCTTGAATATTGGGTTGATTCTCATATCTTATTTGTTGATGTTATTTTTTGTAGATTCCTATGTATGATGTTATGAGATGTGATAAAGTTTTTGATAGGAGGTTCTGTTTATAATTAGAAAATTTATTTAAACCTAAATTTCTTGATTTAAATTAAATTTATTTCAATAGGATTATAAAAAAAACAAATTCTCGTGAATTTGTATTTGAATTTGATTTGACATTAAATTTGATGAAACCCCCTAATTCAAATGAATTAGGGTGTATTTTTGGGATTTGATATAAAATTGTGAAATTAAATTCTGGGATTTAAATTGTAGAATTTAATTTGTGAAATTGGTTTGTGCAATTGATTTAATTTTTTTTTGAGAAAATTAGATAAAATTGTTTTGATAATAACCCATTAGTTTTATCCTGGAGAATTGGATGGATTGATTAAAACTACAATTAAATTTTAAAATTTTAAATTGGCATATTGAAATTGAAAATAGCAAAATTTTATTTTAATTAGTTTTGAAATAAATTTCTCATTGTTGATTGTTGTATGATCACATATAAGCTTTTGTAGTTAGTGATTTATTATAGAAAAACATGCTATCGTGGGAATTCACTAGAAATAAATTAATTATTTAAAACTATAATATAAACATAATGGTTGACCTTAACCATTGTGGAATAATTGTTAGTATTATTTAGATGGGATCAGAGAGAGATATGTTTACATTGATGTTATCATCATATAAGTGTGTTAGGAACCCACAACCATGAACTGTCGTACATCTTAGAAGATAAAAATTTTAAACCTTATTGATTATTTTGATATTTATTTAATTGTTTGTAAACTATTTTACACATGACTTGTGAATTTACATAGATAGTTTTATATAAAAATTTTATTAAGTCGTTGTTTCATGTATTTTTCATCAGTTGAAATGTAAATCATGTCTTATCTTAAATATGAAACTACACTATCATGGAATTTTTTTATAAAAATTGAAATAATTACCAAGTTAATTAAATTGTAATCTTATTATGTAAACCATGGTATAAACCTACAAGTCTTTTAGCTCACACTCTACTTGTACCTTTGGGCTTTTGTAGATTTCCTCCTACCAGGTTTCAAGAAAGCTAAAAGAATCACCTCTTAGTTGCTGTTTTTGTTGATCTTTGTTCTTTTAGCTACTATTTCTATAGGGACTATGGTATTTTCTCAGATTTTCTACTACTTTGGGGGTTCACATTGGATTTTTTACTAGTTTTAATTCTAGTATAGTTCTCACTACGTGTATTTATTATGGGAATACTGACTTGAATATTTTTCTTCTTCTGTTTATATGGGAAAAATCTTTATAGGTTATCTTGTATGATGTAAGGTGAAAGTCTTCGACCCATGGGGATTTGGAGAACCCTTTAGGTTAGGTCATGGCTAGTTTATTTGTTAGGGCACTATGGTATCTAGGCTAGTTCATGATAAAATGTTATCAAAGGGAGGTTAAGAATCATTCCATGATGTCAGTATACAGTTCAATAATATGTTCTATATTTAGTAGTTTTTTGTGACCGAGCTCTTGGTTATATCTCTCCGTAATGATCCTTAAGTTAAAAATTATGGTTTGGTAAGGAATCATTACGTATTATTTTAAAACTTTTCATAGATTTCAATTTCAATATATTGAAATTAAAATCATATTTATCAATCTGGTGGGGCTACTTTTCTATATTTCTCTATTTGAGTGTTAGTATGATGTCTTCGATGTGTTTTTTTGATGTTGTGTTGAATCATTCCTATGAGAAGATATGCATATAGGATCCATGAGGAATCAGTTAATAAACCACAGTGAAAAAATCTCGAATGAACCAAAACCGGGTTGACTTTATTGTGTGTGTTGTCGACGCTCTAGGATATTCACCTGCACTTGTTCCCATTCAGGCCCTAGCTGTGGAACATCAAATTGATGAATTTTGGATTTGTGCTCAGGATTTCCTTGAACATAACCCTATATAATTCCAACAATCTGATTATCCTCAACTTGATAAGGATTGGTTTAGAAATATCAAGATATTAGTTGAGTTCGTGGAAATACTTGATGAAATTGTGGTGAAATGTGCCACATTCAAGATAGAGGTACCTAACATGAGATGGTGGGACATGATTTTGATGTCAAAAAAGAACGAAGTATTATGGTGGAATGAATTTAGATCTCTTCTCACCAACCATATCTATTCGGAGTCGATTTTTTTATTCAATACTATTTAATTTTTCAAAATCGAGAAGGCTAACATGACCATGATAGAATATAAAAATTATTTTGCTGATCTTCTGTAGCTTTCACCTGAGATTGTGTCAGATAAGAATATAATGAATATAGGGTTTGAGATGGGACATCAAGGTAATAATTTTTCTTAGGTTTTCATGTTGACGGTTCCTTCTTATGCTGATATGCTATATGGATCACTAATAGTAGAAATGGACCTAGATGGTAAGTTAGGGTTGATGAGAGTTCCTTTTTCTCTTAGTGTAAATTCTATGAGTTACCATAAAGGAAATATAAATCATGATTATTATCGATAGTAGAGTTTTTCTAGATATTTTTTTATAGCTGATAGTGGCCCATTTAAATATTTACCATTGTGACAAACCTTTTCACTCAAAATGAGTTTGCACTGAGGCACTCAAAATATGTGGTTTCTGCTGATTCTTAGGTCACTTGTTGAAGTTCTTTCATTTCTATTCTACTCCACATAGTTCTGTGGGATCATTAATTCCAACTAAATTTATGGGGAAATCAAATGGTTAATAAAAAAAGGGGTTTTGGCAACAGATACTGAAAGAAATATTCTTAATATAGTGGTAGTGTATCCAGTGGAACCAGATATGGGTCCTACAATCGTGAGAGGTACCACCACTATTGATTCATCTTTAAAGGATTCTTTATTTGTTAACAGTGGATCTCATTTTTTTCATTTCAACTAGAATTTTTAATATGGTAAATCTTTCTACAGAGCTTTTATCTTATGTGATGGATATTACTACACCCCTTGAAAAAAAGAGAGTGTAGTGTCTTCATAGTCATGATTTTGTTTTCCCATTATTTGATATAAATCTTGGTTTGGATTTTATGGTTCTCTGCATGAAAACCATTGACATCATATTTTAGATGGATTAGATCATTTCAAATAAATATCAAATTGATTGTAATCCTCGATGGGAATCCATTACTACACTCGATGGGATGTTCTATATCTATTAAGGAGAATGGGACAAAGGTTGGTTAGAGACAGACCTTATCATCCAGAGTTGTGGAAAGTAATATTAATTTTTAATTTTTATCTGGAGTGAAAATATTTGTGTGGTGACATTCCCCTAGTTGTTGTCGAGTTTCCTGAAGTTTTTTCTTCTCAAATATCTATTTTTCCATTGGAAATGGAGGTGTATTTTTCTTTCAATTTAGGGTATGGTACCCAAATAGTATCTATTATTTCTAAATTAATGGAACAAACTAAAATGAATGAGTTGAAGTATAAGTTGAACGATTTTTAGAAAAATGATTTATATGCCTGATTGTGTCGCATTGGTCAACACTGGTTATCTTTGCTATGAAATATGATGGGTCACTTTTTCTTGGTGTTGATTACCAAAAAAATAAATAAAGTAATATTAAAGAAAAGGTATCTATTTCTATGGGTTTATTACCTTTCTAACTAGTTGAAAAGCGGATATGTTGTTCTCGAAGATTGATCTCTGATCTGGTTACCATCAGTTTAGGATAAAAGAATATGAAATTCAGAAAACTACCTTTTAGAGAAGGTATGACCATTATGAGTAATTTTTCATAACATTTTGTCTATCTAGTTCTTATATAGTCATTATATCATTAATGAATAGGATTATTGATGAGTATCTTGATACTTTTGATCTCGTATTTGTGGATGAAATCCTTGTTTACTCTATATCTAAGGAAGATCATGTGTTTCTTCTAAGAGTAGTTTTGAAATTTTTTAGAAACCACTGAAAATATTCCAAGATATTGACATGTAATTTTGGGATTTAGGATATGATGTTCTTGGGATACATGGTGTCAAACCATGGTATTTAAGATGATACTGAAAAAGTGAAATATTTTTTGACATAAAAGGTTTTTAATAGGATTTATGTGGATAAAAATAATATATGGTGGGGATTTTTCAATATACTATTACAAATTTAAGGGACTCCAAAACCCATATTTTTATCATTCTCTGGTTGGGTCTCATTTAGGGGTGTTTCAGGTAAAATATTGGAAATTTTGAAGGCCTCTTGGATTGTGCATGGTTGGTGGATAGCTTATAAAAAACATACAAACAAATAGTAAAAACCATGAAACCCTAGGAAGTGAGGGTTTTCATGGTTCGAAATATATTTGGAAAATGATGCACCCACCAAGGAGAAACTATGAAACCCCACCAATAGGGGTTCATTGTTAGGGTGAATGGTTTGACAAACTATGTGACCCTACCTAGCTAACCATGAGCACAAATTTAAATTAATCCTAAAATCCTTTATAAATTTCCGAAACCCCAATTTAATCCTCTTCTTGACCATAAATTAGGTTTGGATGCTTTTCTTGGTATTTGGAGCTCGTAATAATAAATTTTAGCTCCTAAAAACAACTTCTTAAGAAAATTAAAGTGTGTCAATCATTTTTTGATCCTTCCATAATAAGATTTATGCTCCCATTCATTATCACCCAATATCTTCTTCTCTCATCCCTAGGGTTCATTTTATCTTTAGGCTGATAGAGGATCTGATATATACTATTTTAGATAATTTATCTTGTGTTGATTTTATTATGTATTTTTTTAGTGATCTTTGTAGGAGTTTGTCGTGGCCGGTGTTGTGAGACATGATCTCTTTGTTTCAGTAGATGGTTATTTTTATGATTGTAAAAATGATTTAACACTAAATTTATTGATTTAAATTAAATTTATTTCAATTTTATTAGGAAAAAACCAATTCTAGTGAAATGGTATTTGAATTATATTTTTCATGAAATTTGAGAACACCCCCCCCCTCTAGTCTAAATAATTAAGCAATGTTTGTAGGATTTGATGGGAAATTAGGAAATTAAATTGCAGGATTTAAATTGTGGAATTTAATTAGTGAAATTGATTTCTCAAATTAATTAAATATTTTAATGTGAGAAAAATGTATTAAATTGATTGATAACAACCCATTGGTTTTATCCTATAAAAGGAATGAATTGATTAAAAACCTGTTTTTATTTTTAAATGGAAATTGGGATATTGAAATTGGAAATGGTATAATTGTAATTTAAATAGTATTGAAATAAATTTCCCATTATAAATTAATGTTTTAGCACATTAAATCATAGGCCATTATTCAGTTATTAGGGTAAAACAAGATAAGATGGGAATTACTTCGAAACATAATAATTTTTAACAACTCTTATGTAAACTTATTGATTGATCTTATCCCTATAGGGATGTGTATTAGTTTCGTTTGGCCAGTGCTAGAGAGACATGTGTTCAAATTATCATTATTAATAATTGGGTTTGTGAGAATACCAAAACATGGAACTATTGTACCTTTTAGTATATGACCATGTTTCTCCTATGTGATTATTTTGTTATATTTTTTATTGTTTTTTAACTATTTCAGACAATCCTTTTGAATTTATAAAAACTATTTACTACAAAATGTTTATTAAGACATTTTTGATGCATTTCCAATCTATCTAATGGTAATGTGTATTTTTTCTTAAATAATCATGTGTATTTATATGTCTATTTCATTTTAAATTGATATAATTTCTTGTTTAATTAATTTTTTCATCCTATTATCGAATTCATGGGGTGAGACTACTTGGATTTTAGCTCATACGCTACCTATACCTTTGTGTTCTTGTAGACATCCTATATCCAGGTTTGATAAAGGGGAAATAACCACTTGGAGGTGTTATTTTATATTGATATTTGATATAATATCTATTGGGTTTATCGGGACTGCAATTGTGTTTCCTATTTTTTTTGTAATATGTTATTGTACTTTGGGATTTTTTTACTTGTTTCACTTCTCGTACAGTTATCCCTATGGAGTTTTATTTTGGGAATATTGACTTGTATTTGTTTCTTTCACTATTAATATGGAAAATGATTCCCAGTTTAATCTTGATTGATCCTAGGTTATAGTCCCCAACCCATGGGTATCGGGAACGACATTCTCAAAATGTCAAGACCACATTCAATATCATGTTTCTAAGGAATTTGGGATGGTTCCTGATATAATAATTCTACATTAGAGTAATCAATATGAGTATTATTTTATGAATATTATACAATGGTTAATTAGATAAGGATCTCAATTTTATAACAAGATCTAGTCATGGATATCCGAAGCAATTCAAGGGGTATATTGAGATGAATTTTAGAAAATATTTTCTACATGATTTAGCACTTATGTGATACCATGTTCTTCTGTTTCTCTATGATTTTTTTAGCTTTTTCATGAATAGATATAAAGAAAATTGATTATCTAGAGTTGATAAGATATTGATCTACATATAAATTCACATTCCACCCATTTGCAGTTTCTCTATTTTATTTTACTTTTTTGATTTTTATGTTACTCTATATATCCACTAACACATGATTTTATGTTTTATTGGAGTGTACTAGATACTCTATCATTATTATATCTTTAAATTTTATCCATAAAATAAATTTTTAAGAGGGCAGTTCTACACTAGAATTCCCTATATGTTGTTGTTTCAGTAAATCCTGATCCTTGTTTTGGATCATTTTTATTAGATTGTAATAGTCATTCTAGGAATCATGTATCAATAATGTGAATAGAATTAATTTATAACATATAACTTAACTACTTCATTGAAATCCCATTGTGTGTTCATATTTATTTATTTACTATATAATTAAAACACTTTTTTGTTAGTTATATGTTTTAACTATTTTTATATTACTATAATTTAAACAAGAATTTTTGAATAAAATATTACATATTTAACATTTATATGTGATATACTCTATTTGGTGTCAGTAAAATACTGTCAATAGTAAACTCTATTACAAGAATAGTTTTAACTGGGTTTTGATCACATGGATGAGAAAATATTTTGATGAATTAAATTATTTTTACCTCTAGTATTTTTTAACAATGTTAATTTATTTGAGAGTATTTTAAATTGGTGTTAAATAAAAAAATGTAATCTCTATTCTCCCCCTATTGATTCATCCACCATGAATATCATTTGTAATCAAATAATTAGTTTTCAATCTTTTTTTACTTTTATCTAGATCAAGTTCCTAAAAAGATCATTTAAATTTAAATTTTTTCAATTATATAATTTTTTATGTTATGTATGAAGGTTATTATATGAATAAAACTCTTTATTTGAATGGTTATAACTATGATCATTGGAAAATCAAAATGATAATTCATCTTTAGAGCATGTTTTTTGATATATTTGAATCGATTGATGATCATTATGAAAAACATAAAAATCTATATGAGAATAGGATACTCTAACTATATATTCTTATGATTCAAATTATAAATCAATGAATGATTTATTTTTTTATTCAATATATCTACAATTTAATTAAATAACTTCTTATGTTACTACTTTCCAAATTTGGGATACTTTTTCAATGTATCATAAAGGCACATCTAAGGTTAAACAAATTTGATTAAAAATTATATATTCTTATATATGGAATAGTCAAACTAAAGCCTAATGAATCAATATCTGACATGTATCTCATTTTAATGAGATTATAAATAGTATTATTAGCTTGGAAAAAAGATGTATGACAATGTTCAAGTAAATAGGATCTTGAGATGTCTACTAGATTGATGGAGAGGGACTGTAGTCACTAATTAAGAATCTTGTGGCAAAAAAAATACCAGTAAAATAGATAATTGTAAATTTTATAATTAATGAAGAAGGAAATTTGTTGAAAATTGAATATTATAAATCAAAAGATTTTTTTTTTCTTTAAAGAATCACAATCATAATCAAAGGATGTTGTTAAACCTGATAGTACAGGTGGAAGTAAAGTCGATACCGAGAGTGTTGTGGAAATGGATCAATTATCAAAACTATTTAAAAAATTATATAAAAAGAATACACTTTTATATAAATTAAATGATAATGTATATTATGATAATTGATGAAATTGGAGGAAATACTGGATAATTGATGAATATTATAATTAGATGACCCACCATGAGTATATAAGAAAAATAAATATAATGGTTTAGTATACACATATTAAATATTAGAATAAGTATAAATATAAAGATAAAAGGACAAAAAAATTAATTTCAATTTGAGTATATTGAGGGATAGATTCACTGACTCATATTCTATAGAAGAAGATACAAATGAAAAAACAAATCTATACTTCATTACTACTACTTTAGAGGTATAATATATTTCTTATATTCATATATATGATAACTCTAAAATGTTAAATGAATAATTAGATAAATATTGTGTTATTATTAAAGATACTATGAATTAATTGAAATATTAAAAAATAAATATATAAAATATGCATATTTTATTTATTGTTGATAAATTTAATCATTTTATTGAAATAGAAAATAATACCCATCTATTAAAGGGAAAACTTATATGAAATAGCTAAATGAATGTATCAGAAATGATTTGGAATAGTTTTTTGATATTAGTATCTAAATTAATATTATAAAGGGTAAAGAATAATATCCTATTTCAAAATTAGGAATTGAATATGGATATGGAGAACAATAGAATCTATATAAAAATTCATTTTATCCTTATTCAAACAATATGACATTAGTATATAAGTCTAAGGAAACACCTAGTTTTGGGAATAATTCAAAAACATTTGGACCACAAAAATATTTTCTTTCAAACCCTATTAATTTTATTATAATAATTTTTATGAAATAATTTTGGATTATAAATGATTAATTTTCTAATCTCTCATGACCCAGGAAAATCTAGGTACCAATGTTCATCCGTGTTTAATCATTTTATGAATTTTCATGAATAGTTCAAGAAAAATAAAAGGTATCTTGAAATTTTATGTCTAGAAATATGATTTAATACTATTCAAGATTCAAGAACATTGTAGAAGTGGATGGTGGACGAGGAACTATCAGTGAAAATGAAAAATGAAGGATTTTTTGGCTTGGAGATAACATTAACTCTAAATATATCATTATTTTTAATGTTTTATTTGTTCATGGATTAAAATATAACTTTATTAATATTTATTAGTTATGTTTTTATGGTTTTAATGTTATGTATGAAAATAATGATTGTAAAATTCTTGATTCCAATCAATATAAAATATTTACTACACTGAGAAATGGAAATGGATATGGTATTATTTTAGATTCATTTTTTTCTAAAAAAATTTCTTAATTAATTGATTTTCATAGAGAATCCTAGAAATGGTATATGATAATTGGCCATTGTAATATATTCACACTTAAAAATCTTAATAAGAAAGGTTTAGTTAAGTATTTACTCATGCTAGAGTTCCCTAATTTCTAACTGTGTATTCTCTATCAAAAGGGGAAGCTACAAAAAAAATATTTCAGACCATTGAAATAGGTTTATACCTATCACCATTGTAATTTTTTCACTTGGTTTTATTTATACCATTCGTAGTTTCTAGTTTAATAGGTGAAAAATATGCTTATGTAATTGTTGATTATTTTTCCATATATTCAACAATGTTTTTCCTAGATCATTAAAGTGAATATCCTTCTTATTTTTTCAAATATGTAATGTCATTAAATTAACTTAGTGGAATTACCATAAAAATGTAATGAGTGATCGTGGTTGTTAATTTCAGAATTAGTAGTTTGATTCAATATACTCACAAAATGGAAATGATAATAATTTGTCTAAAACTCAGAAAACATAATAAAATGTGGTTATAAAAAGAATAAATAGTTCTCTTTAATAAATTTGTTAGGTTGTACTTATTTAGTATGACTTAACTATATATTTTGGGTGGAATATGGTAAGATAAAATATTATGTAATTAGAGGATTTATTATTTGACCTATCCTGAAAAATGCCCCATATGAGCTATGAAATGGTAGAAAACTATAATCAAATTACTCTAGAGTTTTTTGGATTCAATTTATTAAATCTAAAAAAAGGATAATTTGAAAAAAAAAATCACAAAAATTATATAAAAGAATTTTTAATGGTAATTCAACCGCAAGTAAATCATATAGAGTGTTTAAAAAACAAATCTATTTTTTTGGAATAATATATACATGTCACTTTTGATGAGATAGATCAAAAAGTACCCAAAAATTATTTGTAGATCCTTCAAAATGATAATTCAAATTTAAATATTAAAAATTCCCTTTAATCCTTAGATCATGGGGTTGATTTACCTGATAAAACAAATTATAGTAAACATTATGACCTTACTGACCTACAATTTTACTTGGAAGTACCATGCATTTTAGTTCTTAACAAAACTGTAACTCTCAAATAACATCCCTTGAATATTATTTTATTAGACATAAAAAATGTACTTATACACAAGACTCAATAAGAAACCATGATTAACATCAGTCCTCCTAATATTAGTTTGAACCTAATGACATAAATGAAGAAATCAATGAGGAACATTGGGTAATAGTCATGTAATAAGATTTGAATAATTTTTAGAGAAACAATGTATGGAAACTAGTTAATAAAGATAATTGATATCTAACTATTAGAACTAAGTGGGTTTATAGAACCAAGGATGACGAGTCTGGAATAATAATTATAAAAAAGGCTAGATATGTTGAATAAGTATATATTCAATAAGAAGGTACATATTATGAAGAAACATTTTCACAATTATCTGTAATTGAATCCATTAGTATACTGATTTCATATTCATGCATATTAATTTTTTCACTCATATATTTTTTTCGTTCTTTGTCGCAGTTTATCTTTTAGATCTTGTTTTTTCTTCTTATTTATGGGTGTTCAAGATTTAAATTTTATATTTTGGTGGTTTTTGATGTTTAGTGGACCAATTTTGAGTTAGAGTGAATGGTATGGGGAGGAGGTGTCTTGGAAAATGAGTTTGTAACACTCATAGTGCATCTTTTTATGGGGTATGTTTGTTTAGTGGTTTACCCCTTGTTTTAGATGTGTTTTTGGGTGAAACAGTTTATTTTTTGGGTCTTTTTCTTTGTTTCACAGTTCAGGTGCTTGATTAGTTTAACCATGCAATAAGTGTGCAGGAGTTAACATGGTTTTCACATGGTTTAACTAACCTTGTATCCAATGTGTGTAGCCCATCCATCACTAGACAGTTGGAATCCATGCATTTTGCACATGGATTGTTAAACTAGGTTATCTAACCTTGCGACTCACACAGGAAAGGTTATTTGGGGTTTTTTCCTTCTTTCTTATTGGGGTTTCTCCCCATGGACCACCCTTAGAACTCCTACTCCCTAGAAACCTTCCATGTGGATTTTTGGAACCTCCATTACCCTCCAAGTGGTATTCAAATAACTTTTATGGTGATTCTTCCCCGGAATCAAAAGGATTGAGATCCTCCCTCTTTCTCCATTGCTTTTCCTCTATTTTCCCATTATCATCTAACCCTAGTTTCCATATTTGGTTAATTTTCATACTTAGGGTGGTTTAAAATTAGGTTTCCTTGTTTTTTAGGATTTATCATGGTAAATTTTGGATCTTGGAATCCGAGTGGTGCATTTTGGGGTGTGAATCATCGATGTGAAATGGATTAGAGGTAGGTTTCCCATGGACTTTCTCTTTTTAATTTAAGATTCATTAGTTTTTTTCTTTATCAACTTATTTAAATAATAATTCATGATATGTGATACTTGAAGTATTTATATAGTGTGTAAAGTGAATATTTATTCTTTGTTTGATGCAATATAGAATTGTTTTGATAAGAATTTCACACCATGTGTTTGATGAAATTCTCGGTCAACCATTGTGAGTATTTTATTATATTTAAATCAAGGTTTATATTTGTTAATAAATATGTGGAAATGATGACATTGGATTTCATGAAAGGGTTTTAAATTGTTTTAGGTTTAAAATGAGAGTGTATCGGTATTTTGAAAGTGGTTTAACATGTGATGATGAATTGTGGCATGTTTGGAATTTGAATAAAAATTGATTTAGGTTGTAAAATGTGGTATGATTTACTTAACTAAATTGTTTTATAATTTTTTTTGAAATTGAATGTGGTGTGTTTTCACCTATTGTAATGATGGTTTGGTTCTTCTAAAAAGGATGGTTTGTTAATGGAACTTGAGGCCTATTTGGAACCTTTGTGAATGTAGTAAATGTTTTTATATGAAACCCATCCTTGGATGACTCTATCTCCTTGTTTATGAACATGGGTAGAATTTCCTCACTGTGAAATCCTTGTGGCCCATTTTTCTTTAATGGAATGGGGGATTCTAGGTATGGCCTCCATTGTGTTATATGAGTTTTATGGAAGGATATGGATCCTTGGGGTGGACCAGGGTGAGGAATGTTTTTGAATTGTTATTATATATCCATGTGATTGGATGTTTAGTAGGAATTGGTTTACTCACCCCCTATATACATGAGACATGGGAACCTGGCATGATGAGATAATTTTTTGAGAATGATTATTATACGTTCTAGTTTACACACTAGTCAGTGGCCCATAGTATGTTGATATATTTATGTTTATTGCTATGGGATTAGGCCCCACAGTATTTTGTGAGTTAGGTTGGTCAAGAATTAGGGCATTTATGATTTCATCATGTGTGTCACGTTACTGAGGATGGGTATCATTTATTATTATGTTCTGTAATATTCAGGATCTCCTAGGTTCACCCATGTCTATTGGAACTTAGCTTTTTGTAGTGATGAATGGGATTCATGTTACTTGGTTACTCTTATGTGATTATTTCTATTATCTTTATTATGTTATTATTATAGTGTTATCATGGTTCGTGTTTTTAGTATAAAGTGACTAGTTGGATTCAAAATTTTTATGAATTTTTTTTAAAGAAAAAGTGTTTTATATACTCTATTATGTTGTTTTGAAATGAAAACATCACTTTCCCCATTAAAATATTAATGCTACTTTAATGTAAATGTAATCAGATTTGAAATGAAAAAGGGAAATGAAACATGTTGGGATTTAAAGTGAATATTAAAGAAAATATTACTTTATATATTTTATTTCAATCTTGAGTCTTTTGTTTCTTTTATTTTAAAGGATGTTCATTGGGAATAGATTATTTGGGCTTGCTGACTAGGCTTTAACTGTCATGCCAATAGTTTCTTCATGTTTTTGGATTGTGGTGTAGGTCCCATCATAGCTTATATCTTCATAAGAGATGCTTGGTTTTGGTACTAGATAGTGGCCCTCTAGGTCTCGTGGAGATGTTGTGTTGTCTTGTTTTAGTTTGGGGTTTTATGGTATAGTTTGGTAGTATTTTCAGATTCTTGTATAAAACGATGTTTAGTTAGGATATTATTAAATATATTGGTTTTATTTATTTATTTACACTATTTAATATATTTAATTTTGGGAGAAATAACTCCCATTATTTATAATGATTTTGTTGGAACTTTTTTACATCCCAGGGGGATCTGGAAGATCTCTTGGGCCCTGATAAGGATCCGCTCGAGTGACCGGTTCAAGGTAGACCCGACTTAGTCCATAGAAAAATGGTATCAGAGAAGGTCAAATCTTTAGTGGACCTTGATTTTTAGATTTCTGATTATTACATGGGGATGTCGAGGTTGAAGGAGTATGATTTTTGGGGATTGGGATGTAGGAACAGGAAGGATATCATGAAACCTTGCTCATTCCAAACCTTATATTACCATGTGATGTTCGGGTTTCTTGGTGTCTTTTTGTTCTTTTGTATTGATTGGTGTTGAGAAATTAAAATGGAGCTATCAATGAGCTAACATGGAATGGAATTTCATGTGTATCTTGGGGAATGGTCCCAAATAACTCGTCATGATAGTGGAGTGAATGGTATATGGCCACCAACCATTTAACCAAGTCACCCATCGACACTAGTTTACCTTTGTGTGTTGTTTTGTGTCTTCCTTGGTTCGGAAAATTATTTTTGTAAAATATTGCTTTGGAATTATGAAAATACGAGTATAAAGTGGTGAATACATTGTTTTGGAAAGTTGAAAATGTATGTTCATAACTCACTTTAAGGAAGGATATGAAAGGCGAGTTTTTGTGAAATTATTTTTGTAGTGAAATGAAAAATGTTTTAATGAGATGGGATTTTTGTAACATAAATATGGATTTAAAAAAAAATAGTTTGATTGTTAAAATAGAAATTTGTTTTGAATAGAGGTTTGAAATTCATTCTAAACAAGTAAATTGAGTTTTTAGTGAATGATTCATGATGAAATGAGATTTCTAGAATTATTTGAAATGTTTTGAAGAGATGGATATGTTTTATTATGATTCATTCTTTCTTTCTAAGTTTCTCTTTTGAGTTTGCGTTTATTCAAATTTATATTTTTATTTTTTTGGTTTTTTCTCTTAGCATACAGTTTGGGGAAATCATGTGGCCAGATCCAGGTAACTATGTGAGATTTGATGTTCTTCTGTTCCGGGGACCAGGATCAAATCATGATTAGAAAAACATGTGAAAGGCATGTGCATGCTTCTATAATTGCAAACAAAACCATGAGGCATGATTGGAACACAACATCCAAAATAGTGTGGCCATACCATGTTGTTTATTAAGGGGATCATGTTTTGAGCATGCTCTGGTAAACCATACTGCCTAACTATGAACAGTTCCCATGTGTCTCAAAAATGTGAAAACTTGGGGTTTATGGAAATTGGTTGTCTGAAAGTGGATGTTTTTTTGGATTTTTTTAAATAAAAAGAAGTGGGTTTTCTCAAAATGATTTTTTATGAAATGGAATTTGTTGATTTGCTATTAAAAATGTTTTTAATGAGATGAAAAATATTTTAAGATGGAAATTCATGGGATATTATTTTTGAGTATGATGCAATTGTTGGTAATGTGGAATTATAAAATGGTTTTTGACATGGTAGTTAATACATTTCTAGAAATTTTTTTTTGAATATTAAGATAATAAGTGGGTTAGGATTGTAAAAACATGGCCGAAATTTTTATTTTTGTAAACTAGAAATGCTTTGTTTCAAACTTTGGTACTTAATTGTATACTAACATGCATAGATATGTGTGGAAAGTGGATGAATGATGTTATTGGTGGACGATTTCCAGATATGGCGTGGTTGATGGGTACCTGGGGTGGCATAGAAATGTACATGTGAGTGAGAGTCTATATAATACTGTTGGTGAGTATGAAAATCCACCATGTTTTCTTTGTTTTTCAAAAGTGTTTTTCAGATAGAAATTCTGGTGTGTTTGTAATCCAATGGTCATATGGCATGTTTTTTAATGCTTCAGATGTGTTTTTTATTTGATGTGCTTCCTCTTGACATGGAGTGGATGTTTATGTTGTGTTCTGAGATTTATTTTTTTATTATTTTTGTTTCAAAGTAGTTTTAAGTGGGTGTCTAGAAAGGTATTGGGAATCTTTATGTTGGATTCCATTTGTGATAATTTTATTTAGTGATTTTTGGTTCTAGAGAGGGTTTTGATAGAGCTCTTTCATTTCTATTTTCCTTATATTTTCCTATGAGTGGCCCCCATTAGATCTATTTCTATTTGATCAACCTAAGGATTAATTTATTGAGTTTTAATTGTCAATTCAACCTCTTAAAAGGATACCCCAACCCATTTTTTATATTGGAGAGTTGTTTGGGTTTGATTTAAAGAGCCTTTCTATTTTAGTGTCACTATTAGTTATAGAAGTTCTTATCAATGGTGTTTTTTGTGTTTCTTCAGGTTCCTTGTTCATGTTTTACATTGTTTGTAGTGACAAATAATTGTGTCTGCATCTTCCAAGTACTTATTTGGTAAGGGTGTGTTGTTTGAGGAAGTGAGTTTCTTAGTGTGTCTTAATATTTTATTTTTTCTTAGAGTGTCGTTTGAATGCTTGTGGCACAAATATAAGGAGTTACAATTAGATATTAAGACCTCCTGTATGTGTGGAAGTAGAAGCTTCAAACATTAACACTTTATCCAAAGGCCTCTGAGTGCATATGGAATGTAATCATGAATTCTTATGGTGTGAGGAGTTTTTAATAAAATTGTGTTTCCACCATTGTGGTTAATCAGTTTCTTTATTTTTATTGTGGTCTCTTTATCGCTACAAATTCTCTCTTACTACAAAGTGTGTGATGAAATTACCCCTAATGAAATTTCTATGATTTTTCCTTCTTGGATGCAACTTTCTGATCAGTGTCCTTGTGTGGACTGCCCATGTGAATTGGTTCTGATTTCTGTTTATAGCTATCCGAATGTGATGATTGGTGGGTAGTTGATAGTGGTGGTTTTAGTGTTCCAATCACTGGACCCTCCCCAACCATCCCCCTATGGTGGGGGGTTTTTGGTTCGTGTGAGAATCTTTTCAAGTTTTTTTAATATCATTTGTTCATAGTTATAAGGATACACAATGTGGGTCTCTTTGAATATTCATTGTGGAAAATTTATTCAAATGCTTGTGAGTTCATTCGGGCCTCCCCCTATTAGTGATCTATTTTGGTTTTTTTACATTAATCTAGTTGATTTAGCTTTCTTTTGATTTTTTTATTTTTGTTTTGGGTTTATTTTTTGGCTTATTAGAGTCTTCTCAATGGATCTATTTGAAGTAGTGTTTTGAAGTTTGTGGCTCTAATTTCCCCCTTGATTATCAAGAATTGGTTTTGGTTTTTCGGGCCTCTTTGAGAAAGAGGCATAAGTTCCATTGAATGTGTTATGATGTTTTTAGATCAACGGTTGGTATCTTGTGGTTTTGAGAAACCATAGTCATTGATAGATCAACTGGAAAATGTTGCGTCTTTCCGGGGGCTGAAATCATTAATGGTGGGGATAATTGTCCCACTCGTATTTTTTCATTATTTGTTCTGGTTTATCTTATGGATCTTGGTTTTTCTATCGATTTTAGGGTGTTCCATATTTAAATTTTATGTTTTGGATGTTTTGGATGTTTAATTAGAAAATTCTTAGTTAGTGTAAATGGTATGAGGAGGTGGTGGCTTCAAAAAAAAGGTTTAAACACCCATAGTGGCACCTTTTTAGGGGGTATGTTTATTGGGTAGTTAACCCCCTTGCGTTATATGAGTTTTCTGTGAAACATGTGATTATTGGGGAATTTTTCCAGGTTTCATGGTTAAAGTGCATGGTTATTTTTACCATGAAGTAAGTATGATGTGGGTCGCAAAGTTGTATCCCGGTTTAGCTGACCATGCAACCAATGTGTATAGGCTATGAAGCACTAGAGAGTGGGAAATCCCATGGTTTATGCACGGTTTTTAAACTGTGTGAGCTAGCCGTGCAGCCAACTCGGGAAATGGTATTTTTCATTTTTCTTTATTTTTTATTTTTGTTTCTCCACTTAGACCCCCCATTCAAATTCCTCCACTCTAGAATCCTTCTATTGGGGTTTTGGAACCTTCAAACCCCTCAAAGTTGGATTCAAGGTGATTTCATGGGTATTCTTCTTCCGAATCAAATGGTTAGGCTCCTCCCTCTTTATCCTTTTCTTTTCCTCAATTTTCCCTTTATCATATAACCATTGTGGCCATTTTTGGATGATTTTCATACTTAATGTGGTGAAAAATTGGAGTGTTTTGTTCATTTTGGATTTCTATTGATAAATTGTGGCTTTTAGAACCCTAGTGGTAAATGTTTTTGTGTGCATCATCGATGCGCCCAGGATTTTTGGTGGGTTTCCCATGGACATGCTCTTTTTAGTTTAAGATTCATTAGTTTCAAGCCTTCCGCACCTTCTTTAATTGTTAATTTGTGATATGTGATACTTGAAATATTTATTTGTTATGAAAAGTGAAGATTTAATTCCTTATGTTATGAAAAATAGAATAATTTTTCTATGAATTTCACACCATATTTTTTATGAAATTCCTAGTCGGCCTTTGTGAGTGTTATTTAATATTTAAAGTAGGGTTTACCTTTTTTAATTTATATGTGGCACTTGAAATGATGACTTTGGAGTTCTTGAAATATTTTTAAATTGTATTAATTTTAAATGGAGAGTATATTTGGCATTTGAATGTTGTATGACATGTTATGTTGGATTGTTGAATGTTTGGAATTTAAAAAAAATTATTCAGGTTATAAAATGTGGTACGTGTTCCATAAAAAAATTGTTTTATAAATTTTTTTAAAATTGTAAGTGGTGTGTTTGCACAATTTGAAACGCTGGTTTTGTTATTCTAAACAGGAACTTGAGGCCCGTTTGGAACCATTATGAAAGTGGTAATGGTGTTTATTATGAAAAATATCCTTGGATGAATCTCTTTGCTTTTTTTATTTTAATGGGTGAATGTCCTTGTTGGGAAATCCTTATTACATATTTTCTTGTATGGAATGGGAGATATGAGGTATGTAATCCTCTGTATTATATGAGTTTTAAGGCAAGAGATCGATCTTTGTGGTGGCCCGGGGTGGGGCTGTTTTTTTAATTATTTTTATTTATGCATGAGATTGGATGTTCGATTGGCATCGGTTGGCTAATGCCCTTTATACACAAGACATTGGAACCTGGAATAGTGATAGAATATTTTGAGAAATATTGTTTCAATGGCTAGTTTACATACTAGTCAATGGGCTATAGTAGGTGGATATATTTGAGATTATTACTATTGGATTGGGTCCCTCATGCTTTCCTAAGTTAGGGTGGCCCTGACTTTTGAGAATTTTTGATTTTATGATGTGTGGCATGCTACTAGGGATGGGTATCATGTATTATTAAGTTCTATATTATTCATGATCTCCTAATTTCACCCATAACTATTGACACTTATATTCTTGTAGTGATGAATGAGATTATTTTTACTTGGTTACTCTTATGTGCCAATTTCCATCGTACTTATTATGTGATTTTTATAGTGCTGTCTTTTGTGGTGTTCTTCATGGAAAGTGTTGAGTCGAATTCCCAAAGATTATGAAAAATGATTTTCAATCAAATTTTTTATATACTCCCTCTTGCTATTTTCAAATGAAAACCTCACTTTCCCCATTAAAATGTTAATACTACTTTAATATAAATGTAATTGGATTTGCAACGACAAATGGAAATGGACCGTGTTTGTTTTTGAACTGAAAAACATGGAAAATATTGCATTATATATTGTATTTCAAACATGAGGTTGATGTTTCATTTATTTTAAAGGATGTTCCTTTGGAATATCTTATTCGAGAAAGCCTACTAAGATTTAATACACACACCTATAGTTTCTTCTTTTTTTAGATTGTGGTGGAGGTCCCATCTTGGATTAGATCTCTACTATCATTTTTTGGTTTGATACCAGACATTGCCCCTTATGGTTACATGGAGATTTTGGGTTGTCACTTTTTAGTTTGGGGTTCTATGATATAGTTTGGTTGTATTTTCAGATGCTTCTATAGAAGGATGTTTAGTTTGGATGTTGTTAAATATATTGGGTTTCTTTGGTTATTTAAACTATTTAGTTTATTTATTATTAGGATAAATAATTCCCATAATTTTTAATGATTCCCTTGGTTCTTGTTGCTATCCTGGGAGGATTAGGAACTCCTCTCAGGAATTGAAATAGATTAGCTCAGGTGATAGGTTTAGAGTGGACCCGGGTTGGTTCATGGAAAATTTCAAGCAATATTAAATTGATTCAAAGAGTACTTTTCCTAGTGGTCATATTATTTAGGATGATTTTCTTGAGAATCCTCCAATATTTCAAAACCATGATTTTATTAATAATTTTTCTAAACATTATAAATATTTTTACCATTTAAAATAGGATACAAGTACTTTCTTGACAGGATCGTATCCTTATTTATTTCAAACAGATTTTCTAAAGGTATAGTTTATCCACCACTTTTATAAAAAATAATGTTAGAGGGTCTTATTAAATATTTTGGTATTGATAGTACTAAATGGATTTATAGTCCATTGATTACATGTTTTATGATATATATGGATTAAACTAGAAATTCAATTGACCAAACTACATATAGATTTATGAAAGGGGTTTATCATAATTAACTACTAGCTAACTAGATATTATGTTTAGTGTATGTATACATGCCTATTTAAAAGTAAACCTATACGAATACCATTTAAATGATGAAAAAAATAATTCTCAAATACCTTATGAATATATCTAATTTTGGACTAATCAACTCTAGAGGCCATGTATTGGAATTAGTTAGTGACTTTGATGATAATTTTGGTAATTATAAGTTTAACAGTAAGAGAAACTCTAGAACATGTCATCTTTTGGGAAAGTATCTAGTTTTTTTGTATTCTAAAAAAGTAAATCATTGTTAAATTATCTATGCCTAAAGATGATTACATAGTTGTAGGATATTACTAGGAAAAATAATATAGATTTAAGACACACATTACTAGGCTATATATTTAATATATGACATGTCCACATAAATTATAATAATAAAAGGTATATTTATATTTCTAAATATATTTTATATCATTATACGAAAAATAATATAGATTTAAGATATAAATTTGTGAGAGACAAATTTCAAAAATGAGATATCATTCTTGAGTTCGTTGGCACTAAAAATTATCTTGTTAATATCTTTATGGGTCTATTGAATATAGATATACTAAATTATTTCGTACATTAATTATGAACAATAAATTATTCTTAAGACACATATTCTTATTTTTCTTTCTTGTTTTTATTTAATTCTTAATGTTTTTCAATAGATAATAATTTTATATTTCCTACCAAGTTTGTTTATCAAGATTTATCTTTTTTCAGATAAATATGATGATTTTTTGTTTGTTAAGAAGTTAATATAAGGATATCTCATAAAACCATTTATCTAACCATGATAATTTATTCAAATTTTCAATTAATTAACAATGATATTTTTTGTCAAGTATTCAGTTAACTAATAATGAATCCTTAAAGTTATTGCGAGTAATATCCTATGGTATGTATAATAACCATGGTATATTTATGTCACTGAACATATGTTATTATGTCTAGTAATCCTACCACAGCAGTTTGAATTTTAATAATGTGTTTTTTGAGGATTTCATTTCAATTTATTATTATTTTACTCTTTATTATTCACAAATTGATTAAATAACCTCAAATCATATTTTAGATCGATACACATCTCTTTCACTCTATTGAATCCATAGATGTCTTATCTCTCAATTACCTCCTATCTAACCCCTTTCATCTCTAAAAGATGACATTGAGCCTTCAGAATATTGAATCTTATGAGAATAATGGTACGAATGAAAATAGCTCTTGAATTTGCATCTCATATTTTTTTCTTCCGTTAGTTAAATCAAAGAAATCCCAATTTATATATAGTAGTTTATTCATGCATATAAACCCTTATTTATTATAGTGGATTGTGTGCATAAAAAAATAGTGGATGTTGAGTAACTTCAAATGATAAAATCCTTTCTTTTGAAATCAATTTGGAAGAAAGGATGTTGTGATTGGTTCAATGAAAATGTTACTCCATTTTATCCTCAACTAGTCATGGATTTTTATGTTAATATATAGTTTAATGTTGGTGACTCAAGGGATACCATTTGAACAGTTATAAATGGATAAAGAATTGTATTTTTCTCAAAGCTATGGGTTCTGTGTCTAAATTCCCCTCATATAAGCGTGTAAGAGGATTTAAAAAGTTAAAATCCTATTAATTATGCTCATTTTGTGTTTATAAATACTCTTGAAGAAATAAATATGAATCGAACTCCGATAACACCTAGGTCCATATAATTTGATTGAGAGTATAAATTGTTAGTGAAGTTTATCCGTCTTTTTATTATTCATATGAATGGTACATTAATATTATAAGGAATAATGATATATTAATTCTATATATGATAGGAATTCCATTCATATATTCAGGTAAGTTATATTTTGATGTACCTGGAAAAGTTTTGCAAGACCTATTCCAAATTCAATTAGTTTATATATCCAAAATTCATATTAACACTTCTTGAGTAAAAAGGATTAGGTCGTGAGGGGGATGATAGAATAGTCTCTTATGGTGGGTTTGTCCTAAATAAAATAATTTATAGACATATAAAGATCAATATGAACCCATGTATGAAGGTGTGGGTACATGATAATAAGAATCATTATAAAAAATACAACCCTATTAAGTATCTAGTGGGACCGATGAATAAATTGGATCCTGATCTAGAGCTTGATGTATTTTTTTGAGTATTCAAATGATGAAGATGAAGTTTAATTTTATGTTAGTGGAGAGGAATTTTAATTTTTTAATAATGAAATGGAATAAATTTTAGTATAAGAAGATGATAAAAATAACTCTTCTATTATATCCTTTGGATATCATGATTCTTCTCTACTGCTTACCTCTAAGGAAGAGAAATTGAGGGTTGATGAACTTGATGATATTGAGCTTTTAATGAATAGTATTTCTAAAAATATATTATGGAAGGATAGTGACTCAGATGATAAAAATAAATGAAGATAAAATTTAAAATAATTAAACCATGATTCCTTTTATTTGAAGTACTCATATAATAGGTTTTAGTAAAGTAAATCCTTAGGGGGACGAATCTAATGATAGTGATGATCATGGTATGTGGATACATGGTGTGTAGATGTAATTATGGTTATGACTGATTGTTACTGGTTTCAAAAAGAGCATTGGATTCTCCTCATGTTGGAATAGGTTGGGATATAGTTTGACACACATCATGTGTGGAATGATTTTTATGTTTTCTTGGATATTGAGGGGTGGGAGTGCTATGAAATTTTCTATTGGGTTATGAGTGAAAAAACTCTATGGGGAAGTGATATAGGGTACCCTCTTAATATATTTTTTGATAGTATTTTATTATAATAGAATTAAATATTTTGTGAGGTATCCTCAATGATGTTGGGTGGTTGTTAACCTAACTAGTTCCTATTGGTTCTATTGTTTATTTTTTGAAGAATTAGTATTATTCACCCGTATTCTCACTAGTGGTTTGAGGAGTATCCTACTAATAATACATGTATGATAACCACTATATATAAACCATTTTTTGGGTTTAAAGAGTGAGTCTAGAGATTTGTCTGGGGATTACTAGCTTTGGGCCTCAAGTAGTGGTTGGAGATACCACTTTATGATTTTATTTTAGTATTCATTTTTGAGACTTATATTTGTATAAAATTTCATGAATTTTGGTTTACTGTGGGATAGTTTTTTTATTTTACATTATTTTATTTCTTGATTGAATTATTATTATATTCTAATGATATTTGAGGTTAATATCTCCCTCATAAATTTTTTATACACTCAATACAAGTAGCCAACCTAGGGATTATTGCAGGCTAGCCTCAGGGGCCACTCTCATCTTTACTATTGGCATGGGAGGGGTAATTTGTTTGTGTATTTCAAGTCATAAATTAATTTCTATACCTTAATTTCCATTTTAATTGTAAATTATTAACAAAAACGTTAGTCCAAGATATAATTCCATTCACATTTATTAATCTCAACATTATTTCTATGAATTTAGGAATTGTTTCACCTTCTGTAGTTGGAGTAAAGAAATTTGTTATATTATCAAAAGACATCAATACTTAATTATAGAATGTATGAAAACATTATTTATTTCTAAACATTTTATTTTAACCCATTAAGTATAGGAAAAACTTTTATAAACATAGAATTGATGTGATTAATGATCAAGATAATAATTCAAAAAATAACTCCAACATCAAAATAGAGATTCATAGTCACCAATTACATAAAATAACTTCAATTTTATTGAAGTATAACCCAAACACTACTTTGATAATTATTTTTTGTTCCCAGAAAAATAAATAAATTATGTTCATCAATGTTCTATTGTGGTGGTGATTCAATGAATCAAATTATTTTATATTTTCCTATAGAAAAAATAAATCTTTCAATAGTTAAGATTAATGAAACACATTCAATTATGAATTATACCTTATTAAATACTATATATTAATGTGTTTAATTCATTAATTCAAAAAACTCAGTCCATAATTAATATAAACATATTGATCAAAACAACTACAAGGCTCTATAATAGAAATGGGTGGTTACATCATTAACATGATCTATAAAACTTGTGACCACATGATACACTAAAATCGTCATGATATATATATTGAGTAGGTATTAACATGAACTTATAAAAGGATAAAATTTATCCCTGCAAATGTAATGTACTATTGTACATTTAAATTATAGTCACTAAAATATATATTTATAAAAAACATATTTCTCCCAAAATAACATCCAACTTTTTATAATTGAGTAGTAACTCCTCTTTTCCTCTTCACAAATTATATTATTTAGAAAAATATTTGGAATAATATAACCATGAGAAGCAAATATTATTTTTGATATTCCTATAATATAGATTAATGAATGAAAAAAATTTAATCATTAAACAAAAAATAAAAATCATAGATCCAATAGACAATAAACAATAATAGTTATATACTCTTCAAAAATGATCATCAATATATAAATAAAAGTATTGCAACGTCAATAGATTAAATGATGGAGATCCACCATTTTTATTCGTTAACATGAATTTATTTTAATTATTTTCTTTCTCTTATTCACTCTATAATTTATTCCACACCTTTCACACACTATGCACATCCATTACAAGACATCCCATGATTTTTGGCAGTTTATCCCATTAAATTAATCTTTTTCGTTCGATAGATTATAATATGTAAAAAAAACTAAAAATAGAAATTATTTATTTTATTATATTATAATATTACCAGAAAAAAATAAATTACATTAATAGATAACTCAATGAAATTTATTTACTAAAATTTCTAAAGGAATGAAACTACAAGTAAATAAACTACTACAAGATTAAACTTCTTATCATCATGATATACCATGAAAATCATTCTACCAATTTCAAATATATAAAGAATAAAACACATTAAAAATGTTTAATATCTTTAAAATGAGATTAGATAAAAAGATGAATCATTTTAGAGGTGTATGTAATGATATATGTTGGAATTCAATATAATTGTTATATATATGGTTTTCAGTTATATGGTCATCTGATATATATACATTAGATATGTGGTTATTGAATATATATTCATTTGATATATTTGTGTCCAATATGTAGTAGTGTAATTTTTGGAAAAAAATTAAAAATAATATAATTCAAAAATATTATATAATTTTGGAGTGAAATAAAAAAAAATATTATAATATTTTAAAAGAATATGTATTTGTTAAATATTATTATTATTATAGGATTACTTAATGTTTTTATAAAAATTAAAGTATTGATTCTAATACTGATGGTATGATAAAATTTAATGGTTAAAAGTTAAATAATTAACGATATCTAATTAAAATCATTTAATGTTAAAAGTGGTATTTTTCGAAGAACTATTTTTCTAAGTGTCTTGTAATTTTTTCTTAATAAATAAACTGATCACTTTTAAATTATGATTTTAATAATATGAAATGATTTAATTTATAAACAAATAGATTAACAAGCATTTATTTAGTAATTTATATTAAAGAAGATTGTGATATGACCCAACCAAAACATATATATATATACTACATTATTTTACATGAAAATTTATTTCATCTAAAAATAAGTAATAATCCAGAACCTTTAGGTTTAGTGTATTTGTATATTGTCTACAAGAACATATTATATCAAAATATGTCTTAAACATCTTTCATATAATTCCGTACAAATGATACTATTCTTGGTATATAATAAAAAATACGCTTCTTTGTTACCTAGGAAATGAAAACATAATAAAGAAGTTATCTTATACACTTAGTATGGGTGACCATAGTTATAACGACCCACACTTTACATACATTGTTAATACTTCAAAATTGAAGCACACTTATTACAACATATGACAAAACCACAAAGGACCGTATAGGTATAGTGTCTTTAGAAACTGGGAAACATAAACAACTGGTTCATAAATCTTCTACAGTGTCTCCCATTTATTTCATCATATCTAGGGTCCCTTTTAGCATATTCTACTTAATATCCATCTTCCTGACCTGGGGAAAAGAAAACATAAAAGGGTGAGCTCAAATGCTCAGCAAGGGCAAATAAAGGAAATAAAAATCATATCATATCTTTATCAAAACCTGCAAAAGAGATCATAATATCTTAACATGGAATAAATCATAGAAGTGAAAATGAGATCCCCATAATCATAACATAAAACTTGAAACTTTGTGGCATGCACACATAATCATGGAAATCATTTCTTGTTAGTCATGACTCATTGCCAAGACTATCTTAGTGGACAAAGTCCCTTTCTGAACCGAGTTCACTCCTCGTTTCAGTCCTGTATCACTGAACCGAAATAACCTTCCGTTCCAGCCATGTCTATCTCATGAGATATAAAATCATTACCCAATGAATTGGAGGGAGATATATGTCCCACCCATCTTATAATGAATTCTTTCTTATGTGTGCCACATAATCATAAAACATACATCATCGCATAACACATGTAACAAAAATGGGATTCTTGAAACATCATGACATCATAAATCAATTCATATAAGATAAAGGAATTAATAAACATAATTCCATCACAACATAGTCAAATCAATGTAAAAATATGGATAGAATCATAACCCTTTATTATCTTAGATGGAAAATAATTTTGATAAAACACTTGAATTGAATTCTTGAGGAAAATATCCTTTCTTCTTCAAAATCAATTTCTTTTCACAAAACATCATGCAATTTTAAAAGAAAGAGATTTTATTGAAAATAGTCATGAAATATTTTAGATGAAGCTTCATGAAAATAAGGCTTTATAAAACAGTAGAAATCCGTTCATGCCGTATAAGTTAAAAAAACATTCTTTGTACTTTTGTCGGAAAAGTCAAAAAGTACCTCGTACGGAAAAACGACAAAAGATTCCTTTCATATTCTTTACTAAAAACTCACCTAAGGGTAAAATTGGATTTAAACTATTTCAAGTGGATGGAAACAATATTACATATTGAGGGAACATGGATGTGGATGATAAAATACACCCCAGTAAATACTTACGAATAAACAATCTCGGATAAAAATGAGATTGTGATATTTCCCTTACCTTAGGTCCAATTTGCTTTGTTCGTGTCCGAATCTCCTGTATAATGGTTTAAATAATGTTATTGACTTATTACAGCATCATACATATTTATATGAGATCATATATGGTCATATTATTAGCTTCTTGTTAGTAATATTTCATTGTTACTTGTTACTCGGGTCTTTATAACTTTTTGTTCTTATGCGTGTTTTGTCGAATAAATTCTTATTCTTATCTTTAGGTTATAGATAATTCATTTCCAGAATGGTATTAGTGTAGTATATACCATATTCATTCATTCAATTCATTTATATAATCATTATGAAATGAAGATCATGTAGAACGAGTCGCATCACATCGTGGAGACGGTATTCCGTACGTACGCACGAGTGATGATATCGTTCCTATGATCGTGGAATTGTATTGGAGTATATATATATATTATTTCATTATCAATATTACTTAATAATAATCATATATATTTACTCATTACACCATTATACCCATCCTTGTAAGGTGATGGTGGAAAATAGATTACACCACGGCGTGGAGACGGTATTCCGTACGTACGCACGCGCGGTGATTTCATTTTTCCGTAGGATGGATAGAAGATGAATTAGGGTTGTTTCATATTTATAATAACATATCAGTATGTAAGTAATACTTATGTTATTAATTTATCATGAAACAACTAAAGAAGAAGAAGTTGAAGAAGAAAGAAATTGAAAAGATCGGTAATGGATATTACCTCTTCTTTGGAACGCCTCTTTGAATCCTCCACTTAAGGAACTAAGATTGGTCTTTGGAGAAGACCAGGACCTCTAGGATTATTCTAGGGAAGTGGAGAGGAGAAAATGGCAGGGGTTGGCCGAGCTTGAGTGCTCAAATTGGTGTGAGGAGGAGGGGGAGGAGGTGCCCTTTTATAAGGGAGGAGAGGGGCACCTTAGGAATATCTCAAAATATTATTTTATATTAAAGTCAAAATCAGTTTATAATGGTTACAAAGGGTCTTATTTCGAAGCTAAAGTGGGGATGGGTCGAAATCCTATCAACCAATAGGATTTAGACAAGTTTAGGGTATTATTTTAACCTTATCAATTAGATTTAACTCTAAGTTAATTAATTTAACTTTTACCGTGTCTTTTTGTTTTCTTTCACTATATGGTTAATACACTTACTATAACATGCCAAACGAACCCCATATTGTTTATTATTAATATATATATCCTTATATAAGTCATTTGGCCGAACCTTAGATTTTTAGGAATAAAATAACAATTAATAATATAATATTTGATTTAAAAACTATTTTGTGTCAATTTTGACACTATTTGATATATGATTTTTGTGAAAGTCATAACAGAATTATATGTTCTAACCAAGTTGATTAAATCAACAATACTATGTCATAGTAACCTATAGAATTAGTGGAATTCATAAAAAGTCTCAAATTACATTTATTTTGGTATTTATATTATCAATTTTGTCAATATTTCATTAATAAGATAATTACTGCATCATCTTTGTGTCATAAATAAATTAAATTATTTGATGTCTAAAAATTACAAATAAAATACCATCATGTAGGAACTATTTTTAGCTTTCTAATGAATATTTACAATCGAATTTATCTTATGTATAACCCCATATTAAAAATGATTTACTTATTAAACTTTGATTTTAACTATTTTAACCCTTCTTTAAATAAATTAATAATAAATGTCCTATTCTAATCCAAGTGGCCCTAAATGGTCATATTTTATTCCTAAGTTTGTTTGTGGTCGAATTACACTTGTCCAATAGAATTAGGACATGTGTTAGGGTAATATTGATATCGTATTTACCCTTAGTTACCCTATTTACTATTAGCCGCGGTAAAAATAGTAAAAAGTTACTATTCACCAAAAAATTATTTTCATCTCATTGAACCACATTTTAGTCCTTGATATTAACCGTGTCTCTCGGATTTTTGAAATTCCAATCACAGAAGCGGTAAAATTAAGTTTTATGCAAAATTCAGTTTTTAACCTACCACTTAGTGGTTTCACTATTCATCAAAAATTGAAAGTTTTCAGAAAAATACCAAAATTTCACCCTAGGCTAATTTCGATATTCTGAGTCCAAAAATGAAGTCCATTTTGAAAAATAAAATTTATAAAATTTCAAAAAGTGGTTATTACTATTCATAACGGCTAGTTTTAATAGCATATTGTTGTTTAGTGAAACTCGGTATTGCGTACGACGCAAGCTATCGAGGAAGGTCGCGATTGCGTGTAAAGCAAGCCAAGAAAGTGTTGTGTAGAAAAAGATTCCTTTGATGATTTATATAACATAAAAGTCTCGGGTGTTACATTCTACCCCCCTTAAAAAGAATTTCGCCCTCGAAATTCGTCACTTTGTAACAAACAAATGAGGATACTTCTCCCTCATCATATCCTCAAGCTCCCATGTAGCTTCTTCAAGTTGGTGGTTCTTCCATAAAACTTTCACCAAGCGAGTGGTCTTGTTTCGTAGGACTTTTTCGCTACGATCCAGAATCTCTATCGGTTGTTCTTCATAAGAAAGATCTTGCTCCAGCGGTACAACTTCTGAGCTGAGTACATGTGAAGGATCTGGTATGTACTTTCTCAGGAGAGATACGTGGAACACATCGTGAACTTGAGAGAGATTCGGTGGAAGCTCCAATCGGTAAGCTACCTTCCCAACACGATCCAGTATTTCAAAAGGACCGATATATCTAGGGCTCAACTTCCCCTTCTTTCCAAATCTCATAACCCTCTTCCAGGGAGATATTTGTAAGAACACTTTATCGCCCACTTCAAACTCTAGGTCTTTTCTTCGGTTTTCGGCATAACTTTTCTGTCGACTCTGAGCTGCTCTTATGTGTTGTTGAATAGATCTAACCTTTTCTGCCATTTCATCAACGAGGTCAGGTCCTAATAGCTTTCTTTCCCCAACTTCATCCCAGCAAGTTGGAGTCCTGCATTTCTTTCCATAGAGAGCTTCATAAGGAGCCATCTGAATACTGGAGTGAAAGCTATTATTATAAGAAAATTCCACCAAAGGTAGGTGTTGATCCCAACCTCCTTTGAAATCCATAGAGCAAGCTCTCAACATATCTTCTAGGGTTTGAATTGTTCTCTCAGACTGACCGTCTGTCTGGGGATGATAAGCAGTGCTGAAACTCAACTCTGTATCCAGAGTATGCTGAAGACTTCACCAGAACTTCGAGGTAAATCTCGGATCTCGATCAGATATAATAGAAAGTGGTACTCCATGAAATCTTACCACTTCCTTTACATATATCCTGGCAAGCTGATCTAGAGAGAAATCCTCTCTAATAGGAATGAAGTGTGCAGACTTTGTAAGACGATCAACTATGACCCAGATAGCATTATTGCCTTTGGATGTTTTAGGAAGTCCTGTGACAAAGTCCATAGTGATGTTTTCCCATTTCCATTCGGGTATGGGTAATGGTTGTAACATCCCCTTAGACTTCTGTCTCTCAGCTTTAACTTGTTGACAAACCAAGCATCGAGAGACATATTCAGCAACATCTCTTTTCATGCCATCCCACCAGAAGTACTCTTTCAGGTCCCTATACATCTTCGTGCTTCCAGGATGAATAGAGAATGAAGAACTATGAGCCTCATCCAGCAGCTCTTTCTTTAATTCGGGGATGGGAGGAACGCAAACCCGATTCCTGAACTTTATTATCCCATCACAATCAAGGTTGAAATCAGGAACATTTCTCACCTTCTTTTGTAACTCGACATCTTCTTTCTGTGCCTCTTTAATCTTCACATGTATAGATGGTTGAACATTCATTTGAGAAAGATAAGATTTTTCCCCTTCCATTATAATTCCATGATCCATCCTTTGTAAATCCATAAATATTGGATCTTTTGTGATCCTCATCATGGATAAACTAGCATGGTCTTGTCGACTTAATGCATCTGCCACCTTGTTTGCTTTCCCAGGGTGGTAATGGATTGAGAAGTCATAATCCTTAATCAGCTCCAACCATCTTCTTTGACGCATATTCAACTCCTTTTGTGTGAAAATATACTTACAATTTTATGATCAGTATAAATATCACACCTTTCACCATAAAGGTAATGCCTCCAAATCTTTAATGCAAAGATTACCGCAGCCAACTCCAAATCATGTGTTGGGTAATTTTGCTCATGGATTTTCAACTGTCGTGAGGCATAAGCTATCACCATATCATTTTGCATAAGAACACACCCCAATCCCTTCTTGGATGCATCACTGTAGATCACAAACCTTTCTCCACTACAAGGCAGTGTGAGCACAGGTGCACTGGATAACCTTCTTTTCAACTCCTTGAAATTCTCTTCACATTCCTCTGTCCAGACAAACTTAACTCCTTTCTGAGTCAACTTGGTGAGTGGATTAGATAATCGTGAAAAATCTTTTACAAAACGTCGATAATAACCAGCCAAACCAAGAAAACTTCGGATCTCAGTTACTGTTGTTGGTCTTGACCATCTTTCGATAACCTCTGTTTTTGCTGGATCCACAGATATCCCCTCTTTTGAGATTATATGACCCAAAAATGCAACTTTTTGAAGCCAAAATTCACACTTGGTAAATTTGGCATAAAGCTTCTCCTTTCTTAGGGTCTTCAATATAATTCTCAAGTGATCTTCATGCTCTTCCTTGCTCTTTGAATAGACAAGAATATCGTCTATAAAGACTACCACAAATTGATCAAGATAGTCTCTAAAGACTCTATTCATTAGATCCATGAAGATAGCAGGGGCATTAGTAAGACCAAATGGCATCACTATAAATTCATAGTGTCCATACCTTGTACGGAAAGCCGTCTTTGGTATATCCTCCCTTTTGACCCTTAATTGATGATACCCTGAATGAAGATCAATCTTGGAAAAGTATTGAGCTCCGCGTAGTTGGTCAAATAAGTCATCAATGCGTGGGAGAGGATATTTGTTCTTGATAGTGATCTTGTTAAGTTCTCGATAATCAATACAGAGTCTCATTGATCCATCTTTCTTCTTAGCAAATAGAACAGGTTCTCCCCAAGGTGACGCACTAGGGCGTATGAATCCCTTATCAAGATTCTCTTGGAGTTGCTTCTTCAATTCCTGCAACTCAATTGGGGCCATTCTATAAGGTGTCTTTGAAATAGTCAAAGCACCCGGTACGAGTTCTATTGAAAACTCAACTTCACGATTTGGTGGAAGACCCGGCAATTCCTCCGGAAAGACATCATCAAACTCCCGCACAATGGGCATATTCTTAATCGTGAGTTTCTCACCAACCATTTGAGATAAATAACCTTCATTTAGTGGAATCAATACCCATAAGATGGAAGAAATTTCCACTGGAAGGTTATGTTCATCCTTGCATTGGTATACGATCGTAGATTGATCTGGAATATGAAATGTGACTTCCCTTCTTTGGCAATTGATATGAGCTCCATGTAGAGAAAGCCAATCCATGCCAAGAATCACATCAAATTCCACTAAAGGAAGAATCACAAGATTTGCAGGAAGCACTTTCCCACAAACTTCGATCGGAGAAGAATTATAAACTTCTGATGCGATTGATGTGCCATTAGGTGTTGTCACAGCTAACTCAACATCTAATTGTTGAGGTAATACGGTGATACCCTTAGAAAATTTTTCAGAAATAAAAGAGTGGGTGGATCCAGAATCAAATAAAACATTTGCTACTTTAGAGTGGATGGTAAGTGTACCTTTCACCACATCGTTATCGTACTCCACCTCGCTGATAGAAATTGCATGTGACTTTCCTTTGTCTTTAGCCTTAAGAGTTTGTTGACGTCGACCATCATCATCAACCCTTGGATTTGGGCATTGATTGGCATAATGCCCCATCTCCTTGCACTTGAAACATTGAAGTGTAGCAGGTTCATTCTGTGTATCCCTTCCTTTGTTTGCATCATTAGACATCTTCTTCCCATTATCACGGCATTCAAATGCCCGATGACCTTCCTTTCCACATTTAAAACATTTAATTGTCCCTTTAAGACAACTCCCTCCATGTTTCTTTCCACACTTTGAGCATAAGGGAAAGTTCATCTTCTTTTCCGTGTGCTCTTTAGATTTTTATTTGAATTCCAACTTCCTCTTCTTATCAAACCCATGTGACTGATGGGTTACTCCAATCTCCATCTCGACTTTGAGAGCACATCAAACGATTTCTTCGTAGCTATTGAAGTCCCTTATGGCTAACGCCCTTCGAAGACTTGGTTTTAAGCCACTAAAGAATCGATCGATCTTACTCTCAGGTTGGAAAATAATACCAGAAGCGTACCTTGCAAGTCTGGTAAAATTTGCTTCATAGGTACCAACAGATTCATCATCCCTTTGCTTCAGTTCGAGGAACTCTTTCTCCATCTTTGTTCGGAGAATACGAGGGAAGTACTTATTGAAAAATAAGTTCTTGAACTCGTCCCATTCCATAGACTCAATTTCATCCCTTTGCCTCGTATTATTAACAAGATTCCACCATTGATCCGCATCTCCTTCCAAACGATACACTGCTAGGATGACTTTATCATGCTCAGAACATTGAAGAACTGAAAATATCTTTTCAGTAGTACTAATCCATTGTTCAGCAACTAATGGATCAGTAGACCCGCTGAAAGATGGTGGACGCTGCCTCATGAAGGATTCAACAGAATGTTGCTCCCTCCTTTGTTCGTTTGGAAATCCTGCATGATTCATAGCTTGAGAAAGTTGTGTGAGCATGGCTACAAGATTTTGCATTCCAGCTCCCATATCGTTTGGTTGCTCAGGGGGACAATCATTGCATTGCCCATCGCATTCCGCATTAACACGGTTCCTTCGGGTTCCAGCCATTGACTAAAACCAAGAAGAATAGTGTGAGAAACACTAATTATAATAGGAAACCACATAATTCAAGAATAAAATTTTCATGCTTAAGGTCTTATCCTAGGTTATTCAAGGCCATTTCTAAAACACTAAGATTGTGTTCTATGCTTAGACTTATCCTTAGGGTTCTTACTAAGGCTTTCACATCCTAGTTTCCAAAGCTTGACTATACCTTTCCTCTGATACCAACTATAACGACCCACACTTTACATACATTGTTAATACTTCAAAATTGAAGCACACTTATTACAACATATGACAAAACCACAAAGGACCGTATAGGTATAGTGTCTTTAGAAACTGGGAAACATAAACAACTGGTTCATAAATCTTCTACAGTGTCTCCCATTTATTTCATCATATCTAGGGTCCCTTTTAGCATATTCTACTTAATATCCATCTTCCTGACCTGGGGAAAAGAAAACATAAAAGGGTGAGCTCAAATGCTCAGCAAGGGCAAATAAAGGAAATAAAAATCATATCATATCTTTATCAAAACCTGCAAAAGAGATCATAATATCTTAACATGGAATAAATCATAGAAGTGAAAATGAGATCCCCATAATCATAACATAAAACTTGAAACTTTTTGGCATGCACACATAATCATGGAAATCATTTCTTGTTAGTCATGACTCATTGCCAAGACTATCTTAGTGGACAAAGTCCCTTTCTGAACCGAGTTCACTCCTCGTTTCAGTCCTGTATCACTGAACCGAAATAACCTTCCGTTCCAGCCATGTCTATCTCATGAGATATAAAATCATTACCCAATGCATTGGAGGGAGATATAGGTCCCACCCATCTTATAATGAATCCTTTCTTATGTGTGCCACATAATCATAAAACATACATCATCGCATAACACATGTAACAAAAATGGGATTCTTGAAACATCATGACATCATAAATCAATTCATATAAGATAAAGAAATTCATAAACATAATTCCATCACAACATAGTCAAATCAATGTAAAAATATGGATAGAAACATAACCCTTTATTATCTTAGATGGAAAATAATTTTGATAAAACACTTGAATTGAATTCTTGAGGAAAATATCCTTTCTTCTTCAAAATCAATTTCTTTTCACAAAACATCATGCAATTTTAAAAGAAAGAGATTTTATTGAAAATTGTCATGAAATCTTTTATATGAAGCTTCATGAAAATAAGGCTTTATAAAACAGTAGAAATCCGTTCATGCCGTATAAGTTAAAAAAACATTCTTTGTACTTTTGTCGGAAAAGTCAAAAAGTACCTCGTACGGAAAAACGACAAAAGATTCCTTTCATATTCTTTACTAAAAACTCACCTAAAGGTAAAATTGGATTTAAACTATTTCAAGTGGATGGAAACAATATTACATATTGAGGGAACATGGATGTGGATGATAAAATACACCCCAGTAAATACTTACGAATAAACAATCTCGGATAAAAATGAGATTGTGATATTTCCCTTACCTTAGGTCCAATTTGCTTTGTTCGTGTCCGAAGCTCCTGTATAATGGTTTAAATAATGTTATTGACTTATTCCAGCATCATACATATTGATATGAGATCATATATGGTCATATTATTAGCTTCTTGTTAGTAATATTTCATTGTTACTTGTTACTCGGGTCTTTATAACTTTTTGTTCTTATGCGTGTTTTGTCGAATAAATTCTTATTCTTATCTTTAGGTTATAGATAATTCATTTCCAGAATGGTATTAGTGTAGTATATACCATATTCATTCATTCAATTCATTTATATAATCATTATGAAATGAAGATCATGTAGAACGAGTCGCATCACATCGTGGAGACGGTATTCCGTACGTACGCATGAGTGATGATATCGTTCCTATGATCGTGGAATTGTATTGGAGTATATATATATATTATTTCAGTATCAATATTACTTAATAATAATCATATATATTTACTCATTACACCATTATACCCATCCTTGTAAGGTGATGGTGGAAAATAGATTACACCACGGCGTGGAGACGGTATTCCGTACGTACGCACGCGCGGTGATTTCATTTTTCCGTAGGATGGATAGAAGATGAATTAGGGTTGTTTCATATTTATAATAACATATCAGTATGTAAGTAATACTGATGTTATTACTTTATCATGAAACAACTAAAGAAGAAGAAGTTGAAGAAGAAAGAAATTGAAAAGATCGGTAATGGATATTACCTCTTCTTTGGAACGCCTCTTTGAATCCTCCACTTAAGGAACTAAGATTGGTCTTTGGAGAAGACCAGGACCTCTAGGATTATTCTAGGGAAGTGGAGAGGAGAAAACGGCAGGGGTTGGCCGAGCTTGAGTGCTCAAATTGGTGTGAGGAGGAGGGGGAGGAGGTGCCCTTTTATAAGGGAGGAGAGGGGCACCTTAGGAATATCTCAAAATATTATTTTATATTAAAGTCAAAATCGGTTTATAATGGTTCCAAAGGGTCTTATTTCGAAGCTAAAGTGGGGATGGGTCGAAATCCTATCAACCAATAGGATTTAGACAAGTTTAGGGTATTATTTTAACCTTATCAATTAGATTTAACTCTAAGTTAATTAATTTAACTTTTACCGTGTCTTTTTGTTTTCTTTCACTATATGGTTAATACACTTACTATAACATGCCAAACGAACCCCAAATTGTTTATTATTAATATATATATCCTTATCTAAGTCATTTGGCCGAACCTTAGATTTTTAGGAATAAAATAACAATTAATAATATAATATTTGATTTAAAAACTATTTTGTGTCAATTTTGACACTATTTGATATATGATTTTTGTGAAAGTCATAACAGAATTATATGTTCGAACCAAGTTGATTAAATCAACAATAATATATCATAGTAACCTATAAAATTAGTGGAATTCATAAAAAGTCTCAAATTACATTTATTTTGGTATTTATATTATCAATTTTGTCAATATTTCATTAATAAGATAATTACTGCATCATCTTTGTGTCATAAATAAATTAAATTATTTGATGTCTAAAAATTTCAAATAAAATACCATCATGTAGGAAATCGTTTTAGCTTTCTAATGAATATTTAAAATCGAATTTATCTTATGTATAACCCCATATTAAAAATGATTTACTTATTAAACTTTGATTTTAACTATTTTAACCCTTCTTTAAATAAATTAATAATAAATGTCCTATTCTAATCCAAGTGGGCCTAAATGGTCATATTTTATTCCTAAGTTTGTTTTTGGTCGAATTACACTTGTCCAATAGAATTAGGACATGTTTTAGGGTAATATTGATATCGTATTTACCCTTAGTTACCCTATTTACTATTAACCGCGGTAAAAATAGTAAAAAGTTACTATTCACCAAAAAATTATTTTCATCTCATTGAACCACATTTTAGTCCTTGATATTAACCGTGTCTCTCGGATTTTTGAAATTCCAATCACAGAAGCGGTAAAATTAAGTTTTATGCAAAATTCAGTTTTTAACCTACCACTTAGTGGATTCACTATTCATCAAAAATTGAAAGTTTTCAGAAAAATACCAAAATTTCACCCTAGGCTAATTTCGATATTCTGAGTCCAAAAATGAAGTCCATTTTGAAAGATAAAATTTATAAAATTTCAAAAAGTGGTTATTACTATTCATAACGGCTAGTTTTAATAGCATATTGTTGTTTAGTGAAACTCGGTATTGCGTACGACGCAAGCTATCGAGGAAGGTCGCGATTGCGTGTAAAGCAAGCCAAGAAAGTGTTGTGTAGAAAAAGATTCCTTTGATGATTTATATAACATAAAAGTCTCGGGTGTTACAATAGTAGATAATAATCAAATCTCATAAGTGAGTATTAGATAAAAATGTGTATATGAGAATATAATTGAGGTGCAAAAGCAAAATATAAGAAAATAATATCCACTAAAACATTAATCATGGATCATGAATCATGACATAAGGATTTCGGTATAACAGAAAACATGATTCATAGTAGTATGTAAAAATGAGTTCGTAATTAGGTTCCATGAAAAAAATAACATAGAAATATTGTATAACATAATGTTGAGGTATAATTATCTATCAAATACATAATAATATAATAATTTATTATATCATGACTCTATGCCAATACTATCATCATAGAATAGGTAAAGCCTCATAGTAAATTGGGTTCACTCACCAGTCATTGTCATCTCATGAGAGATAGAGATTTACCCAATTCATTTCATTGATAAATAATTATTGCCTCACCCATCAAATAAACAACATTTATTTGGTTCACTCTAAATTCTCTTCCATGTAATCAAATAAGTTATAATACTATATCCAATGAAATATAAAGTTATAGATTAATATTATTTTGGGCCCTCCAGTGAAATAAACATAGTATTTTGGTTTAATTACACATTACCTTACATGTCATCTCATGGTATATAATTCATTACCTTATGTTTTGGAGGGAAATATAATTTCATCTCCACCCATCACAAAATTTAAAACTGTACATATGTGTTCTATATGGGCATCAAAACAATTATAATTTTCTGAAAACATAATTAATACCTGAAAAAAATGATGAGTTTCATGATTATTTATAAAATATATGATCATAATGCATCTAGAGAAAGAATATTTACTATTTTATCTAATAATATATATATTTATGTATAAGAAACATTAATGGATATTGACATAGATGAAAAACATTATTTTAATATTAGAAAATATATTTGAATAATAAAAAGAAAGTCCTCTTAAGTTTTGATAACTTTTATTTTAAAATTAAATAATTAATAAAAAATTGTTATTATTGAATATAAAAAAATTCATTGAATAATTATGAAAAAATAAAAAAAATATTTATAAATAAGACCGAAGAAAATTAAGGGGGAAAGAAACCATCTAGAAAAAATTAAAATAAATTAATTTCACAATATCATAAATAATGTCAAAGATAATAGAAAATGACACTATTGGAAATCCTACCTATACCAATGCATATATTCCAACGGTTTATAAAAATAGATGGTATTGGTCACCTTTCCCATTGGTTTTTCCAAACCGTTGGGAAAATCCAAATTTTAGTCCACTTTTCCCAATGGTTTGGCCAAACCATTTGGAAAGGGTGGGTAACTATCCAAACAGTTCTCAAAACCATTGGTAAAGGCCTGTCCCAACGGTTTTAAGAACCATTGGGATAGGTACCCTTATTTTTAATGAATTATTTTTCTGAAATTCTTCAAATAAATCAATATATGAATTACATATATATATATATATCCAAATATATTCACCAAGGTCATTGTTGGATAGTAGTAATGTCTTCGAAATATAACCTAGAGGTTGTGGGTTCAATCCTATGTTGTAACCTTTTTTTCATTTACCTTTTACAATGATTTGGGAAGCCGTTGGGTGATTTGGTGTGGGTATAGACCTATCAAAATAGTTAGGGGAACACTATTGGGAAAGAACTATCCCAAAGGTTTTCCCCAATCCATCAGGATAGGTCTATTCCCACGCCAAATCACCCAAAGTCTACCCAAACCATTGGTATAGGTAATTTTTCCATCAGTGCAACCTTAATAATTATTAATATCAATGATTAAGACATCCATGAAAGAATGTAGAAGACATGGACATGGTGGGGAAATATTGATGACCAAAATAGAGCAATAAGGTTGGTTCCACTTATAAGAATTATTTCAGTTGAATTGAGATGAAAAGGGAGGTGAAATGGTAAAAAAACATGTAAACACCATAGATAAAATTATTATAAAAAAATATATGTTATTATATAGGGAAATAACATATATTTTGAAAATAATAATAATTTATCTATAGTCAAGATTGATTTCAATATGATATTGGAATGAAGTAATTACATTATATTTCTTCTTTTTCATGCTTGATCTAACTGTATTAAATACTTGAATATTATCTTATAGAGCCTCTTGATAATGTGGCGTCTGGGAATACATATAATAACCAATAGTTCTAAAATTTAATAAAGTGTTATAAAGGATTTAATTTAGAAATGGATTTGAGAGAAATTAAATATAAAGGTATGAGTTGATGTGTATAGAGGAGAGGTCCTTTTATAGGTGATCATGAGTGTAATTTTATCAAATATACATTTATTAATGTATATTGAAATTATTTTTTAGCAAAGGTTGATTCAAAGTGTACAGATAATATATATTTGATAATTTGATGTCAAAAATTACCTCATCAACCCATTTATCTCTAAGGTTTTATGATATTTCATTCCCCCCAGTTAAACATTTTTATCTTATATTCCCTTTACCATGATTACTAAATTTTTAACATAGTAACTTATATGTATGCTAAAAAATAAAATTGAACTTTTTACCTTATTTGTGAATTATTATTTCAAATATAAATTCCATTTTTTGTATTATATTTCTAAAAATAAATTTTAATATAAGAACATATAATGAATTTAACAAAATTAGAGGAATAACATTTTAGCATAAAAATAATTCATTCTTATTCCTTAAAAAGTAACTATCATTTGATGATTGGAAATATTTTTGAATATATATAAAAAATTTCATTTCATTAAAATTTTCCTTTAATAGATATAAATTTAGATTATTAGTATAAAAGTACCAAATATATGGAAACCCCCATTTATTGAAAAATAGACATTTTAACATTAAATGATTTTAATCACATCCCATTAGTTATATATCATCTCACCATTTATTTTTATCAATCCAATAGTATTAGCATATTTATTTAAATTTTATAAACTTATCAAATCATAAAAATTATATGAAATATACAAAAAGATAAAAAATTTATAGTAAATAATTATAATTAATTATTTTCTTTTTATTTAATTCCATAATTTTTTATAATGTTTGAATTTAATTATTTTTAGTTTTATCTAATAATTACTAAAATTCAATATACTAATTGAATATAAGTATATCCAATAACCATATATGCACTCCCTAAATATCTGTTATTCATATTACCAATGGAAATATGTTCAACGACTATATATATAATAGTCCAGTTAGATTCCAATATATGAAAATGCATATATGTTTCAAATCATTCATACATCTCTCTGATTATTTTGTCAATATGTTTATTATTTTCCTATTGTGTGGTGTTATTTATATAATTATCATTTATTATATGATCTTCATGGTAGATTTTGATGATTATAACTTCAACGCTGTCGTATCTTTTTATCTTTTTGTATTATTCATTTAGTAATTTTAATCAGTATGTTCCATTTAGTTTCATCATCATTCCTTTAATATTTTATTTTATTATTCTACTATAATGAAATAAATCATTGCTCATTTTAGTTTAGTGTTTTGTGTATCGCAATATATGAAGCAAAAAATATTAATTTAAGGGGAAATACATATTATTATTGTGGCGTGTTAAATTATACGACACATAAAAAAGTATTTTCAATTTGTAATTAAATTACTCTGATGAAAAAATGAGGGTATTTCTACCACATTACATATTCAAGTTCCCACATTACTTCCGAAAAATTATGTTTCTTCTAGAGAACATTAATCATGTGAGTGGCCTTGTTTCCTATTATATTATCTCAATGATCCAGGATTACAATTTGTTGATCCTTACAAGAGAGATCATATTAGTTCTAAATTTTATTTCAATAGATCTTAATGGTTAGGTATGTAATTCCCACCAAGTGATACCTGGAGCAGGTCATGCACTTGGGAGAGTTTCAATTTATGTTCAAGATGATGAGATTCCATCCTCAAAAGATCATGTATTTGGAATGGGAAAACGTATCTAGGGATGAATTTTTTCTTCTTACTAAATCTCATAACCCTCTTACATGGTGATATTCACTAGAATAACTTGTTTTATACTAAGTATTATCCCTATATATATCCTATCTACTATTTAAAGCTATAAAATTTCAATGATTATTTTGAATATTCTCTAACAAATCTTGAGAAATATTTAATCTAAGTAGGTCCCACTTTCCAACAGTATCCCAACATGTTGAATTTGTGTACGTCTTCCCATAGAGAGCCTCATATTGTTCAATTTTAATTCCAGAATGGATACTGTAATTACATGATTACTCTATAAGGGTACGGTGTAGATCCCAACCTCTTTTCAAATACCTTTAGACAGATCCCAACCTACCATCCGTAGTTTTGAAATATCATTAATATTAACCATCAATGTGAGAATTATAATAAATGTTAAAATCTTAAATCTAAATCCAATACTTGTAAATAACTTTCCTTTTAGATCTCAACCAAGTAAATCTTATAGTAGCACTCCTTGTTTCCTTACAACATAAATTATATATATCATATAAATTTGGATGAGTGACAAATATTCATTAATAGAAATGGAATTTTCAAAATTCATTAAGATATCTTCTGAAATAGAAATTGAATGTAGACTTTATATGTATTGTTAAATACTATGATGAAGCCCATGGAAGTGTTCTGTTATTTCCATAAAAATATGGATCATTGTTTCAACATTACCTTCTAAATCTTACACATAGTTTTAATTTATTATCAAACCAATAATCAGGGTATATACTCCACAATATTCATCTTCATATTGTCCCACTAGAGATGATTCTTGATATTGATGTACATATTTGAGCTTCCAAGATGGATATGGACTGATGATCTATGTACAATATATAATAGATCATTCTTTAGTTTTTTATTTTTTTCGATATATATTCATTTATTGAATATTATAATTCCAATATTTTCAGGGATGAATTCAAGAATATTTCTTACCTTATTTTATAGCTCCATATCCTACTTTCGTGCATTCATAATCTTCACATGAATGGATGGTTGAGAAATAATTTAGTAAAGATAAAATTATTATCATTTATATATGATTATTATATCTAACCTTTATAAATCAATATGTTCTTGGTATATTTCAACAGTCACAATGGATATGGTAGAATGATCCTTCTTTATAAGAACATCATACACCCTATTTTCCTTTCTAGGGTGGTAATTTATTGGGTATTCATAGTCTTTGATCAACTCAAACCACATCCTTTGGCACATGTTCCATTCCTTTTATGTTAATACAATATTTTAGTGCTAGTGAACATTATATATACCAAACTTTTTTCTATAGAGATAAGGAATACATATCATTATTGAGAATATTACCGTTATTAGCTTAAGAACTTGTATTGATTGTTTTTCTCATGTAACATTAATTGATGTGTGAAGTAATATATCACCATGTCATTTTTAATTAGGGGATATCCTAATCCATTCTTAAATGTTGCAATATTTATCAGAAATTATAATTACCTGCCTTCTTTAAGATGAGGGAAGGGACAAAAAAGTGCCATGCCATTCCTTATTCAAGATTAAAGAGAGATAATGAAGCCCCAAGACCCACCTCCAATAGGCCCTGAAGTGGAAACTATCTCCAATGGTATAAAATCTCACAAAAAATGGATGGTATTTCTTTTTTTAATGAAAACATGACCTAAGAGATAATATGGTAAAAAACTGAAACAACCCCAAACATTTATATAAAGGAATAAAAAATCCAACTCATGAATGATTCAAACCTAAACTGTGAAAAAATTACAACAAAAGAACCAAAGAATTTACCAAAAAAGGGACTAAGCAGCATCACAACAACTACCCTGACGGTTGAGTTAGTAAGGTACATAGTGGTCCTCAAATTCTTCCTAAAAACCCGAAAATATTTTTAGAAATGTCGGGTGAGTATACAAGTATACCCAGTAGGAAAAATAATGAAACTAGTGTACAAGTTGGGGAGAATGCTAATTCACCTATGAGTGAACAATAAAATCTCAAAGAACTTACCAAAGAGTACTAACCTTCCCATCTGCATCAAGGAACAGTCACTAAATAACATATGTTAAGTAACATAGTAGTACAAACACATCAACATTTGTGTACCCTGCACTACTTTCCCACTTGTCAGCTGCTCAATCTTAATGGATAACATCTTGATGCTACCACTATTTAAAAATATAGTCCCACTATCAGAACCTTCCCATACACACCTATGCCTCAAACCATACACAAAAATTTTCCCGCAAACACCTGATCCACAACCACACCACACATCCCACCTGCAGACACTTGGGTCATAACAACTATGCCTCTCGCCCGAAGAAACCTAGGCATCATCCCAAATACACATGGGAAAACAATCCTAGGCTGCAAAAATCTTGTCCACTCACCCACACCACAACCTACCTGAAGGATCTTGGCCTATAGTAATCCTCAATCTATTACAGCCTGCCTAGATGCGCTTGAGCAGTAGGATCAGGAAGAGGGTACGAGGAAGAAGGTCAGTAACCTGCCATCCATCCTCCCACTGAGATGTTGGGAAAGACATCCTCCCAATGAAATGGGGGTTTTCAGCACATGGTTCTCAATAAGGGTGGAATTCATATAAAAAATAACAAGGAACTAAAATTTATACATATAGGTAAGAGAACACTCAGCCTAACCTATTGTTTCAAACAAGAAACCATCCCACACAGAACCCCATTTTCTACTACCACTATATACACGACAATCAAAACATCCACAATAAAAATCATGCCTAACCCCTTTTCATTTAACCACATTCCATTCATTAATTAAGGGGTTAAATTTAATTTATTCTATCACTACACAAGTAAACTATCACGCACAACATCCTCAACCATTTTATAAGGCTAAATACCAATAAACACTGTCACGGAAAACAAGAACATAGGTCCCAAGGTATGGAAATCTATTTTAACACCCATTGATAAAAATAATAGAGAACAAGCAACCAGTAGTCCCATTGCACACCCCCTTTTTCCTATACACCCATTCAACCACTTCTAACTGTCATTCTTCAAAGTTATCCCTCTTAGACATCCTCTCATAACTAGAATTGGTATCCCCACTGCACAACAAGTCCATTTATTCAATAATTGATCAACCTCTTTACCTGAGTTCCCAGCCACACCTCATGTACCACCCCATACACAGATCCCATAGAAAAACACCACCAAATATTATCCCCACTGCAGAAATAGGCCATCCCCCAAACACAGGTTCATTCCCTCTTTCCACCCCTAATTCCCATAACAAGGTTTCTAATAGAAACTTCGCAGCCACCCCCCCCCCCCACACAAAGAAAAAAACCCAACAAAACATAGCACATATCCATACCATTTATCCAAGTATATTCATATTTAGAAAAGGGGGTTCCTTAATTTAACTTTAAATAAAAGGGGTTACCATTAAACATGTTAGATCATGGGGAATCCATTTATTTAACCAATTTTATGTGATTAAGAATATTTCATGTTACAACAATTTATCAAAGCATCACAATGAAATTTAGAACACCACCAGTTCACAAGAAAATACTAACAATGATCATGATTTTCAAAAGGTCTTACAACCCATAAAATACAAAAAAAGGTTTATGGATAAAAAATAAAACATCATCACTTCCCTGGCATTATTTCCTTGACCGCTATTATGTTTTGATAACCATATTCCCTTCCCATCATTTGTTACGTGTTAAGGAAAATCATTTAACCATTCTTCATAAAGATACATTACTACACCCACCCCATATAATACAAAAATAAAGAGAGGTAGAAGAATCCATACATGAAACAACTAGTGAGACAAACTCCACTTTTCGCCAAAATAGAGGGTCACGAGAGCAGTAGAAAAAATCCAAGGAGAAACTATAAGGAACGTTTTATCGACTGTTACAACACAAAACATGACTCAATGGGAAGGTAAGTATTTAGGAAAACCAAGAGGGAAAAATAACACACTTAGAAGATAAGATCTAAAAATTGAAGAGACAGATCCTATTTTAAAGGTAGAATGGATTCAAAAGACATTAACGTGGGACCATGGTTAGGATCACCAAGTTTCAATATCTCAAAGTCCCTGAAGCATTAGGATATTAATTAAATACTTAATATCCTTTGAAATTCCATTTTAAAAAATAAACAATGCTTTAAAATCTATTTCAATGAAATAAAATGTAAGAGGGGTGAAACTGGAAAAACTCGGAGAAATTCAGAAAATCTGGAAATTTGGAAAACGTGATCCACCATTACAGTGCCATCATTTCGGTGTACCACCATCACGGTGCCACCATTTTGGTGTGCCTATGTCAAGGTGCCCCCATTTCGAGGCTTCTCTATTGTGGTGCCACATTCTCGTTGTTCAAGCATCATAGTGCCACTATTTTGGTGAAACCGTTTTGTGAAACTCTTTTTTATTGAAATTTTTTGAAACAAACTCAAAAAAGAGGGGTGTGAACAACCACCCCATAAGATACCTCTCATGGAAAAACCACCCTGCATTTTTTGGAACCTATACAGAAAACATCACATCAAAGATCACCTCACCGACCGCTACTTCCCCAAACAACCACATAGACACCAAAGGTCACACTATCATAAAACATGGATTAAGGATCTCCTTTTGTATGTCAAGATACTATCCTTTTTGGGAAACATTGAATCACCCATGTGGATCAAATTGCATTCTCATTAATGTGTCTTGATGTGGTATCAGTTCATCCCCTCCTAGCAATCCAGACATTTCACACACATTTAGAGAACAAGGAAATAATTCATCTCATAGAACACAAGGAAAAGCACTACATCATAAGAAAAGAACAATGAAAAACATAATATAAAAACTCAGAAAAACTTCGGGTACTAGGAATGCATCTGTGCCTCTCTCTCCCAAGTACTCTCCTCAAGGCCACCATTCCTCCATAATACTCAAATAAAAGGAATGGTCCATCTATAAAGCACTTTATCCTCAAGATCCTCAATTCTTACAGGTCCCTCTATGAACCTCGCATCATCCTCGATATCCAACCCTCGATATTCAATGATGTGGGAGTCATCATGTAGATACCGACGGAGCTGAGAGACATTGAAGGCATCATGGATCCTCTCCAACCACTGTGGAAACGGTAGATGATATGCCACCTCACCAATGCGTCCCAACACCTCGAATGGTTCAATGAACCTCGGAGAAATATTTCTCCCTCTTCAAAACCTCTGATACCAAAATCAAGGGGAATCCTTCAAGAAAACATGGCCCCAACCTCAAACTATAATGACATCATCCTATGGTTGTTATATGACTTCGTTTGGTCATGTGTTGCCTTCATCCATTCATGGGCAGGCTCCACCTTCTCTTTCATACTCAACACCACATCTGTATAAAAAATAGCTGCATCCCCAACATCCATATTGCACAAGGGTGAACGACATGACCTCCCATATAGAGCTTCGAATGGAGTCATACCTATCCCAGAGTTATAGGTATTATTGTAAGAAAACTCTTCCATTGGAAAATGTCACACACAAGACCAACTAAAGCCCCAAACACATGCATGTAACATTTCCTCCAATGTCTAGATGGTCCTCTCTATCTATCCACCTATTTGATGGTAGAAAACAGTTTTTTTTGATTCTTTCTATAGGGGAGAACATCATAATGGTCCATCATGTTGGTTTTTGCCCCGCATTTCTAATTTCCAAAGGTAGGATAAATCTGTCTCTTATTCAAGGATGTTTGATCCTTGATCGAAATTGGATGATGGGATGTCGTTTCCTTTTTCCATGGATTCCTCCTCGAAACTTGTCTCCTAGTTAGGGTCTCCTTCATAGATTTATGTTTTTGTTTATTAAACTCTTCTCAATTCCACATCGTTGTGGATTATAGCTAATTGCGCTGCTTCTGTCAGGAAATTACATGGGGTCATGTCATGAAAGCAATATCCAGTCAAGGGAGTAGTCACATTGGGAATCACATGCATGTATGGGTGCTGAAAAACTGGTACACCTTGATATATTTCCCCTATGATAGGTCTACATGAAAGCGCAGAGGCCCGAGTCATCCCACATCAAGGGTGGGGAATTATATTCCATAGTCATGTCTCCAAGGTTTTCCATAGCTTCTCAGGTTTAACATGGGGTATTCCATGAGTTTAAAGTCTAACAGAGATGTATTGGACTGATTGGAACACTAATGGGAGTGGATCATATGGGTATATCCCTGGGAGGGAGCACATTTGAGGCTTACTAGATGAGTGGATCAAGACACCCAATAAGGACAGATCTGATGATGATTGGGTCCTGATAGATGGGACCCCAAGGCATACCATTGGATTGGATTGTACCTCAAAGAGGTTTCTTATAAACCATGTGTACATGACAGGGATCAAAACCAACATAATTTGGAGTGAGAGACATGGAATCGTGGTGTACACAAATTAAAATGGACTGAGGACATGTCGGGGATTATGCAAGGATAGAAGACTATCACAAGAGGGACTCTCTTGATGGATGGTTTTGGATTGTGTGGGTCTTATGCATAGTTAGCTACCCATGGAAATGGAATGATCCCACTATGATGCGGTAGCCTGGGTTGGAATCAATATGGATGATGGATGTTTGAATGAAGTGGATGGGAGGAGTGGGATAGATCTAATGTGAATATGGCTGTGATGTTGGGATTAATCCTCAAAGAGGCTTTCTATATATCCCCGTGGTGGGGAATCAAAGTCATAGTAGTTCGGTTGGGTGATGGGACACCTGAGGAGGCTTCCCGTGTGAATGGATGCATGAATGGGGCGCGAAGGGAGTAGAACCTCTATGTTGGGGCATGGCCTTATTGAAACATAAAGGCCCTAGGGAGAGACCAATATGGTACATAGTTGAAGGTCTTGAACCTTGGAGAGGATTCCTACGTATCCCTGTGGTTCAGAATCAAATTTCGTGACGTTCAGAATGGGGGCATAGAATCAGAGAGTATGTGAAGGACAATGACATGAATACATGTTCTGGATTAGGCGTGGTTAGGATCCCATCACAAGAGGGATAATCTAGGTTGGGGGAGTGTGAATTTCGCATGGGGATTATGCATGTTTAGCTGACTTGGAGCTAGTCTAACACCATTATGGGGTGGACCAAGGATGTGGGTCCCAACAAAGGTGATGCCATGGATTACCAGTGTTTGGGGTTGATCCTTGGGGAGGCTTCCTACATACCCTATCCCAAGAGATAGGTATCAAAACCCACATATATTGAATTCACATAGTTTAACATCATGCGGGGCATGGTTAAACCAATGTGAAGTGGTCGGGATAGATGGGTGATGGGCTTGAACATCAGAGAGGCTTCCTACGTAACATTCTTAGAACATACAAAGATGAAAGTCCATATAGTTCGATTGTGAGGGGTGGGGATTACACACTAAGGTGGCCCAAAGAGGGTGTCATGGTCGATTATTAATCTAAGACCATTTGATTCATGCTCTATGTGAGAAACAAGAGGCAACAAGAACCTTATGATCATGTCATGAAAGGTGCGTCCACAACAAATAGAGTAGGGCTTATGCATGGCTAATGGCCCAAAGAGGAAACATTTTCTTATTCAAAGAGTGGATCCCAAGTAGGTATCTAGATGTATGAAGATGATATGTCTATTGTACTAGAATCATCCCACCAAGAGGTGTAGGGGCCTACGTGGAGATTTCATGAGGTGTGTATGGAAACAAATCTCAGAGGGAAAGAGAGAGAGGGAGGGAACCTATTCCAATTCCCTCTCTTATCCACATGGACCTATTGCGAATGTGGTTATCATAGTTTCACATCTTATTTCAAGTAAGTGGGTTCTTAGAGGTTTAACGTCCTTCAGTTTGGACGGTGATGATTCACTCCCAAACCATATGACTTATATAACCAGTGTGATTTAACCCATGGTGATGGGAAGGCACTGGAAATTCCATGTGGATATGGGGTTGTGGAGTAATCCATTTAAGGGATCACATTACCATGTCTATGCAACAAATAAATAGCTGTTAGTGTGCCAAAGTGAATAAGTATGAGGCAAAACAATGTAATATGAAGCACCTCCCAAGGGACCTTGAATTCATTTCACACAATCCTGGAGGGCTACACGGAAGGGGTATATGTGAAACATGGGTGTTGCACACTAGATTTAGGGTTTAAACATGGTTCCATGAAGGAAGAATAATATATTGAAGTCATATTAATGTTCACAGACAATCGTGACTGATTTCACGTAAATCTAGAGGCATGTGGCCAAAAAGGGTCGATTGTGCGCAAATCTGGAAGGCTGAATGCAAAAGGAGGAGATTGTGGGCAATAGAGTAATGTTCTGTGCAATGGGAATGTATGTTGTAAAAAGAAATCTTTGCATGAAAGAAGGGAATTTTCATGCAAAGGACATAGTTTGAGCATAAAGAATAGTCTTTGTGCGTAATTTCCTTAGACTCAAATTGAAATGTGCGAGGATAAAACCCTAGTGCCCCTAAATGCAGAACAATGGGAGACATGTCACGATAAATCCAGTACCTTAAAGCCATGTTTTTCATGTGAAGGGGTTGTATTTCATGTAGAGGATGCGAGTCTAATTTTTCATCCATCCTGAAGCAGAGGGTGAACTTATATTTATAGATGATTTATGGTATGGACATCACAAAAATGGGGTCAGCACATAATATTCCCCTAGAGCACGCAATATCGCATTCCAAAAACCATGTTTTATGTGCATATCTTTAATTTTATGTGCACCTTCCTTGGGGGTCTTAGGGCCATCCGCTGAGTTAAAATATTCCTCCTGATTGTTCCACAATGCTCATTTTCAGAACCAACTGGTTTGTGGTGCCAACAAATGCCCCTATCAGAATCTGAGTTACTAGGGGGTGCGAAGGTCAAATTATAAGGAAAACACTGGAAGTCCAACTGATTGCAAGGGATGATTGAAAAATGGGGCCTTTGGTGTGAAAATATTTTTCCCACCCGTGAAAACTCCAGTCCCCACATATAAGTTCCTGAGGGTCCCATGCTTCATACAATTTTTTCTCCTGCGACAGTCACAGGTGCTCTCACACGTGAAATTTCTTTTTTTTGGTGAAAAACCCACCGTTTTGTCACTATTTCGCATTCACCCATTGTTTTATTATTGCTAAATCCTTATTTTTCATGCATTTGACTTATTATATTCCACTTTTTGTGCGCACTTATTTTTTACATGTAGAACCCCTATTTTTTTGCGTGTACACCTTCAGAATATTGTAATTTAACTAAATGGGTGATATTCAGACTAATAGGGATAGGGAGGCTTCCTAAAATTCTCGAATGGTTGTTATGATTACAAACCATAAGATTTTGGTCACATAGAGAGTTGCATCCGATAACCAAATGCTATTTGGTTTGTTTTCTTAAGATCAATGTGACTATGTGTTGTGTGAAAACCTGTTGATATGGATTTTCAGCATTCTAGAAGAAATGAGGATTCCATGATACGATACCAATACCCAATAGTTGTGGGTGAGATGCGAGGATGATATCTCATCATATAATATCACCAAAAATGGTTTCCCAACCAAGGAAACCACGCATATTTCCTTTTACATCATGAATTCAAAGACCTAGACAATCATGGGAAGTCCGCTAGTTGCCAAGGACTCTCCGGGACATTATGAAAGAACCTTCAAGAATAGCATTATTGATGAGACTAAGGGCTGGGAGTAAGGATGGGGCCTAAGTTCTAGAGGCAATTTCACTAGGTCCTATACCTGAGGTCATAGGTCATAGAACCCCATCCTGACACGACATCTGCTAGAGCTGGCCAAGTAGAGGATGGGAATCAAATATTTTTTGAAATACATTTCTTACTAAAAGTGTTTTATCTTGTTGTTGAGGAAAGATAGGAGTATAAATATGCCAAGGCCAGGAAGGACGTTCCAAAATGTGTCACAAAGAAGCAAGAGTGGGTCATATAATAGTATCATGGAGATAGTTGGAAACCAATTATGGGGATTTAGTGTGAACGAAAGCCAAGACCAGAATGTCCGATATGCCAGATTGTTGGATGTAGTCTTGAGTGGATGGCTACTACTAGTGAGGGACATGAGGATGGTAGTCCATCTGGGGATGCTAGTGATGACTGGAATTATGGCATCCAATCACAATTTCAACATGGGGGTACCAATGTTTGCCTCACTATAGGCAATTCTGTGGCATATTTCATGAGGAGGCATGCCGAAGTAGATCTGAGGCCCCTTCCAAATCCTATAAGGTCGGGTCGTGGATCACAGTGAAGGATATGGTTTTCCAAATTCCATTCATCCCCTAGGTGATGGATTATGATCATATTTATTGAACATTTATGGGATTATGCCACTGAAATTCAATGAACCAGGGATAAAGCTCAGGATTGGAAACCATGCTAACTTCTTATTTAATAATTTCTTAACCACGACTGGTTAGATGGTGGATGATGGACATGGCTCATTGGAAAAAATGGAGTACCTACGAAGTATTAGGGGAGGGGTGTTGGTACCCTGCATCGATGGGAAGATCCTTTGTGAACCCTACATTCCATCAAGGGTTTCCAGGGAGTTAGGATTCATACAACAGATGTCCAAGAAGGTGTATACAAAGGTATGGTAAGAGCCGCATCAATGTATCATTCTCCAATTATGGATAATGTTCATAACTTATGGATTTGGTGAGGTAATTACCCTTCCCCTCTCTGATTTCAATGCTGGTATCTCAACAAAGTATGCCGAACATTGGGTGGTGACAAAAAAAGTCACGATTTTATAGAAAAGTGTTTGGAAAATCAATACTATGAGCACAGGAATCGGACAACAAGAGAGAAGGCAAGGTTCTTCTAGGAGAGTAAGGCTGGGAACAAGTTAGGTGGCTGGGACAACACAGATTGGTAATTCGGCGGTAGAAGCATCACATTGTGTGGTCGTACCTCATCCATTTGGAGGGATGGGGCCTGGTCAAACACCTCGTGGGGAAGCCAGAGAGATCCCTGGAAAGAAGATAAGGTACCTACTCCAACATTCTGAATATTTAGTTTTCCCTGCACTTTGGTCAGCCTAGATGGCCTTACGGAAGTCACTGAGCATTGAATCCTTATGGAAAAAAATTGACACAAGATGGGATCCGACTACTAGAGGATGGGATCATCTGGATTGATGGCAGGGTGATCTTTCACCAAGGACTCTCATACTAGAAGTCCATGGATTTATATGTGTTCTTACGGGAAGAGTGCAATGAACCCCATATTCTAGGGAAAGTGTTTCTCGGCCCAAAGCATGAGCTGGAAAAACTGTCTGATGATGACGATGATGATGACGAGGATGAAGAAGGAGAAGAAGGACAAGATCTAGAAGGAGGAGAGTAAGAAGGGGAGACTGAAGGTGATGAGCCCTGGGGGAAAATGGACCACCGGGGGAGTCCTCGTGAGAGTGGTGATATTCCCAAATCTAACATGGAAATGGCTGAAAAACTTTATCTAGGACTCAATCCTTATCCTGGTCTTTTCTCATTCCATTTTTGGATTCACCAACCAAGATCTCCTCTATTCATGCACACCTTTATACTAGTGATTATTCATTCGATCCTAAAACTATGGTGGAACAAGGTGGAGGATAAACCATAGCTGGATTGGCCGGTGGTAGGCCGACTGGAGGGGCTGTAGTGGACACCTCAGAATCTCAAGCCATCCTCACCGCCTCAAAGGAGACAACACCTATTATTGAACCAACAAGTGCTGAGGGATATCCAATGGTGGAATATTATACAGCATCCAAAGCACCAAATGTCACCACACTAAGATCTTGTATGTTTCAGTCTTTAAATACGTTTATTATTCATCAGGGAACATGACTGACCAAGGTACCACTCTCCAGTACAGAAATCACAATACTAGAGACTCTATAGGCTACTGAATTCAGAACACCTGTTGGTGTTCTACTAGTTCATGTACCAATTCATGTGGAGCAACCCCTTTAGACTGATCCAGCCTCGATACCCAGTGACCATGGAGTTGCAGTTGTGGGTGACGCCACTATTATAGCGGAGTTGGAAGCAGGTGGAGGCAAAGAGGTGGAGGTGGAAACAAGTGAATAGGGCCTCATGCTATAGGAGGACCCTACCACTAAACTTCTAGCCATGTTTCTTGGGTATCAACTTACAAACCCTGAATAAATAGATGAGTTCGACCCTCAAGAATCTTAGGAGATACAGATGACAAGGAATAAGGGATGGAAGCATATCTAACACTTTCATAAACATCCAAAAGACAAATGGCTGACCCAGATTAGGTCACTCTACATTTGGTTATGCTTCCTACATACCGAACTAGTGGATTCCTATCATCTTCATACAAAAATCCGTGATTACCTTACTGATAATATGTATGAAGAATCCATGTTCACGATGTCTCCCATCTCTCGGAGGAGTCTATAATTGATCAAAAAAATCTTGAGGTTGAGTAGAAGATAAGACGCCTAGATGAGCAGGTGGGTTAGCGTGCCACATTCATCATGAGCCTATCTGTAGTTATTCAATGATTGGAAGACCAATTGGCGAAATCCCAGAAGAAAGTGGTGCAGGTGAGCCGTCAAATCAATGAGTTCCAAACCGAGTGGTTGCAACTGCATGTTAGGACCAATGCATTCCACTCTACAGCTACTAGTGAGGAGAGAAAGCATAAGGAGTGGGGGGGAACCATGGGAGTTACATGCCAAAAGGTGTTGGAGTTGATGCACCCCATTGAAAGGGGATGACCTTTAAGGGCCATGTTCTGGCCGAACTGTAGAACATATCTTTCCTTTTGATTTCTTATTCTCAGCCACATGTATAGTCTCATCATTTCCCCCATTTTAATGTATCTCAATCCAAGCTATGTGAAATAACCACTGACTAATCTCTAAGCTCACTTGGGTGACACCCAGTGTGAGAAATAAGGTATGACCATATAATTACCCACTTTGTGTATGAGAGTGTTAGCAAGTCGTTAGACTCACAGGGTTCAAATGACCATCTGGGATACTCAAAATTGGGAGAGGGGGATATAACTGGAGAATAGGGTTCTTGGAACGACCTAATCACCTTTTTTCCAATATCCTCTAGCGCATGGACGGGGTAACTCCATGGAAATGAAAATCAATCCCAACAAAGGGGAATACAAAAATGTGAATTATGATACCCCAAAATTCAGAACACAATGTGGACCAACATGACAATGGAGGATAACTGTTGACCGTATTTTAAAAACAATATCCCTATCATGTTATCCTGAAATGGGGATGAAAAAACGAGGGAAATCCATTTAAAGCATTCAAAAACACTGGGCCAAACACGAATTGTCATCTGATGTCCTCTAGAATGTTGGCCTAATATGGTAGGCGTGCCTCAAGGCTGAGAATAATAAACATTAGGGGGTTACTTCAGACGTGATAGAGAATGAGGATATAAAATAGTGGGTACACAAAGAATGGTGATGGAATGATGGGATGTTTGGATAAATTCCAACACTCTTCAAATTATTCCAGCATGATGAAAGTACATTGGGTGAGCATATTGGTCTGAATCAAGATCAAGCCTACTTTTCAGAGGGACCTTGTTGGTGAGGACCTCAGATGGTATAACGTTTTATGTTGTGTAAATGGGAATGATAATCAAGTAGTTTAGTGTCATTAAGTGAGGATGATGCATGAAATATTTTAACGTCGTATAATCAGGATGTTTCACATAGCTTAAGGTCATACTACATGCACCGGTCCCAATAGTTTAAAGTATTTTTTTCATGTACTAGGAACTCATAGATTAAGGTCATAGAGTTTGTACGATTATTTAGGGAAAGGACAAAAAGAAAGGGAATGGTCCTGTGGCTGGGCCCGAGCTTAAATGTTTGAGCATCGCTTTTTATCCTATAAAGATGAGAATCAAGCCAAAAATTGTTCTTGAACATAGTGTGGTCAGAGACTTACACTCGTGGGGGAAATCCTCTCTGGTGAGGAGGAAAAAGTATCCCATAATTATCATGGGGCATCCTAAACTTGTTCATGGTAGGAACATAGCTTGAATTCATGCATCAAGGATATGGGTACCCCAAAAACGAAATGTGCGGTGTAGTTCACAACCCGACGTGAATGAGGAAATAGAAGTGTTCCCCACACCACATAATTCTGAGGAACTCTTGCCAAAATGGTGCAAGGGGGGTTTTGGGGGATGTGGTTGGACCATAGACAAGAAGTCTTGGTCTCACTATGTATCCCATAATGTTTGGAACCAATCCATACATTGTTCTTGAAGGTAGTACTGTAGGTGGAAAATACAAAAATGGAAAATGCCTTTTCGGGTGAAGACATCGCATGACCGGGTCACTTATCATTACATAGACTATAACAAAATATTTAGTATAGCATATTGTGATAAGGTCATAAGGGATCATAGTATATGATCCAAGAGATTGGACCGAAAATTGGAAGATTCTCGATGCAAAAATATGTGATGTGGTAACGTAAAAAGACCTGACATGAATGAGGGAAAAATAGCCAGCACCGCACCACACATTTCTATAAGAATGTACAGAGTTTAAAGTAATGAAGCGTAGACTAAGGGAACAAAGCTCATAATTTAGGGTCATAGTTTTTAGAATAAAAAAAGTGCATCTTTTTCCATGTATTCACAAACCCTAACCATATCCCTAAGGATACATGAGCTATGCTTCATGCATGAATTAAGTGAAGAGAATATATATGCAACACAAGGATTACATAGTAGGGGGAGACATTGTGGAGTGGAATATGACCCTCATGATGCTGATTCACCCTCTTCAATGCACATAGGTACATAAAGGGACAACTACACAGGTGTTGAAATTACACTTGAACATGATGGAGTGGAATGAGATGTGGAGTAGGTGACCCATATTTAAGGCTTTATGGGGGTGGTGTAACAATGGAGGATAACTATTGACCATGTTTGAAACACAACATCCATATCGAGTGACCTGAAATGGGAACCAACAAATGATGGTAGACCGCTAATCATATTCGAAATTAAAAACCTATTTCATAATGTCATTAAGAATCATCCGAGATGTTTCCCCAGAGCTATAGGCCAACCATACGGCTGAGCATCCATAACTTCTAGGGGTCCATTCAAATGAAATGATGATAAAAACCCAAATAATAGGAGACATTAAGCATTGAAATAGATAAAAACATGTTCATGTAGAACCCAAAAATCAATGTCCTAAACCATGGTGCATCTGAGCATGTTGGTGAGGCATAATAGAGGTCGAGAAGTCCTGAAAAGAAGGGAGAAAAAGGTTTTGGCGATCATAGGGCTAGACCCAATGATGAAATTTCCAGGAATTCTTACGTATCCCATGAGGATGAGAATCAATCCACACATAGATCATGAAATGTCATGTAGTTTTACATCATGAGAGTAATGGACCAGACCCACCTGGTCCATTAATTTTACAAAACACGGCTCCACTGAAATGGTGACACTGGTCACGGGGACACCAGTCACTGTGGCACTGTGACGGTGGCACTGTGACGGTGGCACCGTGTCCTCCCTATGTATTCATCCCTTTTTCCAGTTCTGACCTTTTCTGCTCCTGCAACGTATCTTTTAACGTAAAAATGATTTAATGCCACCTTTCAAATCCATTTAAATCCCATAAATAATATATAAAATCCCCAAAGAGTCGGGAAACCCTTAACTAACCAAAAAGTGTGGTTTTTCCTTAGTGCCATGCCCTTCCTCGTACCTTCCAGATCCGACCCTGTTACATGTTTCCTTGTGATTAAATAAAACTATTTAACACATATTCGTAATGAACACCCCTCATAGGAAAATTGTTAAATGAGAATTATTTCCATTGTGTGTAACTACCCAACCGCGTGGGGAACCATGGTCCGAATTTAAATCCGTTCAAATTTCCATATCTCGTAACAACAGGATCTCATCCTTATATGGCATGGGAATTCCTTCTTCTTCTTCCTCTTGGCTAGTCTCTTTTTCTCCCTGGTGAGCTTGGAGTCCCTCCTTCCTGAGGCTTGTGGTGCGCCTATATCGGAGCCTTTCTGCTCACCATTGGAGTCCCCGACATTCCTCCCCTACAAGTGGCGCATCCCCAGTTTTTGGCATGTGGAGAAGAACTTCGATCCTTGATCATCCAAGTAGGGATTTTACTTATCCTCTTATTACTATGTATCACGCGGGGTGGGTAGACTACTTTTTCTATGGGAATGGATGAAACAAAACCTTATCAAAGAAAATAAATAGAATTTTAAAGGATGAAGTGGTGCGTGATCGATTTTCTGATGTACTCTTTAATATTTCTATATGTTGTGAACTGTATGGGCTTTTTATAACTAAAAATCATGGCCATTGGTGGTCTTTCCTTGCACACTAATGAACCCTTTTCTTATGTGATGATTAAATAACTGTAACATGGAAATTGGTTAATCACCTAAACTCGGTTGGTTAAATGGATACCCAGTAAACATCAATCCTTGTGTGGTCACCCCGGTTAACCAATATAAAGATGAACTGGATGAATGATGTCCTTGAACTTGGATGTTTCCCAACTCTGTTTTGGTAGTAGGTGTGTTTGTTCTGCTCGATGCTTATGGGGTGATGTGGATGAGGAATGGATTCTCTATTGTGGAATGGTTGTTAGTTGTGAGTCTGAAGGTGTGTGGGGCTGTATCTAGAGGCTTGGTTTGGTTCTAGTACTTTGAGGGATCTCACTGATCCCTTTGTTGTTGTGACTTCACAAAAGAACCGGGTGTAAAGGCTTAAATTGTTGTTTGGCTATTTCTTTTTCTCTGGATTGTGGTTATGTCGGTTAGTTTCCCAGTAGTGTATAATTCACCTAAATGGGATAACTTGAACATGAAAACAAGAATAGTTTAAATGGGGAATTCGTTTTGGGAATGAGTTGTGACTTGGTCGTGAGTGATGTGCCTTCTTTTATGAATGAATAGTAACAAGGGTAACTGTACGTAATGAGGGTAACTGAATTTCTATGGGCATGATTGCCTCTGTTACATAAACCAAGAAATATGATGTCACCTGAGTGGAATTATGAGTCATTTTTCAGTAATCCTATAGAGCGTTGCGGAGTATGTTCGACCAACTCTTCTTGTTCTGCCGAACCGTCTTCTAAAAAATGTGTGAGAAAGTATTTTTAATGCCTAGATATGTCCATTTACTTTTAAATGATAGTGAGAGGAATTATTAGAATGGATATTTTACTTGGTATTTAATTTATTCAATTCAACTTCTCATAAGTTGGTGCCATTATCGTTGAGGATGGCATAAGGGACCACGAATCGGTAGATGATATTGGATCTCATTAAGTTAATGATAGAATGGGCCTTGACTTCGTTGAGTGGAACTGCCTCTTCCCACATGGAAAACAAATCCATAGCTGTCATGCTGAACATACACTAGCGAGCTGTTTCCAGTAGATATGGTCCCACCACATCGAGTTCCTAGTCCACAAAGGGACAAGAGTACATGGTATTATGGAGAGGTTCTGGTGGCCAATTCAAAATTTTAGCATGGATCTGGCATGCATGGAACCTATTGGAAAACATGATATAGTAACTGATCATGGTGGGCCAAAAATACCCCAATCAATGGATTTGATGAGAGCGTTTCAGCCCTGTCTAATTAGTCCTATAGGAACCGACATGAACTTCCAACATGACCATAGAAATATCAGCTCCTTGAATGAAAGGTAGGATAATACCATCAAATCCACATATATATAGAAGATATTTTCAACACTGGGTCCACTATGGAAGGTAAACTACACTGTGTGTCATCAAATTTTCTCACACATAGCTCGGTCTTCCTAGAGATTGTTGTGATGGAGATACTCGATGAATGGGGTCCCTTAGTTTTCTTCCAACACAGTGGTAGTGGTATGTTGAGGTCTTGATGAGGAGTAATTCATGGTAAGGTGGCTTACCTGTGGGATATCATCATCATTTGAAGTGACACGAGTGATGACTCATAGATTTTTTACATGGATAATAAAATAAACCTTTTCAAGCTCTATAATAGATGTAGGAAGTACATCCAGGGCATCATCTTGATTGTTTTATGGTCGGGGGACAATAGTAAATTTTTTCTGCGAAGGGAAATTGGCCATCAGTTGGAGAGTGTGCTCTAATAGTGGTATGAGCTCTATATTTCTAACGACGTAGTCACCGTTGATCTTCTTGATGACCTGTTAAGAGTCACGTTTTACATGCAAGTGGGGAACATCAATATAGAGGTCCATCTCAAGAATAGTGATGAGAGTCTGGTACTCTACCTTGTTTTCAGTATAGCCTTATGACAACGAAAATGAATATTGTCGGACATCATGTGTAGGTGTGATGAAGATGATACCCAATCCCACTCTGTTAAGTCTGGGATCATTGATCCTTCTTCTAGTGGGGTTTCAGGAAGCACCATCAAAGTGAATTTTCCAAAACCGAATGGCTTGATCAACTGATAGGATTTCCACATCTAGAAAGTCAAGATCTTGAGCCTTATATATGGGGGATAGATGGGTGATTACCAATTCTGCCAATACCTATCCCCCGATATATTTTTGGGGGATAAACATGATGTCAAACTGTTGAAGGATCACTGCCCACTGAGATAGATGACCTATAAACCTGGGGTAGTTCAGAATGTACTTAAGTGGATCCACAGGGGAAAATAGTTGTATATCATAGTGATACATGTAATGTTTCAATTTTTACCTTGTGAATACTAGCGCGAGGAAACTCTTCTCAATAAAGAATATTTCTTCTCAGTATCGAGGAGCATGTGGTTGAGATAATATAAAATGTTCTATGTCCCATCATTGTTCATCTGGGTGAGAAGGGTGTCGAGTTATTGTTCCAGGGTTGTCACATAAAGGACCAGTTGCTTTATGAAGATAGGTGGAATTATAACTAAAGGTTTTAGTAGGTACTGCTTGAATTCCTCTAAAGAGGCTTGACGCTCCTCATCCCACTGATAATCAGAACCATTCTTCATAAACCAGTAAAAGGGCTTACAACTGCCAACCATATTTGTAATGAGTTAGCGTATGAAGGCTAAGTGGCCTTGAAATCCTTGGAGCTCCAGAATATTTCTTAGAGGAGACATCTAGTTGATGGACTTGATCTATTCTAGATCTATATCAATGCCTTTGTATTTAAAACGATGCCAATAAATTTTTTGCAGGTGACCCCGAAGGCAGACTTTAAGGGGTTCATCTTTATATGAATGGAATAGAGGAATTCGAACACTTTTTCAAGAACTCTAAGATGGTCCCAATGCTGGTGATATTTAATCACCAAGTTATCCACGTATCTTTCCACCAATGTTTGTAGGATTGGATTGAATATGCAGTGTACGACATGATGATAGGTGGCACCTACATTCTTTAGACCGTAAGGAATTACCTGGAAGAAAATAGTACATCGTGGTTCCCTAAAGCTAGTAGAATCTTCATCCTTTGGGGCCATTCATATTTGATTATATCTAGAATACCCATCTATAAATGAGAGAGCATGGAACGTAGCAGTGATATTGATTAATATTTTTTTAAAGGAAGGGGAAAATCATCCTTTAGACATTGACAGTTGAGATCCTAGAAGTTGATGTAGACTCTGATCTATCCATTCTTTTTCTTGATGGGAACAGTGTTGGATAACCATCAGGGGTACTGGACCTCCATGATGAATTTGGATTTGATGATCTTATAAACCTCATCCTCGACTATGGAATTGTGAAAAGGGTGCATCTTTATGGGAGGCTATTTGTACCCGTGATGATATTCTGGGAGACCAACACGATGGACGGCGACCTGAGGATCTAGACCTCGCATCACATAATAACTCCAGGTGAATGCATCATGATTCTAATTTGGGAAATCCACATATCATTATTTTTCTTCTACAGGCATAGAAGCACTAATTAATATTGGTTTCAAATCTATATCAATACAATGGTTCACCTGTACTAATTCATTGACTGTAGTGGATTCATCCTCTTCGAATGAGGGAGGGGAATCTTCCAAATCTTCTTCATCCATGGTGGTAGGATCATCATAAAGATATGGATATTATGAGTTGATAGGTCTTTATGGGACACTGGTGCCAGCCTGGGTGGCAGTGGACACCTCATCGAGGGAACTCTTCCCTTCTGAAACCATTGCGATGAAAGATGTCGACCTGATCTCATCTGGCCTTTGATCCAAGGGGACACTTTTGATGATTTCAAAGAAATATTGGCACGTCGGCTTGAGCTGGGTTATCCCAACATAGCTAAACAAGAAATTATTATGTATTTTTGTGACCATTAGGTGGACCTCTTGATACCTTATTGGAGTAGGGGGCTTTGGGATCACTCGACCTGGATTTTTGTAGGAATACAAGGTGATATTTCGACGTTTCATAGACTTGGGAATGTGCTTCCCCCTCGTTATGGAGACAACAAATAATTTCCCCAAGTCTAGTGTTGTGGACTCCGATTAGTGAATCGTGAAAAAGTAGGTGTCATCCAGGTCTATCCACGGGCCAGTCGCAGCCATAGCATGTTCAACCTCATTATCCTAAATCTTCTTGTCCCTGCTCTTTAATAGTCATAATCTATGTAGTTGGCTTCACAAGAGGAAAAGGGAGACCCATAACCTTTGATTATGCCTACTAGACCGTAAGGCTATACTTAAGGCATTGGTGATATGATGAAAAGACTATCGCATGCAGGTGGGGCCATGGTCTACACATAATAGAGTTGTAAGAGGTGTCTTATGAGACAACCATGAACTCGATGGTAGAAACTAGGCCACTGAACTAGGTTTTTAGAAGAATATTTCTAACTGGTGTCTGCTCCATCATGTCATATCCTTGAATTTTTATGTCATAGGGACTCAAATCTACCTCAGACAATTCCATCTTGTGGATTTTCAGGGTCCGAATATGGTTGATCCCAGAGATCAGGTCAAAAATACACCATCCAAACCCCACCACATTGAAATGGACAATGATTTACAGTGATTGTTTATTCCCCTATATAATAAAACCATCATATTCTCTATAGAAAGAGATGATGTCTTGACCTTATGCTTTCTCAACTGTCTTATCATGAAAGGATTTTCAGCAGCGACCTCCATCTCAAATTGGAGGGGGATTCTTAAATCCTACTCAAGGGCCTTGAAAATATTATTTGATAGGTAGAGATCCTAAAAAATAGAGAGTTTAGTAGGAATTATAGAATGATTCTTGAGGATATCATACTTTTATTCCAGGTGTACACTTCTTGTTGACAAGAGGTAACTCTGTGGTAGGAGGTCTGATGGGCACTACTAGTTGAACCTGTGGGTTCTGGCCAGTGCTTGAAATGTCTCGTTTCTCACTATTCAAATCATATAGAGTGACTATAGGATGAGGTATAGATTAATGAGTTCTATCCATGACTAAACATGTCTGACTATAGCATGTTCGTGGTGGCTCTACTTGATCAAGTAGCACAAACAGTGGTGGTTGCGGATTTGATCAAATAAGATGAGAAAGCGATGTCTGCTGAGTTCTGTTATGGGCCTAATGTCTTCTATCAGTGACATACACAACATGGCTGGATGAACTAACTAATGCATTCTGAAAAGTCACTTTCCCACAACTTTTTTGATATTGGCGTTATCTGGGGATGTTGGGAGGGTCTGCTCGGTGCTCTTCGTCATTAGGAACCATGTACCGTTTTACTATCTCCACAGTATTGACATAAACATACCCGTGATCATCACTTGAAAAATCCTCCATCACCGGGTGGGTTCTGGGGAAATCTCCATCTTTGTGGGCATGAAATCATTGAGAGTACAGGATGAAGATGGCATCAGTGGGTGACTTTGCTTTATATTGAGTCATCAATGCTTTCCCTTTTGGGAAGATGAATGCTGATATGTTGATGAAGTAGTAGTGGATAAGGTAACACAGTGAATCTTGAAGGCTCGGGTCAATTCAGATGGGCATCAATAATACCATGGGCATGGGCGACTGCCATGCGAGCCATCCAATCGTCGTATTCTTGAGACCCGTAGTTAGAATCTTGCTTCCATTCTCCCTCACAGTCATTATTAGGATTTATAAACACACATTCAACATGTGTCGGGGGTGGACCCAACCAGACTATGTTGTAATGGACATGGTCTTGGAGCCATTATTTTAACATGTAGCAATGTTTAAGGGTGTTACCTAGGAACCATTGATAGGGGAAATAATTTGGATGATCGATGAGTTCGGCCTCTTTGAGCCTCTTGCATTCTAGGAACCACTGGTTTCTCTGATCCAAGGTACTTTGGAAATAGAAAGGGACTAGTGCCTCATTAAATGAAAAGTTTGAGTTCCTTCTATTTAGGATAGGAGCTCTTGGAGCTTGGACCTGATGAGGGGTTGGCGAAGCCTATTGAGGAGGTGGAACGTAATTATCCCACCTACGTGGTGGTGGTGCATTAGGGAAGACCGCCTACCAATTTTGAGGTGGGAACTAATGGGACGGAGGTTTTTCCTATGGTGGTGGCCCTTAGTGAGGTTGTGGAGGTGGTTCCACTTGTAATAACTCCAACTACCCAGGGGCCTCTATTTGTGCTACCTCAGTGGTATCAGCTTTATCAGCTCTTCTTGTAAGAAATATATGAGGAAATGGGTGTGCCTACTCTTCTTTCTACAAGGCTTCATCTAGATACTAGGATTTGTTAAAGAAATACCCAAATTACCCCCCCACCCTCGAGTATTTTTGAGTGATAGGATAAGGGACCAATTCCATCTTCAAATTACCCACACACATTGTCAGCAACATCTCTTAGCTTAGTCACATATGAATGGATTATGGGAGGCCCTTCCACCTGGAGAAAAAGTCAGTGATTCACTTGTTGGGACTCCTCTTGCATTTGAAGAGGTCATCAATGCTTGTATTTTAGGCGGTGGAAGTTAACTGGTAGAGAAACTACCTACGAAGGTCCTCCCAACCAGCTACTAACCTAATGGGTAGCTGAATGTACTATAAAAATGGAGTCCCTTCTAATGTTTGAACAAAACACCGGATTTTGGTGGCCTCTTGTTTTGTTGGAGATCCCAACATGGGTCCACATTTTGAAATGAAGTGGGATTGTTGTTGTATTGGCTCGCATGTCCAATTAAATAGAGATAAATTATGATTTCCAAATTCTGGGCGTGTTAGAATGTCCTCCACCCATGCCAGATATGGCTTGCCATCGGGTGGGATTTCCACTTGTTGGGTTTCCAAATACCTGGGGCTCGCAGTGAGAGAAGCCATTGGATCATCTTGGTTGTGATTCCTTTCTTTACATGGATCACTGACCACCAGTGCGTTGGGAGGTTCTTCAACATAGTAATAAGACCTATAGGCTCATAGTGAGGCTAGTGGGATGAATTAATGGATTTCAAAGGGAACAACATATGGAAAAACCGGGGGAACATGAGGTGGAACCCAAGGAGGGTTATCATGGAAGTTGGGTGGATTTGGTGATGCATATTATGCCTAATTTACATAGACTCTGGCCTCAACCCTATCCCGATTGGTAATATGATCAAGGTCACCATGAGGCAACTCGCTAGGGGGGATGTACCTGCCCCTGTAGCCTTAGTCATGGATTAACATAATCTTGTCACCATTTCGCATCATGTTCTATGAGAAGTTCATTGACCATATTATTATGTTCCCTGATTGTTTAACACAATGAAGTCTTTTCAGGTTTATATTCCATCTTTTGTACTAAGGTAGACGGGTTAGAGGGTTTGATGATTCCAGCATGCACTTTACCCTTACTGGGGTCCCGGCCCAGGGACAATGACTCAGAATGTACAGGATGGCCTAGAAGGTTTTTTGCTGGCGAGTAACCCTACCCAAAGGATCAAACAAGTGTAACACCATGCTAGGGGGTATGATCTCTTCAATGAGTCCTAGCTAGGTTTCCTCCACTAATTGGTTGGCCATGTTAACTACGACTGTCCCTGGAGGCATATCCTCAATATCATCTGTAAAGTAGGGATGGTTCGAGATAGGATTGAAATGAAGGGAAACATACTACCCCAACCACAGATCTAAACATGCGGGGAATCCTGCTTAATAATTTTACAGATCAATGTAAAGATCTGGATGCATAATTACTGGAGGTTATGATGATGAACAGGTGACTCAGGGCATGAAGCCACGGAGAGTGTAGCCTAGTTGACCATGTGTCATTTCTAGCTGATGTCATTGAAGTGTTTCTGGATCTTAGGGTAGGACACCCATTGATGTTGGATACAGAAGTGAATTACACATAGATTTTGGCAGAATCACACAACCTCCTCATGGTTGAGAGATTCCAAAATACAAAAACATGAAGATGTAATGGGCCAGAACATCCCATGGAGGTGATATGTGGTGAGAATGTCATAAAACATTCTCTGCTCAAACTCATGATCCGGTCCTTGATTTCCCCACTCTTTGAAAGAAGGTGGTTTTGGGACCGGTAATAGCACAACAACTGACTGTTGTGATGGTGGACTGGCCAGTGGGGAGTACATCACATGGGATGATAAGTTGCCTCATCTCAGGATGTCTTCCAAAGAATGCACTGATTGTGCCACCACATCCCTATAAGACGGAATAACAACCACTTCTTCCCACATAGGTACTATGGTCGTTTGTATTGGGTCAAGATATTTCTTGTCCTCTATTGGTCCCTATAACACCTCTCCATGCTCTATTTCTGAGGTTGATAATGATTCTTTTTACGATAAGGAGGATTGTACATCCAAGCCTCGGAAAGGGGCCAAATATTCCTCCTCCTGTATGTATCTTTGGAGAAATGTAGGGATCTGGTGGACCTCACTTTCCAGAAGGATGATTCATATATGCCTTGTTCTATCCCTAGCCCCTGAAATAGAAGATCAGGGTGAGGGTTTCATTACTGAATCGCACTCTTCCTCTGAACTTGAAAATCAGGAAGGTTTTATTGCAGTCTAAGGCTTATTAGGATTCCTTGTTAGGCAGTGGAGACCCACCCTCCTACACCATTATGGTTATTTGGGATAGGGTGAATTTTTGACATTGGGAGGCCCTCCATGCAGATTGGTTCTAGGGTGGGGAGGACCTCTACCCGCATTTTATGGTATATGAGGTGGGCCTTCACATCGGATGTTGTTGATTCATGGAGGACCTCCGCTCTGATGAGTTGGGGGATGAGGGACACCTAAACAATTTTTGAATGGAAAATGGGGATTAACTCCATGTTTGATAGTATTGGAGCAAGTAAGTCCTCCACTAGAGCTGCTAAACACATGGGGAGTACCTTCATGGTGTTTTTCCATAGTGTAGGGAGGACCTTTATGTTAGTCAGCCCTAGTATCTATGGTATGAAGAGGACCTTCAGAATGATTATACTATACCTAATAATGAACTCTGTGTTCACCATTAATGAAGCGTGGAAGACCTCCACTTTGGTGATTTTTGTCATGGGGAAGACCTCTGTTGGAATCGATGAGCACTTCGGGAGGGCCGTCGTGGTGTTGGGTGACTGGGAACAGAAGACCCTCATGTTGAGATTTGGGTATGTGAAGAAACCTTCCATACCTGAGATTGAAGAAACAGGGAAGAACATCATTTCGTGTGTCATCTAGATAGGGAGGACCTTCTCTTTGGATAATGATAATGGCATGGGGAGGACCTCCATATATAACTTCAATGTCATGGGATTTCCTGTGACAACTGCTGCTTGCCCCGGTATCTGGGAGAGCTAGTTCAACCTATTCACAGGTTCACTGGTGACTCAAATTTCTATGGTTATGGAGGTTTTCCTACTCAGTAACTGTGAGGTGCCTCTACCCAATGATGATAGGGGATGATAGCTCGTGCCTGTGGTGGCTCATTCCACTGAAGTCGCATATGATGATTCCCCCTTGTGGGGCTACTCTTGAGCTTGCACCCGATGTTGACATCATGTCATCCAAACTATAACCGAGTGTGCATAGGGGTTTACTGGCTTCTCATCGGTCTATAGGACTGGATGGAGATGTTGACGCGGTCGGGTTGGTTACCTTCTTGGTGGATCCCTAGCTGAAGTTCTGAACGGGTGGACTCAGACAACTGTTAATTCATAAGAATAAGGGACTAAGTCATTGGATAACTCCAGGGACACGCTCCTAAAGTTGTTGGAGATTAGAGTGGGGAGGAGCGGCTCGCCGTGTGTCCCTTGGGTTGGTGGCATTGATACGGCACCAAGGCCTCCATGTCTTGGCGGGCCATTTCCCTTGTAGGGATGACCCCTTCCTATTCATATCACCGAACAAGACTATAAATCACCCAAATATGAATAAATTTAGGGGGTGGGAGGGGGCGTGGGTGCCCAGTAGCTACGGGTGTGGGATCCATTACAGAAGAGATGAATCCATGGGGAATTGTGGCATTCATACTACCCCTACCCCTACATCCACTTGATGGAGAAGATAAATTTCTTGTAGCATGAGGTTGGGTCTTATACAGAAAGAAAATTCACTCATTAGTACAGACAATGGGAAAAAGATGCACAATTCCCCCATCATTTTTCAGTCTTATATGGATGGATAGATGGATCCACACTAACAGCATTGCAGACTGAAATGAAAAATTATTAACTACCCGAAACATTGGTGAGTTTCACACCCAAACCACTATTTTCTTAGCAGGTCCTGGAGCCAGATAGCTGGATCTGGTGACATGCTTATCTACTGATTTCATGAATGCTACTTATCTTTATATTGAGGATACCATTAACGTCAAGTTCACCATTTCTGTTTCCGACACTTTCATTAGGGGCATGCATCGTTGTGCTGGGATGTGATAGATGTTTCCACACATTCCCTCTTTCTAATGGCGGGTGGTATCCATCACTTATTTAGGGATGTTTTCTCCTTGATCTAAATGGGAGGATGTGGTGTTGGTTTCTACATCCATGTATTCCTCCTCAAAGAACATTTCATAGTCTATGACTCCCTAATATATTTATGTCACTATTTTTGAAACTATTCTCGGTGCCATATCTTTGCGGATGCCGATTGATTACACTACATATGTCAGGACATTCCATGGGGTCAAGTTAGAGAAATAACCATCTGTTAGATAGTAGTCACGTTGGGCATTGCTGGTTTGTCTGGGCACTAAAACACTGGTACACTAAGATAGATTACCCTTATGATATGGCTTCTTGAGGGCAAGGAATCCCGAGGCATACCACGTTTAGGGTAGGTAATTTTATTCCATAAACATGTTTGGGCACTAAAAAACTGGTACACCTTGATCTATTCCCCTTGTGATAGGGATTCTTGAAGGTGTGAAGGCCCGATGCATCCCACTTCGAGTGTGTGGAATTATATTACATAGGCATGTCTCTAAGTTTTTCTTTAGCTTCCCATGTTTAACAAGGGGTATTCCATGAGCTTAAAGTCTAGTGGAGATGTATCCAACTAATTGGAACACTAATGGGAGTGGATGATATGGGTACATGCCTAGGATGGAGCACATTTGAGGCTTACTAGATGGGTAGATCAAGAAACACAATAAGGACAGATATGAGGATGATTGGGTCCCAACAGAGGGGACACCAAGGATTATTATTGCCTAGGATTTAACCTCGGGGAGGTCTTCTACATACCCTATGTAAATGACAGGGATCAGAACCCATGTAGTTCAGACGGTGAGAAATTGACTCGGGGTGTACATAAAGGACAATTACCCAGAGACATGATGGGTCTTACACATGGATAGTGGCCTATCGTAAGAGGGATACACTTGGATGGATGGTTATGGATTTTTTTGGGCTTATGCATGGTTTTGTTCCCAAGAAAATGGCATGGTCCCACAGGGATGTTGTGGCCTGGGTAGGAATCGGGATGGATGATGGATGGTTGAACTATGTGGATGGGGGGAGTGGGATGGAACCGATGTTAAGATGGTGGTGATGTTGGGAATTAACCTCAAAGAAGATTTATACGTATCCGGGTATCAGGTAATGTAAGTCCATGTAGTTTGGTAGGGTGATTGGACACCTAAAGAGGTAGCCCATGAGAAAGCACACACTGATAGGACCCAAAGGAAGTAGGACCTCTGCGTTAGGTCATGACCTTCATGAAACAAAAAGGCTTGAGGGAGAGACCAATATGGGACATGGGGGATGAGAGTGAACCTTACAGAGGCTTCCTACATATCCTTGTGTTAGGGAATCAAAGTCCACAGAGTTCAGAATGGGGGCATAGAATTGGGGTGTACTCAAAAGGCAACAACCTGAATACATGCATGGGATTACGTGTGGTTAGTATCCCATCGCAAGAGGTACACTCTTGGCTAGAGGAGAGTAAATTTAGTGTGGGGATTAAGTATGGTTAGCTACCTTGGAGAAGGTCTAACACCACTAAGGGGTGGACCAAGGATGTGGGTCCCAATAATGGGGATGCCATGGTTCACCAGTGTTTGTGGTTGAACCTCAGGGAGGCTTCCTACATACCTTATCCTAGGAAATCAGTATCAAACCCATGTAGTTAAAATTTATACAATTTAATGTCATGTGAGATGAGGGTAAACTGATGTGAAGTGGTCGGGACTGATGAATGATGGTTTTGAACCTTCTAGAGGCTTCTTACATACCTTACCTAGAATAGGCAATGATGAGAGTCCACATAGTTTAGTTGTGAGGGATGAGGCTTATAAACTACAACGGCCCAAATAGGGTGTCATAGTTTATGTTTACTCTAATACTACTTGAGTCATGCTCAGTGTGGGAATCAAGAGGAAACATGAACCTGATGATCACATGGAGAAAGTTGTGCTCGATGGGAATAGATAAGTAAATATGTGTGGTTAGAATTCCAAAGAGGAAACATGGGATTACTCCAGGAGGGAAGATCGTGTAGGGGTCTAGATGTACAAGGAGGATATGAACATCATAGCTAAATCATCCCACCAGATGGTGTCGAAACATACATGGAGACTACCTGAGGTGTGCATGATGAAAAAACTCAGAGTGAAAGGGAGAGCAGGAGGGAACCCAGTCTGATCCCCTCTCTGATCCACTTGTACCAATCACTAATGCGATGATCGCTATTTAACATCTTATGTCATAGATGTGGGTGCTTGGAATTTTAATGTCCTACAGCTCAGACAGTGAGGATTCACTCCCCACCCCTATGACTTACAAAACCGGCAAGCTTTAACCCTTGGTGAAGGGAAGGAACTGACAATGCCATGTAGAGACGAGGTTGTGGAGTGATCCATTAAAGGGATCACATTATCATGGACATGTGAATAATCAATATTTGTTAGCATTCCTATATGAAGAAGCATTAGGAAAAGTAACACAACATGAAGTGCCACCCAAGGGACCTTTAAATCACTTCTCACAAGCCTGGAGGGCCACACAAAATTAATATATGTGAAACATGGGTTTTGTGTGATAGATTTTTTGTTTAAACATGTTTACATGAAGCCATATAAATATATTGAAAGCATATTAATGTTTGCATGAAATAAGGACCCAAATGCATGCAAATCTCAAGGCCTGTGTGAAAAAAGTGTCGATTGTGTGAAAATTTGTAAGGCTGCATGTAAAAGAAGTAGTTTGTGTGAAATAGGTTAAAGTTGCATAAAATGGGTATTTCTATTGTAAAAAAAGAACCTTCATGGGAACAGGAGTAAATTTTCATGAAAAGGACACGGTTTACACGCAAAGTGCAGTCTTTTCATGTAATTTCCTTAGAATCAAATGGAAATGGGCAAGGATCAAAACCTAGTTCCCCCCTGATGGAAGATCACTGGGATACCTATCGTGAGACATCTAGTACCTTGATGCCATTTTTTTCATGTGAAGGGGTTTTATTTCCCGTATGGAACAAAAGTCCCATTTATCATCCATCCCGAAGTGGGGGTGGGGGTGCACTTCTATTTATAGATGGGTTTTGGCATCAACAATGTGAAAATGTTGTAGGCGCATAATATTTCCCCTTGAGCATGCAATATTGTGAACCAAAACCCATGTTTTATGTAAAAATCATGCATTTTATGTACACCATGCCTAGGGGTCTTGGGGTCATCTGCTAAGTCAAAATATGCCTTTAGGTTGTTCCATAATTCTCATTTTTGGCCCCAATAGGATTTCACTACCAACAGCAGTGCTGAGTCCTAACTGAGTGACAATGGAATGCTATAATCCCCTCCAGACACTCAACTTAAAATTATTATCCTGATATTAGACAATGGATATTAGAACTACATGATGCTACACCACCTGAGCCACATACCTCTGTGCTAATAAATCCACTACGCTAGACTCCTTGATCTCTAAGAAGTGAGCCTATTTCATCAACTGATCCACTAATAACCAAATGGTATCGCATCCTCCCTAAATACTAAATAATACTATGAATAAATCCATCAAAATTTCATCCCACTTCCACTCAAAAACTTATAAGGGTTGAAATATACCGCTAAGAACATGGTTCTAAACCCTCACCTTCTAACACACTAGGCACCTTGCCAAAAACATTGACACTGCTCGCTTCACCCCGAGAAACCAAAACTATTCCCTCAAGCCTTGATACATTTTAGAAACTCCTAGATGCACCGCTAAGGGTGAGGTATAGAACACATAGAGAACTCCCTCTCACATTTCCATTGGGACAAATAGCTTCATAGGGAACTACATCCAATTATGACTATTCTTCTACCATCTCTCTAGAGCATCACCCTGGGCAGTGCGATCATGAATCACATCAGTTCTTGGGTCTTCCCACTATGACTCCTCCACCTTCTGCACCAAGGAAGACTTCACTATCATCTAAAATAGACAGCCTTTATCTCCATCAACTCTCGCATCCAGATATAAAGCAGACAACTCCTCCATTTCCTTCTATGCATTCATGGATTCCCGAACTACCTCCTTCTTTGTCTTCTACTTAAGGCATCACACATCTTGTTCCCATTTCCATAGGTGTAAGAGATCTAGAATTCTTAGTATTGTAGAAACTCCATCCACATTCACTACTGCATGTTCATGTATTTCTTAGAGAAGATATACCTCAAGATCTTGTGATCCTTGAAAACCACAAAGCCCTCCCCAATGAGGTAGTGACGACACAAATTCGGAAAAAATACGACCACTCCAATATCCAGATCATGGTTGGAATAGTTATGTTCATGTGGACATAACTTCCCAGACTCATAAGAGATCACACTGTACTACAAAATTTTCAGGCATCCAAATCCAAGACCGAAAGTGTCAAAGAACCCCACAAACTTCACCCCATGCTCTAGAAACCTAACCACTAGAGAACTAACCAGATTCTACTTTAGGTAGGTGAAAGCTTCCTAACACTATTCAATCCACATGAAGGCCTGGTCTTTTCTTTTCAAAGAAGTCAAAATAGTGGAAACTTGAGAGAATTTATATACGAACCTCCATTAATAGCCCTCTGGACCCAAGAAGCTGTGGACCACTGCCACATTGTTGGGTGGTTCCAAAGAAACAACTTACTTAACCTTTTAGGGGTCCATTTCTATTCCTAGACGAGACACCACATGTCTAAGGAAGTGTACCTCTCACATCTAGAACCAGCACTTGGACAAATTCTCATAGATTTGGTGGTGTTGGAGGACCACCAAGACTATCCTGAGGTGCTCAACACGATCCCCGTTTGACTTTGAGTAAATCAAAATATCATCGATGAACACAAGGATGAACTAGTCTTGGAACATACAGAATACAGAGTTCATGAGCCCCATGAACATGACTAGTGCATTCGTAACACCACTCTGCATGACCATGAACTAGAAGTGCCCATACCTAAACCTGAAAGAAGGCTTCGGGATGTCACACTCCTTCACCCACAACTAGTGATATCCGGACCACAAATCAATCTTAGAGAACCAACTTGATCCTCTTAACTGTTCAAACAGATCTTCTATTCTTGGGAGATGGTAGAGGTTCCTGGTCGTTACTTGATTCAATCTCTGGTAGTCTATCCATATCCTCAGGCCACTATCTGCCTTCTTCATGAACAAGATTGGAGCACCCCCCACTGTGAAACACTCAACTGGATAAAAACCTTTTTCATCTGGTCATCAACCTGAATCTACAACCCCTAGAACTCAGAAGGCACCATCCGATAGGGAGCCATCAAAATTGGACAGGAACCAGGCTGTAAGTATCTTTCGAACAAAACGTCACATTGAGGGGGTAGAGTCACAACCTCTTTGGGGAAAACATATAGGAACACCCCAAAAACTCCCAAGAAGCTCCACCATCTTACTACCTATTGACCCCTCTGACAGGTTGGATAACATAGAAATAAGAGGCTCCACACACCAGTTTCCCCACTAATGACTATGATCGCCCAAAAATGTTACACATTGGCCATCCATATCCAAAAAAACTATCCTTCAGAATTAGTTGATAACTGTATGCATATAGAACAACTAATTGACACCAAGGATGACATTAGATGGCTACATCTATAGAAGAAGAAGATCCCCAGTGGAATGATGCGACCCAAATATCAGTCTGCATCCCCAGAAAACATCAAACATACTGGTATGAACTCCATATGGCGTGCTCTACACCAGGGGCACAAAAATTTTCTCTATATCTAGTCACAAGGAACATAATAGACTGGGTGACAAAAGAAGTACGAAGCTCCTGAATCAAAAAAAATCATACGCATGAGTACTAAATAGACTGATTGTACCTCAAACAACCTCCAACCCTACTGGAACTGCAGCCTTGGCGGCATGTAAAAACCTAATATCTACTCTTCTACCCCTTTGCTATTGATTTCCTCCTTAACCATTCCCCAGCCGAGGCCATTGAGAACCACCCTGAGGTCGACCTCCTGCATCATCATCTACCCTTGGTAGACTAAGAGCCTATTGCCCCTACATCTAGAAAGGTCTGACTAGAAACTACTACTGTGCGGTTGGGCACTAAACCTCCCCACCCCCACCGTACTAAGCTAGAACTGGGCACTGGATCTGAATATGTCCATGGCCTCTATATATAAAGATCCTTGGTCTCAGGTGCATGTGAAAAGGGTGAGATTTAGGATATCAGAATAGAAACTATTTATGCCTACAACACATTGGTTGAAACTTGGATGGCCCTGAATCCAGAGTCCTGCTACTAACTGCATTCTCCTTTAATCAACAAAGCCGACTCCCCTATTATGGTACACCTCCCTTAGAGTACACCCTCTCCATTACTTTGGCCTTATTTTGAACTTCTATTCATGTTGGTAGGGTATAGGGATTGAAAACATACTGAAGAGAAGGTTAGAGTGCCTCCTCCAAGTGTCTCACCCGCGACTCCTCATCTTGAAAGAGATCTGAAGAAAAGCATAGAGATCGTTGAACTTGATCCCCATTTCCCTCACTGACATATTCCCCTAATCGAGGGATAATATCTTCTAACTATTCTCGAACTTCATCATTGAGGAAAGAAACTCTCCCCGAAACTACTTCTCAACGTCATGCCATGATACATCAGTCTCTTTCCTCTCCGTGAGGAAAATCATGAACCACGGACGTGTGACTCTTCACATCGGGATCACTACCAGGGGAACCCAGTACTCCCTTGGATCATAGATCAAGGTACATATGATATTCATATCTTCAATCCACCCCTCTGTCTCTAAGTATGAAACACAACCTTCATACTCCCATAGGGTCTTCCACTAGAATGCATGAAGGATATTTTGCCACAAGTAATCTTCCTTTTCTCGATCGGCCATCTACTGATCAACCATGTCATCCTGCTAGGCCACAACTACTCGTATGACACATGAGTGACGCCTGTGTTCCATAGCTAAAAAGGTTAATGAGTTACTCTTAATCACATGTAGTATGAAATTTACTTTTTTGATTGATTTTACCTCTATTTAAATAAAATTCTAAAAACACCAAAACACACAAAAAACAACTCATTATGATTCATGTTCCATTACTAGTGTCTCTACCAGGAAATTAGCGTAGCCTCACTTGGTCGTTTTGTAGGCCCAAAGTCCTTTCCTCAGATCATAGGGGCCCCTAAAATACCTTGTCCTAGATAGTCTTCCTTAGACTATTTCATGCACCAAGATTGATAAATTTTGTTTACCCACCATCCCATGTAATTATTACTGTTCCTAACTCCAAACTCCATCCTATCTCTCAACGATCAGCTCTGATACGATTTTTCCTGGCCCTCTTTCTTTCAATATGGGGGCACATACTAATGCCCCTGTGAGAGAATAATAGAACCTCAAATCACCTACCAAGGAGTACTAACCTACCCAGACTCACCAAGGAACACTCAAGAAATAACAAAGGTCAAGTAAAGTTGTATTACAATAACATCCAAATTTGGGTACCGCACCCCACTTTCCCACTGGTTAGGTTCCCATTCTTAATGACTAACGTCTTGATGCTACCACTCTTCCAAAATGCAGTCTCACTAGCACAGCCTTCCCACACACACACACACACACCTGGGCCTCATACCACATAGAAAATTCCACCATTATACACCTTATCGAAAACCACACCACACATCCCCCCTGTAGAAACCTAGGCCACAACAACCACACCTATCACCCAAAGACACCTGGGAATTATCCCGAAGACACTTGGAAAAAAAACTCCTGGCCCAAAAACACCTAGGCCTCACACCCACACAACAACCTGCCCAAATGATATTGGTCTATTTTAATGCTCAAGACATTATTCCCTTCAAGGATACACTCGAGTTCTAAGAACAGGATGAGGGTGCGAGTAAGAAGGTTAGTAACCAACCATACGTCCTCAAATCAGGATGTTGGGAAAGACACCCTCCCCCATGAAATGAGGGTTTTCATCACATGGTTCTCAACAAGGGTGGGATGCATATAAAAAATCACATGGAACATAACTTTATAAATATAGGTAAGAAAAAAATCGGCCCAAACTAAAGTTTCAAAGAAACAACCTACCCACATAAAACCACATTTTCTTGTACCCCTATATGCACAACCACAATAAAAACCACATTAAAACACAAGCCAAACCCATTTTCAATTAACCCCGTTCCATTCATTAATTAAGGGGTTAAAATTAATTTATTCCAATACTACCTAGGGAAACTACCAAGCACAGCATCCGAAACCATTTTTTGAAGGCTAAAGGCCACTAAACACTTCTAAGGAAAACAAGGATGTATTGACCAAGGTATGGAAATCCATTTTAAGACACACTAATAAAAAATAGAGAACAACAAACCTGCATTCCCACTACACACCCTTTTTTCCAAGACACCCTTTCAACCGCTAGAAACTGTCATTATTCAAATTTATCCTACTCAATAATTATCTCACAATTAGAACTAGTAGCCCTGATGCACAACATGTCAATCCAGTCCACAATCAATCAAACCTTTTACATGAGTTCCCAGCCATGCCTCATGTACCACCAAATACAAAAATCCCATAACAAAACACTAACAAACAGCAGCCCCACTGCACAAACATGCCATCTCCTAAACACAAGTTCATTCCATCTATACATCCTAGTACCTATATGTGATTAATCATATTTCATGTTATATCCATTTATCAATGAATAAAAAAAATACAGAACACCACCAGTGTGAAAACAAACACCACCAATGGATATGATTTTTAGAAGTCTCTACAACATATACAATTCAAAACAATGTTTATGGATAAAAAATAAAATAGTATACATAACATCATCACTTCCCTGCCATTATTTCAATGAACCATGTTATCTTTTGATCGTCATATTCCCTTCATCTCATTTGTTACTTGTTAGGGAAAATTATTCATCCATTATTCATGAAGAATCATTACTACACCCACCTCACATGATACAAAAATAAAGAGATGCATAAAAATACCTACATGAAACACCAGGTGACTAAAACTCATCTTTGCGCCAAAATAGAGGGTCACATGAGAAGAAGGAAAACTCCAAGGAAAGACTATAAGGAAAGATCGATCGATGCCAATGGAACAACACACGACTCCATGAGAAGGGAAGGATCTGGGAACACCAAGATGGAGGATAAATACACTAGGAAGGAAATATCCTGGCTTTGAAGAGCCAGATACTATATTAAAGGAAGAATGATTTCAAAATCCATTAGTGTGTGATCATTGTCAATATCACACAGTTTGAATATATAGAAGTCCCCATACCGTTAGGATATTATATATGTTCTCAACATCCCTTGGAATTAACTTAAAATGCATAAAAATTATTTAAACATGATTTGTGGCAGATAAAACATAAGAGGGGACAAACTGAAAAAACTGAAAGAAATTGGAAAAAATGGAAATTGGTAAAATGGTAAGCCACCGTTTGGTGTTCCATTATTTCTATGTTCCACCGTTCCATTGTGACTCTGTCATAGTGCCATCATTACAGTGCCACTATTTAGGTGTGCCTCTATTATGGTGCCACCATCTCTGTGTGCCACCATTTAGATGAAACTGTATTTTTTGGAAAACTCCTAAAACAAACCACTATGAACCCTAATAACACCACAAGCACTGGATTTTCACAGGAATGACCTGGGGAAATCTGGGTCATTACTTACACCTTTCTCCACTATAGGGTAGTGTGAGTACCAGTACAGTGAACAAACCTTTCTTGAGACACTTGATGTTTTTTCACATTAATTAATCTATATAAAATTAACTACCTTTTGATTTTTCTTGGTTATTGGATTTCAGAGTCATGATGAATTTATCCCAAATCATTACCTATATAAAATAAATCCAAGAATACAATGCTTCTCTATTATAGTGGTTGTTATAGAACATTCTTAAATCACCACTCCCTTTAAAAGATTCATATATATACCCTCTACTATGATTCCATGACCTTATAATGATACTTTCTATATCCTTAAATAATACTTTTAGTATTTGGAATATAATTTATCCATTCTAAATATCTTTTTAAAAATCCCCAAATTATTTTCATTCTATTCCTTGATTTTGGAATATATAAGAATATAATATTTAAATACTATCATAAATTCAACAAGTTAATCTCTAAAGTCTCTATTAATTAGATCAATGTAGACATCAAGGGAATTTATCATTTATAATGGAATACATTTTAATTAATATTGTCTATATATTATATGAATATATGTAATTGTTTTATCCTCTATTTACACATTTAATTATTGATATAAATATTGAAATTCGTTCTTTGAGATTCCTTGGTCCCCTTATAATTCACCAAAAAAGTCATCAAGATAGGGTAGATGATACACATTCTTGATTTTGATCTGATCATGTTCACACTAATCAATGAAAACTTTCATTGATCCATCGTTCTTCTTAATGAAAATGAATGGGGTAACCCATGGGTAAAAATTTGAGCTTATAAAACCCCTATCTATATTCTCATGGAGTTTCTTAATTAATTCCTCTAATTAAATATGGTTCTTTCAATAAGATGTTCTTTATATAGTCATAACATAAGGCATGAGTTCTACTGAAAACTAAATGTCATAACCTGGAGGAATAGTAAGAAATTCCCCAAGGAAAGCATCAATGATGTCATATACAATTGTCATATCCTAAATATTAAGTTTTTCCTTAACCATTTTTCTAAATATAAATCATGGTCGGGTATTAATATCCATATAAAGGAATTAATCTCCCTTGGGAGTACATACTTAGCCTAGAATTTGTACACAATAATTAGTTGATTTGGGGATATGAAGTGTGACTTCCATATCCTAGAAATTAATATGGTATCTCTGTATAGAGGGCCATTACATACCAAAAATCATATCTACTTTGACAAAATAAATAATAATAAGATTTGTAGGAAGCGTTTTCTCTAAAATCTCTATTAGAGGGGAGTTAAATCCTATGGATGAAATAATCATACTCCTTTCATTTTACAATAATATTTCAAGATTTAATAATTGGGGATAAGAATTAATAATTTTGGTGACTTTCAAACATACAAATGAATTCATAGTACTAGGGCAAAATAAGATTTTATCAATAATAATCATACCACACACCACCTTGATATTATGCTTCTTTATCTAGTCCTTTAATAAAACCAAAATAGTTAATGTGAGTATTATGTAAAAAATACCATAGAAAAAAATATATGATAAGGGAAATATATCATAATAATTCTTAAATTATGGATTCTTTATTTCAAACGATGACATTTTAGGATAATATTATATCACTTTTAGTTCAAAATAGGTTTTATTATGTCCAATACTCAAATTATTCATAATATAATCTATAAAAATAACTGGACACTTTTCTAATACCAACTGACATGACCCAATAATAACATAAATAAATACTAAAAATTTTTACATGAATTTTGATTAAATATCATATTAAATTACATCCTTGAACCAATATTTTTAGTGTCATCAGATGTTAATTACATGAATTTATTATTTAATAGTAGGTTATCAAAATATACAATAAAAATTTCTACACATGATATCTTTTGATACATATCATAGATAAAACTCTATTTATAACGTAGGTAATGGAAAAATAAGATTTTTGTGATCTTAGACACACAATAATGGGTGATCATAATAGGTAAAAAATAGAGATTATATTGTATAATAATATGAACTTGTAGGTTCAAGAAAATAATTGATGTTCATGAACATAACAATATAAAATATTAACTAATTATGATTCATGATATAATTCATTTAGAATAACATAAAACATGAGTAATAGGTGTTCGGAAGCATGAGTCAGTAATCATGATTCATAGAAATAGATCCTAAGAATGTTTCATAATAAAGAGATGTGACATAATAATTTAGAACAACCATAATCATATAAAATCATATCTTTTGTCAAGGATCACTTCCATGACCATCAACAAAATGTAGATAGAGTCGCATTGTTGATTGGGTTCACTCCCTAGTCCTTTACATTTCATGAGATAAAAATCTTCACATAAAGTATTAGGGGAGATATAATTTTGATACCTTACATAAAATAAACACTGTAGTTTGGGTTTACTACCTATTCCTTTACATTTCGTCTCATGATATATAATTCTTTTCCCAATTTATTAGAGGAATATATATTTCCAATCCCACAAATGATATAAAAATTGTGTATTGGATCAAGGATGAAGCACCTTACCTTGGGAAAGATTTTTTATAATAATAAATATCACTCATCCATTTTAATGGAAGAATTAAATTACTTGTTTGTGTGGCCATAAATATATATATTATATTGTAACAAGGTTAGAGGGCTAGTGGTCCTTGGAAAAGTTGTGGTGTCGAGCATGAGAGAGAAGATTCAGATGATTCAAGAGTAGATGTAGGTAGTATAAGACTACTATAATTCTTATGATGACTGTATAAGGGTACCTATATAGTTTTAGGTTCATGTCTATATATCATTGAAGGTTTCACATCTTAATGGTTAGTAGTGGTTTGGTGTTGGAAGTAAGATTTCTCCTTGTGTTGTCAATCCATTTTATGTTATTTAGTGTGTTGAAGAAGTAGAATATTATTTAGAGATTACTCTATAGATATACCATATCCATGTCATCTTTTACGTACAAAAGATTGTCAATATGTTTCATGATGATCCTCCGGTCACTTAATGAGGAGTGTTGGATATGGAGGATGGCACAATGTTCATGGAGTGGTTTGATGAGTTTTAGGATTATCAGTAGATGTTGCTACAAGAGTGATTTATTAACTTGGTTCATGTTTTTTGCATGCATGGTAACTTATAAGAAAATATATAGGAATGTGATACAAAGATACACATTCTATATCTTGAGATATTACAAACCATGTTGTGTAGTAATGTTTGAGATTATTGATTTTATACTGGAATTACTGATATGAAAAACTAAAGAAATTTTATTTTAAGGTTTATTGTTTCTGATTGTGCCTTCTATTTTTTTGGTGGTGTCATTCAATTTAAAAGTAACATCATAGGGAAGTGTTTGGGCCGGTAATTTTCAGATTCTCTAAGGGCTGGGTTTTGATTTTTAAGTATGAGAATCCTTTTAGAGGTATCTAAAATAAAGTGAAATACATTTCATGTGTGTAAAATTTCATCATTCAAATATTATAGAGATAGATGTGTTGTTTGAGTTGAGATTTTTTCTGGGGGTATGAGGTTGTGTAGTGGTCATTTGAACCATGATGTGAAGGGATAATTATAGCAATGGTTGATTTTGAAGGTGACTATTCACAATGTTAGGGATTTATATCATAGTGTGAAGGATTCAAAGATTTTTTTGGAAATTTAAGATTTATAATGACTCTTAAAGAATTTTTTATTATCCATATGGAAAATATATTACCATTAAAAAGTTTCATTTACTGATTTTTTGGTCAATGCATGAAGTTTTGGTTGCATAGAGCGATCTTCCATGGGGGTTTTATGATATTTTACATTGTCTGTCCTCATAGTGAAACCATTACCTCATCATGAAACGTATCTTGAGAGGATAAATTTAGTGGTTATTTCTATTTTCTTTGACAATGTGTTCACCTATGTCATTGTGTTATAACATAGATACTTTGTTTTGTATTTTTTGAGTGAAGTCATATTATTGTGTTATAGTCATGAACTGAACCTTCCTTAGTAATATCCTATTAAAGGATATTATCCAACTTAGAGAGGGGATAGATATAGGAAATTCATGATGCAATTATTATGGATTAATTGTAATTATCCCCATCATAGCATAACCATGGTCTATCAATATATAGTGTTGTATTTTCTAGTACTTATATAAATTCAAAAGTCCATATAAAATATTCCTTTACTTCTTCACTTTACAAAAGTATTGGGTGACACGAGGAACTCTATTAGAGGCCATGGAGTTCATTTAAATAAATCTCAGATCATGGAGTATGATTTTAAGTGAGTTCCCCTCCCTTATTTTTGGGTTTCTCCTTATTTTCCCATATTTTGAGATCATAGCAACCATGTTATTTTTATTTTTGGTTTATCAGGTCATGGTTTTGATAGGGTGTTTCTTTAAATTTGGTTTTTGAGGATTTCATTATGTGATGTTTTTTTCAACATTATTTCCATCAATTTACCCTTAATATTAAACAATGAAGTTTTGATTGAGGTAAAAGATTCAATAACTCTCTTTATATATTTGTGAATTTTGTAAATTGAATTCTCTTTCCTTTATTGGGTGGATGGTATAGATTAGACTATTGAAGATAATGAATCCAAAAATTGAAATTGATGGGAATGGGTGTTATTCATATATTTTTTAATTTTTATATGAATTCTAATGGTTGGTCACTTAATTTTTTAATACTTAAATTCTTTCTCTGTAAAGATATATATATGTTCCATTATTGTAAAATAAATAATGGAATAACCTTTTATAAAAGGTTATATATATAATGATGTAAATGATCTTGTTTTGTAAAATCTATAAATTGTTGTTGATGGATTGTTACAATAAAACACTATTTTAACGATAAAAAATCAAATTTTTTATATTATTAATGAAGAATAAGTTTTTTTGATTTATACTTTTTTTATGAAACAATAAGAACATATAAAAATTAGTGATGTGTTCATATCAAACTATAACATAAAGCATTTAAAATAATTAGGATCATCAAGTGTCCATAAAAAAGTGACTATAAGAAGAATTCCATGTGACTGTATAAACAAATAAGTAACCAACTATAAGATGAGAAAATGTTATCTATACCTTTAACTAAAATCATAAGTAGTTTAATGACTTCATGAAGTATTCAAGTGATCACATAAAGGATTCATGTGACCACAAAATTGATTAAACCTTCCATGTTGAAGGATAGGGATAATTTTCCTAATTGTTGAAACTACCACATGAGTAACATAATTGACCACATAATGGATGTAAGTGGCCACATGAGGAACTTGAGTGACTTCATGAAGTTGAGTGACTGCATTAAGAACTTAAGTGATATCATGATGGTCTTAAGTGACCACATGAAGAAATAAAGTGATTGTGTAAAGAAATAATATCAAGTGACCACAAGATGAAATGACCGTCAGCTGAAGTGACCATATGGTAAAGTGATAAAAAAACAATGTGACCATGCATAAGTAAATATTAAGTGAGAATAATATTTCAATGAGTAATGAAATTTTTAATTCCAATTACTATATTTTGAATCATTTATTAAGAATTCATAAAATTTAAGATGTAACATCTTTTTATATTTTTTAGGTACTTCTCAAACCCACTTTTGATCTTGATTTACATGGGTCTCATATAGGGGTTCTTTAGGAGATATTTTGAAAAAAATGAAGGGATATTGGTTTTTTCATGGTTGGCGCACAGCTTACCCAAACTATATACACTCATAGTGAAAATCGTGCATACCACAAAAGTGAGGGTTTTCAAGGATATCGGGTGGTTTGAATGATTGTGCTCCAAACAAGGAGAAACTATATAACCCAACCAGTAGAAGAACATAGTTATGCTGAAATGTTTGACAAACCGTACAGCCCTACCCACCATAAAATGAAAACAAATGACAATTATTAAGAAAATTCATTACAAATATACCAAACACATAATTTGTCCCCTTCTCTACCCTAACCCTGGGTTGGATGATTTCTTTTGCATTTAGAGATCCTAAGAAGCATTTTTGGCTACAAAAAACCACTTACAAAGAGAAAAAATTGTGGAGGTCATCATTTGATCCATCCATAGTATGATATCTTCTCCCATTTTTTATCTACCACTCTCTTCTAATCCCCTCCCTAGGGGTTTTCAAATTTCAATGTTGTTAGTGGATCAAATGCTCATTGTTTTAGATCTTGAATATTGGGTTGATTCTCATATCTTATTTGTTGATGTTATTTTCTGGAGTTTCTTATGTCAGATGTTGCGAGATGTGATAAATTGTTTTGATAGGAGGTTCGGTTTATAATTAGAAAATTTATTTAAACCTACATTTCTTAATTTATGTTAAATTTATTTCAATCGGATTACAAAAAAATGAATTATAGTGAATTGGTATTTGAATTTGATTTGACATTAAATTTGAAAAAACCCCCCAAATTCAAATGAATTAGTGTGTATTTGTGGGATTTGATAGAAAATTGTGAAATTAAATTATGGTATTTAAAATGTAGAATTTAATTTGTGAAATTGGTTTGTGAAATTGATTTAAAATTTTTATTTGAGAAAATTAGCTAAAATTGTTTTGATAAGAACCCATTAGTTTTATTCTGGAGAAAATGATGGATTGATTAAAACCACCTTTAAATTTTAAAATTGGAAATTGTAATATTGATATTGGAAATAGGAAAAATTTATTTTAAATATTTTTGAAATATATTTCTCATTGTTGATTGCTGTGTGATCACATATAAGCTTGTGTAGTTAGTGATTTATCATAGACAAAAATGCTATTATGGGAATGCACTAGCAACAAATTAATTATTTACAAATATAATATAAACTTAATGGTAGACCTTATCCATTGTGGGATAATGGTTAATATTATTTGGGTAGGATCGGAGAGAGATATGTTTAGATTGCTGTTATCATCATATAAGTGTGTTAGGAACCCATAACCAAGAACTGTCGTACCTCTTAGAAGATAAAAATTATAATCCTTTTTGATTATTTTGATATATTTTTGATTTTTTGTAAACTATTTTACACATGACTTGTGAATTTACATAGATAGTTTTATATAAAATTTTTAGTAAGCCGTTGTTTCATGTATTTTTCATCAATTGAAATGTAAATCATGTCTTATCTTAAATATGAAACTACATTATCATGCCAATTTTTTTTATAAAAAATGAAAGAATTACCAAGTTAATTAATTTTTAATCTTATTATGTAATACTTCTTATGACCCTACAAGGATTTTAGCTCACACCCTATTTGTACCTTTGGGTGTTTGTAGATTTCCTCCTATTAGGTTTCACAAAAGCTGAAAGAATCACTTCCTTATTGCTATTTTTGTTGGTATTTGGTCTTTTAACTGATGTTTTTATTGGGATTATGGTATTTTTTCTTATTTTCTAATACATTGGGGGTTTAATTTGGATTTTTTACTAGTTTTAATTCTAGTATAGTTCTCACTGTTTGTATTTATTATGGGAATACTGACTTGTATCTTTTTCTTCTTCTATTTATATGGGAAAACTCTTTATAGGTTATCTTGTATGATGAAAGGTGAAAGTATTCGACCCATGGGTATTTAAGGAACACTTCAGGTTAGGTCATGGCTACTTCAGTTATTAGGGAACCATGGTATCCAGGCTAGTTCGTGACAAAGTGTTATCAAAGGGAGGTTAAAAATATTTCCGTGATGTTAGTATACAGTTCAATAATATATACTCTATTTAGTTGTTTTTTGTGACCGAGTTCTTGGCTATATCTCACCGTAATGATCCTTATGTTACAAATTATGGTTTTTAAGAAATCCTTAAGTATTATTTTTAAACATTTCATAGATTTCAATTTCAATAGGTTGAAATTAAAATCATATTTATCAATCTGGTGGGGCTAATTTTATTTATTTCTCCATTTGAGTGTTAATATGAAGTATTCAATGTGTTTTATTGATGTTGTGTTGGATCATTCCTCTAAGAATACATTCATATAGGATCCAGGAGGAATCATTTGATGAACCTTAGTGAGAAAATCTCTCATGAACCAAAACCATGTTGAATTTATTGTTTGTGTTGTCCAAGCTCTAGGACATGCACCTGCACTTGTTCCCATTTAGGCCCTAGCTGTGGAACCTTAAAGTGATGAATTTTTTATTTGTGATGAGTATTTCCTTGAACATAACCCTATATAATTCCAAGGATCTAATTATCCTCAAATTGATGAGGACTGGTTGAGAATTATCAAGATATTTTTTGAGTTTGTGAAAATACCTGAAGAAATTATGGTGAAATGTGCCAGCTTTAAGATAGAGGGACCTAACATGAGATGGTGGGACTTGATGTTGATGTCAAAAAGAACTAAGGCTTATGGTGGAATGACTTTAGATCTCTTTTCACCAACAATCTCTATCCAAAGTCGATTTATTTATTCAATACTATTGACTTTTTCAAAATCGAGAAGGCTAACAGGACCATGATAGAATATAAAACTTGTTTTGCTGATATTCTGTAGTTTTCACCTGAGATTGTGTTGAATGAGAATACAAATACAAGATGGTTTGATATGGGACATCAAGGTAATAATTTTTCTTAGGTTTTCATGTTGAAGGTTCCTTCTTATGCTGATGTGCTATATAGAGCACTAATAATAGAAATGGACTCAGATGCTAAGTTAGGGTTGATGAGAGTTCCTTTTTCACTTAGTGAAAATTCTATGTGTTACCGTGAAGGAAATATAAAGCAAAATTATTATCGATAGTAGAGTTTTTCTAGATATCTTTTAGTACTTGATAGTGTCCCATTTAAATTGTTACAATTAGGACAAACCTTTTCACTCTAAACGGGTTTGCACTGAGGCACTCAAAATATGTGGTTCCTGCTGATTCTAAGGTCAATTTTTAAAGTTATTTAATGTATATTCTACTCCACATAGTTTTGTGGGATCATTAATGCCTAATAAATTTATTGTGAAATAAAATGCTTAATGAAAAAAGGCGTTTCAACGACAAATACCTTAAACCAAATTTTCTTAACATAGTGGAAGTGTATCCAAAGGAAGAAGATATGGGTTTTACAATCATGAGAGGTACCATCACTATTGATTCATCATTAGAGGATGATTTATTGTTTAAAGGTGGATCTCATTTTTTCATTTCAAATAGAATTGTTAATATGGTAATTCTTTCTATAGAGCTTTTACCTTATGTGATGGATATTACTACACCCATTGATAAAAAGAGAGCATAGTGTCTTCATAGTCATGATTTTGTTTTCCCATTATTTGATATCAATCTTGGTTTGGATTTTGTGGTTCTCAACATGAAAACCCTTGACATCATATTTGATATGGATTAGATCATTTAAAATAAATATCAAATTGATTGTAATCCTCGATGGGACTCCTTTACTACACTTGATGGGGTGTTCTATATCTTTTAAGAAGAATGGGACCGAGGTTGGGTAGAGACAAACCATATTATCCAGAGTTGTGGAAAGTGATATTAAATTTTTATTTGTATCTAGAGTGAAAATATTTGTGTGGTGACATTCCTTCAGTTGTAGTCAAATTTCCTGAAGTTTTTTTTTTCAAATATCTATTTTTACATTGGTAAGGGAGGTGTATTTTTCTTTCAATTGTGGTTCTGGTACCCAACTAGTATCTATTATTTCTAACATAATGGAACCAACTAAAATGAAAGATATAAAGTCTAAGTTGAACGATTTTTAGAGAAATGATCTATATTCTCTGAGTGTATCATGTTGGTCAACTCTGGTTATCTTTGCTATGAAATAAGATAGGTCACTTTTTCTTGGTTTTGATTACCATAAAAAATAAATGAAGTCATAGTAATGAAAACATATCTATTTCCATGGATTGATTACCTTTTTTACTAGTTGAAAGGGGATATATTGTTCTCAAAGATTGATCTCTGATCAGTTTACAATCAGTTTAGGATAAAAGAATATGAAATTCGAAAAACTACATTTTAGAGAAGGTATGACCATTATGAGTACCTTTTCATTACATTTTTTCTAACTATTTCTTCTATTGTCATTATATATTTAATGAATATGATTTTCGATGAGTATCTTGTTACTTTTGAGGTGGTATTTGTGGATGACATCCTAGTTTACTCTATATATAATGAAGATCATGTGTTTCATTTGAGAGTAGTTTTAAAATATTTTAGAAACCAGTAACATTATTCCAAGATATTGAAATGTAATTTTGGGATTTAGGAAGTGATTTTCTTGGGATACATGGTGTCAAACCATGGTATTTAAGATGATACTGAAAAAGTGAAAGCTATTTTGACATGAAAGATTCTTAATTGGATTTATTTGAATAAAAAAATATATGGTAGGGAGGTTATAATATACTATTTCTAATTTCAGGTACCCCAAAACCCATATTTTTATCATTATCTGGTTGTGTCTCATTTAGGGGTTCTTCAAGTAAAATATTTTAAATTTTTAAGGCCTCTTGGATTGTGCATGGTTGGTACATAGCTTATCAAAAACATACAAAAAAATAGTAAAAACCATGAAACCCCGAAAGTTAGGGTTTTCATGGTTCGAACTCTATTTTGAAAATGATGCACCCACCAAGGAGAAACTATGAAACCCTACCAGTAGGGGTGCATTGTTAGGGTGAATGGTTTGAAAAACAGTGTGACCCTACCCAGCTAACTATGAGCACAAATTTAAATTAATCCTAAAATCCTTAATAAATTTTCCCAACCCTAATTAAAACCACTTCATGACCATAAATTAGGTTTGGACGCTTTTCCTGGTATTTTGAGCTCATAATAATAAATTTTAGCTCCTGAAAACTGCTTATGATGAAAATTAAAGTGTGTCAATCATTGTTCGATCCTTCCACAATAAGATTTATGCTCCCATTCTTTATCACCCAATATCTTCTTCTCTCATCCCTAGGGTTCATTTAATCTTTAAGCTGATAGAGGATCTAATCTATATTGTTTTAGATAAATTATCTTGTGTTGATTTTCATATCTCCCTTTTTGGTGATCTTTGTAGGAGTTCGTCGTGGCCTGTGTTGTGAGACATGATATTTTTGTTTTAGTAGGTGTTTCCATTTATGGATGTAAAAATGATTTAACCCTAAATTTTTTGATTTAAATTAAATTTATTTCAATTGTATTATGACAAACTAAATTATAGTGAAATGGTTTTTGAATTATATTTTTAATGAAATTTGAGAACACCTACCCCCCTGTCCAAATAATTACGCAAGTTTTGTGGGATTTGATGGGAAATTATGAAATTAAATTACAGGATTTAAATTGTGGAATTTAATTTGTGAAATTTATTTTTAAAAGGAATTTAAAATTTAAATGTGAGAAAAATGTATTAAATTATTTGATAATAACCCATTGGTTTTATCCTATAAAAGGAATGAATTGATTAAAAACCTGTTTTTATTTTTTAATGGAAATTGGGATATTGAAATTGGAAATGGTATAATTGTAATTTAAATAGTATTGAAATAAATTTCCCATTATAAATTATGGTTTGAGTACATTCAATCATAAAAAGTTATTCAGTTATTAGGGGAAAACAAGATAGGATGGGAATGACTTCGAAACATAATAATTTTTAACAACTCTAATGTAAACTTATTGATAGATCTTATCCCTATAGGCATGTGTGTTAGTTTTTTTTGACTAGTTATAGAGAGACATGTGTTCACATTATCATTATCATTAATTGAGTGTATGAGAATCCTATAACATGGATCTGTCGTACCTTTTAGTAGATGACCAGGTTTCTCCTTTTTTATTATTTTGATATATATTTTATTGTTTTTTAACTATTTCACACAATCCTTTTGAATTTATAAAAACTATATTCTATAAAATGTTCATTAAGCCATTTTTGATGCATTTCCAATATATACAAAGGTAAAGTATATTTTGTCTTAAATAATCATGTGTATTTCGATGTTTATTTCGTTGTAAATTGATATAATTTCTTGTTTAATTAATTTTTTCATCCTATTTTGGAATTCATGGTGAGAGCCTACTTGGATTTTAGCTCATACACTACCTATACCTTTTTGTTATTGTAGAAATCCTCTATCCAGGTTTGATAAAGGGGAAAGAACCACTTGGAGGTGATATTTTATGTTGATATTTGATATCTTATCTATTGGGTTCATTGTGACTTCAGTTGTGTTTCATATTTTTTTGTAAATTTTTGTTGTACTTTGGGATTGTTTTACCTCTTTCACTTCTGGTACAGTTCTCCCTATGGAGTATTATTTTGAGAATATTGACTTGTATTTGTTTCTTTCACTGTTAATATGGAGAATGATTCTTAATTTTATCTTGATTGATTCCAGGTTATAGTCCCCAACCCATGGGTATCAGGAGCGATATTCACAAAATGTCAAGACCACATTCTCTATCAAGTTTCCAGGGAATTCAGGATCATTCGTGATATAATAATTATACATTAGATTAATTAATATGAGTATTATTTTATGAATATAATACAATGGATAATTAGATAAGGATCTCAATTTTATAAGAAGATCTTGTCATGGATATCAAAATCAATTCAAGGGGTATATTGAGAATAATTTTAAAAAATATTATCTACCTCCTTTATAACTTCCGTGATACCATGTTCTTTTGGTTCTCTATGAATTTTTTTAGCTTTTTCATGAATAGATATAAAGAAAATTGATTATCTAAAGCTGATAAGATATTGATCTACATCTAAACTCACATTCCACCCATTTTCAGTTTCTCTATTTTATTTTACTTTTTAGCTTTTTATGTTACTCTGTATATCAACTAATACATGCTTCTATGTTGTATTGGAGTGTACTAGATACTCTAACATTATTCTTTCTTCAAATTTTATCCATAAAATAAATATTTAAGAGGGTGGTTCTACCCTATAATTCCCTATGTGTTGTTGTTTCAGTAAAACCTGATCCTTGTTTTGGATAATTTTTATTATAATTTAATAGTCATTCTAGGAATCAGGTATCACTAAAGTGAATAGAATTAATTTATAACATATAACTGAACTACTTCATTTAAATCCCATTTTTTGTTCATGTAAATTTATTTACTATATAATTAAAACACTTTTTTGTTAGTTATATGTTTTAACTATTTTTATATTACTATTATCTAAACAAGAATTTATGAATAAAATATTACATATTTAACATTTATATGTGATATACTCTATTTGGTGCCAATAAAATACTTTCAATATTTAAATCTGTTATAGAAATAGTTTTAACATGGTTTTGATCACATGGATGAGAATAAATTTTAATGAATTAAATTATTTTTACCTCTAGTATTTTTTAACACTGTTGATTTATATTAGGGTATTTTAAATTGGTGTTAAATAAAAAAATAAAATGGAAGCTCTATTCACCCCCTCTTGATTCATACACCATGACCATCATTTGTAATCAAACAGTTAGCTTTCCATCTTTTTTTACTTTTATCTAGATCAAGTTCCTAAAAATATCATTTTAATATAATTTTTTTCCATTATATTATTTTTTATGCTATGTATGAAGGTTATTATTAGAATAAAACGCATTATTTGAGTGTTCAGAACTATGATCATTGGAAAATAAAAATGATAATTCATCTTCAGAGCATGTGTTTTGATATATTTGGATCGATTGATGATCATTATGAAAAAAAATCTATATAAGAATGGGATACTCTAACTATATATTCTTATGATTCGAATTATGAATCCATGAATGATTCATTTTTTAATTCATGATATCTACAATTTAATTAAATAACATCTTGTGTTACTACTTACCAAATTTTTTATACTCATTCAATGTATCATAAAAGAACATCTAAGGTTAAACAAATTTGATTAAAAATATACATTCTTATATATGGAATAGTCAAACTATAGCCTAATGAATCAATATCTGACATGTATCTCATTTTAATTAGATTATAAGCAATATTATTAGCTTGTAAAAAAGATGTATGAAAATGTTCAAGTATGTAGGATCTTGAGATGTCGACCCGATTTATGGAGAGGGACTTTAGTCACTAATTGAGAATCATGTGGCATAAAAAACTACTAGTAAAATAGATAATTGTAAATTTTATGATTTATGCAGAGGAACTTTAGTTAAAAATTTAATATGATAAACCAAAAAGGAATTTGTTTCTTTAAGGAATAACTATCATAATCAAAGGATGTTGTTAAACCTGATAGTACAAGTGAAAGTAAAGTCGATACCAGGAGTGTTGTGGAAATGGATCAATTATCAAAACTATTTAAAAAATTATATAAAAAGAATACAATTTTATATACATAAAATGATAATGTAAAGTATGATAATTGATGAAATTGGAGGAAATAATAGATAATTGATGAGTATTCTAATGAGATGAACCACCATGAGTATATATGTAAAATAAATATAAAGGTTGAGTGTCCAAATATTAAATATAAGAATAAGTATAAATAAAAATATAAAAGGACAAAAAAATTAATTTCACTTTGAGTGTATTGAAGGATAGATCTATTGTCTCATATTCTTGAGAAGAAGATACAAATTAAAAACAAATCTTCGCTTTATGGCTACTAATTTAGAGGTACAATCTATTTCTTCTATTCATATATTTGATAACTCTAAAATGTTAAATGAGTAATTAGATGAATATTGTGTTATTATAAAAGATACTATGAATTAATTGAAATATTAAAAAATAAATATATAAAATATGCATATTTTATTTGTTCTTGATAAATTTAATCATTTTATTAAAATGGAAAATAATACCAATCTATTAAAGGAAAACATTGATATGAAATAGCAAAATGAATGTATCAAAAATTATTAGGAATAGTTTTTTGATATTAGTATCTAAATTAATATTATAAAGGGTAAATAAAAATATCCTAATTCAAAATTAGGAATTGAATATAGATATAGGGAACAATAAAATCTATATAAAAATTCATTTTATCCTTATTCAAATAATATGACATTAGTATCTAAGTCTAAGAAAACACCTAGTTTTGGGAATAATTCAAAATCATTTGGACAACAAAAATATTTTTTATCTAACCCTGTTAATTTTATTATAATAATTCCTATGAAATAATTGTGAATTAAAAAGGATTAATTTTATAATCTCTCTTGACCCAGGAAAATCTGGGTAATAATGTTCTTTATTGTTTAATCATTTTATGAATTTTCTTAAATAGTTCAAGAATAAATATAAGGTATCTTGAAATTTTATGTTCTAGAAATATTATTTAAGACTATTCAAGATTCAAGAACATTTTATAAGTGGATGGTGGACCAAGAACTATTTGTGAAAATGAAAAATGACAGATTTTTTGGCTTGGTAAAAACATTAAGTCTAAATCTATCATTATTTTTACGGTTTTATTTGTTGATGGATTAAAATATAACTTTCTTAGTATTTATTAGTTATTTTTATGGTTTTAATGTTATGTTTCAAAACAATGATTATAAAATTCTTGATTCCAATCAATATAAAATATTTACTACACGGATAAATGATAACGAATATGGTATTATTTTAGATTCTTTATTTTCTCAAAATTATTCTTAATTAGTGGATTTTCATAGAGAATCCTAGAAATGGTATATGATAATAGGCCATTGTAATATATACACACTTAGAAATCTTAATAACAAATGTTTAGGTAATTATTTACTCAAGCTAGAGTTCCCTAAATTCCAACTGTGTAATCTCTATAAAAAGGAGAAACTACAAAAAAATATTTCAAACTAATGAAATAGGTTTCTACCTATCACCATGTTAATTTTTTCACATGGTTTTAGTTATACCATTTTTAGTTTCTAGTTTAATAAGAGAAAATTATGCTTATGTAATTGTTGATGATTTTTTCGAATATTCAACGGTGTTTTTCCTAGATCATTAAATTGAATATCCTTCTTATTTTTCCAAATATGAAATGTCATTAAATTATATTAGTGGAATCACCATAATAATGTAATGAGTGATCATGGTTGTTAATTTTATAATCAGTAGTTTAATTATATCTACTCACAAAATAGAACTAATCATAATTTATCTAAAACTCAGAAAACCTAATAAAATGTGGTTAAAAATGAATAAATAGGTTTATTTCATAAATTTCTTAAACTGTGCTAATTTAGTATGACTTAACTATATATTTTGGGTAGAATATTCTAAGATAAAATATTATGTAATTAGAAGATTTATTGTTAGACCTATCCTGAAAAATAGCCTATATGAGTTATGAAATGGTAGAAAACTAAAAGAAAATTACTATAGAGTTTTGGGATTCAATTTATTAAATCTAAATAAAAAATGATAATCTGAAAATAGTTTCACAAAAAATATATAAAAGACCTTTTAATGGTTATTCAACCACAAGTAAATCATATAGAGTCATTGAAAAACAAATATAATTTTTTAGAATAATATATACATGTCACTTTTGATGAGATAGATCAACAAGTACCCAAATATTATTTGGAGATCCTTCAAAATGATAATTCAAATTTGAATACAAAATATTTCCCTTAAACCTCAGATCATGGGGTTGATTTACCTGATAAAACATATTATAGTAAACATGATGACCTTTCTAACCTAGAATTTGACTTGGAAGTACCATGCGTTTTAGTTCATAAAAAAATTGTAACTCTCAAATAACATCCATTGAATTTTATTTTATTAGACATATAAAATGGTACTTATACACAAGACGCACTAAGAAACCAGGTTTAAGATCAATTCTCCTTATCTTAGTTTGAACCTAATAATATAAATGAATAAATCAATGAGTAACATTGGATAATAGTCATATAAGATGATTTGAATCATTTTGAGAGAAACAATGTATGAAAACTAGTTAATAAACCTAATTGATATCTAACTATTGGAACTAAGTGGGTTTATAGAACCAAGGATGACGAGTCTGGAATAATAATTATAAAAAAGGATAGATATGTTGAATAGGTATATATTCAATAAGAAGGAACTTATTATGAAGAAACACTTTCCAAGTATCTATAATTGAATCCATTAGAATACTGATTTCATATTCATGCATATTAATTTTTTCACACGTAGATTTTTTTTCATTCTTTGTCCCAGTTTATCTTTTAGATATCATTTTTTATTCTTAGTTCTCGGTGTTCAATATTTAAATTTTATGTTTCTGTGGTTTTTGATGTTTACTGGACCAATTTTTAGTTAGCTTGAATGGTATGGGGAGGAGGTGTCTTGGAAAATGATGTTGTAACACTCATTGTGTATCTTTTTATGGGGTATGTTTTTTAGTGGTTTACCCCTTGATTTAGATGAGTTTTTGGGTGAAACAGTTTATTTTTGGGGTCTTTTTCTAGGTTTCGCAGTTTAGGTGCCCGATTAGTTTAACCATGCAATAAGTGTGCAAGAGTTTGCACGGTTTTCACATGGTTTAACTAACCTTGTTTCCAATGTGTGCAACCCATCCAGAACTAGACAGTTGAAACCCACACGTTTTGCACATGGTTTTTTAAACTAGGTGATCTAACCATGCGACTCACTCAAGAAAGGTTATTTGGGTATTTTCCTTCTTTCTTTTTTGGGGTTTCTCTCCATGGACCACCCTTAGAACTCCTACTCCCTAGAAACCATCCATGTGGATTTTTGGCACCTCCAATACCCTCCAACTGGTATTCAAATAATTTTCATTGGGATTCTTCACCTGCATCCAAAGGTTTGGGATCCTCCCTCTTTCTCCATTAATTTTTCTCTATTTTCCAATTCTCCTTTAACCCTAGTGGACATTTTTGGTTAATTTTCATACATAGGGTGGTTTAAAATTAGGTTACCTTGTTTTTTTAGGATTTAACTTGGTAAATTTTGGATCTTGGAATCCGAGTGGTGCATTTTGGGGTGTGCATCATCGATGCACAATAAATATGAGGTGGGTTTCCCATGGACTTTCACTTTTTAATTCAACCTTTGTGAGTATTTTATTATATTTAAATAATGGTTTATAATTGTAAATAAATATGTGGAATTTGAAATGATGACTTTGATTTCATGAAAGGGTTTCAATTGTTTTAGGTTTAAAATGATAGTGTATCGTTATTTTGGAAGTTGTTTAACATGTGATGATGAATTGTGGAAGGTTTGGAATTTTAATAAAAATTGATTTAGGTTGTAAAATGTTGTATGGTTCCCATAACTAAATTGTTTTATAAATTGTTGTGAAATAGAATGTGGTGTGTTTTCACCTATTGAAATGATGGTTTGGTACTTCTAAAAAGGATGTATTGTGAAAGGAACTTGAGGCCTGTTTGGAATCTTTGTGAACGTAGAAAAAATTTTTATATGAAAACTATCCTTGGATGACACTATTTCCTTGTTTATGAAAATGGGTAGAATTTACTCACTGTGAAAGCCTCATGACCCAATTTTCTTGTATGGAATGGGGGATTCGAGTTATGGCCTCCATTGTGTTATCTGAGTTTTAAGGAAGGCGATGGATCCTTGGGGTGGCCTAGGGTGAGGTATATTTTTATATTATTATTATATATTCATGTGATGTGATGTTCAGTTGGAATTGGTTGGCTCACCCCCTTTATACACGAGACATGGGAACCTGACATGATGTGATAATTTTCTGAGAATTATTGTCATACGTTCTATTTTACACACTAGTCAGTGGCCCATAGTAGGATGATATATTTATGTTTATTACTATGGGATTGGGCCCCTCGGTATTTCTTGAGTTAGGTTGGTCAATCATTGGGGAATTTATGATTTCATCATGTCTTTCATGTTACTGGGGATGGGTATCATGTATTAGTATGTTCTGTAATATTCAGGATCTCCTAGGTTCACCCATGTCTATTGGCACTTAGCTCCTTACAGTGATGAATGAGATTCATGTTACATTGTTACTCTTATGTCCTTATTTACATTATATTTATTATGTGATTATTATAGTGATATAATGGTTGGTGTTTTTAGTGGAAAGTGACTGGTTGGATTCAAAAAGTTTCTGAAATTTTTTTTAAAGAAAAAGTGTTTTATATACTCTCTTCTGTTGTTTTGAAATGAAAACATCACTTTACCCTTTAAAATATTAGTGATACTTTAATTTAAATGTAATCATATTTGCAATGAAAAAGGGCAATGGACCATGTTTGGATTTAAAGTGAATATTGTGGAAAATATTACTTTATATATTGTATTTCAATCTTGTGGTTTTTTATTTCTTTTATTTTAAAGGAAGTGCCTTGGGAATAGATTATTTGGGCTAGCTGACTAGGCTTTAACACTCATGCCTATATTTTTTTCTTGTTTTTGGATTGTGTTGTAGGTCCCATCATACCTTATATCTTCTTAAGAGATTCTTTCTTTTGGTACTAGAGAGTGACCCTCGGGGTCATGCGGAGATGTTGTGTTGTCTTGTTTTAGTTTGGGGTTTTACGGTATAATTTGGTTGTATTTTTTGATTCTTGTATAAAACGATGTTTAGTTTGGATATTATTCAATATATTGGGTTTTTTATTTATTTACACTATTTAATTTATTTACTTTTGGGAGAAATAATTCCCATTCTTTATAATGATTCCCTTGGCTCTTTTTTCCATCCCAAGAGGATCTGGAAGACCTCTTGGGCCCTGATAAGGATCCGCTCGAGTGACCGATTCAGAGTGGACCTGAGTTAGTTCATGGAAAAATGTTATCAGATAAGTTTAACTCTTTAGTGGACCTTGATTTTTAGATTTCCCATTATTACATGGGGATTTTGAGGTAGAAGGAGTAAGATTTTTGGGGCTTGGGATGTAGGAACAAGAAGGATATCATGAAACCTTGCTCATTCCAAACCTTTGGTTACCATGGGATGTTTGGGTTTCTTGGTGTCTTTTTGTTCTTTTGGATTGATTGGTGTGGAAAATAAAATGGAGCTAGAAATTGGTATCAATGAGCTAACATGGAATGGGATTTCATGTGGATCTTGGGGAATGGTCCCAAATTACTCATCATGAGGGTGGAGTGATTGGTATATGGCCACCAACCATTTATCCAAGTCACCCATCAACACTAGTTTACCTTTGTGTGTTGTTATGTGTCTTCCATGATTTTGAAAATTATTTTTGTAAAATCTTGTTTTGGAATTGTGAAAATATGAGTATAAAGTGGTTAATACATTGTTTTGGAAGGTGTAAAATGTATTTTCATAACTCACTTTAAGGAAGGATTTGAAAGGCGGGTTTTTGTGAAATGATTTTTGTGGTGAAATGAAAAATGTTTTAACGAGATGGGATTTCTGTAACAGAAATATGGAGTTTATCAAAATCGTTTGTTTGTAAAAATAGAAGTTTTTTTGAATAGAGGTTTGAAATTCATTCTAAACATGGAAATTGATTTCTTAGTCAAATGATTCAAGATGAAATTAGATTTCAAGAATTAGTGGAAATGTTTTGAAGAGATGGATTTGTTTATTATGATTCATTCTTTCTTTCTAAATTTCTCTTTTGAGATTTCATTTATTCAAATTTAGATTTTTATTTTTTTGGTATTTTCTCTTAACATAATGTTTGGGAAAATAATGTGTCCAGATCCATGTAACTGTGTGAGATTTTATGTTCTTCTATTTAGTGGACCATGATCAAATCATTATTAGGAAAAACATGTGAAAGGCATGTGCGTGCTTCTACAATTCCGAACAGAACCATGAGGCACGATTGGAAGACAACTTCCCAAACCGTGTGGCCAAACCATGTTGTTTAGTAAGGGGATCATAGCTGGAGCATGGTCTGGTAAACCATTCGACCTAACTATGCACAGTTCCCATGTGTCTCAAAAATTTAAAAACTTGGGGTTCATGGAAAATGTTTGTTTGAAAGTAGATGTTTTTTTGTATTTTTTTAAATAAAAAGGAGTGGGTTTTCATAAAATTATTTTTGATGAAATGGAATTTGTTGAGTTTCTATTAAAAATGTTTTGAATGAGATAAAAATATTTTAGGATGGAAATACATGGGATATTGTTTTTTATTATGATGCAATGGTTTGTAATGTGGAATTATAAAATGGTTTTTGACATGGTAGTTAATAAATTGCTAGAATGTTTTATAAATATTGAGATAAGAAGTGGGTTAGGATTGTGAAAACATGGGTTTACTTTTTAGTTTTGTAAACTAGAAATGCTTTGTTTCGACCTTTGGTACTTACTTGTGTACTAACATGCATAGATATGTGTGGAAAGTGGATGGATGTTGTTATTGGTGGATGATTTCCTGATATGGCATGGTTGATGGGTACCCGGGGTGGCATATAAATTTACATGTGAGTGAGACTCTTTATAATACCATCTATGAGTATGAAAATCCACCATGTTTTCATTGTTTTTCAAAAGTTTTTTTTCGATAGAAATTATGGTGTGTTTGTAAGCCAATTGTCAGGTGGCATGTTTTTTAATGCTTCAGATGTGTTTTTTATTTGGTGTGCTTCCTCATGACTTGTAGGTGATGTTTATGTTGTGTTTTGAGATATATTTTTTTTGTATTTTGGTCTTAAAGTAGTTTTTAGTGGGTATCTAAAAAGGTATTGGGAATCTTTATGTGAAATTTCAATTGTGATAATGTTTTTTAGTGAGTTTTGGTTCTGGAGAGGGTTTTGATAAAGCTCTTGGATTTCTATTTTCCCTATATTTGCCTATGAGTGGCCTCCATTAGATTTATTTCTAGTTGATCATCCTAATGATTCATTTATTGATTTTTAATTGTCAAATAAACCTCTTCAAAGGATACCCCAACCCATTTTTTATAGTGGAGAGTTGTTTGGGTTTGATTTAAAGTGCCTTTTTATTTTAGTGTCACTATTAGTTATAGAAGTTCTGATCAATGGTGTTTTGTGTGTTTCTTCAGGTTCCTTATTCATGTTGTACATTGTTTGTAGTGACAAATAATTGTTTGTGCATCTTTTAAGTACCTATTTGGGTAAGGGTGTGTTGTTTGAGGAAGCGAGTTTCTTGGTGTGTCTTAATATTTTATTTTATCTTGGAGTGTCGTGTGAATTCTTGTGGCAACAATATAAGGAGTTACAATTAGATATTAAGACCTCAAGGATGTGTGGAAGTAGAAGCTTCAAACATTACCACTATATCCAAAGGCCTATGAGTGAATATGGAACGTAATCAGGAATTCCTATAGTGTGAAGAGTTTTTAATAAAATTGTGTTTCCACCATTGCGGTGAATCAGTTTCTCTATTTCTATTGTGGTCTCTTTATCGCTATAAATTCTCTCTTGCTCGAAAGTGTGTGATGGACTTATCCCTAATGAAATTTCAATGATTTTTCCTTCTTAGATGCATCTTTCTGATCAGTGTCCTTGTGTGGACTTCCCATGTGAATTGGTTGTGATTTTAATTTATGGCTATTCGAAGGTGATGATTTGTGGGTAGCTGATAGTGGTGGTTTCAGTGTTCTAATCACTGGACCCTGCCCTCCCATCCCTCTATGGTGGGGGGTTTTTGGTTTGTGTGAGTAAGTTTTCTGGTTTTTTTAATATCATTCGTTCTTAATTATAAGGATACCTGACATGGGTCTCTTTGAAAATTATTTTGTTGAAAATTTCTTCAAATGTTTGTGAGTTTGTTCGGGCCTCCTCCTATTAGTGATCTGTTTTGGTTTTTTTCATTAATCTAGTTGAAGTAGCTTTCTTTTGATTTTTTGATTTTTGATTTTTATTTTTGTTTTGGGTAAATTTTAGGATTTTTGGAGTCTTCTCAATGGATCTATTTGAATTAGTTTTGTGATGTTCATGCATCTAATTTTCCCCTTCATTATGAAGAATTGGTTTGGTTTTTCAGGCTTCTTCAAGAAAGAGGAATTAGTTCCATTGAATGTGTTAGGATTTTTTAGATCAAGGTGTTGTATCTTGTGTTTATGAGAAACCTTAGTCATTGATAGATCAACTGGAAAATGTTGTCTTTTCAGGTGCTGAAATCATTAATGGTGGGGAGAATTGTCCCACTCGTATTTTTTTTCATTTTTTGTTCTAGTTTATCTTTTGGATCTTGGTTTTTCTCTCAATTTCAGGGTGTTCCATATTTAAATTTTATGTTTTAGAGGTTTTGGATGTTTAATTGACCAATTATTAGTTAGTGTGACTGGAATGAGGAGGAGGTGGCTTCAAAATGTGGTTTAAACACCCATAGTGGAACCGTTTTAGGGGGTATGTTTGTTGGGTAGTTAACCCCCTTGCATTAGATGAGTATTCTATGAAACATATGATTATTGGGGACTTTTTCCAGGTTGCATGGTCAAATTTCATGGTTAGTTTTACTATGCAGTAAGTATGAAGTGGGTCACAAGGTTTTATCACGGGTTAGCTGACCATGCAACCAAAGTCTATAGCCTATGAAGCACTAGATAGTGGGAAATCACATGGTTTTCACACAGTTTTTTAAACTGTGTGAGCTAGTCATGCGACCAACTCAGGAAACAATATTTTGGATTTTTCTTTATTTTTTATTTTGGTTTCCCCACTTAGACCCCCCATTCAAATTCCTGCACTATAGAAGCCTTTCATGGGGGTTTGGCACCTTTATGCCCCTCTAAGTGGGATTCAAGGTGATTTCATGGGGATTCTTCATCCAAATCAAATGGTTAGGGTCCTCCCTCTTTATCCTTTTCTTTTCCTCAATTTTCCCTTTATCATATAACCATTGTGGCCATTTTTGGATGATTTTCATACTTAATGTGGTGAAAAATTATAGGATTTTGTTCATTTTGGATTTCTATTGATAAATTGTGGCTCTTGGATCCCTAGTGGTACATTTTGGGGTGTGCATCATCGATGCGCCAAGGATTTGTCATGGGTTTCCCATGAACATACCCTTTTTAATTTATGATTCATTAGTTTCAAGCCTTTCACAACTTCTTTAATTATTAATTTGTGATATGTGATAATTGAAATATTTATTTGGTGTGCAAAGTGAAGATTTAATTCCTTGTTTTATTCAAAATAGAATTATTTTTCCTTGAATTGCACACCATGTTTTGGATAAAATGCCCCGTCGGCCTTTGTGAGTGTTTTTTAATATTTAAAGAAGGGTTTTGATTTTTTAATTAATATGTGTCACTTGAAATGATGACTTTGGGTTTATTGAAAAAATTTCAAATTGTAATAATTTTAAATAGAGATTATATTTGTCTTTTGAATGTTTTATGACATGTGATGATGGATTGTGGAATGTTTGGAATTTAAAACATGTATTTAGGTTATAAAATTTCATACAAGTTCTATAAATATATTTTTTTATAAATTTTTATAAAATTGTAAGTGGTGTGTTTGCACCTTTTGAAAAGATGGGTTGGTTCTTCTAAAAAGGAACTTGTGGCCCATTTGTAACCTTTATGAAATTGGTAATAATTTTTATTATGAAAAATATCCTTGGATGAATCTATTTACTTTTTTATTTGAATAGGTGGGATTTCCTTGTTGGGGAATCCTTATGACATATTTTCTTGTATGGAATGGGAGATCTGAGGTATGTAATCCTATGTATTCTATGAGTTTTAAGGCAAGAGATGGATCCTTGGAGTGGCTCGGGGTGGGGATGGTTTTTTAATTATTATTATATATGCATGTGATTGGATGTTTGATTGGAATCAGTTGGCTAACCCCCTTTATACCCAAGACATTGGAACCTGGAATAACGAGAGAATATTCTGAGAAAGATTATTGCAACGGCTATTTTACACACTAATCAGCGGGCTATAGTAGGTGGATATATTTGATATTATTACTAATGGATTGGGCCCCTCAGTCATTCCTAAGATAGGGTGGCCCTAACGCTTGAGAATTTTTGATTTCATCATGTGTGGCATGCTACTAGGGATGAGTATCATGTATTTGTAAGTTCTATATTATTCATGATCTCTTAATTTTACCCATGACTATTGACACTTATATTATTTTAGTGATGGATGAGATGCTTATTACATGGTTACTCTTAGGTGCCTATTTCCATCGTCCTTATTATGTTATTTTTATAGTGCTGTCATTTGTGGTGTTCTTCATGGAAAGTGTTGAGTTGTCTTCCCAAGGTTTATGAAAAATGTTTTTCAATCAATTTTTTATATATACTCCCTTTTGTTATTTTTAAATGAAAACATCACTTTCCCCATTAAAATGTTAATACTTCTTTAATGAAAATGTAATTGGATTTTCAACGAAAAAGTGAAATGGACCGTGTTATGTTTTGAAGTGAAAAACATGGAAAATATTGCATTATATATTGTATTTAAAACATGAGGTTGATGTTTCATTTATTTTAAAGGAAGTGCCTTTAGAATATCTTATTCGAGCAAGCCTACTGAGTTTTAATACACACATCTATAGTTTCTTCTTTCTTTAGATTGTGGTGGAGGTCCCATCTTGGATTAGATATCTACGACCACTGTTTGGTTTTGGTACCAGACATTGGACCTTGAAGTTACATGGAGATACTGGGTTTTCAAGTTTTAGTTTCGGGTCCTACGGTACTGTTTGGTTGTATTTTCAGATGCTTATATAGAAGGATGTTCAGTTTGGATGTTGTTAAATATATTGGGTTTCTTTGTTTATTTACACTATTATGTTTATTTATTATTAGGATAAATAATTCCCATTCTTTTTAATGATTACCTTGGTGCTTATTGCTAGCCTGGGAGGATTAGGAACTTCTCTCAGGACATGAAATAGATTAGCTTAGGTGATAGGTTCTGGGTCGACCCGAGTTGGTTCATGGAAAATTTCAAGCTATATTAAATTGATTCAAAGAGTAATTTTCCTAATGGTCATATTATTGAGGTTGATTTTTTTAGAATCCTCCTATATTTCAAAAACATCATTTTCTTAATAATTTTTCTAAACATTATAAATATTTTTAAAATTTAAAATAGGATACAAGTGCTTTCTTGATAGGATTTCATCCTACTTTATTTCAAACAGATTTTCTAAAGGTATAGTTAATCCTACACTTTTATAAAAAATAATTTTAGAGGGTCTTATGAAATATTTTGGTATTGATAGTACTAAATGTTTTTATACTTATTTGAATAAATGTTTTAATATATATATAGATAGATTAAACTATAAATTCAATTGTGCAAAATACATATAGAGTTATGAAAGGAGTTTATGATAATTTACTACTAGCTAACTAGATAGTATGTTTAGTGTATGTATACATGCCTATTTTAAAGTAAACCTATACAAATCTCATTTAAATGATGAAAGAAATAATTCTCGAATACCTTATGAATATATAAAATTTTGGACTATTCAACTCTAGAGGACATGTATTAGAATTAGTTAGTGACTTTGATGATAATTTTGGTAATTATAAGTTTAATAGGAAGAGAACCTCTAGAACATGTCATCTTTAGGGAAAGTCTCTAGTTTTTTTGTTTTGTAAAAAAGTAAAGCATTTTTAAATTATCTATGCCTAAAGATGAGTACATAGCTGTATGATATTATTTAGAAAAAAAATATATGGATAAAACACACATTACTAGACTATATATTTAAAATATGACATGTCCACATAAATTATAATAAAATTTATATTGATATTTCTAAATATATTATATATCATTATAGGAAAAATAATATAGATTTAAGATATCACTTTGTGAGAGGAAAACTTCAAAAATGATATATCATTCTTGAGTTTGTTGGAACTAAAATTTATCTAGTTAATATCTTTATGGATCCATTGAATATAGATATACTAAATTATTTCATACATGAATTATGAACAATAAATTATTCTCAAGAAACATATTCTTATTTTTATTTCTTGTGTTTATTGAATTCTCAATGTTTTTTTAGTAGATAATAAATTTATATTTCCTACAAAGTTTGTTTATCATGATTTATCTTTTTTTAGATAAATATGATGATTTATTTCTTTTTTAAGAAGTTAATATAAGGATATCTCATACAACCATTTATCCAACCATGATAATTTATTCAAATTGTCAGTTAAGTAATGATTATATTTTTTGTCATGTATTTAGTAAACCAATCATGAATCCTCAATGTTATTGCAAGTAATATCATATGGTATGTATAATAACCATGGTATATTTATGTCACTAAACGTATGTTTTTATGTCTAGTAATACTACCACATCAGTTTGAATTTTAATAAACTATTTTTTCAGGATTTCATTTAAATTTATTATTATTTTACTCTAGATTATTCACAAATTGATTAAATAACCTCAAATCATATTTTAGATCGATACATATCTCTTTCACTCTATTGAAACCACAGATGTTTTATCTGTCAAATACTTCCTATCTAACCCTTTACTTCTCGAAAAACTGACACTGAGCCTTCAGAATATTAAATCTTAGAAGAAGAATGGTAAGAATGAAAATAGCTCTTGAATTTGCATCTCATATTTTTTTCCTCCCTTAGTTAAATCAATGAAATACCAATCTATATATAGTAGTTTATTCATGCATCTAAACCCTTATTTATTATAGTGGATTGTGTGCATAAAAAAATATTGGACAAAGAGTAACTGCAAATGAGAAAATCCTTTCTTTGGAAATCAATTAGGAAGAAAGGATGTTGTGATTGGTTCAATGAAAATGAAACTCCATTTTATCCTCAACTAGTCAAGTATTTCTATGTTAATATATAGTTTGATGTTTTTGATTCAAGGTATCCCATTTGAATAGTTGTAAATGGGGAAATAATTGTATTTTCCTCAAATATGTGGGTTAAGTGTCTGAATGCCCCACATATAAGAGATTATGAGGATTATAAAAGTTAAAATCCTATTAATTATGATCATTTTGTGTTTATAAATACTCTTAAAGAAATGAATATGAATATAACTCTCATAATACCTAGGTTTATATAATTTTATGGAGAGTATAAATTGTTAGTGAAGTTTATCCATCATTTTATTAGTAATATGAATGGGACATTAATATTATAAGTCATAATGATATATTTATTCTATATATGATAAGGAATTCCATTCATATATTCATGTCAAGGTATATTTTGAGGTACCTATAAATGTTTTGGAAGACCAATTCCCAATTCTATTAATTTATATATCAAAAATTCATATTAACCCTCCTTGAGTAAAAAGGATTAGGTCGTGAGGGGGATGAGAGAATCGTCTCTTATGGTGCGTTTGTCCTAAATAAAATAATTTATAGACATATGAGGACCAATAGGAACCCATGTATGAAGGTGTGTGTACATGATAATAAGAATCATTATAAAAAATACAACCCTGTTAAGGATCTAGTGGGACCGATGAATAAAGTGGATCCTGATCTAGAGCTTGATGTATTTTTTTGAGTATTTATATGAAGAATATGAAGTTCAATTATATGTTAGAGGAGAACAATTTTAATTTTTTAATGTTTAAATGGAAGATATGGTAGTATATGAAGATGATAAAAATCACTCTTCTATTATATCCTTTGGATCTCATGAATCTCATCTACTGCTACCCTCTGAGAAAAAAAATTGAAGGTTTATGAACTTGATGATATTGAGCTTTCAATGAATAGTATTTCTAAAATTATCTTATGGAAGGATAGTGACTCAGATGATAAAAATAAATGAAGATAAAATTGAAAACAATTCAACAATGATTCCTTTTATTTGAATTACTCATAGGATAGGTTGTAGAAAAGAAAATCCTTAGGGGGATGAATCTAATGATAGTGATGATCATGGTGGTAGTCCATATATACATATTAGATCTATCATTTATTCTATTTAGAATGTTCATGAATAGTCCCAAATTTTTCAAATAGATCTTCATGAATGAGTTGAAGTTTCTTCTCCCAGACTGACAGTTGATCTGGTTCTTAAAGAGATGTTTGGTCCTAATCAAACAAAATATGTTATGAACCCAGGTTATAGTAGTGATACATGTCATCATGGATCCAATCACATAAACCTATTTGAAGTTTTTCAGGATGGAAATAGTGTAGTACTATAATTATAGTCTTTGATAGAGGATCCTATAATTTTTTAAGGTGAGTTGGTTGGTGGGAAATCTATTATTTAATATTTTGTCACTAAAGAGGATCTCATTGATTTCAAATATGAACATATGATTGTATTCACAGAACATTTCATTAGTTTTAGGAAGTAATTTTCACTCATTATAGAAGAGGAAAACTTAAGGATAGTATCTTTTGTCATATCTCACTTTTAGCCAATGATTCATCTCTGGATATATTTGATGAAAAATGAGATTTCCGATCACAAATATCAATTTGGATCCTTGAAAACATACCCATAAAACGTTATGTTAATGTTTTATAAGTGGATTCAAAACAATTTCTTTATCCTTCTACCTCATATACTTCTCCTCCTATATCATTTCCTCCTATTTTATCTCTTAAATCAAAGAGAAGTGTTTTCAATGAATATCAGATCAGGTATATTATGAAATATGGTTTTAAAGTGGATTATGATGATTTTAATAGGACAAAAGATATTGTTTTTTATTGATTTCAAAAACATGATACATAAACTCTAAATTTTGTAAGATGTGATGTAAAACAATTTACTATAGAGAGACCCACAATATTAATGGATATTAACTATGATCTTCACAGTATTTTCACCATGTTAGATCAAAAGAAATGTTTAGATCCTTATCCAGTGATCTCGAAATGCCTAACCTAACATTGGACTTTAAGATTCATGTGGAGAGGTTTAATATTATCACTCTAGTTATGGATGTTTTTTGGGGGAACAAAAAATATTATTTTCAGGGCAAGAAATAAGTATCATGAGATATAAATTCTTTTACCATACTTCTAGTGCCATTCATTATAATTCCCTTTTAGAACCTCCATCTGTCCCTATTACATCAGCCACCTATTCTACCTGTTCCTCTTTTAATCGTTTTGGTTTGTCTTATACACAATCCATTAAATATCGTTTCTCTTTTCTATGTTCCTAGTTATTTAGAAACCTTATTTTGTATCCTCACCATAGACTACAACTTATGTCTCAACCACCACAAACAATATATAAGCTCTTATTCATTGTTTTGGAATTAACGATATTATCTCATATACTGATTTTGACTAGAGTCTATGAAAGGGACATTATCATTGTTTAATTTTGAGAGTGAATAATATTGTTTTCATCCGTAATTTGTTTCCATTTATAATTTTTTAAATATTTCTTGGGAAACATCATCTAATATCATTTTTATGTCTGCTTTAGAATTCCAAAATAACTTCATCACTTTTTTATAGTCCCAGAAGGGGAATAAATATAGTTTAGTCACATTTAATTTTAATATAGTATGATTTTTTGTCATTAAAAAGGGTGATATTACTGGCTCAGTGTAGAAATTTCTTCTTTTAATACTATCAAATCACGTCTATGATGTTATCAATAAATTATATGTTTTATGATAGGCACATTTTTTATTGGAAAAAATATATGAAAGATGTATAAGTCTAAAAGAGACAACATAAACATACTTTAGGAGTCATTTCGGCTAAATGTTATGGTCATTTGACTATGTATAAGTGATAAAACTAAAAATTTCCACGTTACTACATAAACAAACAAGTGACTATGTTTAATATGATAAAAATATATACCAGTGCAAAACTAATCGACTAAAGTTATAAATATTCAACATGAAGGATTAATTTTACTATAACAATGCTTCAACAATCCGTTTAGATAAAAAATAAAAATTTGGATATGTGTTCAACCTAAAACACAAGGATCCTAAGTGAAAAAAAGAAGAAATTAAGTGACCGCATAAGGATCTTATGTGACTGAATGAAGGACATAAGTGACCTCATTAGGAAATCATGTTACCAAAATGTGAAGTGACTAAGAGGTTAGTTGATTATGAGGTGAAATTACCAATAACTCAAGTGATTATAAGGTGGCGTGAGCATGAGTAAAAGTTATAGGTCCTATGTAAAGATTAAGTGACCATATATAGAAATCCATCTTTTTATGACATACCATTTCATTACATTTTACAAACAGAGGATCTTTAAAGTCTAGTGTCATGGAAATCAGGAAAACTAAAACATGAAAACTTAAACAATATTTTAAAACCCCTTTAAAAGATTCTTGAAAATTTTATCCTCTTTACAATTATTGTATCTCATAACCTGGATACATACATCCAAGGAAAGGGTGAGTAGAATGCCTAGTAAGGAATGCAAGGGAATCAGTTTACTTGTGATATCAATAAGAACTTGATGAAAAAAATAAAAACATGATCAATGGAAAAATAGGAATATCATAATAAATATAATCTGAATCATAACCTGAGTATGCGGCTACAACATGTTATTTAGACATTCATTAACATATCACAGTGGTTCATCCTCGAGGTGTCATAAAAAATTACCAAGGTTATTTACCAAGGTATCATGAAACATTTCATCTCTAGAAATTAAATTCATTACCCAATGCATTGGAGTGATATCAGGGAACACCCTTAATATGTATTTACTTTCATGTGAGACACATATATCATAATCAAACATTTCATAAATAACCCAAAGAGAATAAATGAAATGGTTTTCATGTCAAAATCATGATGTTAAAAAAGTGATCAAAAAAATCATTATGTCATTTATAATCCATGGAAAGGGAGTGAAGGTTATATGTATGTCAATTCTAGAATCAAATATATCAATTTTATATATTTATTAACACCCCTATAAATGAAAATATATTTGGGTATTCACATAAATAATATAACAGAATTTATTGAGAAAATGAGAGAGGTTTTGAGACGAACATTATGTAGCCTAACGACTATATAAGAAGGTTTTAGAAAACAATAAAAAGAGAGGGGACAGGGATTACCATCCATAAATGAATCATTTTTCATTATTGGGATAAAGTAAATTATAAAAAAAGATCATGGTGTGGATATTTAAATGACATACCACATGAAAAGGAAACTTGAAAGCCAAGAGAAAATGATTTCTTTTATGAAAATTTGGAAGCCTAACTGCGTCACTAAAATCTTCAGAAAATAAATTGATGAGAGCAGAAACTGTCCCTAATCATTTGGAAATACGATGGATAATAATAAAAATATATAATAACATACCCCCACAGAAGAAGATGGAAACTAGAAGACATAACATAAAGAAAGTCATGACTTAAAGGAGGAGGGTGTAAGGTTCCCTTACCTTGAATAGTGACTTTGAAAGCTCAAAGGTTAAGACCTTGGGAGGCTTGAGGGAACCTTGGGAGGACTCCTTTGGAGGTAATAAGACCATAGTTTCGTTGAGGAGGATTTTGGATTGAAAGGAATAGGGGAATATTTAATTAATTTCCAAGGGACACCTCATCTGTAGTATTTTCAAAACCATGGGCTTGCCCAAGGTATTTCCCCATTGTATTGACCACTTGGGACACCTCATAACATATCATACTATTCACAAGTCGAGTAGATTTATTAAATCATTAATACATTATTAATGATGTCATTAATCGCATGAAAACTCAAAACCATATTTTTACTATTCATCGAAAAAATACATTTTATAAAAATCTCATAAATTCACCCGAACATAATATCGATGCTCTAAATTCAAAAATAAACTGCACTTTATGAAAATAAATTTCCAATGATTTTATATTAAATTTTAAATAAAATCATAATTTATTTAAAAAAACAACCTTAAAATAAGAACTCGTTTTATAACAGCTTGAGAAATTAATAATGGTCACATAAAATTATTTTATAACCATAAGAAAACAAAGTAATAATTTATGATTACATTTTATGAAAATAAATTTCAATTTTAAATTATTTAATTAATCATGAAATTGTAGTTAAAATATTTATGACATACAAAAATACCAATACTTATATTATGACCATTTTTTTACTTTTAAGAGGTCTAAATTATATTTATAAAATCATGGGTGAAGTTCTTATTTTTGGATGGTTTACTATTAATTACTATTCATAAGGGTAATATTATTATTCATGATTTACTATTCACTAAAAAATATACTAATATTATTATGCTATAAATTTTTTAATGGTCACAACTATAGAAGACTATATTTCAAAAATCATTTCACATTATTAATTATTTAAAGTTTATATAAATATTTTAAAACACCCTTTTCTCAAAAATTCATCAATAATAAAGAACATCTATAAATTCATCCTATTTTTATCCGGACAGTTGAAATTCAAAAAATTTACCATAATAAGAAATAAAAAATTTATTAATACAAAAGGGTTTACACAAGGTAACTAAGGCTTCATTACATAACCCCTTAAAACACTCACGTATGACCTAAGTGTAAGGTGTGCTAAGGTGATAGAATCTTGGGGCAGCTCGGACAATATTTCCTAAGTGGTTATTTATATAACCTTGAACTTCTCCCTTTGGAAATTCCATTCAAGCTTAACCAGTTTAAGTTTAGATTGTGCTTGGTCAAGACCAAAGCCCAGTGATGCTACCTCCTTCCCAAGCTCTGACAGATGGGCTTCGTATGACCTGAGTATACTGGATGATGCCATCGACTCTTCTTTTTGTATTAATAAACTAGGATCACATGTATTTATAAATAATAATTGTAATATTAAGAGTTTGGTTTCCAACGATCATATTGAATAATAGTCATATAGCAGATGAATCCCAACAGTATCATTTTAACTATACTCACTTCATTAATTAAAGGATACAGTTTTTTGAGTAAAAAATAAAAACCCAAAAATTTAGGAAACAGATATTATTCCAAAGTTTGGGTCATTAAATTCTTCCTCCCATAAGAAATTTCAACCCTAAAATTTTAACTCGAACCCTCATAAGAGAAAAGGTGTGGCTACTTCTTCCTTATAGACTCCTCTAGTTCATACATGGCTTTTCACATTTGTGCTTCCTCCATAACTCTTTAACGAGGTGTGTAGTCTTGTTGCATAGAACCTTGTCTCTATAATCCACGATCTCTACCAGATGATTATCATTAGAGAGTTCATGTTTCAGTTGTACCACCTAAGGATTCCGTACATGTGAATGGTTAGGTATGTACTTCCTTAAGAGGGATACATGGAAAACATCATGAACATGTGATAGATTTTGAGGAAGTTCAAGCTGATAGGCCACAACTCCTACGTGATCAAGGATTTCATAGGGGCCAATGTACCTAGGGATGAGCGTCCCTTTCTTCCCAAACCTCACGACTCTCTTAAAAGGTGAAATTCAAAGAAAGACTTTTTCACCAACATCAAACTCCAAGTCCATTCTACGGTTGTTGGCATAACTCTTTTGCTGACTCTGAGCAACCTTAATGTGTTTTTGGATGGAATGGACTTTTTTTTATCATCTCTTGCACAAGATCAGGCCCAAGAAGCTTTCCCTCACCAGCTTCATCCCAACAAGTAGGAGATCTACATTGCTTCCCATATAGGGCTTCATAGGTATCCATTTGAATGATCGAGTGGAATCTATTGTTGTAAGATAACTCAACTAAAGGGATATGTTGATCCCATCATTCTTTAAATTCCATTGAGCATGTTCCCAGCTTGTCCTTAAGTGTTTGAATAGTCCTTTTAGATTTTCCATCAGTTTGGGTAGTGGTTGCAGTACCCCTTTAGGTAGTTGTCACTCTGCCTTCACTTGCTAACATACTAGGCACCATGAAGTGTAGTCAGCAATCTCCCTTTTCATATTATCCCACAAATAATGATCACGAAGGTCCCCATACATGTTTGTGCTTCTGGGATGTATAGAGAAAGTATAGTTATGATCTTCATCCATCAGTTCCTTCTTTATTTCTTGAATAGATGGAACACATAGTCTTGTACGAAATCTCAGTACACATTCTTGAACAATATTAAACTAATAAAACTTCGCATGCTCCTCAGTCTCAGAATTATTTTGTAATGAAGGATCTTATTTCTGACCTCTCTTCATCTACTCTAGTAAGGACGGTTGAAAAATATTTTGGGTTAGGGTTAACGATGTCCCTTCACTTATAATTCCCATGTCCAGCTTTACTAGGTCATTGATCAAAGGATCTCTTTGAATCCTCATCATGAACAGAACAACATGGTCTTTTCTGCTTAATGCATCAACAACTTTGTTTTCTCTTCCATGATGATAATGAATTTAACAACAATAGTATTTAAGAATTTCCAACCGTCTCATTTGTCTCATGTTCAATTAATTTTCTTTGAAAATATACTTCAAACATTGATGGTATGTGTATATATCACATTTCTCCCCATAAATATAGTGCCTCCATATCTTTAGAGAAAAAACGGCCATAGACAACTCCCGATCATGCGTTGGATAGTTCTACTCATGATTCTTCAACTGTCGAGATTCATAACCAATGACCTTGTCATTTTTCATGAGGACACACCCAATCACTTTCAAAGATGCATCGCTAAAAAATGAATCCTTCCTCACTTGATTGCAATGTTTACATGGGTGCAGTAACCAATCTCTTCTTCAGCTCTTGGCAAAATTTGTCACACTCCTTTGTCTAGATGACAATAACCCCTTTTTGAGTTAACATGGATAATGGATTAGAAAGTCATGAATTTTGTTTAACAAACCTCCTAAAATATCCTGCTAATCCAAGGAAACTATGAATATCAGTTATTGTTGTAAGCTGAGGCCACTCCTCTATAACTTTTGTCTTTGTAGTGTCAATTATGACTCCTTTATTGGATACAATGTTCCCCAAGAAATAAACTTCTTGTAACTATAATTCACATTTTCTAAACTTCCCAAAAATCGGATCCTTTTGCAGAGTTTGAAAAATAACCCTTATATAATCCTCATGCTCCTCACAACTTTTGGAATATATCAGAATATCATCAATAAAAAATACCACAAAGTTATCGAGGTAGTCCTTAAAGACTCTATTCATCAAATCCATAAAAATAGCAGGTGCAATAGTTATTCCAAAGGGCATAACAACAAACTCATAATGCCTATATCTTGATCGAAAGGCAGTTTTTGGAATATCTTCTTTCTTCACCCTCAGTTGATGATTAGCAGATCAAAGATCAATCATAGAGAAGTATTGAGCCCCAAGAAGTTAGTAAAATAAATAATCAATTCATTGAAGAGGGTATTTGTTCTTCATTGTGATCTAGTTTAGTCCTTTATAATTAATTCATAGTTGCATGGATCCATCCTTCTTCTTTACAAAGGGAACATGTTCTCCTCAAGGAGACACACTCGGTCAGATAAACCCCTTCTCCAAAATATCTTGGAGTTGTTTTTTTTTGAATTACTCTAGCTCCATGTTTTCCATCCAATATGGGGTCTTTGAAATAAGATGAGATCCAGGTATGAGTTCAATGGAAAACTCTACCTCTCTTTCTGAGAGAGGTCTGGGTAACTGCTCAAGAAATACGTCAATGTATTCCTGGTTCATGGGGAAATTTTCTATCCTTAAACTCTCATTTCCTTCTTCTTCACTAATAAACTCCATAAACAAGGATATAGAAGTTTCTTCTAGACATATATATGGTTGAGATATCTCTCCTAGGAAGATAACTGTTAGTTTCCCATTCAAGAATACTGATATTTCCTTACATCTGCATTTGATCTTAGAATTATACATTGAGAGATAGTCTATCCCTAGTATAATGTCCAATTCTAGAATGGGAATAACTACTAGATTTGAAATAATATTTTTCTCACTAAAGTAAATACTAGAGTTTCTAAAAACTTATGATGCTTCGATAATCCCCCTAGGAGTCCTAACCAATATCTCTACTTTTAGAAATTCAAGAGTTGATTCTAAATTATTTTCAAACATAGAGAAAATAAAGGAATACGTAGAACTAGAATCAAACAAAGTACTTGCTAGCTATGAAAGAAAAACATGAGTACCTGCCTCCACATAATTCTGAGCTTCAACATCAGTTGTCATGATAGAAAAATCTTGACCTTGATCCCATGGCCTTTACTAAGGATAATGGTGGTTCCCCTCCACTGCCCTCACATTTAGACATTGACTAGAAAAGTGACCAATTTTTCCACACTTATAGAATTGGACATCTGGAAGGTACTACACCATCTTCCCCTTATTGTTAGTGTTTGGGATTTGAGGCTTCACCTTACTAAAACACTTCCGTGAAATATGGCCATCTTTTCTACACTTGTAGCACTTCCCGCTCCCAAGTAGGCTATTCCCCGAAAGCTTCTTCCCACATTTATTACATGTAGGATGTTGCACTTGCTTGCCTCCTCTTGCCTAATCGATGCTCCTACCTAATCATGGATCCATAAATCTCTTCTTTTCATTGGATTTATGAGACCATTTCGTCTCCCCAAATTTCAGTTTGACCTTCATCGTACTCTATATGATCTCCTCAGAGCTGTCATAGTTTCAGTTGGCTAAATTCTTCTATAGATGAGGTATTAGTCCACCAAAGAATCTATCCACCATCCCATCTGGATCCATGGAAAAGCTAGAGATTTAATGTGAAAGCCTTGTGATGTTCATCTCGTAGCTTTTGAAGGATTCATTCTCCTTATTCTTCAACTGGATAAACTCCATATTCATTATTATTCTCATGGAATGAGGGAAATAATAACTGAATAATATTTATCTAAACTCTTCTCACTCCATAAATTCAACCTCTAATCATGGCCTAATATTTTTAATCAGTTCCCACTACTGATCAGCTTCTCCCTCTAAGCTGTAAACAGCCTGGGAGACCGCCTCATTCTCTAAATAGCAGAGCATAGGAAATACCTTCTCCATAGAACTGATACACTATTCAGAAACCAAAGGGTCATCCATCCACTAAAGATTGGTAGTCATTAAAACATAATAAACTCAACAGAATTTTTTCCCTTAGCGATGAGATCAGTCTCTCAGCTTGATTCATGTTATTTCCCATATCTTGAGTCATTTTCTTAATCATTCTCGTGAATGTTTCCATTCTGGCTTCCATCTGAGGACTGTTAATGCATGGTCCATTGTGGTCACCATTTGCACAGTTCTTCATATTTCTCACAATTTTCTAAAATAATAAAACCTTAGTTAGAAGCTATTTTCATTTACAAATATTTTAACTATAAAGGATTTTATGTCTTAAAACATCATGCTTAAACAATTACATTTTTCTATAAATCCGTTATAATGATTCATAAAAAGCTTCTGATTAACCAAACATATCCCCCGAGAGTGTCATAACTAAGAGTGCAGCAAGGCCCATTGTTGAGTACTAGGATACCCCAGGTCATGCCTGAAACTCCTTTTTGGATTTTTCACTCTTAGGTATATTTGTTCTAGAGCCTCCTCTAGCATCTCGTATCTAGATAGGGATGTACTTTCTTGATAAACCACTTACTCAATACTCACCAAAATACCAAGGAGTTTTCCTACATTTAAACTTTTCTATAGGGTTCTTCCTATAGTTTTCATATCCTAATTTCCATAAATAACCAAACAATCTTTCGATACCAACTATGTTAACCCTACTTTTTATTACATGACATTTCATTACATTTTACAAACAGAGGATCGTTAAAGTCTAGTGTCTTGGAAATCAGGAACAATAAAACATGAAAACATAAAACAATATTTTATATACCCTTGAAAAACTTCTTTAAAAATTTATCCAATGTAAAATTACAGCATATCATATCCTGGAGACATACATCAAAGGAAAATGTGATGAGAAGGCCGAGTAAAGAGAGAAAGGGAATCAATTTAGTTGTGATATTAGTAAGAACTTGATGAGAAACATAAAGAAATGAGAAATGGAAAAGAGGAATATCATAATAAAAAGAACATGAATCATAACTTGAATATGTGGCTACAAAATTTAATTTCTACATTCATGAAAATATCACCAAGGTTCATCCCTAAGGTGTCATAAAAAATTACCAAGGTTGTTTACTAAGGTATCATGAAACTTGTCATCTTTAGAGATTAATTCTTTAGCCAATGCATATTGGAGCGCTATCAAGGAGAACCCATAATATTTCTATATTTTCGTGTGATCCATGTAGATCATAATCACACATTTCATAAATAACCCAAAGATAATAAATGATATTGGTTTCATGTCAAAATCATGACGTTTAAAAAGTTCTTAAAAATAAGATCATTATGTCATTTATAACCCCTAGAAAGGGAGTGAGGGTTATATGTATTCCAATTACAGAATGAAATAGATCAATTTTATGTATTGATAAATACCCTAGAAATGAAAATATATTTGTGTATTCACATAAATAATAAAATATAAGTTCTTGAGAAAATGTGAGAGATTTTGAGATTAAAATTCTGCAGCATAACGACTATATAACATTTTTTTGAAAATAATAAAAAGAGAGGGGACACAAGTCTCACATCCACAAATGAATCATTTTACATTATAGGGAAATAATAAAATAGAAATAAGATCTTGGTGTGGATATTTGAATGACATACCACATGAAAAGGAAACTTGAAAGCAATGAGAAAATGTGATTTCTTTTACGAAAATTCGGCAGCCTAACAACGTCACTTAAAAATTCAGAAAATAAATTGATGAGTGTGGAAAGGGTCTCTCATCATATGGAAATGAAATGGAGGGTAATAAGAATATATAATAACATAACCCAACATAAGAATATGGAAATTAGAAGACATACCATAAAGTAAGTCATGACTTAAAGGGGGAGGGTGAAAGGTTCCCTTACCTTGAAGACTGACTTCAAAAGCTCTAAGGATAGGACCTTATAGGCTTGAGGTCACCTTGGGAGGACTTCTTGGGATGTAAAAAGACCAAAGCTTCATTAAGGAGGATTTTGTAATGAATTGAATAAGGGGATGGGTTGGTGTTTATATCAAAAGTGATGGAATATTTAATTAATTTCCAAGGGACACCTCCTCAGTGGTATTTGATAAACCATGGGCTTGCCCGTGGTATTTCCCCATGGTACTGGTAACTTGGGACACATCATGACATATATTACTATTCAAAATTAGTGTAAATTTATTACATCATTATTATATGATTAATTATGTCATTGATCACAACGAAACTCAAAACCGTATTTTTACTATCGACCGAAAAACAAAACATTTTATAAAAATCTCATTAATTAACCCTAACCAATTATAAAATATCTAAACTCAGAAATGAACTCCATTTGATAAAAATGATTTTCGAACTTGTTTTAATTTATTTTTTGAATAAAATAATAATTTATTTAAAATTACAACTTTATAACTACAAATTGTTTTATAACACCTTGAGAAACTAATAATGGGCACATAAAATTATCTTATAACCATAAGAGAATAAAGTAACAATTTATGATTAAATTTTATGAAAATAAATTTTCATTTTAAATTAAAAAATTAATCATGAAATTTTAATTAAAATATTTATGACATACAAAAATACCAAAAATTATATTATTCCCAATTGTTCACTTTTTAGAAGTTTAAATTATATTTATACATTCATGGGTGAAGTATCTATTTTTTGGATGATTTACTATTCACTGCTATTCATAAGGGTAGTATTACTATTCATAATTTACTATTCACTAAAAATTAACTTGATCTTATTATAATCTAAATTTATTACTGGTCACAATTGTAGAAGACCATATTTTGAACATAATTTCACATTATTAATTATTTAAATTTTACATAAATATTTTAATATATCCTATTTTCCAAAATTCATAAATAATAAGGAGCTTCTATAAATCCATCCTATTTTTATCTAGGCATTTGAAATTCATAAATTTTAACATAATAAGAAATAAAATATATATATATACAAAAGGGTTTACATAAGGTAACTAAGGCCTCATTACATAACCCTTTAAAACACCTGCAAAGGACCTAAGTGTAAGGTGTGCTATGGTGATAGAATCTTGGGGCGGCTCAGACAACATTACCTGAGTGGTGATTTCTATCAACTTGAACTTATCCCTTAAGAGATTCCATTCATGATTCACATGTTGAAGTTTGACTTGGGCTTGGTCTAGAGAAAAGCCCAGTGATGTTACCTCCTTCCCATGCTCCAACAGATGCACTTTGTATGGCTTGATTCTACTGGATGAGGCCATCGAATCTTCTTTCTGTATTAATTAACCAAGATCACTTGTATTTATAAACAATAATCATAATGTTAAGAGTTTAGTTTCTAATGGTCATATTGACCAACGGTCATATAATATTCAAAACCCAACGATATCATTTTAATTATACTCACTTCATTAATTAAAGGATATAGTTTGTTGAGTATAAAATAAAAACACACAATTTTAGGAAACAAATATTATTCAAAAGTACGGGTTGTTACACCATATCTATTTGAACCAGTAGGGTATTTTTAAATTCCAACTATTTTATTTTGAATCATTTATTGAAAATTTATATCATTTAATAAATCCATATCAAAGTAATTAGTATGAGGGTTATTTAGTTGATATTTAATTATGAAAAATTTGAGAAGGATTTCTCTTTAATAAGACGATTCTATCATCCATAACATAATTCATGCAAGAGACATATTAAGAATACTCTCAGTAGATATTTTCAAATTGATTCAAATCTTCCAGGATACTATTTTCCTATGCTTGTATTTTTAGGATCCGTTTGAATATTTTTCAATGAAATATTCAAATGAAATTTATCAACCGAATATGATCAGATATTGAACTTCTTCAAGACTCACTTTTAACCCCTTTTCATTCTTTATATTTTAGTTTACCTTTAATCTATGTTTATATTACACTTTATATCCATTATTACATTCCCTTGAACTATATTGGAGAGTAATAGATATTCTCTCCTAATTATTTATTTATTTATTATCCCACAAATAACTACAGAATAGGTACATTGTTGCCTCGAATTCACTATGTAAAGATGAATCTATAAAACCCAATACAAGTTGTGGATCAATTTTGTGAGAATTAAATAAACATTCTTAGAATTAGGTGTCCATCAAGTGATTCAAATTAGGTTCCATCTTAGAACCAAATCTCTTGTTTTAAATTTAGTATGTTTTCTTCTTACTTTATTTACTCATTTTTTCAAACCATTTATCATTAGCTGTATATTTCATCTATTTTTCTATTATTATTTAAAAAATTGTGATTTATTAAGAAAACAATTGAAATTGAAAAATTATATGTTATATATTCTATTTGTTTTGAGTAAAATAATTTCCAAATTTTAATTGATTTCAAACTATTTTAACTAAGTTTTGATCATACCGTTGAGAAACTATTTCAAATAATTAAATTATTAACACAAATAATATTGTATTAATTGCGATATTTTGTTTGACAAGATTAAAAAATATTTAAATAGAAACATTAAATTGGAATCTCAATATAACCCTTGTGACATTTTACATTCAATCAACAGTTGTGTTATCACTTGTGTGAGAGTGGATGATGACAGTGTTTTTATAGTTATAATTTTTTTTTGTTGAATTCTAGAATGATTTTTAGTGATTTGAATTTTCTGTATATGGTTGGTGGGGATTTTTGTTGTTTGATTTGTGTGGAAGGTATGGAATGTGTAGTGAATATGTGGCTAGTTTCCTTTGTTGGAATGACATCTATAGTGGGATGATTGTTTACTGGTTGGTTTAATGTTATAGTGTTATTTTATAGTATCTTAGTAATAATGTATTATAATGGGTATTGATGAAAATTTAAATGGGTAAATTATGTAATTAATTGAACCATGGACTATAAATAAATTCCTAATTTTTAAAATCAATGTGTAATTACTTGAAATAAATTTGGGTGATCAATAGACAATGGTTTAGCATTAAATATGAAATTTAATGACATAACGAATGTTGTATATCTAGTAAATGATAAATTTTAAATTATTAAATTATGTGAATAATATAGAAAATTATGGTAATGTTTGTTAATGTTTGGTTTTGGAAAGTAGGTTGGGGGATGATCTAATGGTGGCAGAAGTTGTTAGTGGGATATTTTGGGAGGGTGGTAATGGTTATGGGAAGTAGTAGAACTGTAAAAATTTTAGTGTGTAACTTTTTTTGTTATTTTCTGTGATTGTATCATACAATTTATTTTTTATATATTTCACATGTACCGCACCCATGTCAGATAACCTTGCAAATGACACACTATTTTGGGTTTGGGTGTCTAGCCCAATCATCTAGGTTGGTGAGGGAATAGATATATACCTACTATTTATTCCTTGATCTCTCTTCCAGACCCAGTATGTCTATGATAGATCATAATATATTGGTTATGTATATGTTTTGATAACAAATAGAGGTGGTATTTGTAGTAAAATAAGGGAACAAGGTTTATATCATTCCTGCTCAAGATACCATACTAGGATAGATATGCAATGAGATATTATTGTGTGGATGGGATGTTGATACATGGTGTGTAGATGCAATTATGGTGATGAATGATTGTTACTGGTTCTAACAAGATCATTGGATTCTCCTCACGTTGGGATTAGTAGGGATATAGTTTGACACACATCATGTGTGGAAAGATTTGTATGATTTCTTGGATATTGTGGGGTGCGAGTGCTATGAAATTTTCTATTGGGTTTTGAGTGAAAAAGGCTCTGGGGAAGTGATATAGGGTATCTTATTAATATATTTTTTGATAGTATTTTAATATAAAGAAATTCAACATTTCGTGAGGGATCCTCAATGCTATTGGGTGTTAGTTAACCTGACTAGTGCCTATTAATTCTTTTGTTTATTTTCTGAAGCATTAGTATTCTTTACACATATTCTCACTAGTGGTTTGGGGAGTATCCTACTAAAAATATATTTATGATTACCACTATATATAAACCATTATTTTGGGTTTAAAGAGTGATTATAGAGATTTGGCTGGGGATTACTAGCTTTGGGCCTCAAGTAGTGGTCGGAGATACCACTTTATGATTTTATTTTAGTATTCATTTTTGAGACTTGTATTTTTATAAAATATCATGAATTTTCGTTTAGTGTGGGATAGTTGTTTTATTTTAGAATATTTTATTTCTTGATTTAATTATTGTTATATTCTAATGATATATGAGGTTAATATCTCACACATAAATGTTTTATACACTCAATCCAAGTATCCAGCCTAGGGATTTTTGTAGGCTAGCCTCAGGGACCACTCTCATCTTTACTGTTGGCATAGGAGGGGTAATTAGTTTGTATATTTCATGTCATAAATTAATTTCTATATCATAATTTTCATTTAAATTCTAAATTATTAACCAAAAAGTGAGTCCAAGATATATTTCCATTCACATTTATTAATATCAAAATTATTTCTATGAACTGAGGAATTGTTTCACATTCTGTAGTTGGAGTAATGAAATTTGTTATATTTTCGAAAGACATCAATACTTAATTATAGAAATTATGAAAACAGTATTTCTTTCTAAACATTTTATTTTAACCCATTTAGTATAGGAAATACTTTTATAAATATAGAATTAATGTGATTAATGATCAAGATAATAATTCAAAATATAACTCCAACATCAAAATAGATATTCATAGTCACCAATTACATAAAATAACTTCAATTTTATTGAAGTATAACCCAAAAAATACTCTGATAATTTTTTTGGTTCCCTGATACATATATGAATTATTTTCTTCAATGTTTTATTGTGGTGTTGATTCAATGAATCAAATTATTTTAGATTTTCCTATAGAAAAATAAATCTTTCAGTAGTTAAGATTAATGATACCCTTTCTATTATGAATTATACCTTATTAAATACTATATATTAATGTGTTTAATTCATTAATTCAAAAAACTCAATACATAATTAATATAAACATATTGATCAAAACAACTACAATGTTCAATAATAGAAATGGGTAGTTACATCCTTAACATGATCTATAAAACTTGTGACAACATGATACACTAAAATAGTCATGATATATATATTGAGTAGGTATTAATATGATCTTATAAAAGGATAAATGTTTTCGCAACTAATGTAATATACTATTGTACATTGAAATGATAGTCACTGAAATATATGTTTATAAAAAACATATTTCTCCCAAATGAACTTCCAACTTTCTATAATTGAGTGGTAACTCCTGTTTTCTTCTTCACAAATTATATTATTTAAAAAACTATTTGGAATACTCTAAACATGTGATGAAAATATTATTTTTGATATTCAAATAATATATCTTAAAGAAAAAAAATTTATTCATTAAACAAAAAATAAAAATCATAGATCCAATAGAGAATAAACAATAATAGTTATATACTCTTTAAAAATTGTCATCAATATATAAATAAAATTATTCCAACTTCATTAAATGAAATTATGGGGTTCCACCATTTTTATTCGTTAACACGAATTTATTTTACTTCATTTATGTCTCTTCTTCACTCTATAATTTATTCCACCCATATACACACTATACACATCCATTACAAGACATCCCATGATTTTTGGTTGTTTATCCCATTAAAATAATATTTTTTGTTCGATGGATTATAATATAAAAAAAATAAAAAGAGCAATGATTTATTTTATTATGTTATAATATTACCAAAAAAATAAAATACATTAATAGATAACTCAATGAAATTTATTTAGTAAAATTTCTAAAGGAATGAAACTACAAGTAAATAAACTAATACAAGATTAACATTCTTATAATCATGATATACCATGAAAATCATTCTACCAATTACAAATATATAAAGAATAAAAACCATTAGAAATGTTAAATATCTTGAAAATAAGAGTAGTGAAAAAGATGAATCATTTTAGAGGTGTATGTAATGATATATGTTGGAGTTTAATCTGACTGTTATATATATATATAGTTGTTAGTTATATGGTCATTTGATATATGTACATTAGATATGTGGTTATTGAATATGTATTCATTTGATATATTTGTGTACAATATGTATTATTATAATTTTTGGACAAAAAAATTAGAAATAATATATTTCAAAAATAATATATAATTTTGGAGTGAAATAAAAATTAAAAAAATAAATTATTACAATATTTTAGAAGAATATGTATTTGTTAAATATTATTATTATTATAGTATTACTTAATGTTTTTATAAAAATTAAAATAATTATTCTAATACTGATGGGATGATAAAATTTAATGGTTAAAATATAAATAAATAACAATATCTGATTAAAATCATGTAATGTTAAAAGTGGTATTTTTCAAAGAATTGTTTTTATAAGTGTCTTGAAATTTTTTCTTAATAAATAAATTGATCACTTTTAAAGTATGATTTTAATAATATCAAATGCATCAATTTATAAAAAAATATATTAACATGCATTTATTTAGTAATTGATATTAAAGAAGATTGTGATATGACCCAACCAAAACATACATATATACTACATTATTTTACATGAAAATTAATTTCATCTACAAATAAGTACTAATACAGAACCTTTAGGTTTAGTGTCTCTGTATATTTTCTACAATAGCATATTATATCAAAATATGTCTTCAACATCTTTCATATAATTCCACAAAAATGATACCATTTTAGGAATAAAATAAAAAATATGCTTCTTTTTTACCTAGGAAATGAAAACATAATAAATAAGTTATCTTATACAGTTAGTAAGGGTGACCATATTAGATAATAATCGAATATTTTAAGTGAATATTATATAAAAATGTAGATAAGAGAATATAATTAAGGTGCATGGGCACAATATAAGAAAATAATATCCATTAAAACGTTGATCATGGATTCTGAATCATGACATAAGGATTTCTGTATAACATAAAACTTTATTCATAGGGGTATGTAAAAATGAGTTTGTAATTAGGTTCTATAAAAAAAATAACATAGGAATATTGTAGAACATAAATTTGAGGTATAATAATCTGTCAAATACATGATAATAAAATCATTTCTTATATCAAGGCTCTATGACAAGACTATCATCATAGAAAAGGTAAAGCCTCATAGTAAATTGGGTTTACTCCTCAGTCATTGTCATCTCATGAGAGTTTTAGATTTACCCAATCCATTTCACTAATAAAAAATTATTTCCCCACACATCAAAATAAACATCATGGATTTAGTTCACACTACATTCCCTTCCATGTAATCAAATCAGTTATAATACTATATCCAATGAAATATAAAGTTATAGACTAATATTATTTTCGTCCCTCCAGTGACATAAACATAGTATTCTGGGTTAATTACCCATTCCCTTACATGTCATCTCATGATACATAAATCATTACCTTATGTTTTGGAGGACAATATAATTTCATCTCCACCCATCAAAAAATATAAAAATTTATATATGTGTTTTATATAGGCATAAAAACATTTATAATTTTCTCAAAACATAACTAATACCTGAGAAAAAGACGAGTTTCATGATTATTAATAAAATATATGATCATAACACATCCAAAGAAAGAAGATTTATGGTTTTATCAAATAATATATGTATTTATGTATAAGAAACATTAATGGATATTGACATAGATGAAAAACATTATATGAGTATTAGAAAATATATTTGAATAATAAAAAGAATTCCCTATTAATTTTTTGATAACATTTATTTTAAAAGTAAATAATTAATAAAAAAGTATTATTACTGAATATAAAAAAAATTACATTGAATAATTATGAAAAAATAAAAACAATATTTATAAAGAAGACCGAAGAAAATTAAGGGGGAAAGAAACCGTCTAGAAAAAATTAAAATAAATTCATTTCACAATATCATCAATAATGTCAAAGATAATAGAAAATGACACTATTGGAAATCCTACCTATACCAATTCATCTATTTCAATTGTTTATAAAAACAGTTTCTTGGTCACCTTTACCAAAGGTTTCCCAAACCATTGCGAAAATCCCAATTTTAGTCCAGTTTTCCCAACAGTTTGGTCAAACCATTTGGAAAGGGTGGGTAACTATCCCAACAGTTCTCAAAACCATTGGTAAAGTCCTATCCCAACGGTTTTAAGAACCATTGGGATATGTACCCTTATTTTTAATGAATTATTTTTTTGAATTTTGTCTAATAAATCAATATAGGAATTATATATATATATATATATATCCAAATATATTCACAAAGGTCATTGTAGGATAGTGGTAAAGTCTTTGAAATATAACCTAGAGGTTTTGGGTTCAATCCTCTGTTGTAACCTTTTTTCATTTACAAATTCCAATGGTTTGGGCAGCCATTGGGTGATTTGAAGTGGGGATATATCACATCAGTTTGTGGAAAATTATTAGGAAAGACCTATCCCAGTGGTTTTCCCCAAACCATTGGGATAGGTCTATCCCTATGCTAAATCACCCAAAGTCTACCCAAACCGTTGGTAGAGGTGATTTTTCCATCAGTGTGACCTTAATAAATATTAAAATAAATGATTAAGACATATATGAAAGAATATAGATGACATGGACATGGTGGGGAAATATTCTTGACCATAATTGAGCAATAAGGTTGGTTCCACTTACAAGCATTGTTTCTGTTGAATTGAGGTGAAAAGGGAGGTAAAATGGTAAAAAACAAATAAACACCATAAATAAAATTATTATAAGAAAATATTTGTTATTTTATAGAGAAATAACATATATTTTCAAAAAACTAACAATTTATCTATAGTCAAGATTGATTTCAACAGGATATTGGAACAAAATCCTTACATTATATTTTTTCTTTTTAATGATTGATCTAACTCCATTAAATACTTGAATCTTACCTTATAGAGCCTCTTGAGAATGGGGGATCTGAGAATACATATAATGACCAATGGTTCTAAAAAATAATATAGGCTTATAAAGGATTTAATTTGGATATGGATTTGAGAGAAATTAAATGGAAAGCTATGAGTTGATGTGTGTAGGGGAGGGGTCCTTTTATAGGTGATCTTGAGTGTACTTTTATCAAATATGTATTCATTAATGTATATAGAGTTTATTTTTCAGAAAAAAGTTGATTCAAAGTGTACAAATAATAGAGATTTGATAAGTTTATGTCAAAAATTACCTCATCAACCCATTTATCGCTAATGTTTTATCATATTTTATTCCCCCCATTAGTTAAACACTTTTATCTTATATTCCCTTTACCATAGTTACTCAATTTTTAACATAGTAACTTATATGTATGCTAAAAAATGAAATTGAACTTTTTACCTAATTTGTGAATTATTATTTCAAATATGAATTCCATTTTTTGGATTATATTTCTAAAAATTTATTATAATATAGGAACATATAATCCATTTAAAAAAATTAGAGAAATAAAATTTTAGCATAAAAAGAATTCATTTTTATTCCATATAATGTAACTATCATTTGATTATTGGTAATATTTTTTAATATATATAAAAACATTTCATTTCATTATAATTTTCCTTTAATATATATAAATGTAGTTTCTTAGTATAAAAGTAACAAATATATGGAAACCCCCATTTATTGAAAAATAGAAATTTTAACATTAAATTATTTTAACCACATCCTATTAGTTATATATCATCTCACCATTTATTTTTATCAATACACTAGTATTAACATAGTTATTTAAATTTTATGAACATATCAAAGCATAATAATTATATGAAATAAAAAAAAGAAAAAAAATTATAATAAATAATTATTGTCTTTTTATTTCATTCCATAATTTTTTATTATGTTTGAATTTCATTATTTTTATTTTTAACTAATAATTACAAAAATTCAATATACTAATTGAATATAATTATATCCAATGACCATATATGCACTCTCTAAATATATTCCATCCATATTACCAATGGAAATATGTTCAATGACTATATATATAATAGTCCAATTAGATTCTAATATATGAAAATCCATACATGTTTCAAATCATTCATATATATCTCTAATTATTTTCTCAATATATTTATTATTTTCCTAATGTGTGGTGTTATTTATATAATAATAATTTATTTTATTATCTTCATGGTAGATTTTGATGATTATAACTTCAACGTTGTAGTAGTTTTTTTACTTGTTGCATTATTCATTTAATAATTTTAATCATTATGTTCCATTTAGTTTCATCATCATTCCTTTAATATTTTATTTTAATATTCTACTATAATGAAATAAATATTTCCTAATTTTAGTTTATTGTTCTGTGTATCGCAAGATATAAAGCACAAAATATTAATTTAAGTGGAAATACATATTATAACTATGGTGTATTACATTATACGCCACTTAAAAAAGTATTTCTCATTTGTAATTAAATTACTCTGATGAAAAAATGAGGGTATTTCTACCACATTACATATTCAAGTTCCCACATTACTTCATGAAACTTATGATTATTCTGGAGAACATTAATCATGTGAGTGGTCTTGTTTCTTGTACATTATCTCAATGATCCAAGATTGCAATTAGTCCCTCCTTACAAGAGAGATCATATTGGTTCAAATTTTATTCCAATAGATCTTAAGGGTGAGGTATGTAATTCCCACCATGTGATACCTGGAGCTAGTCTTGTACTTGGGAGAGTTTCAGTTGATGTTCAAGATGATGAGATTCCATCCCCAAAAGTTCATGTATTTTGAATGGGAAAACGTTTCTAGGGATTAAGTTTTTTTTCTTACTAAATCTCATAACCCTCTAACATGGTGATATTCACTGGAATAACTTGTTTTATACTAAATATTATCCCTATATCTATCCAATATAATTTTTAATGTTATAAAATTTCATTGATTATTTCGAATATTCTCTAAGAAATATTGATAAATATTTAATCTAAGTAGGTCCCACTGTCCAACAGTATGCCAACATGTTGGATTTGTGTACCTCTTCCCATAGAGAGCCTCATATTGTTCAATTTTAATTCCATAATTGATAATGTAATTATAGGATTACTCTATAAGGGTAAGGTTTATATCCCAACCTCTTTTGAAATACCTTGAGAAGGATCCGAACCTACCATCCGTAGTTTTGACAGCTCATTAATATTAACCATCAATGTGAGGATGATAATAAATGTTAAAATACTAAATCCGAATCCAATACTTGTAAATAACTTTCCTTTTAGATCTCAAACAGGTAACTCATAGAGTAGCACTCCTTGTTTTCTTACAACATAAATTATATATATCATATAAATTTGGATGAGTGACAAATATTCTTTAATAGAAATGGAATTTTCAAAATTCATTAGGATATCTTCTAAAATAGAAATAGAATGTAGACTTTATATGTATAGGTAAATAATATGATGAAGCCCATGGTAGTGTTATGTTATTTCCATAAAAATATGGATAATTGTTCCAACATTACCCTCTAAATCTTAAACATAGTTTTAAATTATTATAAAACAAATAATCAGGGTATATACTCAACAATATACATCTTCATATTGTCCCACTAGAGATGATTCTTGATATTGATGTACATGTTTGAGCTTCCAAGATGGATATGGAATGGGGATCTATGTACAATATATAATATATCATTATTTAGTTTTTATTTTTTCAATATATATTCATTTAGTGAATATTATAATTCCAAGAATTTCAGGGATGAATTCATGAATATTTTTTACCTTCTCTTATTGCTAAAAATCCTACTTTCGTGCATTCATAATCTTCACATGGATGGATGGTTGAGAATTCATTTATTAAAGATAAAACTTTTATCATTTCCATATGATTATTATATCTACCCTTTATAAATCAATAAGTTCTGGGTATCTTTCAACACTCACAATGGATATGGTAGAATGATTCTTCTTTATAAGAACATCATACACCCTGTTTTCCTTTCTAGGGTGGTAATTTAATGAGTAGTCATAGTCTTTGATCAACTCTAACCACATAATTTGGAACATGTTCTATTCCGTTTAGGTATATACATTTTTTTAGTGCTAGTGAACATTATATATACCAACCTTTTTTCTAAATTGATAAGGAATACATATATTTATTGAAAATATTACCTCTCTTAGCTCAAGAACATGTGTTGCTTGTTTTTCTCAGGGACCATTAATTTATGTGTGAAGTAATATACCACCATGTCATTTTGAATTAGGGAATATCCTAATCTATTTCATAATGTTTCACTATTTATCAGAAATTATCATTAACTTCCTTCTTCAAGATGAGGGAAGAGACAAAAAAGTTCCATGCCATTCCTTCTTCAAGATGAAGGAGATATAATGAACCCCCGAGCCCCGCCTCCAATAGGCCCCGAATTGGAAACTAGATCCAATGGTATAGAATCTCACAAAAAATGGAAGACATTTCGCTTCTTAATGAAAACATGACCTGTGAGATAAGATGGAAAAAATCTGAAACAACACCAAACATTTATATAAAGGAAACAAAAATCCAACTCATGCATGATTCAAACATAAACTGTGAAAAAATTACAACAAAAGAACCAAAGCATGTACCAAAAAATGGAATAAGTAGAATCACAACAACTATCCTGGTGGTTGAGCTAGTAAGGTCCATAATGGTCCTCAAAGTCTTCCTAGAAACCTAAAAATAGTTTTAGAAACATCGAGTGAGTATACAAGTATACCCAGTAGGAAAAATAATTAAACCAGTGTACAAGTTGGGGAGCATGCTAAAGCCCCTTTGAGTGAACAATAAAAGCTCAAATAACTTACCAAACCGTACTAACCTACCCATCTGCATCAAGGAAAACTCACTAAATAACATAAGTTAAGTAATGTAGTAGTATAAACACATCAACATTTGGGAACCCTACAACACTTTCCCACTGGTCAGCTGATCATTCCTAATGTCTATCATCTTGATGCTACCACTCTTAAAAAATACAGTCCCACTATCAGAACCTTGCCACACACACCTGGGCCTCTAACCACACAGAAAACATTTCCTGCAAACACCTGAGCCACAACCACACCACACATCCCACCTATAGAAACTTGTTTCATAACAACAATGCCTCTCGCCCGAAGAAACCTAGGCATCCTCCAAACGAAACATGGGAAAACAATCATGGCATGCAAAAACCAAGTCCACTCACCCACACCACAACCTACCTGAAGGATCTTGGGCTATAGTAAACCTCAAGCCATTACAGCCTTCCTGGATATGCTTGAGCGGTAAGATCTGGAAGAGGGTACGAGGAAGAAGGTCAGTAAACAGCCATCCATCCTCCCACTGAGATGTTGGGAAAGACATCCTCCCCATGAAATGGGGGTTTTCATCACATTGTTCTCAATAAGGGTGGAATGCATATAGAAAATAACAAGGAACTATAATTTATACATATAGGTAAGAGAACACTCATCCCAAACTATTGTTTCAAACAAGAAACCAGCCTACACATAAACCCATTTTCTACTACCACTATATGCAAAACAATCAAAACATCCACAATAAAACTCAATCCTAACACCTTTTCATTTAACCACATTCCATTCATTAATTAAGGGGTTCACTTTAATATATTCTAGAACTGCATAAGTAAACTATCTAGCCCCACATCTGCAACCATTTTATAAGTCTAAAGGACACTAAACACTATCATGGAAAACAAGAACATAGGTCCCAAGGTATGGAAATCCATTTTGACACCCATTGATAAAAACAATAGAGAACAAGCAACCAGTAGTCCCAGTACAAATCCGCTTTTTCCTATACACCCATTCAACCACTACTAACTGTCATTCTTCAAAGTTATCCCTCTTAGTCATCCTTTCATAACTAGAATTGGTATCCCTTCTGCACAACAAGTCCATTGATTCAATAATTGATCAACCTCTTTACCTGAGTTCCCAGCCACACCTCATGTACCACCCCATACAAAGATCCCATAGAAAAACACCACCAAATAGTATCTCCACTACACAAATAGGCCATCCCCCAAACATAGGTTCATTCCCTCTTTCCACCCCCAATACCAATAACAAGGTTCCTAATAAAAACCTCACCCCCCACAAAGTAAAAAACCCAAAAAAACATATCACATATCCACACCATTTATCCAAGTATATTCATATTTATAAAAGGGGGTTCTTTAATTTAAATTTAAATAAAAGGGGTTACCATTGAACATGTTCGATCATGGGGAATCCATTTATTTAACCAATTTTATGTGATTAAGAAGATTTCATGTTACAAAAATTTATCAAAGAATCACAACGAAATATAGAACACCAACAGTTCACAAGAAAAGACTAAAAATTACAATGATTTTCAAAAGGTCTTACAACCCATAATACTCAAAACAAGGTTTATGGATAAAAAATAAAACATTATCACTTCCCTTCCATTATTTCACTGAACCCTATTATGTTTAGATAACCATATTCCATTCCCATCATTTGATACTTTTTAAGGAAAATCATTCAGCCATTATTAACAAAGAAACATTACTACTCCCACCCCATACGATAAAAAAAATAATGAGATGTAGAAGAATCCATGCATGAAACAACTAGTGACCAAAACTCCACTTTGCACCAAAATAGAGGGTCACGCGAGTAGTAGGATAAATTCGAGGAGAAACTCTAAAGAAAGTTTGATCGATGGTTACAACACAAAACATGAATCAATGGGAAGGGAATGTTTTTTGGACCAACAAGAGGGAACAAAAACACACTTATAAGGGAAGATCTTGACTTTGAAGAGCCATATCCTATTTTAAAGGAAGAATGTATTCAAAATTCCTTAACGTGGGATCATGGTCAGGATCACTCAGTTTGAATATCTCAAGGTCCTCGGAGCATTAGGATATTAATAAAATACTTAATATCCATTGAAATTCCCTTTAAAAAAATAAACAATTCTTTAAACTCTATTTTAATCAAATAAAACGTAAGAGGGGTGAAACTGAAAAAACTAGGATAAATTTGGAAAAACTGGAAATTTGGAAAAGGTGATCTGGTATTACAGTGCCACCATTTCAGTGTACCACCATCACGGTGCCACCGTTTTGGTGTGCCTATGTCACAGTGCCACCATTTAGAGGTGCCTCTATTGTGGTGCCACTTTCTCATTGTTCAAGCATCACGGTGCCACCATTTTGGTGAAACCGTATTGTGAAACTCTGTTTTTTTTAACTTTTTTGAAACAAACTCAAAAAAGAGGCGTGGGAATAATGACCCCATAAGATACCTGTCATGAAAAAACCACTCTGCATTGTTTGGAACCTAGAGAGAAAACAACACCAACCAAGATCACCTCACCGACCGCTACTTCCCCAAACAACCACACAAACACCAAAGGTCACACTGTCAGAACACATCGATTAAGGATCTCCTTTCTATATGTCAAGATACTATCCTTTTTGGGAAACATTGACTCACCCATGTGGGTTCAATTTCAATCTCATTAATGTGTCTTGATGTGGGATTAGGTCCTCCCCTCCTAGCAGTCAGGACATTTCACACACATTTAGAGAACAAGGAAACAATTCGTCTCATAGAAAACAAGGACAAGAATTACATCATAGGAAAAGAAAAAAGAAAAACATAATATAAAAACCTAGAACAACTTCGGGTACTAGGAACTCATCTATGCCTCTCTCTCCCAAGTACTCTCATCGAGTCCACCATGCCTCCATAACACTCAAACGAAAGGAATGGTCTATCTATGAAGCACTTTATCCTTATGATCCTCGATTATTATGGTTCTCTCTATGAACATCGCATCATCCTCAATATACAACCCTCCATAGTCAATGATGTGGGAGTAATCATGTAGATACCGATAGATCTGAGAGACATTGAAGACATCATGGATCCTCTCCAACCATAGTGGAAACGCTAGATGATATGCCACCTCACCAACGCGTCCCAACACCTCGAATGGTTCCATTAACCTCTGCAAAATCTTTCTCCCACTAAAAAACCTCTACTACCAACATCTAGGGGAATCCTTCAAGAAAACATGGCCCCAACCATGAACTCCAATGACCTCCTCCTGTGGTTGTTATACGACTTTTTTTGGTCATGTGTTTCCTTCATCCTTTCACAGAAAAGCTACACCTTCTCTGTCGTACTCTACACCACATCTGTACGAAAAATAGCTACCTCAACAAGATCCATATTGCACAAGGGTGAACGACATGACCTCTCATATAGAGATTTCAATGGATCCATACAAATCCAATAATGATAGGTATTATAGTAAGAAAACTCTTCCAATGTAAAATGTCACATAAGACCAAATAAAGTGCCAAACACAATCATGTAACATTTACTCCAATTTTTGGATGGTAATCTCTATATATCCATCTATTTGATGGTAGAAAATAGTTATCTTTGATTCTTTCAAAAGGGGCGAACATCATCGTGCTCCGATGTGTTGGTTTTTGCCCCGCATTTCTGATTTCCAAATGTAGGAGAAATCAATCTCTTATTCAAGGATGTTTGATCCTTGATCGAAATTGGATGATGGGATGTCGGTTCCTTTTTCCATGGATTCATCTTCTAAACCTATCTCCTAGTTAGGCTTTCCCTCACAGATTTAAGTTGTTGTTTGTTAAACTCTTCTTAATGCCACATCATTATGGATTACAACTAATTACGTTGCTTCTGTCAGGACATTCCATTGGGTCAAGTCATGAAATCAATATTCGGTCAACGGAGTAGTCACATTGGGCATCAGATGCATGTATGGGTGCTGAAAAACTGGTATACCGTGATATATTTCCCTTATGATAGCTCTTCATGAAAGCGAAGAGGCCCAAGGCATCCCACATCGAGGGTGTGGAATTATATTCCACAGGCATGTCTCCAAGGTTTTACTTAGCTTCTCATGTTTAACATGGGGTATTCCATGAGTTTAAAGTCTAGAGGACATGTATCGGACTGATTGGAAAACTAATGGGAATGGATCATATGGGTATATCCCTAGTAGGGATCACATTTGAGGCTTACTAGATGAGTGGATCAAGACACCCAATAAGGACTGATCTGAGGATGATTGGGTCCCAACAGATGGGACACCAAGGCTTACCAATGGCTTGGAGTGAACCTCAAAGAGGATTACTATATACCATGTGTACATGAAAGGGATCAAAACCCACATAATTTGGATGGCAAGACATGGAATTATGGTGTACACAAAGGAAACTGACCTGGAGACATGCTAGGGCTTATACGAGGATAGAAGCCCGTCATAAGAGGGACACTCTTGATGGATGGTTTTGGACTGTGTGGGTCTTATACATAGTTAGCTTCCAATGGAAATGGCATGATCCCACTAGGATGCGACAGCCTAGGTTGGAATCAATATGGATGATGGATGGTTGAATGAAGTGGATGGGAGGAGTGGGATGGAACTAATGTGAAGATGGAAGTGATGTTGGGATTGAACCTCAGAGATGCTTTCTACATTTTCCCATGTTGGGGAATCAAAGTCATTGTATTTCGGTGGGGTGATGGGACACCTGAGGAGGCTTCCTGTGTGAATGGTCACATGGATGGGACATGAAGGAAGTAGAACCTCTAGGTTGGGGCATGACCTTCCTGAAACATAAAGGCCTAAGGGAGAGACCAAGATGGGACATGGATGATGGTCTTGAACATTGGGGAGGATTCATATGTATCCCTGTGGTTCAGAATCAAATTCTGTGTAGTTCAGAATGGGGGAAAAGAATCGAGGCGTACACAAAAGACAATGACATGAAGACAAGCTGGGGATTAGGCATGGTTAGGAGCCCATCGCAAGAGGGATAATATTGGTTGGTGGAGTGTGAATTTCATGTGGGTATTATGCATGTTTAGCTGACGAGGAGCTATTCTAACACCAATATGGGAAGGACCAAGGATGTGGGTCCCAACAAAGGTAATTCCATGGATTACCAGTGTTTGGGGTTGATCCTTGGGGATGCTTCCTACATACCATATCCTAAGAGATAGGTACAAAAACCCACATAGATTGAATGCATATAGTTTAACATCATGCGAGACATGGTTAAACCAATGTGAAGTGGTCCGGACTGATTGGTGATGGGCTTGAACCTCATAGAGGCTTCCTATGTAACTTTCCTAGAACAGCCAAAGATGAAAGTCCATATAGTTCGATTGTGAGGGGTGGGGCTTACACACTAAGGCGGCCCAAAGAGGGTGTCATGGTCGATTATTAATCTAAGACCATTTGATTCATGCTCAGTGTGAGAAACAAGAGGTAACAATAACCTAATGATCAGGTCATGGAAGGTTCATCCACAGCGAATAAAGCAGGGCTTATGCATGGCTAATGGACCAAAGAGGAAACATTGGCTTAATCAAATAGGGGAGCCCGAGTAGGGGTCCAAATGTATGGAGATGATATTTCAATTGTATTGGAATCATCCCATCAAAAGGTATAGGGGCTTACATGGAGACTTCCTGAGGTGTGCATGGCAACAGAGCTCAGAGAGAAAGAGAGAGAGGGAGGGAACATGTGCCCATCCCCTCTCTGATCCTCATGGACCTATTGCAAATGTGGTGATCAGAATTTCACATCTTATGTCAAGGAAGTGGGTTCATGGAGGTTTAACGTCCTTCAGCTTGGATGGTGATGGTTCACTCCCCAACCATATGGCTTATATAAACAGTGTCCTTTAACCCATAGTGATGGGAAGGCGCTGGAAATGCCATGTGGAGATGGGGTTGGGGAGTGATCCATTTAAGGCCTCACATTAGCATGTCTATGTAATGAATAAATAGTTTTTAGTGTGCCTATGAGAAGAAGTATGAGGCAAAGCAATGTAATTTGAAACACCGCCCAAGGGACATTGAAATCATTTCACACAATCCTGGAGGGCTACACAGAAGGGGTGTATGTGAAACATGGGTGTTGCACACTAGATTTAGGGTTTAAACATGGTTCCATGAAAGAAGTGAAATATATTGAAGTCATATTAATGTTCGCACGCAAGAGGGACTGATTTCACGTAAATCTTGAGGCTTGTGCTGAAAAAGGGTCGATTGTGTGCAAATGTGGAAGGTTGCACGCAAAAGGAAAAGATTGTGTGCAATAGAGTAATGTTTCATGCAATGGGGATGTATGTTGTAAAAAGGAATCATTGTGTGAAAGGAGGGAATTTGCATGAAAAGGACACAGTTTGAGCCCAAAGAATAGTCTTTGTGCATAATTTCATTGGACTCAAATGGAAATGTGCGGGGATAAAACCCTAGTGCCCCTGAATGCAGACCAATGGGAGACATGTCATGAAAAATACAGTACCTTGAAGCCATGTTTCTCATGTGAAGGGGTTTTATTTCACGTATAGGATACGAGTCCAATTTTTCATCCATCCTGAAGTAGGGAGTGCACTTATATTTATAGATGATTTATGGTAGCGACATCGCAAAAATGGGGTCAGCACATAATATTCCCCAAGAGCATGCAATATCGCACGCCAAAAACCATGTTTTACGTGCATATCATTCATTTTATGTGCCCCTTCCCTGGGGGTCTTAGGGACACCCAATGAGTTACAATATTCCTCTGGGTTGTTCCAAAATGCTCATTTTCAGACCCAACTAGATTTTGGTGCCAACAAATGCCTTTATCAGAATCTGAGTTGCAAGGGGGTGCAAAGGTTGAATTCAAAGGGAAATGTTGGAAGTCCGAATGATTGTAGGGGATGATTGAAAAAAGGGGCCCTTTGTGTGAAAATACACTCCACACCCATGAAACCATTGTTCCACACATATAAGTTCTCAAGGGACCCATGCTTCATACATTTGTTTCTCCCGCGACAGTCACAAGTGATCTCACGCGTGAAATCTCTTTTGTTTGGTGAAAAACCCCACTATTTTGTCACTGTTTTTCATGCAGCCATTGTTTGTTTTCATTCCAAAACATTATTTTTCATGAATTTGACTTAGGATATTCCTTTTTTTGTGCTTACTTAATTTTTACATGTTGAACCCCAGTTTTTTTGCGCGTACGCCTTCAGAATTTTATAATTTAACCAAATGGCTGATGGTCAGACTGATAGGGATAGGGAGGCTTCCTACAATTCTTGGAAGGTTGATATGATTAAAAACCTAAAGATTTTGGTCACAAAGAGAGTTTCATCCGATAACCAAATGCTCTTTGGTATGTTTCCTCAAGATCAAAGGGACTATGTGTTGTGTGAAAACCTGTTGATATGGAATTTCAACATTCTAGAAGAAATGATGATTTCATGATACGATACCAATACCCCACAGTCGTGGGTGAGATTTGAGGATGATCTCCCATCGTATAATATCACAAAAAAAGGTTTCCCAACCAAGTAAACCACACATATGGCCTTTTACATCATGAATTCAAAGACCAGGACAATCATGGGGAGTCGGCCAGTTGTCGAGGACTCTCCGACCCATTAGGCAAGAACCTTCAGGATGAGCATTATTGATGTGACTAAGGGCTAGGAGGAAGGCTGGGTCCTAAGGTCTAGAGGCAATTTCACTAGAGAGTTGGCATGGGGGTATTGAATTTTCCAAACATGCGACCAGTTTGGTGCAGATCTGTGACACATTTGTGTGTTCGAGGCTGTGTGGACATCACAATTCAATTTAAACCATCATCAAGATCTAGTACTAGAGATATTTAACCAATGGGTCTCCAATACAAACACATTCCATATCCACCATGGAAAGTTTGGTATCAGCTGTTGGGATGTTCATTTTTATCAGAGGCATCCCTTTATACTTATACCGGTATGATGAGTTTTTACCAACAATGAATACATGAGGGGATAGGTCCTAGACCCCCATCCTGACATGACGTCTGCTAGAGCTGGACAAGTAGAGGATGGGAATCAAATAATTTTTGAAATACATTGCTTACTCAAAGTGTTTTATATTATTGTTGAGGAAAGATAGAAGTATAAATATTCCATGTTGAGGAAGGAAGTTCCCAATTGTGTCACAAAAGAAGCTAGAGTGGGTCATATTATAGTATCTTGGAGATAGTTGGATACCAATTATGGGGATTTAATTTAAACGAATGCCAAGACCGAAATGTCCAGTATGCCAAATTCATGGATGCAGTCCTGAAAGGATGGATACTACAAGTGAAGGACATGAGGATGGTATTCTATCCGGGAATGCTAGTGATGACTAGAATTATGGAATCCAAACACATGTTCAACATGGGTGTACCTGTGATTGCCTCACTATAGGCAATTCTGTGGAATATTTCATGAGGAGGCATGCCCAAGTATATCTGAGGCCACTTCCAAATCCAATAAGGTCGGGTCATGGATCACAGTGAAGGATATGATTTTCCAAATTCCATTCATCCCCTAGGTGAAGGCCTATGACCATATTTGTCGAACATTGTTGGAATTATTCCACTGACATTCAATGAAGCAGGGATAAATCTCAGGATTGGAAACCATGCTAACTTCTTATTTAATAAATTCTTAACCATGTCTGGTTATATGGTGGATGATGGACATGGCTCATTGGAATAATGGGAGTACCTATAAAGTATCAGGGGAGGGGTGTTGGTATCCCGCATCGATGGGAAGATCCTTTGTGAACCCTAAATTCCATCAAGGTTTCCCAGGTAGTTTTGATGCATACAATAGATGTACAAGAAGGTGTATACAAAGGTATGGTAAGAGCCTAATCCATGTATCATTATCCAATTATGGATAATTTTCACAACTTATGGATTTTGTGAGGTAATTACCCTTCCCCTCTCTGATGTCAATGCTGGTATCTCAACAAAGTATGCTGAACATTGGGTGGGGACATACACAGTCGTGATTTTACAGAAACACATTTGGAAAACCAAAGCTATGAGCACAGTAATCAGACAATGAGAGAGAAGGAAAGGTTCTTCTAGGAGAGTAAGGCTGGGAACAATTTAGGTGGCAGGGACAACACAGACTGGTACCTCGGTGTTAGAAGCATCACATTGTGTGGTCGTGCCTCCTCCATTTGGTGGGAGGGGGCCTGGTAAAACACCTCATGGGGAAGACTGAGAGATCCCTAGAAATAAGATAAGGTACCTTCTCCAGCCTTCCGAATATATAGTGTTCCTTGAACTTTGGTCAGTCTAGATGACCTTACGAAAGTCACAGAGCATTGAATCCTTATGTACAAAATTGACACGAGACGAGATCCAACTGCTAGAGGATTGGATCATCTAGATTGATGGTAGGGTGAGAATTCACCAAGAACTATCATACTAGAAGGCCATGGATGTATATTTGTTCCTGTGGGGAGAGTGTGAGGAACCACATATTATGGGGAAACTCTTTCTCGGCTAGTAGCATGGGCTATAAAAACTGTCTGATGATGACGATGATGATGATGAGGAAGAAGAAGAAGAAGAAGGACAAGAGGTAGAAGGCGGAGAGTAAGAAGGGGAGTCTGAAGGTGATGATCCCCAGGGGATAATGGACCACCGAGGGACTCCTAAAGAGAGTGGAGAGATTTCCAACTCTGACATAGAAATGGCTGACCAACTTTACCTAGGACTCAATCTTTATCCTGGTCCTTTCTCTTTCAATATTTAGATTCACCGACCGAGATCTCCTCTATTCAGGCACACCTTGATGCTGGTGATCATTCCTTAGAGCCTACAACTATGGTGGAATAAGGTGGAGGATAAACCATAGCTGGAGTGGCCAGTGGCAGGCCGACCGGAGGGGTTGTAGCAGCCACCTCAGAATCTCACGCCATCCTCACCGCCTCAAAGGAGACAAAACCTATTATTGAACCAACAAGTGCTAAGTGATATCTAATGGTGGATGATTCTATAGAATCTGAAGCACTGAATGTCACCACACTAATCTCATTTAAGTATAAGTCTTTAAATACATGCATTCTTCATCAGGGAACATGATTGAACAAGGTGCCACTTCCTAGTACAACAATCACAATTCTAGAGACTCGATAGGCTAATGAATTCAGAACACCTGTGGGTGTTCTACCAGTTTATGTACCAATTCATGTGGAGCTACCCCTTTAGACTGATCCAGCCTCGATTCCCAGTGACCATGGAGTTACAGTTGTGGGTGACACTACTATTAGGGTGGAGTTGGAAGCAGGCAGAGTCAAAGAGGTGGAGGTGGAAACAAGTGAATAGGGCCTCATGCTAGAAGAGGACCCTACCACTAAAATTCTAGACATGTTTCTTGAGTATCAACCTACAAACCCTGAATAAATAGATTATTTCAACCCTGAAGCATCATAGGAGAGATAGTTGACATGGAATAAGGGTTGTATGTGTATCCAACACTTTCTTAAACATCTAAAGGCCAAATGGATGACCCGGATTGGGTCACTCTACATTGGTTACGCTTCCTCCACACTGGACTAGTGGATACCTGTCATCTTCATACAACAATATGTGATTCCTTAATGATAATATGTAGGGGAGAATCCATGTTCATGATGTCTCCCATCTCTAGGATGAGTCTAAAAATGTTCAAAAACATCTTAAGTTTGAGTAGAAGATATGAAGCCTAGTTGAGTAGGTGGGTTATCATGCCACATTTATCATGAGCCAATCTGCAGTTATTTAAAGATTGGAAGACCAGCTGGCAGAATCCCGTAAGAAAGTGGTGCATGTGAGCTGTCAAATTGATGAGTTCCAAACCGAGTGGTAGAAACTTCATGTTAGGAGGAATGCATTCCACTCTATACCTACTATCGAGGAGAGAAAACATAAGGAGTTGGAGCCAACCATGGGAGTTATATGCCAAAAGGTGAGGGTGTTGATGCACTCCATTGAAAGGGGATGATCATTAAGGGCCATGTTCTGGCCGAACTATATAACACATCTTTCCTTTTGTTTTCTTATTATGAGCCACATGCATGGTCTCATCATTTAACCCATTTTAATGAATCTCAATCCTAGCTATGTTAAATAACCAATGACTAATCCCTAAGATCACTTGGGTGACACCCAGTGTGAGAAATAAGTTATGACCATATAATTACCAACTTTGTGTATGAGAGTGTTATCAAGTCATCAGGCGCACAGGGTTTAGATGACCATCCGGGATACTCAAAACTGGGAGAGGGGTATATAACTGGGGAATAGGGTTCTTGGAACAACCTAATCACCTTTTTTACAATATCCTCTAGCGCATGGACGGGGTAACTCTTGGGGAATTAAAATAAATCCCAACAAAGGGGAATAAAAAATTATGAATTATGATACCCCAAAATTCATGACACAGTGTGGAGCGACATGACGATGGGGAATAATTATTGACCATATTCAAAAAAAATATCCCTATCATGTTAGCCTGAAATGGGGATGAAGAAATGAGGGAAATCCATTGAACACATTCAAAAACACTAGTCCAAACTTGAATTTCCATCTGATGTCCTTTGGAACGTTGGCGCAATATGGTAGGCAAGCCTCAAGGCTGAGAATATAAAATATTATGGGGTTCTTTAATATGAGATAGGGAATACGAATATAAAATAGAGGGTACAAAAATCATGGTGATGGAATGATGGGATTTTTGGATAAATTCCAACACTCTACAAATTAGTCCACCATGATGAAAGTACACTAGGTGAGCATATTGGTCTAAATCTGGAGCAGGCATACTTTTCATAGGGACCATGATGGTGAGGACCTAGGATGGTCTAATGTTTTATGTCATGTAAATACGGATGATAATCAAGTAGTTTAGTGTCATTAAGTGAGGATGATGCATGAAACAGTTTAACATCGTATAATTAGGATATTTCCCATATCATAAGGTCATACTACGTGCACTAGTAGAAACAGTTTAAAGTCTTGTTCCATGGATTGGGAAATCCTAGATTAAGGTCATAGAGTTTTTACCATGATTTAGGGAAAGGAAATAAGAAAGGTAATGGTCCTGTGGCTGGGCCTAAGCTTAAATGTTTGAGAATTTCTTTGTATCCTATAAAGATGAGAATCAATCAAAACATTGTTCTTGAATATTGTGTGGTCAGAGACATACACTCATTGGGGAAATTCTCTCTAGAAAAGAGGAAAAAGTATCCCATAATTATCATGGGGAATTCTAAACTTGTTCAGGGTAGGGACGTAGGTTAAATTAATGCTTCAACGATATGGGTACCCCAAAGGAGAAATGTGCGGTGTAGTTCAAAACCCGATGTGAATGAGGAAATATAAGTGTACACCACACCACATACTTTTGAGGAACTCTTGCTAAAATGGTACAAGGGGGTTCATGGTGATACGGTTGGACCATAGAGAAGAAGTCTTGGTGTCACAATGTATCCCATAAATATGGGAACCACGCCATACATTGTTCTTGAAGGTGGTATGGTAGGTGTCCAATACCAAAAGGGACAATGTCTTTTCGGGTGAAGACATCGCATGACCGGGTCACTTATCATTACATAGAATAGAACAAAAGACATAGTATAGCATCCTGTGATAAGGACATAAGGTATCATAGTCTATGATCCAAGAGATTGGACCGATAATTGGAAGATTCCTAAAGTGAAAATATGTGACGTGGTGATGTAAAAAGACTTGACGTGAAAGTGGAAAAAATAGCAACCACCGCACCACAAAATTCTATATGAACACACAGAGTTTAATGTCATGAATCATAGACTAAGGTACCAAAGCTCATAGTTTAGGGTCATAGTATTTAGAAGAAAATAATTGAGGATTTTTCCATGTATTCACAAACCCTACCCATATCCCTAAGGCTACATGAGCTATGATCCATGCATGAAACAAGGGAAGAGAATATATTTGCAACACCAGGATTAAGTAGTAGGGGGGATACATTGTGGAGTTGATGATGACCCTCACGATGTTGATTCACCCTCTTTAATGCACATAGGTGCACGGAGGGACAACTCCACTGGTGTTGAAATTCCACTTTAACATAATGGAGTGGAATGAGACATGAAGCAGGTGACCAATATTTATGGCTTAATGGGGGTGGTGTAACAATGGAGGATAACTATTGACCATGTTTGAAACACAACATCCATATCGAGTGACCTGAAATGGGAACCAAAAAATGAGGGTTGACCACTAATCATATTGAAAATGCAGAACCTATGGCATAATGTCATTTAGAATCACTTGAGATGTTTTCCCCAAGCTATAGGCCAGCCATACGGCTGAGCATCCATACTGTTCGGGGGTCCTTTCAAATGAAAACGATGATAAAAACCCAAATAAAGGATACATGAAGCATTGAATTAGATAAGACCAATTTTATATAGAACCCAACACTCTATATCCTAAACCATGGTGCATATGATCATGTTGGTGAGGCATAATAGAGGTCGAGAAGTCCTAAAAAGAAGGGTGAAAAAGGTGTTGGAGATCCTAGGGGTAGACTCGAAGATGAAATGTCCAAGAATTACTATGTATCCCATGAGGATGAGAATCATTCCACACATAGTTCATGAAATTTTATGTAGTTTAACAGCATGAGTGTAATGGACCAGACCCACAAGGTCCATTACTTTGCCAAAACACGGCTCCACCGAAATGGTGGTACTGTGACGGTTACACAAGGGTCATGGTGGCACTGGTGACGGTGGCACCGTGACGGTCACACACCAGTCAAAGTGGCACCGTGACAATGGAACCGGTCATTGTGGAACCGTGAAGGTGGCACCTTTGATGGTGACACCATAAGGGGGACACTATGAAGGTGGCATCGTGAGGGTGAAACTGTGACGGTGGCATAGTGTCCTCATCGTGTCTTCATCCCTTTTTCTAATTCTGACCTTTTCCACTCCCACAACGTATCTTTTGACGTAAAAATGATTTAATTTCCCCTTTCCAAGCCATTTAATGCCCATAAATAATATCTAAAATCCCTCAAGAGTCAGGAAACCCTTAACTTAGCAAAATGTGTGGTTTTTCCTCGGTGTCATGCCCTTACTCGTACCATCTAGATCTAACCCTGTTATGTGTTTCCTTATGATTAAAGAAAACTATTTAACGCATAGCCGTAATGACCACCCCTCCTAGGAGAATTGTTAAATGACAATTAATTACATCGTGCATAAATGCCCAACCGTGTGGGGAACCACGATCCGACTTTAGAGCCGTTAAAATTTCCATATCCCGTAACAATGGGATCCCATCCTTATATCACATGATAATTCCTTCTACTTTTTTTCTCTTGGCTAGGCTTCTTTTCTCCCTGGTCCGCTTGGAGTTCCTCTTTCCCGAGGCTTGTGGTGCGCCTGTGCCGGAGCCTTTCTGCTCACACTTGGAGTCCCCGACATTCCTCCCCTACAAGTCGTGCATCCCCAGCTCTTGACACGTGGAGATGAACTTCGATCCTGGATCAACCAAGTAGGTATTTTCCATCACCTATCCTTACAATGTATCACGCGGGGTGGGTATGCTACTGTTTCTGTGGGAATGGATGAAACCAAAACATAACAATGATAATAAATAGACTTTTAAAGGATGAAAGGGGTGTGATAGATATTATGTTGTACTCTTTTATATTACTATATTTTGTGAACTATATGGTCTTTTTCTCACTAAAAATCATGGTCGTTGGTGGTCTTTCCTTTCACACTAATGAATGCTTGTCTTCTGTGATGATTAAATAACTGTAACATTGAAATTGGTTAATCACCTAAACTCGGTTGGTTAAATGGATAGTTAGTGAACATAAATCAATGTGTGGTCACCCCATTTAACCAACTGAAAGAAGAACCTAATGAACGATGCGATTGAACGTAGAAGTTTCCCTACTCTGTTTTGGTAGTAGGTGTGTTTGTTCTGCTCGATGCTTATGGGGTGACGTGGATGAGTATGGGATTCTATGTTGTGGCATGGTTTTTGGTTGTGAGTCTGAAGTTTTGTGGGGATTTATCTCAAGGCTTGGTTTGGTTCCAGTACTTTGAGGGATCTCACTGATCCCTTTGTTGTTGTGACTTCACAAGAGAACCGGGTGTGAATGCTTAAATTGTTTTTTGGTTGCTTGTATTTCTCTGGCTTGTGGTTACATCGGTTAGTTTCCCAGTATTATAGAATTCACCTAAATGGGATCACTTGAACATGAAAACAAGAGTGGTTTAAATGGGGAATTAGTTTTGGGTATGAGTTTTGACTTGGTCGTGAGTGATGTGCCTTCTTTTATGAATGAATAGTAACAAAGTTCTTGTTCTTAGGTTGGATTTGGAAACCCTAGGTTGGGATGAGTTCTTATTACATATACATATATTTTTAGTTTTTATGCTTCTTATTCATGCCCCACCCAATTTGAGCACTTATTGTCGAACACCCCCATTTCATGGGGGAGGGTGTTTTCCCCAACAGTCCTATGATTGGATGGTTATTAGCTCCTTTTCTTCTCCCATTCCCAAATATACCAAGACTCTTCGGATAGCCTGTGACGGCCTGAGGTCCATTACAGTCCAAGATTTTTTGGGAAGGGTAGTTTTGGTGGTTGGCATAGGTGTGTGTGGGTAGGTTGTTTCCCAAGAATATTCAGTATGAGGCCCAGGTGTCTTCGGGCGTGGCAGTAGTTGTTTTGGCCCAGGTGTTTGCGGGAAGGATGTGTGGGTGTGGCGCAGGTGTTTGCGGGCGGGATGTGTGGTCGTGACCTAGGCGTGTGCGGGCGGGGAGTGGAAGTGGGACTATAGTGAGAATGGTGGGATTGGTTCTATACGTAGGATGTCTTCAATAACAAGTGGGAAAGTGGCGCGAGGTACCCAAATATCGATGTTCTATTACTATACATTACTTGACTTGTGTTATTTGGGGAGTTTTCCTTAGTGAGGCTTGGGTGGATTGTTTTCCTTGCTAGGTGATTTGGTTATCTCTTTTTCCAAGGGGCATTATAATGCCTCCAAACCTATGCACGAGAGTCTTTTGTTTTCCGTACTGAGTATACTTGTATGCTCACCCTAGGTATATAAAACTATTTTCAGGTTTCCAGGAGGACTTCAGGGATCATGTGGGGTCGTACTAGCTCGGACGTTGGGATAGTTGCAGTTGATGTTTTTATTTTCTTTGGTACATTACCTTTGTAGTCTCCTTGTACTTTGTGATATTTTACTTTTGTAACATGCATATGGGAATGGTTTTCTTTTATCTTTACTCTTAACCCCTAGTTTTGGTGTTGTTGGGATTTAGTATCTTATTTCCCTATCCTAATAAAGAAAAAGGGTAATGCCTTCCATATTGTGTGTGATTCTATACCCTTGGTTCTAGTCGCCACTCTGAGTCCTATTGAAGGCAGGTCTCGGGGGTCATTATCTCTCCTTCAACTTGAAGTAGGAAGGGTCTGGAAATATGTTGTCCCTTCCCACATCTTGGTGAAGGCGGGTCGTGACAATGGGGTAAGGATGAAAAGATAATTGAAGGGAGATCCCCAAAAGGAAGTACATGGCATGGATATTATAAACTCTATGTGAATGAGGACCAAAAGGTTCTCACCACTGCACGTGCTTCCAACAGAGTTCAGGCCATGGGGCCTGAAAGAAGGTGGGATTTGAGGTACCTTGGGCTGGACCTGAAGAAAAAATTTCCAGAAATCCCTACGTATCAGATAATGATGGGAATCAAGACACACATATTTCTTGGAAATGTCCTTGTAGGGAACTAATTCCCTGGGTAATACTGTCATGCAGGTCTGGACCATGAACCAAAAGAAGCTGTATTTGATGGATCATGGTTGCTCTTTAGTATGGATGTGTTTTTTAGAAACAAACCAAGGATGAAGAATCTAGGAATCACCATGGGAATCAAGAAACATTTAGGGCTTTAAAAATGGCATGGTTGATGACTGATACCAAACATGATGTCTCATCTAGCAGGGACCCCACAATGTGGTGCCATTTTTCTTTGTGTGGATACGATTATAATGTCACAGTTTAAGGTCATATGATATGACCAACCCATGATTTTTAACATCATGTTACAAACACACAATAGTTTAAAGTAATGTGGGACCATGAAACATTGTTTAATGTCATATGTATTGGACAAACATAGATTAATGAGGTTCAAAAAGGAATGTTCAGGGAATGATAAGAATATCCAATGTGAATGGGGACAAGAAAAGTCCACACTCCACCACGTGCAATCCCAAGGGGGAATCTCATTCCAAGGGGCTAGAAATGATCGAAAGAACATGGATATGGACCCGAAGACAAAATATATAGTCATTTTTACATATCTCATGAGGATTGGAATCATGTCACACCTAGTCATTGGAATGTCGTGCAGTTTGAAGCCATGTGGTAAGGACCTGAGGAAATAGGTATCTCAAAGAGGAATGTGTATCGTGTGGCTAGACAACCTGATGTGAATGAAGACACAAACCCACATACACCACAATATTCAAAATTCATGGAGAGAACTCAGGCCAAGGGGATAAGAGAAAGAATAAATGGACCTGGTGCTGGACCTGAGGATGAAATGCCTAGGCATTCTTACGTATCCCATAAGGATGGGAATCATTCTAAACATAGTTCTTGAAATTAATGTAGTTTAATTTCATATGGTAAGGGTGACGAGGTCTTAGTTTATGTTCATAGGGCTCAGACTGAAAGACATGAGATTCCTCCAAACAGGTGTAAACCTTAAACAAATCCCTAATCCCACATGATCCATGCTCGATGTGGGAAACGAGGGCAGAGAATATCATCATAGCACATAGAATACACGAAATGAAGAAATGATGCAGATTCAAGGATGACACCATGATGTTGATTCATCTGCTTAATGCTCAAGTGTGGTGGAGGGATGACCCCGAGGGTGTCAAAATTCCCAATGGACATGATGAAGTCAAATGGGACATGAATCATGGAACAAATATTTAGGGAATAATGAGGGTGGGGTAACGGTGGAGGATAACGGGTGACCATGCTTGAAGCATAATATCCACAACATGTGACCTGAAATGAAATGACGAATGAGCATCGACTACTAACCATATTTGCAGTATGGGTATTCTGTGAAATTTTCATTTTGGATCATCTATAACGTTGGCCAAGATGTTAGGATAGGACTAAGTCATAGAATCCATGCCATTTTTTGGTCCTTTTCTACGTGAAAGATTATGAAAACCCAAAATTAAGGAAGATGTGAAGAAATGGTGATAGAAAAAAAGCATGTCTATGCAAAATCAAACACTCTAGGTCCCAAACCATAGTGTATCCAAGCATGTTGATGAGCCACAAACAAGGGGTTGATGGTCTCATATAATAGTATATGACTTGATTATATGAGTGGAGTAATGGGGAGTGGAGAGCTCTCAAGAAAGGTATGTGTCATGGTTGTTTCAAACAAGACGTGAATGAGGACATAAACCCACACCACACCACATACTCCTGAGAGAACCTAGACCAAGGGGCTATAATGAAGATGAAGGTTTCTAAAACTTGTGGATGGACCCTAAGATGAAATGTCCTGGAATTCTTATGTGTCCCATGAGGATTTAAATCAACCCAAACATAGTTTTTGACGTTCTGGGTAGTTTAATTTCACGCGGTAAGAACGTGGGAAAGGACCTTCATGAAGGAGGGGCACATGATGTGGCCTTTGTAAACCCGATGTGAATGGGGACCCAAAAAGTCCACATACCACACAACATGGAATCCATTAAATAAAACTAAACTTTGGTATGGGAGAATAGGTTTTGTTAGGCTGGACCCGAAGATGAAATGTCTGAGCATTCCTACATATCCCATAAGGATGAGAATCAATCCATACATAGTTCTGGAAATTTCGTTCAGCTTAACCTCTATGTTAAGGATGTATAAAGGAGGAGTGTCTCAAGGATATGTGAGTAGAATGTAAAAATATCCCAAAGAGAATGTGGAAATATATTCCATGCCACAACACATAATACTAAGTGAGAACTTAGGTCAAAAGGATTGAGAGGTCGATGATCCCGAGGCTCGGCCATGGAGGAAAGGTCTGGGTGTTCCTACATATCCCATTAGGACAAGAATCAAGCCAAACATAGTTCTTAAAATTCCATACAGTTTAACATCGTGTGAAAAGTACATGGGAGATCTTAGTTGATGGTCATATAGCTCATACCATTTTTGAAATTTATCATCATGTAGGAAAAAAGGGGTATTTACTTCCTTCAACCCGAATAGATCACACAATTTATCGTCATGCGGTGAAGATAATGATATGCACTCTTAAGAGAAATAAATCATGAAGAAATTTAGAATTGGTGGGTTGAGTAATACGCTCACCATCCATGTTGAAAAGAGAGAATTCACTATTTTGGTAAACCTTGTGAATGATATAAGGTCCCTCCCATTTGGCCTCTAGCATTGCTGGAATCCTGCCAAGTATCATTGTCATTGTCAGGGATAATATCATTTCACCTTGTAAGAAGGAGAAGAGGTGAACTTTATTTTTAAAATCTCTTCATATCTTGTTCTGATGCC